>MU004198.1:6455-606455 GCA_010093605.1 Lophium mytilinum | reverse complement strand
AAGCACGCCTGGAGCGAACTGCTTGGCTAGGACTCGATCTCGCAGACTGCTCTTCGGCGTCGATACTCGTCGCGCCAATCCCGCGATCGTTGCGGAGGGTATGACTTGTGAGACGGGAACGTAGCTGAGGGCACATGGCAACATTGCACGTACGCCAGACTGTGACGTCTCATAAGTAAGATCAGCAGCCTCAGCCAGCTTTGGATCGGCGCGTAACTCGTCGGGACCGATGATGCGGGGGTCAATCTCGAAGATCATCGCCGTCACTAGAAATACCGTTAGATCGCCTGCAAGTGCTGGCATAACGCAATTGCCGTAGAATAATATGTGCGTGTTTCTTCTGTAACTGTTCGGGGTCTTGACTTCGTTTTTCGAACACTCGCCTTGTGTACACCTGTCTGCCATTGCTTGCGGTGCTTCGACACATTTTTAAAAAGTAAAAGAGATTGAAACTCATAGCCCGTGCTATGCGGAAGCTTGATGAAGCACTTGAGGCAGTGGCACACAGGTGTACACGCGACCGCACGAGAGAGAATGCTGGCTGAGTATGCCGCTTTTCCATGCCCAGCGTGCTCGGTTTGTTATGCGAATCATCCCGCAGCGATAGCTGAGAGATTATCGAAGCACCCCGCGCAGCCACGGAGAAAACGCACATAGACTACTGTGTTGGCGCTGCATGGAGTGGAGGGTCTTACTCATATGGTCCTGGAGGTTCTCCCCCACGTTCGGATTGCAGACTTTGAGAGGAATGCCAGCCGCCTCGAGGACGTCAGGGCTCCCGACTCCCGACAGCTCTAGCAACTGTGGTGACTGCACGCTACCTGCGCAGAGTATCACTTCGCAGCCTGCATGTGCGACGAACGCCTGGCCCGCGTGGATGAATTTGACCCCTTTCGCGGCCCATTCATCTCGGCCGTCTTTTTCGATGTTTATTTCTAGGACAGTAGCCTCAGTAAGCAACACAAGGTTTTCCCTCGACGAGTTGGGCAGGTAGTATGCAGTTGCCGAAGAGCATCTCGTTCTTGTGTCTGGATCTACGGATGTTAGGGTGGTGAATGCCCCGAGGTTAGATCCCGAGAAATGGCTCGTATTTGTTCTAGTGCTTAGGCGGTCCAGAGTTGCGTGCCAATATTGGTGAGGCATGGAGTACTCTTTGGAGTGGACAGTCCGGACGGGGCCATTGCTTCCATGAAACTCGCTTTTGAACTGGGTATGGTGACGAGATTGATGCTCTGCAGACGGCTCGTCGAAGGTCTCCGATTTCTTGAAGAACGGGCTGACTGAGCGTGAGCACGGCTGAGCGCAGTGCAACGCGGGGCTGGATGGACTCACAGAAGGCTATCCCAACCCCAGCCCGTGTTCCCCAGCTCTTCCCATGCATCATAGTCCTGGCGGTTGCCTCTGTTCCAAGTCATAAAGTTGAGCGCGCTTGTCCCGCCGAGAACCCGTCCTCGGTTCCAGGGAATGCGCCGACCATTCAAACCTGGCTGCGGTACTGTCTCAAATTGCCAGTCGTATTCCGTGCCTAGGCTTTCTCCAAAACGACCCGGGACCTTGATGATTGGGTCGTCGACAGCTGCAGGTCCCGCTTCCAAGACTCCTACCGTGATGTCGGGACGCTCGGTCAGACGTGCTGCGACGACGAGACCAGCCGTGCCGCCACCGACGATCAGATAGTCAAACTTCCGCTGGCAGAACTCGAGGGCAGAGATGGAGGGGTTGGCCATGGCGATTGCGTGAATTTGACTCTTGAAGCATGCAATTGCGGCGAGAGACGCTTTCTAATAAAGATACAGGAATGAAATGCCTCTTCGACAGTCTCGGACGGCTGTAAAGGACCAGCCGTGATTCACGTCACCTTTTTATGGTTCGATGAGGTCCTAGACGGCCTAAAGCTCCTGCACAGCACCCTGATGCGGCGTGGTTATCGACCGGGCGCACACGGAGACTCATTTGTCCTAGCTCTTGAACCTGGCTGTGACTTCGTCGGTTGCCGGGGACGAGGCGGCACGAGTTGTCGCAGCGCCAGCAACATGTCGACCAGAAATATGACGCGTGGGCCGGGTGAGAGAATCTGCCGCATGCCTTCCCCACTGCGCCTCGTATGGAAGAGGCTCCCGCGGCACGCTGGTGTCGCTGCCACTGTGCCGCTGGGAGCCTTCGAGGGGTGTGGTTGGACGCATGCTAAGGGGTGCTTGAGTGGGAAGAAGCATGCTGGCGCGGCAGGACTAGGCGAATCTAGGTCGATGAGAGGTACGTACCCAGGCTCGCTTGAATAAGTGGCAATCTAATCCCGAGTCTATCTGAGCTGAAGACCCGAGAGCGATTAAGCTTGTCAAAACTGCCGTTTTCCAACACTCATTCCAAAATCTACTACCGTACTACACGAGCTCAGGCGGTGCTAGGAGGGGCATACAAACCCAGAGCGGATGAGTATTCGTGGCATAGGATGTTTTAGGATCAGCAATCTGGCAATCCATAAACTGCCACTTCCCAAGCAAGGATGCTGAACAGGGTCCACGCCAGGCACGGCGCGCAAGCCTCAAGCCTCAACACCATACCGCGTCGCCCTTGGCGGAATCGTGCTACATATCCGGGCCGAATCAAAGTTGTAGGCTCTTCGGTCCCCGATCGCTCGAGCGCCTGCTTTGCCCTTGGTATCAGCGCCCCTGCATCGTACCATCGTAGCGCCATACTAATCCCCCCCGTCCGGAGTCGCACCTCGTAGTGCACAGCTGTCGTCGACTCGTGCCGACCGGCGCGCCCGTCGTCTGGGTCGAGACTGACAGCTCCTAGTCAATAGTACGCCCCCGCCGTGGGATGTAGTTAGCTGATCCCAAAATAAGCATGGTTTTACTTGCTGCATGTTTTTTCCCCAGAAGTTCCCCCTCTCCGTACCGCGTCTACTCGCTAACGGGGTCTATCTGATCCACATGATGTGCCATATACCGTCTTTGTGCACGTTACCCACTCATAAATCGAGTGCCCCTGATTAATGCTTTTCTTATCTGGCAACCTATTGATCTCCCAGATCGATGATATTAAGCTGGGGCCCCTGAGCGAGTTTCGTCCACTCTTTGAACCGTCTTTCATTTATTTCGTACCATAGTGTATGCTGTGCTCACGTACATCCCTTCAAAATGACTGATCCGATCAAGGTTCTGGCTATTGAATCATGGACGCTGTATGCTGTGGGTATCATACTGATCGCCCTGCGAATGTTCGCTATCCCGAAACTCTAATTATCGCGTCAAGCCTCACTGACACCGTTCAGGGTTTCTCGTCGAATGGCTCTTGGCGGCTTCTCCAAGTTCCAGGCTGATGATTGGATCATGGCCTTCATTGTCGTACGCAGATTCCCAGATGGACTTGGACATTCTCTGAATGCTAAACCTTCGCGCTAGATCACATACACTGGCGATGTCATATCCGTGAACCAAGTGATGCAGAATGGGAGCAATTACCTGCCTCCTGGAGTGGCCGAGTCATTATCGCCACAAGGTGTCAAGAATGCGATATGGGGTAGCAAGATGACTCTTGCGCTGGAGGAGTTCCAATTGTCGACAACATGGCTGGTCAAAGCCTGCCTGTTGTTCATGTACAATCGGTTGACGTAAGTGACTGCAAGCCCAACGTACAGACTACGTGCATCGGAGGCCATACTAAACTAGTCGTCAGAAACGGCCTCCCAAGGGAACATCTCATTGTGAAGTGGGTCGCCGGCTACTGCGTCTTTGGTTACGTTCTCACACAAATATTGTACCTTGGGGTCTGGTGCCATCCTATCACGGAGTACTGGAGAGTTCCTGTCAAATACCGTGAGTCTTTCCGCACGAACACCCCGCCATTGGCTCTGACTAACCAATCCTTTTTCAAGCTCAATGTGCCACCTACTATAACCACCTCATAACCTCCACTGTCTTCAACGTCTCCTCGGATCTAATAATGCTGTGTATTCCTATTCCCCTCATCGCAAAGACCCAACTCCCACTTAAACGGAAGATCATCCTCTACAGCGTATTCAGCCTTGGACTCTTCGTTGTAAGTATCACTTCTTCACAATCGCTCTATGTACGACATCTCACTAACACCTTGCTCACAGGTCCTAACCGCAATCCTCAACCGCTACTACAACTTCACCCAGCCCTACTCGCCCATCTTCCTAAACTGGTACATTGGCGAAGCCTCCACCGCCGTCTACATTGCCAACGTCCCGCTCCTTTGGCCCCTGCTCAAATCTCTCTTCCGCCTCGACACCTGGTCCGGTTCCCGCGGCTCTCGCCGCACCCCTGGCGGCATCTCTGGCTCGCACACCGGAAACGGCACCAAATTGTCCCAGTATCGGATGTACAAAGGCAGCAAACCGCACGCCAGCTACCCGCTTGGCAGCCGCGGAGGCAGTATCAGCGAAAACGATAGCGGCTTGGGAATCGAGAGAAGAGATGGAAGCCAAGAGGCCATTGTGCCCGACGGAAAATCGACCACGCTGGAGCTGCGCGATGGACCGCTCGAGCTGGCACCGTATGGCCACCGAACCCGGGTGGGGCAGGGAAGGGAGCAAAACGATGTGGAAAAGGGCGATATCGTGCGGACAGTGGAGATCGACGTGACTAGTACAAGGTCATAAAACGATTACTAGCTTGGCGTTTGCTAGAAAGCGAGCTTTGGAGACACTTGATCGCGTTACCGGGCACATGATGTCATGTTTTCTTGCGCGGAATTTGCGATTGCATATAGCCATCACGGCTGTTGACTGCTTGGTTTAGAAACGCCGCGCCTTCGTTTAGTGTACGATTTTCTTACTGTTCAGATACCACGATTTAGAGCTCATGACTCCGCTACATATTTAGAAGAACTCCAGAATAGTGAACAGACCGCACGCATGTGATCAATCGCTCCAGATGCAACCATAGTAAACTGGAATAATTCATTTCCGTACGCCCGCTATAACGCCTAATATGTAAAGTCATCGAAAGTCGGAGGGCTTTTACGAGGATGCGAAGGCTTTATGAAAATTAGAAGGCGATTTTTGTATGGCAGAGCTCACGTCGAGGGTTTTCCAACATCAGTGCCTACACGTACGCACTCCAACCTGTGAATCGTGGATTAGCAAAAGTACAGGTATCTTCGTTCTGGTTGAGTCAACTTACCACAGAAAAGAACAGCCAGATTGCGCTCATCGGTTGCCTGCTGGATGAGCTCATTGACTGTCGCGGCCGTACTCAACGTCTTCGAGAGCTTCTTCTCCACGACCGACAGCGCACGACCCGCTTCGCCTGTATCGTCTTCCTTCTTGCTGCTTTGGTCCACAACAAGCTCATCTCCACCGGGGGCCAGCGTTGACGCCCGGGACTCTCTCATAGCGTCTCTACCCTCACCCTGACCGTCTTGCAAGCGTTTCGCTTTGGAGACCGACAAGGACCAGTTGACAAGTGGGTCATAGCGGAGTACATTGAGCAGCGTCATGATACCCTCGCGTTCTTCACGCAACGCATCCAGGGTGAATTCACAGCACCTTCGGAACACACCCTCGGTCTTGGTATAGCCCATGCCGTCTATCAGATCTCGTGTGAGGCGAAACGGGACGACCTCTGGCACAGGCAAAACACGGCCTGCCTCGAACGCAATACCGAGATCAATATGTACCACTTCTCCACTCTGCTCGTCCAGCAGAATATTGTGGCAATGCCGATCTCCGAGCCCAAGAACATGGCCAAGTATTGAGATAGCGGCTGTGGATCGAGTGTATGCAAGTCGCTTCTCGAACCAATCATCCGGGTCCTCGAAGCGTTCCAGAAAGAAATATCGCATCACCGGGTTGAAGCGTTGCGTCACTTCCTTGTATTTCCTTACTCTGACTGCGTTCGACTCGGTGCTGACATCCGCAATTGCTCTTCGACACGCGTCGTTTTTCAGGTCCTTGGGATAGTATTTCTCATGTGCAGGTATCAGATACGTATGCAGAGCCATAGTGTTCGGTACAAACTCCATGAGTCCTGATCGTGGAGATAGCGGGACCACTTTGTAGGTGCGGATGTGTAAGTTGCGAGTACGAGTCGCTGGGTGATTTTTTAGAACTCCCGAAGTTTGCTCGAAAACCTGCTCCATGATTGCATCCTGTCGAAGATCATCATTGCCGGATTTGAACTGTCGCTTGTTAGTATTAGTGGCCACGGACTCTGATAAGTGACTTACTAGTTGTTTGTAGGGTTTGCCATCAGATGCAAAGGCCGTGACAATCTTTGGAGCGCTCAATCCATTTGCTATTGATATCTGGTTTCTGAACTTCGTAATTTTGGGCACATCGCTGTAGTCGCAATTGGGCCGAATATCCAATGATATTGTTGCAGGAGGCACTTTGAGTCCAGGAATTCTTTGCATAAGCTTTCTCCCTTGTGGATGCTTTTCCAGATATTGCTCCCTCCCAACCCTTTTATCCGCTTCTGTCTTGGCCATGGCGAGTTCATGGTACAAGTTGTTGGATTCCTCAAGGGGTGACCAGTATACACTTGCCTTCGAGTCATTTTTGAGCATCCCAGAAATATTCTTCGCGGCTGCTATTCTTAATCTGGTTGCATCATCTTTGTTCGGAGACGGCATAGCGCCTGCATAGATTTGATGCATTCCGTGGTAAGGGTGGTCGGCGCACAATCGAAATACGAGTCCTGCCAGGAGAGCCTGAAACTCGGTGTCTTCGGCTTGCAATCTTGAGGAGAGCTGGTTCATCAGCACAGCAAACTTGCCGCTGGGAACGTTTGGAAGGTGACGCCCGACGGCTTCGTTGGCAAGCGGTATCTCCGCATACTCAAGCCAGAGGGAGAAGACGCGGAGTACATCGTGGTCATAGTTGTCGCATGCCTGCAACGCGAGCAGGTAGTTCTCTAAGCACTGTCGTAGGGAATCCTCCCTACTCGTGCGCAACTTCTCATACTCAATGCTATCAAGCTCCTGCCATTTCTTCGATCTTCCCGCATCTTTCTTGTAGCGCTCCTTATCCTTGCTATTCCTCGACAATCTGGCTAAATTTTCGTACTCTGCAACTTCCTCACTTTTACGTTCCATAGCCGTCTTCATGCGCGTCAGATCATCGATTGAGTCGGGGTCATGGAGTTGCTTATCGCAAAAGGACGCAAATTCGTGAAACACTTTTCCGGGCTCAGAGCCATGACGTTCACCTTTCAACTCTGCTGTAGCCCTCTTGAGGTAATTCTTGATGATGACTTCGGGCTTCTCCAGCCGAGCTTCGGCCATGTGATGTCCCTAACGCAGTGAGCAGAGGAGACAAGAGGCTTAGAAGGTGTATAACTTACCAGCTTTACAAGCAAGATCGAGACTGATAGCGTATCTGACTGTGCGGACAGATCACCCCTCCTCAATAGTCTCTGTCGGATGCGGATCGACGTCTCCGTTTCTCCTTGCTCCCAGAGCACATTTGCAACCTCGTGCTCAGCAAGAGCCTCGATATTGAGCCCGACAGACGTGCATTGAGGCACGATAGACGATAAGTAGGTAGCGCTTGCCAGAGATTCCTGCCAAGCGCCGTGCTTTCTACTTATTTCGGAGGAAGAAAGCAGGGCTGCAATCTCTTTATGGCGGATGTCTCTTGGCGTCACACGCAACGAGCTTTGGAGCTGGGCATTGCTGCTGAGAACACTGAAAAGGGTTTCTCGGCAAGACATAATCATCCTAACATCATCAAACCTAGCAATGAATTAGCACACAGCATGTAGCATGGAGGCATGAGAATACTGACTGGCCATTCTGCATCCAACCTAGGCGAGATTGCATTTGCGACCACGCGTCTGTCAACTGATCCGGGTCTGATGCAGTGATACAATCGTCCACTTCAGCGAGAACAGCTAGTGTTCTAAGCGAAGCCTTCATAGTACCCGAAGAATTCTCACGTCCGACCAGGTTGCCTATTGTTGCCAGTAACTGACTATCGAGGGCCGTGCGAGCAGTGGCAGAGTCGGACGCATAATGTAATCCCTGGAAAGCTTTGAAGATGGTGCTGGCCTCCGAATGATTGGTCTGAGGCGCCCGTATGTCCCATTGCTCAAGCTTTCGTGCTGTATGCAGAGTGTTGTTGACTACCTCTGGACCCGTGTTGTGAAACTGTTCGTTCGATAGTAAATGGTGTGTAACACTATTCAAGTTGAGTATGATGAAAGACTTGATCATCCCACGGGAGTCCGTTGGATCGACGGAGTTTGTTTGCCGCATTTGGCTATCCATGAGGGCGCCACGAAAGAGTAGGCTCTTGATACCATTATTTTCGTAATCCAACCTGCTCAGTATAGACGGCAGACTGGGCTCTTCTTCAACTCCGTAGAAGGAATCAGGCTCGTCTAGATTCCTATAGATTGTAAACTGGAGCTGTGTTGGGATACTCGACTGCGGCAGTGTTGACGATCGCCTAGAGCTGCGCACGTGTGGAGCAGCATGGGTCTCTGCAAAGAGCAGAGCAGTCTTGTACATGCCGCATGTTGTCGCGGCTTCTGCAGCCTTGAGATAATTGATGTCGAGCCACCTATCGCGATCTTCACGGGTGATCTCGTGTGGTACAGGCTGAGTGCGTAGATAAAGGATTCCTCGTATGAGAGTCTTGATGTAGGGTACAGTTGCCTGACTGCGGCCCTCAAACCAAGATAAACATGCTCTCGAAATTGCGTCACGTACACTACGCTGCCCATCGAATTCCTGGTGAAGTACTAGATGAAGAATAAACGGGAAGAGCTTCTCGGGGTAACCTTCTATGCCCTGGAGAATGTCGGACAAGGAACCGAGCAGAGGGTCCTGCGAAGCAATCTCGCACAAGTTGACTGTGAGGTCTCGAATCCACAAAGAAGCTGTTTTCCCAGGCGCGGGGTGCGCCATAGTTTTGACGGTTGAATGAGGGTCTTTGTGACGAGTTGGATTCGTGTACAACAATGGGAGGGTCAGTGCGGTAGAGATATACTCAGAAAGAGCCTGGGGAAGAATCTGGTCGAGTTCCGACTGCTGCTCGGCAGTCTTAGTCTTAGTCAGAGTAAGACGAATTGTGCTTTCCGCAAGGCCCATTTCCTTCCGGTCATCGCTCAAGAGAAGCTCTGCAAGCGAGTGGAAGATGGCAGCTCTCGAGTTACGAAATCTGTACTTTTTCAGCGTATAAGATCCACTCCGTTCAATACTTGCGACTCGTAGGCCTCGTTCAAGCTCTCCATGGGCGCCGAACGCACGTCCAAGCACTCTTGCGGCCCATATGAGGTAGCCGTCGCCCACACCAGCACGCTGGCAAGATTGCCACACCTGAGGTGCAAAACGGACTGCTTGCTCGTCGGTGCCCATGATGTCGTCTTGCATAGACTTCGGAGGTTGAAAATTTTGACACAGAAGATTGAAGGCGATTTCGCGAGATGGGCCGCTTAGGAGAGATCTTTCACTACGTTCGTCGTCCAGCAGTTCCTGAAGAAGTCTGCTCTCAGCGGTTCCAGCATTAGCATTTCCTTCAATGCGCGTTTGTGAAGCGGCGCGAATAATAGACTTGAATGCTTTGAGGAGAGATTTGCTACTTTGAGTGGATGCTGAGTACGACTCCAGGTATGCGGTAAACCACGAATGGAATGTTTTCGCTCTGTCCATAGTCGCTTGGTACTGGCTTTCTTGGGTTGTGCTCTCCTGTGTTGAACCCAAGAAAACCCGGATCGATGTGAGAATTGAGAGCCCAATGCCAGTGACAAAGGACAGTTGCGAGGACAAGAAAGGTTTCCCACGCTCGAAGAGATATTGCATGACTCCTAGGGTATCTTCGGCGCATTGGCTGTCCGTGAGGAAAGGCCGCAAGGATTGCAAAGTCATTTGCAAAGGATAGCCGTCCAAAGCGATGGGACCAGCTAAGCCGACCAATACCCGGATTTTTCGAATGATTGAACACGCGTGTAGAGAGCCTAAGGCTGGATGAATGCGGTCGAGAAGCATTCTCATCACGAACACAAATATTTCGGCCGTCCAGAAACTTACAGGATCCATACTCACTCTACGACATAAGCGTTCTATTTGATCACTCAAATACTTAGCAGTAAACGCTGGTGCTATGCCTTCCGGTAGATCTTGACTTGAATGACTCGTGGTTTTGATCTCTTTCAATGCATTGGAAGTATTGATATATGGTGGACGCTTTGCGAGGCGTTTTTCGAGGAGGTCTTCGTTGTCCATACTGTAAATAACGATTCCAACAATGCGAGGAAAGTGCCAATGAAAGAGCTGCGAATATTGTTCGCGCTCAAGAAGCGTCTGAAGGCGAGCGTCGTTGCTTGGGGTTTTATTGTTCCCATTGCGGCTACAAGTATCCCACGAAATGCTGTAGGCTGCTGCTTTCGCAAAATTCCTCTTCAGCCCTTCTTGGATCGACTGTTTCGAAAGCTTGGCTAAATATTCCAATTCATCTTCTTTTGCGAACATCATTGATTGGCCAAATGCTTCGTCCTCGACATCTTCAATGAGATCTAGAAGGGTGTCGTAGTTGAAAGCAAGGAAGGGTATATCCGCGAACTTCTTTCCGGTTTTCAGCCAGCTGTATATCATTTGTGGTGCAAATATCCGAAAGAGTTCTTGCGAGCTTCCTAGCTTTATTGACTCTGACACGTTGCTTATGCATCGCGTTGCATGTGCCATGGCGCTTTCAAACAAGCCCGCCGTCTCGAATATAAGATAAACGCATCTACGTAGTAGCGTATGCCAACTTGATCCTAGGCGAGACAGAACCAGCAAACGAATGGCAATGTCTTCTGGACGATCCTTATTGGGTAGGCTCTCGTGAATATCGGCAAAAACCGAGTCATGCGTTGCTAGAACGAAGTTGTTGAACATGTCAGGTAGACATTGTGCGATATGGTATTGAACCGGAATGTCTGAGTCGGCGAGCAGCATGAAAAGACTTGTGCGCACAGATGGCAGGGAAAGACTTTGCGCAAACTCAGGCTGTGACCTCGACAAACAAAGACACAAATTAGCAATCCCAATCTGCAGGTTAGTCGACTTCGCCCAGCCAAACTCATCATATCCACCAAGAAACCATTCGTAGAAGTCTTGTCCGGTTGCGTAAAGATCCACAGTCGCCGCATCTTTCGACCCTCCGTCTGTCCACAAGGATTCAGTGCCGATCAATAGTTCCAAGACCATGCCTTCGGCGACTTCTGATGTCTGGTACTCATTTTGACGCATGACTTCGGCTCCAATGTGGTCGAGCAGGGCCTGACAAGTTGCTTTTTGTAGCCTCCCAGGACCCGATATTAGCGCACTCACGAACTGCCGGCAGTGAAGGAGGTCTGCTGGCGATATAGATGTGAGATAGTTTACGAAACCAGGTGGTATAATGTTGTAAGTCTCTTCATCCATCGGCGACCTAACGACGCAAGCAATCAGGCTCAAGTAGGCAGAACATGATGACCGAAGAGACTCTAGGCTCGTACTGGCAGTGAGATCATGCCGGGACACATGTCGGTCCCGAGTCGAAGTTTCGTCTGTCATTTGGGAATCCGGTCCGTCGTCAATGTCCATAAAATCGATGTCTTCGGTATAAAAGGATTCCATCAAAGCTTTTTGGGTTTCTAGGGCCTTAGACATATGGCTCGCAAAAGCTCCGATTCCGGATTCCCGAAAGTGCTTTGGATCCAGAGACGTGATTTGGTTGATATCAGGTGCGGCTTGAGCAAACACATGAAGAACCGTGTCGAGCTTATATTTATCGTCCAAGCGACGAGAGAAGAGACTACTGAAGCTGCGAAGGAAGGCTTCGAGCATGGGCTCTAGCTTTTGTACCCGCCGAATTTGCGAAGGACTTCCAGTATAACATAAAGCAGAACATACAAACCCTAGGGTAGCAACTATTCTGAGCATGTTCTGGGTGACACTCTGCGGTGATTCTGTAGTCCACAGTCTCCATTTTTGTTGCGTTTTTTCTAATTCTGAAACTAGGAAGTCGAAAACCCTTGCCTCCGTTATCAGGAGATGACTGGTAGGTTGAGATGCGTTGACATCTGAAGCGAACGACTCTATGTCTAATTTAGATTGAAAGGGGAGACTCTCGTCGAAAAGCAGTAGGTAATCGGTGAGTTTACGACAAGATTGGGCGTGAAGCCATGCTGTACCGATGGGTTTCAAGACGGCGAATGATGATCCGCTGGCGGGGAGTGAGGGTCGGTCGAGGCACGCCGCGATTAGCCGGAGAACGTCTCGAGAATTGCAATTGAGGGAATTAGGTTCGGCGTATGATCTTTCCGAAAAGAGGCCTATGCACTTGTGAGCACAAAGTAAGATCTATAACAGGACGAGACAACCTACTAGGCGTCCACTTGCAATACAGCCACTGTAAGATGCGCTCTGACGTTTCATTAAACAGCGTTGGATTTCCTTCGGTCCTTCCACGGAGAAGAGTTGTCCATAAAGATGAGCTAGACTCGGTGAGCAGTGCTGGCCCATTGAGCTCCACGGATGGCAGAACTCTTTCAACAACCTCCGAAATCGATTCATATGATATAAGCCCGAGTCTAAGAACCACGTTCATTAGATGGCACGCAGCTCGTGAAGACGAATCGGATGTGATGGTGCGCGCAGCGGTTTGCCAGATAGACTCCCATTGAGCTGTAAATTTGGAAGACTTCGAAGATGTCTGGAATGCGGTCCTGGTAGCAAATTGAGTTAATTGCATTGGTCTGATTATAGGACAATGGAAACATACGCTGTAAGGCCTATCAATGCCCACGCAGACACGCCGGGCGTATCATGAGTGATTAAAGGGTTCAGTGTCTCAAGAACTTGAAGCAAGTCCTCGTCATTCAGTGGTCGTTCCTGTACCATGAACGAAATCACCGACAGAGCAGCGTCTCTAGTGTCCTCGGTCTTTGTAGCTGTCTGCAACCGACGATCAGATGCTTCACGCAAGTATTCATGGAGACGATGCTCGACACGAGGTCGTTTTGCGGCAGTTTCATCGTCGCGCTCACGCTCAATAACTTTCCGACTCCCTTGGGAGTCGAGCATAGACGCCAAGTGGGAAATGTAGAAAACATTCATCCAGGAAATGCAGGCATCAGACCTCAAGAATTCATGCTCGCTGTGCAGCGTGAAAGCAAGTGTACCAATTGGAAATCTTGCTCCGACAGGTCTCCCTGCATAGCGGAAACAGAGCACTTCATGGGATAATCTGTTTTTTTTGTAATCTGCTTGCATCGTCTCTAAGAGCGAGGTAAGATCAAGTTTGAATGACTCTTCATCCTCTGGCTGGATCATCGCTGAAATATAAGCGTCAGTGTAGATTAGCATGATCAACAGCTCTTCTCGTATTTCTTTCAGGGACCAGAAAGACTTGAGCAGTGGTATCAAACGCCGAACCGCAGATCTGGTGAACTCTCCGGAGTCTAGTGTGCTTAGTTTAAGGAGAGAATTTATCAGCTGGAAGCCAGACTTGGTGTCCAACGTTCGCGTCTCGATACACGCGATTGCCGCCGAGAGAATGCGCTCTGACCTGTCCTTGTCAAATACAGGGGCATTTGATGCGCCCACTATATGGCCTAAGCACCATAGGAATGCGTTCGCGGAAATTCTGAAGTCTAATTTCGACTCCTCGTCTAAAGCTTTTGACGTAGCGACACTCGAAGATTTGTAGAGGGATTCACTGGCGGATCTTATCGACCGCCCATTGGTAGAGGCACTGCCTCCAGTCAGCCTCTCTACTATGAGAGGGAGGAGCTCAGTGCATAGGTCTAGTGCAGTATTTCGGTCTCGTTCCGACAGCCGTTCCACGATTGTACTAGATGCAACGAGTACACGCAAAGTCTGAGGGTACTCCGGCAGCAATGGCGCAACGAAGCCCTCGCTTCCTGACCGGACCGCCTGGTCGATATGGGTTATGAGGTCGCTGATCCAAGTGCTTGAAATGCGGGACAAGCTGTGACTGACAACAAGGCGAAGCGCTTTCGAACGCAGCCTTAATCGTGTCTTCGCTGCAGTAGTGCTAGATTTGCCGCGCAGAAAAAGCGGCCGGTCGTCTACTACGCGGCTCGTGATATCATCGAGTAGGTCGTTAAATGCTTCAAGATTCAGCGCGCTCAGCTCCGACCTCAGGCGGGAGTAGTTGTTACTCGTGAGTTTCTCGACCGCTTTATTAACGTCGCCGACTGCGGTTGCAAACAAACCTGAACACGTTAGATCGAGCCGGGCGATTGGTTGTTTAAAAGCCTACCTTTCGGACCCAGCGGGTGGTCGACTTCGGTCATGCTGGTCTGCATTATATGTTTCGGTGCGGGCGGCGGAGTAGGTCCACGCCAACGGATGAGGTTGTAGGATGGGAAGTGTCATATCGGGAATGTGAATGTAGCGCCCTAGTGCTTGAGCATGACGCGTACTATTCGAGGTCCAGTATCTTCAGCGACGGAGCTTCATTCACGGGAAAAGATGGCCTCAATCGCGAGGGTGAGGTCGACTTCAGACGGAAGAGAAGGGCCCAAGGCTGTGGTCCGCCAAAAGGTCGGCCGAAGTATCGCCGGGCCATTTTAGCGCGTTTTCTGCTCCGCATACAAACGCGAATTCAAGAGGAAACAGAGCCAGCAACTACAGCTTCCCGCTCACCTCCGCACCCACATCCCGCTCCGCCGCGCTATGCCCACACTCGTCGCGCCACTCTGCTGCTATGGGTGATTCAGACAGCCTCGAAGGCCTCCATGGCTTGCACCAGGACCTGCTCGCCCTCGCAGAGTCTGGTGTCCTGGTTGTCGACAGGCTCAAAGATCAATTGGATCGCAGGATCCATGAGTTCAAGGCTCTGCTGGATAAACCGGAGAAGAATGCCGCAAGCCGCAACACCCTGACTTCTGGTATGAGTAGTTAGACTCACTAGGACTGCAGCCTGCTGACCCGGTGTTCTCTTCTAGGTAGGATTACCATCGACGACGAGGAATACGAGATCAACGATGATTTCAAGCAGCAAACCATACAGTTAGCGGACAGCTTGAACCTGGACGAACTGAAGTCCGCGGCCCTATTCCATGCGGCGCAACAAGGCGCGCAGGATTTCGATCGTAGCCCCCTCATGACCGCAATACTCCAATTCCAGAACCGCAGACAGTTCTTACTCGAATGCTTGCGGGTCATTATCCGGCTCTCCATACGGGAGAGTGAGGAAGCCATCGCGCAGCCCAAACTGATCGACTTTGGGGATTATATCCGGGATATCGTAGGCGCCACAGACACAAGCAACGCCAATGCGCATGCGTACTGGGGAAAATGTCTGGCGAGCTTGAACGACATGGAGCTGTGGTTACAACAGCTAGCCGAACGGGAACAGAGTGCCCAGGTCATGGGCCAGATCCCCTCGTCAGAGGCCGTGGAGACCAATGATTTCCAACGAAAGAGCTTGATCAAGCAACACGAGTCACTGAGCGCCATCTGCACGGATCTTATCAAGCCATACGCAAACCTCGAGAACTTCCGATCGCTGTTGGGCAAGATAAAACGTCTGGACAAGCACGACCTCGTCACCATCCATTACGTCCCCATTCTCATATGCTTCATCAACTACCTCAACCCGGACTCGGGACCGTGCACCACCGCTGAAGCAAGGAGTCTCACCAAGGAGATTGTGAGCAAAGACGGCGAGGCTTGGGGGTTGCGAAATCTCCAGGCCGCAACAATTGTGTGGTGGTTAGCCGAGTATAGTGGCAGATACATCGAGGCTAATGCTAATGACGCTGCGCTGCGAGTCGCTGATCCCCGAGCTGAGGCAGAAGAACGTTCCGCTCAGTTCATGGATGCCCTCAAAGATGGTGCATTCCACTTCATGCTCTCCATTAGTCAGGATATTAAGCCTAGCAAATGGTACGATCCAGCAAAAGCCGGGTTAGTCTCGCATCTGATCCACGAGACGCCTGTTCTTCCGTCAGACACCTCGCCTCAGCCCTTGGAGTATTTTAAAACTCTGCTCATGGAACAGATGCAGTCCTTTGTGGAAGCTTTCGTCACTAATATGCCGGATACTCTACGAAAGCTGAAAGCCGAGGAGGACGAACAACGAAAGCTGCTGCACTCCCGATTTCAACGCGGACCCGTTGAGTATGAGCTTCATCTGGAGCGTTTCCTCATCATTATCGGATATGCCTTTGACGGGTTCCCGGAGGAAGCCGACCAGCTGTTCTGGTCTGATCCCGAAGGAAATCTTTTTGGATTTTTACAGTGGGCAGCAAAACGCCAGCCAACACCCCGCATTGCTGCATTCTGTGAAATGCTCAAAGCGCTATCTAATGGACCTGAGTGCGCCGACGCTGCTCATAAATTCCTTCTAGATGAAGGGGGATCGTCGTCGGGGAAGATCCGGCGGACAAGCTCTCTGAGCTATACCCACATCTTCAACGAATTATACGAACTTGGCTTGAATATCCACGAACCAAGGAAGACGACACAAGGCACACTTTTCCCAACCGCCCAGAATCCGGTTGATCAAATCGTGGAACCAGAAAGTGCGATGATGCTCGAAAGCTATCTTCGTCTGCTTGGTCATCTGTGTCGTGAGAGCAAGGAGGCTAGAACTTGGATGATCGATCACAACAACCTCGATGTCAAAGGGCTCTACTTAAAACTCTGTGTGGACAAAGTTGAAAGCCGCCTCCGTGCCTCCGTGTTCAGTGCTCTGGCTGCATTACTCACTGACAAGACCCCACCAATTGCAACAGTGATGTGGAGCGACCTCGACAAATGGACAGCAAGCGGATTCGTTGTCGATGCGCGGCAGAGCAATATAGCCAACGCAACGTCGCCGCAGAATCTTTGGGAAGTTCTTGCGAGCGGATATGACGAATCGTATGCCCTTGTCGAGCTTCTCCGTGCCTTGGTCCAACCCTACGCTTTCGACTACGAACTTCGTGACTCTCTCCCGTTTCCTGAGACTCTCGGCTCTACCCACAGACCCCAGGCTGGTATTGACGCGTATGTTGATTTTGTGGTTGGCCGTGTCTTCGGCGTTAAATGTGGCGAACTGCCAGACGGCCTGCAGCGACAGGTCCTCAGATGGAACTGTCTGAACTTCATCTCCACTTCTCTCGACTCCTTTAATGACCATCTATTGATTATCGCCAACAAGTCCAATATCGCCGTGGATTCAGTCATACATACGTCGTCATTACAGAGATATGTTGAACTCCATCCCTCCACTCGAGTGATGGACTGGCTGTTCAACGAAAAGGTGCTGAAGGAGCTTTTCTCGACTGCGATCCAGAACGAGAGCGCTGTAGACGACGCACCTGAAGACTCTCCGTTGGTTCTGTCTTTGATACTTAGCATCAAGACGATGGATCGTCTTCTGACTCTTCAGCCCACATATCTCGATATTGTCCGACCGCTTCTTAAACTCAGTTCATCTCAGCATCGGAAATCAGTCTCAAATCCTGTTCTTGCTTCTTTCGAAGACGCAGTACTCAGCTCTCTTGATATTGTAACTAGACTAGGCTTCTACTGCGGCTCCGGGCATACAGAACTTGCAGTTGTCTCATTGCGGCTTTTGGAAAAACTCGCTTCCTCGCGCAAGCTAGTAGTCTCTCCCACTGCAGGCTTTGGGCAGCGACCGAGTCGCAGCAAGGTTGTCGGAATCATGGAGAAGGACAACAACGCCGAACGAATCTCAAGATCGCTGGTCGATGTGATGAAACAAGATGAAAGAGAATTAGAAACGCAGTCAGAGGCGCCTGGATACATCATCAAGAACCATATTCTCGACTTTTTGAACAGCTGCTTAGTCACTGTTCCAAATCGACCTACAATTGCGCATCTTCTACTGGGCTTTTCATGCGGAAACAACGACGTCAGCATAGCGCCTGGAAGCCTCTGGGATAACCACGTTTCGCTTTTCCACGCGATTCTCCATTTGACCGTTGAGTATCCAGATACTGATGGAGAGCAGTATGTCACCTGGATGTCAAATATAAAACGCAAATGTCTGGAAGTCCTTAACAAGCTATGGAAGTCGCCTCTTACGAGTGACCTGGTTATGGAGGAGCTGCGAGACTTTGATTTTGCTTTCGCAGAAGCTACAACACTTCAGACAGTGGACGCAAACACTTTGTGGGATGGAGAGACGATTGATAGCGTCGACTTCCTCCTTGCAGGGCTTGGCAGTTCCGCGGTCGCATTTCAGAATTTCCTTCGCCAGAGGTCTTTGTTCTGCGAGTATACTGCTAAAGAGCTTCGGTATAACGACCGTGCTGGAATGCCTACACAAAAAGCTCGTATCCAGTCAAGCCTTTTAGGAACAACGGTGTTTCCCGGCGGAGATCAGCAACAGAACCCTACTATCTTCGACATCTTCGACTTTATGGAGCTAGAGGTCAACGATGCTTACAGCCCGCCTCCACTAATTCATCTGAACGGTCTCGATCTCGATGTTTGCAGAAAAGATGAACAGGGACTAGAAATCTACGATCTTGACCTCGTTGGAGAATTAATCGGTCTGCGATCTAACGAATTGATTCAGAGCGGCGTAATCAACAACACTTCCAGCGACCACGCGACGTCTCACGGCAACGATTCCAGGCAAGGGGTTACTGTCAGCGCTCCTAACAGTAAACAAGAACTGGACGCAGAAATAGGGGACATTCTATCTTGCCTACTCAGTAACAATGAGCGCGCTAGGATCGTTCGTTTGCAAGAGGAGGCGCTTAAAGCATGGGCTCAGCTGACAACTGTAACCCTTCAGAGCTGCGACTTCGAGCCTGGCGTCCGAATAGCTTTCATCCTACAGACCTTACAAGTGATGCTGCCTAAGCTCGAGAAGTCGTATGAAGATTCATCGGACGCGGCAGTGGAATTGTCCGGCCTAGCTGGGGCTTTGATACAGAGCATTGACTTTGATTCGACTACTTTCGAGAAAACACAAACGGGCGATTTTGCGAACGACAGGTTGTCCCAACTGTTTCGCATCGCACTCGTCGGAGTATTGGGCGCTGGTAGTACCGCAGAGCTTCGGCAAGCCTGTTACCACATTTCCTATCGATACCTGCGAGGAACCTCTAAAAAGTCAACAAAGGGATCTCCGCTAGGACGGCATAGCCTTTCTACAGTCAAGCATTCCGGCGATCGTCTGATCGAAATCCTTTGCGATGACGCATACGCAGGCACAGGGACCTGCAAGGTTTCTGCGCTACTATTCCTTGACGCACTCGTTGCGATGTGCATGCGGGAAGGGTCCAAGTACATGATGGAAGCTTTCGTACGGTTGAACTTTGTCAGTGTGCTAGTGGACCACATAAAGCACATTCCAACTGAATTGAAGGCCGCCACTGCACAAGGTAAATGTCCCCTGAATTATTGCAGGACGATAGCTAACCTCCTTATAGAAGTGCCCGTTTTCCTGTCTTACTATGATGCCAGTCTTGCGCTCCTAGTGAGGATAAGTCAAACGAAGCTCGGTGCAGCACAGGTCCTCAATGCTGGTCTCTTTCAGTCTATTCAGGAGTCTCAGATATTTTCCGCGGATCCAGATATTGGTCTTGGTAAGCACTATTAAACCCATTTGGATGTCTCCTCGCTCACTTTCTCGCAGAGTTCGAAAACCCGAATGCTCTTAAGAAGTATTTCGACTTAATGCTGTCGGTTCTGCGAATTATCGATGCAGCGGTTCTTTCGCGAGGTCCTCAGAACGATCAGACGCTCTTCCAGGCACGAGAGTTCCTCCGAGAAAATAGGAATAGCATGGTAGCGGTGTTCAAGCGGAACGTGAAGGTTGGAGGCCTCCAAGACGTGGATACTGACTTGAGCGACCTCGTCGATTGCTTCACCGTCCTCGTTAGTGCAACGGGGTTCCTGGAGGTAAGAAATATCCACCTCTTGAAGTAGACCGCGTGCTAACCTGTAATTCTTCAAGTATGAGAATAAGGCGACGTCGCAGCGAGCGACGCGAAACATGTTTTCCTAGGCATCTTAGATTTCAGCGATGTATGAGCGGAAAAGTCTTGGTATTCAAAAGTCTGGACTATATCCAAGTAGCTGTGGGGGTCTATTGGTTTGCATTGCTATCCACTCCGCGGAGATGGATCGGAGCTTCGCCAAGCATTGAGCGGGCGTCGGGACTGAATACGAAGAATCCCTGATATTAATCGTCTTGACGTACACCTGATACCTGCATTTTGGCGTGCCTATGGCTGCTGACTGACTAACTCCATCCACCTACAGCTCTTTATACTTCCAGTCTTTGTTCTGTTTCCGCTTTCTCCACGGAAACCGACTTCAGCCATGAATTTCGATTGTCTGGGCATTGCGTTTCTCATTCTCAGTCAGCCCATTAAGCATTGACATGTAGCCTACAGCCTATAGAGGTTTGTCATCTCCGGCTTCATTGCTGTCGAGAACGCAGCACCCGGCTCATCAGTCGTTCAAGTGTCCGCGAAAAGCGCTGAGGTCCTGATTGAGCAATGCATGAAGCGTCACAGCACGCCATAGTCCTATAGTATATAACCTACCATCGAATCCCCTTCTTGTCTTCCATTCCATATCAACCACCACCTAAACTCTCGCAATCCTCAATCCCATCTTCCATCCCTCCAGCTCCATCCTCCAAACCCCACCCAAACCTCCAAAATGCCCACCCCACGAATCCCCAAAACCCAACCCACCATCCTCTTCAACACCACCACCTCCACCCTATCCCTCTCCCCCGCCTTCCCCGTTCCCACCCCCCCGCCAACCGAGCACCTCATCCGCGTCCACGCCACCGCCCTCACCAACGGCGAACTCACCTGGGGCCCCTTCGTCGCCTGGCCCGCCCTCCACGTCCCCGCCTTCGACGTCGCCGGCACCGTCCTCACCCCCGTCGCCGGCTCGCCCTTCGCTCCCGGCGATGAGATCTACGGCCGCGTGACGGCCGCCCGCGAAGGCTGCGCACGGGAGTACGCGACCATCGCCCCCTCGGAAGCGGCGCTGCGGCCCGAGGCGCTGAGCGAGGTCGAGGCCGCGACGGTGCCGATGAGCGCGGAGACGGCGTGGCAGGCGCTGTTTGAGCATGGGGGGCTGGCGGCGTTAGGGGCGGATGGGAGGGGAGTTGTGGAGAATGCTGGGAAGAGGGTGCTGGTTCTGGCGGCGAGTGGGGGGGTGGGGTTGTGGGCGGTGCAGTTTGCGCGGCTGGCGGGGGCGTATGTGGTTGGGACGTGTAGTGGGAGGAATGCGGGGTTTGTAAGTGGGTTGGGAGCGGATGAGGTGGTTGATTATACGGAGACGAGTTTGGAGGCGTGGGTGGCTGGTGAGGAGGAGAGGAAAAGTTTGATGTGGTTTTTGATTGTGCGGGGGGGAAGTCAATGGAAGATGCGTGGACGGTGGTGAGGGAAGGGGGGACGTTTGTGAGTATTGTGCCGCGGTATAAGGAGCCAGAGGGAGGGGCGCCGAAGGGGGTGAAGGGGCTGTTCTTCATTATGGAGTCGAGGGGAGAGGAGCTGGCTGTTATTTCGGGGCTTATGGAGAGGGGACTGTGCAAGACAGTTGTGGATAGTGTGTGGAAGTTGGAGGAGTATGAGAAGGCGTTTGCGAAGACGGCGTCTGGACATGCGAGGGGCAAGGTGGTGATAAAGATTGGCGCCTGAGCGGTGCTGTGAGAGTAGTAGAGTCTATTGTATTCTCATTTTCTTATCATGCATTTACAAGTTTGTCAGCCATAGTCTACACGGTTAATGGCTATTCAAGAGGATGGGTTTGGTTTCGATTAGACATCTGACATTACCATGAGGCACTCCAAGTACTGGATGGCAAAAGCGCAGAAACCTACGACGAGGGATTGAACTACTGCCACGTGTAGCAGCTATAATAAGATGCTAAAAGGAGAAAAAGGCTCAAGTAACACGGCTTCAAGTAGATAATGAATAAGGACATGACCGACATCCGTTCTCAGGAGACCCTCGGTTCGACGCAGGTATTTGATGTCAATGACGTTGGAAGGTGACCAAAGCATCGGACAACCTGCAGGTGGACATCTCTTGGGTTCCACAGACTGGGGAAGGTTGGTTCCCAACTTTGGATCGGGCTGAAGAGGACCGAGGCTCAACGAGAGCTTGATTTGACGAGGCGTGATGAAGTGCCAAGCCATGAAAGCTACGACAACAAATCGCAAACGAAGTCGCATAGGTACACCTCGATAATTGTTTGCTAGAAAGGCTGCGGGAGACCTTCCGATGCTAAGGATGGATTTCGACCATCATATGCGGCTTGTGCCCAATATAGAACCCGGCGCGCTGTTCTCGGATGGGGTCCATGTTTGAGGATTCGGAACAACTTCTGGCCCAATGCTGTGATAGAAAGATGTATCGGGACGTCATGTAAGGACTGATATGCCTTCAGAATGGTCTTATACATTTTTTCTGAGCCCATTAGCTGTAAACACCGCTTTTCTAGTGCAAGTCCCGAATGCGACCCTGTGCCACTGCAGGATACGGCTCGGTGCACCGAAGAAGACTGAAGGAGCGAAGTCCCTCACGAGAACTGCTCTCTCTCATCGACCGGTAGGAAGGGCACACAGCTGAACGCTACCCGATTCTCGCCAGGTGCTTAATGATGATCAAGGTTTTCGTCGTGGTTATGTCCAATGGGCAAGATGACGTTTCAAGGCAAGACAGGCCTGCAGGTCTGAGTCGAGTGTTTCAATCGGGCGGGGACTTGATGCATGCAGCAAACATGGCCATTGACAAGTGCCATGGTGGATGACGACGACGAGCTGGCCTTCTAGATGGCAGCGGACGCGGAGCCATGGCCGCGATGCCTCTCCAACAACCAAGGAACCAAGCTTACTTCCATGAGATCTCCAGTGCTCAGGAACAAGATTAGCGTGCTGTGGCTCGTTGCTCGTTTAAGCGACCCCAGTCCAGCCCGCGTGACTTGCCTGCTGGCCTGCGCCTCCTCTTGAACAGAGGGGAGTGCTGCTGCTGTGGGTTCAATCGTCATATGGACGCCTACAGCATGGAACACAGCATGCAGGCCGGCTTGTCGATAGCAGGCGGGCAGCAGGCAGCGGGCCCAGTTTACGGTCGACAGCGGTCATGGATGCCGGCGTCGGGCTCTTGGGGGTGGGGAGGCGCTACCCAGAAAGCACGGGGCAAGTATTTCGGGACAGCCCCCTGGCATTAATGAAACACGAAACTTGACTCCCTTTCTTGCACCCTGAAGACCCCCGAACACCACTGCTGCGAACCCCAAGGCTGCTCCAGCGCCCTACCGACCATTCTCCTACATCCATACCTACCTACCGACCGCATTCTCAGCGCCGCGCCACCATTGAGGCCTCCGATCAGCACCGCCTCACGTCCTGGTGGCCTGTGCCTCCCCCCCGACTTAGACTCCAACCACCGCATGCGACGGCCGCTCCTCCCTCCATAGGCTGCACATTCTTTGCTGCTATAGTTCTTGTGGCATTGCTTAGACCCGTTTGCCTTCTGCTCCCCCGACATTCGCATTCTTTGGACGCCTCGGTCGATTTGGCGACGGGCGGCACAAACATCCCACCCGCTGGATTCTTTTTTGGACATGAGTTAGAATGACGCGACCCCATATTATTCGGGCTGGTACGTCTCCGCGCTGAGCAATGCGAACTGGCGCACTCTCTAACAGTGGTTCCCGTGCAGATACGCTCGATTTACAAGAAAAGACCTCTCCTACCGCTCAGGACCACTCCCGCCAGCCCGCTCGTCCAGCACCCCTCGGAATTGGCCCAGCCGCTCCCCACCAGGCGGCCGCGGTCAAACAGGCTGACGATGAGCGCGCTGCTGAAGATGCCAACCTGCAGAAGGCATGGGACGACTCGGGCGCTGCTCTGCGCGAGGACCCAGGCTCAGACGATGAGACCACCCTCGTCAGCAATGCTGATCAGCAACGACAAGACGAGCAAGCTATACGCATGAATGGCGGCATGTCCAATGCCGGCGACGACGGAGACATGGCCGACGGCGACATGGACGACATGGACGACGACGACGATATGATGGACAAAATCTCGAGTTCGCCGTCAATTGACGATGGTGTGTATTCTCTACCTACGTCCTGGCCTCCGCGCCGTTCTTCTTCTCTCTCTCCGGATTCGACTCCGACTCCCACTCGGTACTCGAAGTCGGACACCCCTTCACCCAGCCTCGATTTCTCTTCTTCGCCCTACAGATCAACGCCTATTCACCTTCCGCTCGTTGTATCCGCTGGTCAAGACGATCCCGACACAGCAGCTGGAACGGGGGCTCGGCCGACGTCTTCTCTCATTCCTTCCCCTACACCTTTTCCTTCATCCCTACGCTCAAGATTGCCTCAGGCACAGTCACCAAGTCATCTTCATCGTGGTCGTAAGTATACGCCGCTGGAGGCATCAAAACCAGGCGCCAGGAAGACGGTCCGCTTCGCCGGAATCACGGATGCCACCTCGACCACACTGCCACAACCACAGCCCGATTATCTGTCTAGGATTGACGCCCAATTGCAGAGCATCCGCCAGGATTCCAACGTCTCGCTGGTCAAGTTTGACTCCGGTGACCTTCGAAAGATGCTGCTTCCCTCAGATGACCCGCTCCTGGAAGGTTCGGATATCGAAAATGGACCTGAACTGGAAAGGTCGGATATGGAAGACGGCCCTGAACTGGAAACCATTTCGGATGTTGAGGACGGCCCTGAACTGCAAACGTCTGATATTGAAGACTGTTCTGAACTGGAAAACGGTTCTGATGTTGATGAATACTACCTCATCCCTCCAAAGATTGATCGGAGAATGTTTCCCCCCGGAGAATTCAAGGTCGTCCACACTCCTCATCCTACACCGCCGGGTTCTCCAACAAGCTCCGATGCATCCTGGATAACCGACAGCGACGCCGACTCTGCCCTTGACATGGACTATTCTGGCGATGATGATGACAGTGACGTTTCTTTTTCTGAAGATCCCCGTTTCATTGACTCTGGCTGGGGCGGAGAGTGCTTACGATACACAGAGGACATCGATTTTGAGTTTGTTTACGCGTTGCATACATTTGTGGCCACGGTAGAAGGCCAAGCCAATGCCACCAAAGGCGACACCATGGTCCTTTTGGACGATAGTAATAGCTATTGGTGGCTGGTTAGAGTAGTGAAGGATAGCAGTATTGGTACGTCCTCCTGCATCTGCTTATCATTTCACAAACTAACGATCTTAGGATATCTCCCCGCCGAGCACATCGAGACGCCGACCGAGCGATTAGCGCGGTTGAATAAGCACCGAAATATTGATGTATGTTTTCTTGGATTTTGCTGGGGTCTTTTCTAATCAATACAGCTATCTGCTACCATGCTGGGCGATACAGCCGAGAAAACGAAGAACCCCTTGAAAAAGGCAATGAGGCGACGAAACGCAAAGACTGTTCAGTTTACAGCGCCTACATATGTCGAAGCCTCTGACTATGACTACTCTTCCGACGAAGACGATGACCAAGACGATTCATTCGAAGGGACGTCTCAGCAGACACAAGTTGAGGCGACGCAAAACGGCCAAGAGCCAGAGCAGGAGGATGCACTGGCTGTCCAACCACTCAAGATCAACGGCGCCAAGAAGGATGTCAAATCATCTGCGGATAGCATTGATGCCCCCCGAGACTCAACCGATGAATTGTTGAAGGAGAGCGACAAACAACGAACAAGTGATGAGATGTTTGATCGACCTCGTAGGTTCTCTTTACAGGGTCATACTAAATCGGAAAGCTTACCTGTTATAGTCGATCCGAAAGTCTCGCGGAACGGGACACTTCGAAACACAGATTCGTTCTTCAAAGATGACAACGCAGAGACACGGAAAATTACCCTGACGCCAAACATTCTCAGAGACGACTCCAGCGGTTCAACCACGCGGTCCTTTGAGACTAAGGAGCGAGGTCCTAGCCTGGAAAGTCTCGAGAAGAACGGATTCGCGGATAAGACAAAGGACGAGAAGAAAAAGAAAGAGAAGAAACCTGGAATGCTTAGCGGGCTGTTCAAGAGGAAGGACAAGAAAACCAAGACCCAAGATCCTGAGGGTAGTGATACTGAGAAGGTTTCCGAGGAGCTTGGAAGAGGCTCACCTCAGAGCAAGAACTCGGACGACTCGCCGACGGAGAACTCCATGTCCGAAAAGGAACCCGCGGTGCAACCCCAGAGAAATCCCAGCAAGGGCAAACTCCAAAAAGCACCCCGAAATGGCGACGTGTCTCCTCCAAAGAACGCGCAAAATACGTCACAGACTGCAAGTCCAGAGCCTACAGTGCAGCTTCAGCCAGCTCCATTGAACTCCAAACCTAATGGTCAACAAAATCCCGGTACCATGCGTCTGGTATCTCCCGAACCAGAACACCTTCCGCAGGAATCCGTACAAGGCCGCATACAATCACCGGAGTCTAGAGCGGAGTCCCAAAGATCTCGGTCCAATTCTTCCGCATCGAAACTAACTCCTCTTACCAATATGCTAGGTCGCAGTCCGAACGAACCTCGGCCCGAAAAGGTCAAAAAGGCGAAGCAACGCGTTCAGCTCGATGATTTCGACTCCTCAGCAGACGACGAGAAGGCGGACCCTTTTGCAGACCCCCATGACGGTCCGGATGAGACGTCCCAACGCTGCACCGACCCTTCGGATGCTGCAGAGCGATTATCTGAGTCCCCAGTGCATGTGTCTCCGAGAGATGCACAGCCTCCAGAAAATGAATTGTCCAGTCGCGGCCTTGATCACGACGCCCACAATCCTCCTGACCTTACTGGCGATACCTCAAGCCAAGACTCGGGATCGCCAATATCAACTCCCTCCCTCCGCGATAGCCCTTCTACATCACAGCCCTCAGCACCCAATCTCATCGCCTCTCGCCCGACAGGCACCCCATCACCAACGACCCTAACACCGCCTCTCACAAATGTCCCAGCAGCCCCAAGTCGCCCTGCTCCTATCCCCACCCACGAAATGCAGCACTCCCCTCCGCCATCCTCAACCGCCTCCTTACCCGCGTGGTCAGACGCCAGTCTCCGCACCTACCTCGACGATGGCAGCGACATCCGGGACATGCTCCTCGTCGTGCACGACACCTCTGGCGTTGTACCTGTCGGGCCGGAGCACCCCATCATGGCCGGTTTGTTCCAAGACGAACGAAGTGCCGTCAAAGACATGGGTGGGCGGCTGGACTCGTTACTCAGCGAGTGGTTGGTCAAGAAAAGGAAAAAGCAGCTATCCGCCACTATTCCAGCTCGATAACTTTTCAATTTCTGGAGAACGATCTTGGATTGCGCATCATGATATCCGAGTGAAAGTGTTGGATGCGTTGAGGACGAATGTATGAACTTAACTGTGGTGTTGTTTCTTGCGGGTATACCCGGTTTGTCAAGTTTGGCTTTGTTTGGATTTTCTGGGGCGCTTGTTTGTTGATCAAGCGGAATTCATATCCTTAGTGGGAACCCGCCTTGCGTTTGGCTTCTAGGTAAGCGGGGATAATGCTTTGATTTGGCATTTTTTCTGCATCTCCTGCATTTCGAGTGTCTTTTTCTTTCTCTTCGTTGGCTTCTGCAGCGTGGCAATTGCCGCCGCTTGAAGTTCGGCTAGTTCCATTTTCTGTTTGCAGGTTTAGGCGTATAAGCATTTCACTGGTGCCTTGCGGTGCTGTGCACGGCGAGTATGGAGGTTTGTGTTCATAAATATGATAGGGGATTTTTTCCGGAGGACATGAAAGGGGTTTGGGGATGGACGTTATGAGGTTGGATGGTGTACATATTAGCGGTAGGAAATTGAGTGCCAAATGGCAACTATTGAGTACTGTCATCATGCTTCAGATGAGATGTTGCTTTGGCGAGTTGCACCGTGATCAGCTTGCCTTTGTGTCACTAACGGCTTTTTTGCCATACTACTTCGGAGTGCACTGCGAGGAGTAGTTCAGCAGTAGTACAAGATATAAACTGGAGTGATCCGGTCATTGGTTATAAGTGGGTAAGAGTGATGAATATGATTTGATGTAGCAATATATAACACAATCTAGCAGTACAAGCTTAGGTTATGAGCGCTAAATGCGACGTCAATAACACGATAATGCAACCCCCCATGCCACTTCTCTCTTCATTAGCCCTCTACACAGAGCGTCCGGCGTGTCTGCGATGGCCCCTAGGCCAGAGAATCATGCCAAGCCCTTTCCTCGTATTCACATAGCCGAGACAGCTTACCAGGACCACAGATATCTGGCCCTGGCGGGTCTTCAAAGCAGTCCCTAAAGACCGCAACAGCACCATGCCACGGCGCTGTGTATCCCTCGCGAGCGACGCAGCGCATGCCCTGACGCGCCCTTCTTCAATTCCAGACATATCCGCTCGCCACGTCCAATTCTAGCAGAGCACCTCCCCCTCCGTATAATTATGTAAGTCCCCAAACATAACCGCATAGCCCCCTCCATCAGGTCACCCAACCTGCAACAACCCCCTCACCCGCTCAATCCTCCGCATCGCCCCCTCCAACCTCTCCAACCGCTTCCGCTTCTCGTCGTCCCGCGACTCCAGCACCGCCACCCGCTCCTCCAGCTTCGCCCGCGCCTTCCGCTCCGTCGCTACCATCTCGTTCGCCTGCTGGAACAGCTGCACGCTGAGATCCTCGATCTCCCCGCTCATCGCGGTGAGCTTGCCCTCGGCTGCCGCGCGGAGGCTCTGCTCGCGCTCCAGCGCGGCGCGGAGGTCGGGTTGTTGCTGGGCTGATGGCGAGGGGACGGGGGGGAGGGGCGGGGGGGTGTCGCGGCGGGCGCCGAGGAGGGAGGAGAAGCGGGAGGGTTTGGGGGCGGAGGTGCTGGAGGAGGTGGTGGGGCGGGGGGCTTCGGTGTCGGTGGAGGAGCGGGGGGGTTCGGGGGGTGGTTGGGTGGATTTGAGGCGGCGGAGCTCGTCTTCGTAGTCGGTGAGTTTGTCGACTGGAGAAGATTTGGAGTTAGCTAGAGCTTTGTGGGGGTTTGGGAGGAAGGGAGGGCGTACCGGCGGAGGTGGCCTTTTCGGTTAGGAGCCTGATCTGGGATTCTAGTTCTGATATTCGGCGCTTGTCGCTGTCGTTGTGCTCGTCGAGGGTGTGGGCGTATTCGGCGCCGCACTTTGGACAGGTGTGTGCTTGTACTCGTAGGTAGGGGTCGTCGGGTGGGTTGGGTGTCGGCACGGCGGCGGACATGCTGGGCATGGTGTGCAGCAGAAGATGGTAGCGACGGTGGAGGAGGATATGAAGTATGAGAAGGCCTCGTCGAATACGCCTGGGCGTTTCAGATAGCAAGCGTGGTGTTGAAGATGAGATGAATTGGCGGAGTGGTGTTCAAGGTTGCTTTGCACGTGCCTTGTGCTGCAGGGTCCAGCACGGTTCGTCCCGCGATCGAAGCGAAAGGTTAATTCTGAAGCTCCTTGATTGGCCCGCAATCAACTACCTCAAACTCACTGCTCTGGAGCTATTTACTGCTTCTATACTGGGGCCAGAACAGCTACCCCGCAGCAGTCCCCACCAGGGCTCCTCACGCAGATGCCTACGGGCTCGCCAGAATAGCAAGTTGTGGTGTTATTTGTGTCACCCTTCGCCCATTTTCATCGTACCTTCCCTCTGATCCTGTCATATTCGCCGACTGGTCGACGTCGATGTACATACAGTGCCTATAAAGTCCCGTAGATGGCCCCGACCTGCACCATACACTTGGAAGAAGCACTACGCTGGCACATTATACAGTACAAGAACTCGGATCGCCGCCCTCCTTCCTCGAGCCATCCTAGTTCCTTTTCTTCCTTTCACATTTCTGGCCTGATCTTGCGTCATTTCTTCCTGCTGTGCTATGGCTACTCGGGTGCTAGTACTGATGATATTCGACGTCATCAATCGGATGTCCAGCCTCATCCCCCAGCGCTCTTGACATCTCCCAACTGACCACTCAAATCAAGGCTGTTGCAGCGCTTGCTTAGTTGCCAATACACTAGGAACAGCTAGGGGTCATATTTGCTTTAGGCCTGTCTATCCTCAGGCATAAAAGCTGCCTCGTTACGTCAGTTCGGGGCGTTAGTGGAGGCGGAGCCCCTCATCGGGGAATTAGCGTAACGTCCCGAACCTTCCATGCCGCCGCTACGGACGACGGTCCGCATCTATTCGGCTTATCGCTCAGTCGCAGCCTTGCTAGCAGCCTCGCCCATGGAATCTGTCCAATACAATGGCGTGTTTGGCCACGCCGAGCGTGCTCCTACGACGACATTTGTCCCGTCTCCGTTTGAAGACGTGACATCTTCCAAGCTACGGTCCTAGGCTTATCACACTAGACAGAATTTGAGTTGTAGACTAGCAGGTGACATGAGAGAGCAGGGAAATGGATTTCGAAGCTCCCTATGTGGGGCATAGGCCATGTTCGGTCGGGTTTCCGAGGCCGGACAGAAGTGCGATTAGATGTTTAGATCGCGAATCAGGTACGGGCGAGCAGTTGTTCTGTCTTGCCTGAATACCAATGTTTCCCCTCTCTCTTTTGCTGGCACCCTGGTGAAATAAAACAGCGCGTTATGAGGACGGAAGTTCCCGACAAGTTTGAGGCTGGGTGGGACTCCTCAACGAGTCAACATTTTATTGTCGGCACAAACCAATCAGAAGTCGCTCTGCAGCAGTCAAGGCGCGCTTGCCTTCTATACTAGTGGTAGCGCTGTCACTAGGCTCGTAGCTCCGTCATTTGTTTTGGTCTTTCTTAGCTTCAATTTCAGAAAGTGGATGATGTTGAAGGGTTTGCTTCTCGTCGTTTGAGCTACAGGATTCTGTGAGCGGTTCTTTAGGAGATAGGAGGAGCCATGGGAATAATGTATAGTAACGCTCGTCGAAGGGGTGCCTGAGGCTTGAACGTCAACGGGGTTGAACTAAGTTTAGACTTCTTTAGAGGCCTCGCCCCATGTTGAAACAGTGTTTATCGTCCACTAATAAAGGACCCGAATTTAACAACCCAATGAAACTTAAGAGCGAGACAAAACGTCTTAAACATCCATGCTATTCGCCCTATTAACTTGCCTTGGCAGTACCTGCAAGGGGAGCAAAGAGCGGACCCTTTTCTCCATGGTTGTCCTACTTCAACATACGAGGACTGTTAAAGTTCAGTGGACCTCCACCTCCTCAAAATATCTTTTGGGTTGCTGTAAAATCCACACCATAATCAGCATTTCATCCATTGTAAACTCAGTGACCCCTATAACGCAACGGACAGCCGTGCTACCACGACTCACCTTTCCCTCAAGGCTATTCTTATGCCTTGGAGGTCCTGATGCGGCTCGGTCAACTTCGTATGGCTACACCGTAACAGCCAAATTGTTTGACGGTGTCAGGGAGTAGCGGTGAGGGCTACGGCAGGCACGTGTTACCTCTTGTCTATAGCCTCACCTTCCTCCAGACCTCTCTCTCCCCTACACTCATCAATCAACATTCATCCAATACATCACGTACACGGCCTACAGCTCCTTGTTCCGTGACAGCTCCTTGTTCCGTGACAGACGGCCTAGATCTGTTATATTTAGCAGTCAAAAGTGGCAAAGGTGCTCCACACTACCGTAATTACGCGTGAGTCAAGTCTCGTCCTCTCCAGCCTCGTTAGTTCCTATCCATTGTTATTTTGGGGCGCAAGCCTCGGTGAATGTCGCCCAGAGCGTGCGTTACCGTGTCAACATTCGCAACGGGCTCTTTGAGATAAGTGCTTCTTAACACTAGGTCTGCCTAATTGGGAGTATTACTAGATGCTCCGATTTTTCATGTAGCAAGGTGGCCGCTACTATAGATAAAGTCCGATAATGAGGCCACACTTCGCTTGCTGTGCATACTCATTCCTATGGCTTGAATTCCAGCAGTTCATCCAGATCCTCGTATGGTTTCGCTGATTTTCATAGGCTGGTGCTTGTTCCAGCGGTTTATCATCTGCATGGAAGGTGGTGACTCTTCGGGGTTTCGCTACGAGAATGGGCATCTCGTCGGTCCTGAGGACCCCGACTTTACCCATCAGTTGGACAACATTACCTTTTGCGATGACGAACAGTTTGGTAAGTTCTTCGTAGTCTCTGGATAGGCAAATGCATGTTGCCTCCGAGCTAAGAATGAGATCTGATTGGTCCTGACGCAAATTTAGACGCGTCTTCTAGTTTCTCTAATCAACCGGATGACTTGGGACATCATTTCCAGGAACAGTTTGGTAAGTTTGTCGTCGTTCCCAAGAGACGGTGCCTTGACTAATAGGAATATGCGTGTTAGAATTTGGTCGCGAAACTTTGGTAGACAACGATATCGATGGCGCGGATGGAACCTCGACTGTGGTGCCGACTTACCATGCACCAATGGGTGGCCTTGTGGAATCGACTCATTCTCCCGAAAACATAACCTCTGGAATAACCCGCGACGTCGACCGCCTCTCGGTAGAAGTGCCAGACGGATTACAGCTCCCGACCCCAGATGCTAGCCAGACTCCTTCATCGGCGGCGATTTCACCGCGGGCGACAGCGCCACGCACGCCTTTCCAAAAGGCGTGCTATTCAGAGCTCACGAGGAAGGGTGGCAGGAGGGCTAAGAGCCGCCCAGGGGAGCTTCCAGGCTCGAAAGAAGCGATGAAACGAGCAAGGAACTTGGAACGCAATAGGGATGCGGCGGCCCGCAGCCGGAAGCTTCGGAAGGACAAAAATGCCAACCTTGACGAGCAAGGGCTTGAGCTTGACACCATTCAGGTCCACATGACAGTCCAGAGAGATGTTCTCGTGGAAGAGCTGGTCAACACGGTGATGGAAGTCATTAGAGAGGCTCATCTAAAAGCCAAGCAGGCAGGCAGTTTCGCGGCGGACGCTCTTCAAACGTTGCGGAATGGGACACCGGATGGCAGATTGCTTCCTTTCGCTATTTGGTGTTCGCTCAATTCTTTCTACAGCGAAGTGGAGCTCCGCGAACTATACGAAATGGGGCCGACTCCTGGGTTCCCTGCAGACGTTCAAGTGCAGGACCTGAATGAATTAATTAACGCAGCCAACATGGAACGTCAAAACTCACAAACTTACTTGAGCAGGGCGCTTCGAGTACTGCAGAATAGGCTGCCAGAAGGTAGGCCATATCCCTTAGAAGTGTGGATGTCACTTCGTGGTCTTGTTGACGAAACCGTCCTCCATGAGCTTTTCAAGAAGAGGCCAGCTCCGACCTTCTGGAGGTCCGATCAAATGCCGAAACCTGACCCGAAGAAGGCTAAGCGAGCACATGACCCGAACTGGAAAACTGTGCCAGCTGAAAGCCTACGTAAGTACATTTCCCAATCCCTAGGACCTCACTGCAAGCGCGTCAGTACCTTAAATAAGCTTGGAATGCCACCCCTGGATGCCCTTTCTTAAGTAGTCTCTCATTCCCTTCGCCCCGGTGCGTTCGTACGAGCTTTCTCCTACCCGCTGACATCTACCAGCTGAAACAGAGCAACTGCCATTACCACAGAACTCCCCCCCGCAAATACCCCCTCGATTGCAGGCGAGTGGCTTCCTGAATCAGCCGCAGAATTTACATCAACTCCGCATGCCTCCGGACACGATAGAGGATATCAACCCATACGCTAGTCCATCGATCCAGCGGCCATTATTCAGAAATCCGTTCGGGTACAGTCCGGCACCCATGTCGGAGCCTTACCAGCAACGTCAAGACGGCTTTGATCCGGTCAGTCGATGGCCTTCCAATGTTGGAGAACAGCAGAACAGCGGGCTGCGGCAAACACTTGGCCTTCCACATAGGGCGCCTCCGGCACCCATGTCGGAGCCTTACCAGCAACGTCAAGACGGCTTTGATCCGGTCAGTCGATGGCCTTCCAATGTTGGAGAACAGCAGAACAGCGGGCTGCGGCAAACACTTGGCCTTCCACATAGGGCGCCTCCGCCTCCAGAGGAACCGCGTGCTGATTCGCATCACGCCCCGTTGCGGCAAACACTTGGCCTTCCACATAGGGCGCCTCCGCCTCCAGAGGAACCGCGTGCTGATTCGCATGACGCCCCGTTGAGAATGCAGTGGCGCCCGAGCTTTGGTCAGTCTGGCTCGAGCACGTGGGAAGCGGATATGGCACATAGACGATAAGTCTAGCGGCCAATGTAATGTGTCCTACGTGCGGCGTTGGTTTTAGTTATTTGTTGTTGAAGAGGGGTTCTTAGGACGAGGAAGAACGGGAGAGAACAGGAAAGAACGCAAGAGCGGGCTCCGCAAAGTAGCAGTCGGATCGTAGTGTTAGGACTAGGGTTACTACAAGCTGTCCTATTGCTTTTGCAACGAATACGAATAATCGATGTTGCGACCAGAGCGAAATTCATGCCACATCGAGCATCGATGCACCCCTTGCGGTGGTGAAACTTTGGTGCTGGCGATTTCCTACTACCGTATAGAAGATGAATCGGAAAATTAATGGAAAAAATCGGATTGTAAGCAGGAAGGACGCAAAGGTGATTAGACTTGACGACAGGGAATGTCAAAATATGGATACGGGTGTGTGTTTTTACCGATCAACTCACAGCTATGGTTCTATGAATCATATTATCGGAGGATATTTCACCACTCTGGAATCTAGACTCATCGTTGGGGTGAGGTAGATTTGAGAAGTATGATTGGCCGTCGGAAGTAAGTGCTCGAAGCTTAGTGAAGTGCCCAACGCAACAGCTTTCGTCATAACCACGAGTTGAGGATCAAAGAACCACTAAAGTAACGAGATGTGGTCCTTGAGGGGATGAATGAAGTTAGGCGACACGGCAGCGGTAAGATACCGTAAAATATATGGGACTCTAGAACTTGCGGATTAATGAGCATGGAGTACCGGCCCCAGAATGAAAAGGCGCAAAGCAATCAAGATAGACGCTTAACATCCATGGACTAGTCGGCCACGGAGTAATGCTGGACACGTGGCTTCTTGTCACCGTAAATGAAGACGAGACGGATAGAATAGCAGGCGCCCGAGTCGGTGCTAGGCAAACGCTTTGCAGCATCTGTAGAGTGCGGAGAGTGTGTTCGCTTGGAGGGATAGAAAATGCGGCGAACTGTATCAGGTTGGATTTCCACGTTGTTGTGATGCAGTAGGCAATGGGTTCCTATGGTGCATTTGTGTCAGTCTATTCGCTGGGAAGACCCTCATGGTTCTAGCTATGGGGGCTTGGCTTCAGGCTCAACGATTGTTCCCAACAAGCAAGCACCTGCGAAGGGTTGGGGATTTACTTGGATGAGATGTGCTGATGGCGGCGAAGAGAGTGTTGGCGATGGTGTTGATGTCGGCCTTTGAACTCGTCGAGGCTGGAGAGGCTTGAGCGGCATATGCGGCGCTAGCATCACAAGCGTGTGCCCATTTAACGGGCATCCTGTGTAAAGAATTGCAGACGCATTTTTTGTGGAAAACGGCAATCCAAGAATGGGCGCGAACTTATGGCTATCGGAGTCCACCATTCCGACAGTCAGATGAGAACGATCAGGTAGCATTCTCGTGACCATTTCAGGCTGAAGGCCACGAAAAGAAACAGAACGCACAGGCAGAAAGGATCGTCTTGAAGAGATGGATAATCCCTGAATTAGATCCCTGGAGCTTTACGCAACCAATGTGCATAACCCCGCGTCCGACGGAAAGACCCTGGCTGTCGAGCATGTGAAGAGCGCGGCGAGTCGGCGTCGCAGATTGTTGAGCGCTACGTAGCTGTGCTGAAGGATGGACAGCTCCAGCACATCATCACCACCTCCGCCCTCCGCCACCTCTACGAAGCTATAAGGTTTGCAGCAATCCGAGTCTATCGGGCTGACCATTTACGTCAATCCTGCCCCAGATCCCGAGTCGCATCTGAGTCGAGTCCACGCGGCCTGGCACAGCTTGCGCCGCAGTCGTGAATAGCATCGCGCCGCGGCTTCATGCCCGCAGGCAGCACCCACGCATCGTATCAGTGCCATCCCCACCCTCTCCGCCTATAAATACGGCTGCTGGCGGTATCAGCAGCCACCTTCTTTGGTTCCGCCATGGTTGCGGAGAATCCAAGCTCCCCAAATGCCATCCCTCCGAGAACTAGCTCACACGGCATGACCAGCAGCATCTCGAGTATTTCCGGTGTAGCGCGCCTGCCCTCCAAATCCGTGCTCCGCCCACTCTCCGAAATAGACTGGATAGCCCAGGGCAAGAAGCACACGTCCCCAGTCTCACACACACACCCATACCCAGTCCCCATGACGCCGCCGCCGCCGGACCCGCTTCGCGGCATTGGGGATGAACTCATACACCAGAAGCACGCCCCGTGGGATGAGGACAAGGAGAAGATACTTCTGGGGCCTTATGAATACCTCTACGGCCACCCGGGCAAGGACATGCGGGCACAGCTCGTGGGCGCCTTCAACATGTGGCTCAAGGTGCCAGCGGAAAGCCTGGAGGTGATCACGAAGGTGGTGGGAATGCTGCACACAGCTTCTTTGCTGTAAGCGTAGCCCCTGTATACACTCTGCAAGATACTGAAGCTAATTGCGCTTTTTCCAGCGTCGACGATGTCGAAGACTCGTCCCTCCTCCGCCGCGGTGTCCCGGTGGCCAACCGAATCTTTGGCACAGCTCAAGTCATTAACAGCGCAAACTACGTCTACTTCCTCGCCCTACGCGAGCTATCCAAGCTCTCGAATCCCGCCATGATTGATATCTTTACCGAGGAGCTGCTGAACCTGCACCGTGGGCAAGGCATGGACCTGTACTGGCGAGACTCGTTGACTTGTCCTTCCGAAGCCGATTACCTCGAGATGGTGGGCAACAAAACAGGGGGGCTATTTAGGCTAGCAATAAAGCTCATGCAGGCGGATAGCAAGATTGACATGTTAGTTCTGACAAACTCCCAATCCAGCCTCTTAAAAGCTCAACCCATCTAACAACGCTGTTTTGCAGTGACTGCGTCCCTCTAGTCAACGCCATCGGCCTCCTCTTCCAAATCCTCGACGACCACCTCAACCTCTCTGCCTATTCTTCCGCCAAAGGTCTCTGCGAAGACTTAACCGAGGGCAAATTCTCCTTCCTCATAATCCATGCCATCCGTGCCGATCCCACCAACCTCGTCCTTATCAACATCCTAAAACAAAAAACCACAGACGAGGAAGTCAAAAAGTACGCCGTTAGCTACATGGAACGCACGGGAAGCTTCCAGTATAGCAAGAAGTGCGTCGAGGAGCTGAACTTCAAGGCGAGGCACATGGTGGAAGACCTAGAGCGAAGTTTAGGCGAGGACGGAAGGGAAGGAGCAGAGGCAATGAGGGGCTTTTTAGCCAGACTAGTCGTCAAATAAGTCTCAGTCTCAGTCTTACTCGCGTAAATGTGGTTGCCTAGGGATATGTGGTGGACCTAATTAATGTAGGGGTAAGAGAGGCATTAGCGTGAGCGATCGATGACATTGTAGTCTTGGAGTGGCATGTATGAATGAGCGGCTTTTTTGTAAAGATTGGCGCTGAGTTTCGAGCTGGCTACGGTCGATGTCTCCGTAATCTGAAGTTTTCATGATACCTCAATGATACCTGTCTGACACAGATATAATATAACATCGCAAGCGCTAAAGTACTGAACTATGAGTCTAAGTCTTGCCATGGAAAGCTTGTGTCTCGTAAGATTAGATATACCCAGGACGTAGTATAAGTCCCTATATTTTGTTTTCCCACATTCCACCCTGAGCCAATGACGGCACGGGACGGGCAGAAGTGGCAGCTCACGAATTGGTGAACTTACTTTACAGTTCGATAGACTATACTTTACGCTTTGGACCTATGCACGCTTCCTTAGCACTGCCTGAGATCCTCTAACACGGCATCAAAAGTTTGGAGAACAACGGCTTTGGCAAATCCGATAGCTCCCTGGGCCATCTCAGACGCCATCAAGCTGGAATGCCACTTTATGTTCGTCGCAGTGTTAGGCCGTGGGACATGGTATTCTCGAATCGTTCACTTTCTATGTGCCACTGTACAGGGCATTCACCTTTAGATTTCCGAGCTTTATTTCGGACTGCATTGTTGCGCCGCGCCTGCAGGTGAGCTTTCGGAGGCTTGGCGTGCCACCTTTTTTATGCCCTCCGTGCACTTAAAGCTCGACCACTTTGCGCGTCTCTTCTCGTGTGTTAGCGCGTTGAGCACCACCAGCCTTCTCTCCACCCATCCCCACCTCTACACTCGTCCTCACAATACCTCTTCCTAACGCCAATTGATTACCTCGGCCTCAATGGAGAACGCGAATCCGATGATAATGTCAGACGACGCTCAGGACCACCTTCCTGATGCAATATCAAATATGCCTCCTTCATCGCCACTCGGCCCGCCGTCGAGTACAGGGAGCAGGAAGCTCAAGAAACCACCCCCGATCACGCCGAAACGATTCACCCGCTTCTTCACTCCGCGATCCTCGGTCCATGGGTCCTCTCGATTCTCGTCGCTCAGCAAATCTGGACGGCAGCTGCAAGATATTACCCGCTCTGTCAATCGCCGGAGCAATGTTCACAACGGAACCCCTAGGAAGACTGTGAACTTTGCCGATCTCCCCACCCCATCCGACGACCATCCAGTTACTCCTCAGATGGATAGCAGGAAAAGAAAATTGGCGTATCTCTCGCCTGAAAGCTCGCCGATACAGAGCTCACCTATACCATCAAGCCCATCGAAACGCGTCCGAACTGCCTCGCATCAATTCACAATCCTAGAGGATACAGAAGTAGAGCTGGAAACACAAGCTCTATTCTTTGAAGAAGCTGAACGTCCTCGACCACAGCCCGTTAGGCGGTCAAGAGCCCTGGGAAGCACTGCTCGGATCCTACAGAGATCATTCGGAGGTGCCGCTAGTGTCGGACGGGGTGCTCTACAAGACAGCTGTTCTCGCTGGCAAGATCAAACTGCCAACTTCTCCACTGGTCCGACAGACCTGCTACAAATACCCAATAGCGCGATACCTTTCTGTACTGCCTCATGCAATAGTAAGTCTCCACCTCGCTCTGGTCCACTACGTTGTTTTTCTATAAGACGAAGCTCACGCATTATTCTTAGCAAACCCATTCGTAGCAATTGGAGACGAGGACGGCTATGTTCATCTCATGGATACCGAAGAGTCTCACGCCTCTTTTTCCAGGGCTCATGTTTCTGTTCGTCCGCACAACAACGCAGTCATGGACCTAGCTTTCTCCTCGGATGACTTGCTCTTGGCTACAGCTTCGGGCGATCAAAGTGCCCAGATTATGGACGTGCGCACGCAGCAATGTGTGCACGTCCTAGCCAAGCACACGTCGTCTGTGAAACAAGTTTGTTTTCAACCTGGTGACGACAAGGTGATAGCTACTTCAGGCCGCGATGGGACAGTTCAGATTTGGGATTTGAGGTGTAGCGGTTCCTCCGATGTATACACCTCTGCCTACGACGACAGTGCTCCCTTTGCAAGCACCATTCGCACCATTGCTGGGGCACACGCAAATAATATGTTTGCTGGTGCGAGCGTGACATCAGGCTCCAAAGGCTTCAGGTATGTACCATCGATTCTTTGAGATTTCCTGTCAGAGTACTTACAACTATTCAGGGACTCGAGCAAGAAAGAACCTCCTTCCCGAGACAGGGTATCCGTCACTGCGTTGGCCTTCCTTCCTTCTGGCCGATCACACATGTTACTTACAGCCTCCGATGCGTCTACCACCGTCAAGCTGTGGGATATACGGGGCCGGTACTCGCGACGAGGACCACCTACGCCCATTTCCGTAACAAAGGAACCCGACTCGCACAATCGACATCGACGTTGTGCTGTTAATTCCTTGACATTAAACACCGATGGCTCTAGATTCTATGTGTTGAGCAAAGACCACAGGATCTACGCTTACGCCACAAGCCATCTGATACTGGGACATGCACCGGAGTTCAACACTTCTGATTCAACGAGGCAGCGGTATATGAGTACTGGAAAGGCTGGACTTGGACCGATCTACGGATTTAAGCACCCTGATCTGCAAGCTGGGTCATTTTATGTCAAGGCTTCCTTGCGCAAAGCTTCTGGGGATCAATCAGAGTTGTTGGCTGTTGGGAGCTCGAAAGGCTCACCCATTCTCTTCCCTACTGATGAGTCATTCCTTCAACGGGAACCACAGTATCAAGACGAGGATGCGGACGAACTACCTCGGACAAGATCGAGCTCGCGTTCCTTGTCTTCTGCACCTAGTCTGACGATGGCTTCTAGCGGATCGGGATCTCCATCATCACGGGACACCATCCCGATGTACCAGCATGGCACACCTCTCATCCGAGGGCATGAAAAAGAAGTCACAAACGTGGCATGGACCACAGAAGGCTCTTTAGTTAGTGTTGGAGATGACTTCACCTCTAGGTGCTGGCGGGAAGGACCTCGAGCACGAGAGTTGAGGCTGAGTGGAGAGACGGGCGGCCAACGATGGGCGTCGGGGTGGGCTGATGTGGTCGGTGGCTTCGATGACGATGAGTAGTTTTTCTCTTCATATACCCTTCGCGCGTTTAGCGGTACTGTGACCTGCAATATGCAGGGGAAAGGTGTTTGACTGGTTGGGTGGGACGGTGTCCGATTGCGGCCAAGGTAATGTGAGTGAGTTAACATGAATACACTTGCATATATCATATCATTACATTTTGCATTGCAAACGTCCCGTTGCTCTCGTATTGCTAAGACGAACGGGCTGTGTTCCTTATACGAAGCATTCTAGCTGCTCGCTGTGGACTTGATGTACCTAGGCTGGTGGGGATAACGCGTGGTAAATTTCTTGCCTTGTCTTGTCTTACGAAAAACTCATACATTTTCTCAGGCTCCAGCTCGACTACGCCTAGTTTCATGAGAGCATAGTCTCCGCATCCGAAATTTCGGTCACCGTCATCGCCTCTGCAGACTGTGCGACTCCAAAAAGCTACCTGAAGTCACCCAAGCCACCACATCATCAAGGGCAAAGCACCCCCTGCCAGCACCGATCAAGGCAGACAGGCCTAGCAGACCGCCCTGTCGCTTCTGCAGAACTCAAAGGCAGCTCGATCCCCGAGCCCATCGTTCCCGCCGTTTCTCCTCGTTCACCAATCAGACTCGCCGTCACCTCGGTTTCTTGGCATTCTCAGCCTTCTCAGCTTGACCGCTTTTGCCCTTCCACGTAGCCCTGCAGGCGCCTCATTCTCGACCGACGAATCATGAGCGACTTCATCGACTTCTTCCAGGAAGATCCTGCCTTCTGGGAGCAGCTGCTGGCAGGGGGTCGAGGAGAGGGCGAAGTCCAGGGCGATGCATCCGCTGGAAGCGGGTAAGCGCTAAAAAAAAAGACAGGGGCTAACAAAGGGCAAAAAGGATTCCTGAGGCTGCACCCAACTTCCCGTCTGAGGCTCAACAGAATCCCGCAAGCTTCCAATTTCCACTAGGAGGCCCCTCGGCATATGAAGCACAGCCTTGGGATCTTAGCAACCTTTCATGTTGCCATGGTACCGACCAATCTCTAGGAGTATCTCGTACTGTAGAGCAAGCATTCGGCTTTCCTTATGCGGATTCGAACTCGACTACGACACCTTTGAGAGCTTGGCTAGGCAGTCGCAGCGACACAGCCTCGTTTTGGTCCCGCCCGGAGTATGACCAGAGCGCCTATGGAAACTTGCTCATGACACTCAGTGCTCCCATCCCACCATTTCAGGGGTTTGCCTATGTTACTGATGGCTCTCACGAAGCCAGCCAATCTTTGCAAAACACTCCCTTCGTAGAGCAAAGGCTCGATATCCAGTATCCGTATCTAAACCCGCTTCTTGCAGCATTTGGTGCGCCGTCTGGCGATGCCAATGAAGCACTCTCATTGCCACCCTTTCCAAACTCTGGGCAGATCATGAACGGCAGCTACTCTACTCAGTCTCATGAGTCAACACCACCACCTCAGAGCTTGAGCGATAATGGCGATGGTCCTTCCGGAGATGCGACGCCGGAGTCTAATGATTTAGAGACACCACACTTGAACAAGTCTATTTTGCCTCGAAGGAACATCACTCTCGGTGACGACACGGGTTTCCAGTTCGTAAGCCAAGGCATAATCATTGGGGAGAGCCAGACCAAACCGACCAAAGAAAAGTATCATCGCCCCTCCAGCCTCTTACCCATGCAACAGTGCTAATAAAATCAGAACTTCTCCGAATGCCAATGCGTTCCGATGCGAACATCCCGGTTGCGGTTCAGGGCGCACGTTCAAACGCAAGTACGAGCTTCAAAGGCACATGAAAAAGCACACAGGTAAAAGAATGTTCTCGTGTCCAGTTGAACTATGTGACAAAACGGGAAGTGGAGCTTTCTATCGCCTTGACAAGTTGACCAACCACCTAAAGACAGCACATACAGACGACGATCGATGGCAGTGCTATGAATCCGGGTGTCAAGCGGGCACCATGTCATTTGATCTCGCCAAAGTGCACATGGATCGCCACGACAGGACAATGCCAAAGTATCTAGACAATCGAACTAGAGCGTTTCTCAATGCACAGAACACTTCACGCCAATGCCTCTTTGGAAATTGCGAAAAATGGCTTCCCATCGGAGAAATGCAGGAACATCTCCGGGGACACACAGGCAAAGAGCGTCTCGAGCAAATATCTGTCCTCAAAAGAATGGGCTATGATGCAAGGGCTTGCGACGTTCTTTGCCCAGTTTGCTCTTCCAAGTCGGTTGACCATGAGGCTTTTGCCCTGCATATGGAGTCACACGGAGCTAAAGGCAACGAGCATGCCATCGCCTTCTCGAGCTACATGAAGAGCATTCTTCCCGAAGGCCGTATGCCTGATCTACCGCGAGATAGCTGGAAAGTCTGGAGCATCTCTAGGAACACTTCCCCAGATCTAGTGCGCGTCCTAGAGCATGCAATCTGTCCCGTCTGTAGTAGTCGAATCGGCAAATTAGTCACTGAGCGCCGGGCAAAGGATTCTTTTTTCTATGTGGACCATTATCTGAAAGCTCTCGAAGACTGCTCGGAGATCAGGCAAGTCAGGAGAGAGATCCTCCGCGTCTATCCTGAGTTTAAGGCGCACCCTGTCTTCTATGACATCAAGCCAATCAAATACCAAAGCGAGCTTTATAGCCATGATACAGTTGGTGAGTATCATGATTTATCTATCTATTGCCTTAGATGTAACACTGACGTTTGTACCAGAGTTGCGTTCCTGAGTGCTAGAGCAGCCCAAAGCCGCCATCAACCTAACCGCACGCCTGGAATGTTTCGACATCCATCATGCGACTAGCGAGTCTTCCTGAGCTGCCACGTCTTTTCCCTGATGTTTGAAATGGATGACCCAATTGCGCTTTCTCAGTACGCTAGCCCATGACCGCCTTCTACCTTTTGCTCTTTACGAGGTTCATTACTATCCTTGTAAACATTCGTGGAGACTTCCATTTTGCTTGTCATCATCACTCTCCTCTGTGCACCTTGAAGCGCTGTCATTCATCGTTATCCATATTTCACCAAGAAGTCAAAAAACACTTGTAGTAAAGAAAGCGAAAGTCAAAAACATATCTCTTATCTTGTTCTCGTTTTTGCCCCAGATAGTTAGCTGCACCTTTGTAATCAATGAACCTCTCTTTTTACTTAGTCCTGCTTACCTTCTCAGAGCTCGATCTGCGATGCGTGTCGCCTGAACCTGGAATCTCTACCGCAGCACCTTTTTACCTGCGTCTTGTACCTGCACATAATTACATGGATTCTCGATAGTAAGATCGTCGTCCCGTGTGGCGCAATTTCTACAGACGCGTCGAGCGACAGAACAACACGCGTTGGACACCATCGCCGTACTAGTAGAGCGGCACTGATATTAATTTCAAGGTATCAACACCCTCTCGGCCCTACGCAACGAATGATCTTGCCAGTCTTGCCAGGGTTGCTGGTTGGTTCCCGGTGGGGGCCAAGCACAATAGCTGACCCGCCGTCCTCGGCTATCTTATTTCGGGAAAAGCAAGTTACGCTGACATGGGGATACTCAAATATCGGAAATTCGAACGTGATACTGTATGCATTCATGCGGAAGCGGGTTGTTCAGCTGAATGTTTGCGGTGTTGATAATGCTAAAGGATTGCTAGTCCCAGACTTTGGGGCTATGCTTACCAGTCGCTCATTTTGAACTCTTCCTCGCGTTTGCAAAGGCTTCAATTATTAGCAACGATGCTAATGTCCAGCGCCCGTTTCAGGGTCGCAACACTGTCTTTACAGATCCTCACTGCTTTCGTTCCTCATGCAACTTCTGCAGGTTTGGACTATGCCCTACTATTCTATTAACAGTAGTGCTAACGTCGCAACAGCAACAAACGCTTCTGGGACCATCACTTTGCTCGCTTTTCCCACATCTAAAACCATCTCCTCCGCTGTCGTAGCAACCTCAAGGTCTATCCATGCACACATAAGCCCTCAGCATCCTGAAGCAGTGCAAAGCGCGGCATTTGTACCCGCGCCGGCATCGACTTCCATCACACCCACTTCCTCCAGGGTAAAACCAAGCATAGGGGGCATTAACCACCCATCTGGCAACACTCCTGTAGCCCCGATCGCGGTGCATACCGAACCCTGGTTAGTCCCTGCATCTTCCAGCGCTCCTGCTGCTGCGCCGCCTGCTTCAACGCCATCCGCGATCCAAAGCGAACCAGCCAACCCGGTCCAGATCGATCCGGCCCCCGTGGTATCTCCAAGTGCCGGTGGAGGTGGAGGTGGGAATGGCGGTGGTGATTCAGTCGTAGCACCAGCGCCCGTAGCAACTACCGCGACGCCAGTTCAGAACGTAAACGCGCCATCGACCGCTGCTCTTATCCCAAATCATCAACAAGGCAATACAGCTGCTCCTATCGCCCCGGGAACACCAGCGTCGGTGGCCGTTGCTGGTAATGAGGCAACGGGGAGTACTAGCGGCTATGTTGCACCAGCGTCGGGAGTGCAACATTCGACCCTCGCACCAGGAGAAACTGCTGTACCACAACCCTCATCAATTCCATTTGGGGAATCTGGATACACCTTCTTAGCGACGGTGTTGCCTACCGGGGTGCCTTATTCAACTTCGGCCGGCTTGCCCTATTCTGCTTCGGTAGCAGTGACAGGATCCAGTTCCACGGCGTTGGGATACGCTTTCTCGACCGCACTCGCGCCCTATCCTTCTGCTGGAAATGGAACTACCACGACATCTTTCTCTCCATTCGGTACCATTGGCACCTTGGTGACTTACTCTTTCTCTCAGCACTCTGGAACGAAGTCCTCGACAGGAGCAGCGACTTTAGTAGCATCGACGACGAGGGGAGTTACTGAAAGTGCGAAACCGACCTCGACGCCAAATGCAGCAAGGCCTAGATTTCACGTGCGTACTTCCGGAGTGGGTATATGGGCAGTCATGGTTGGGATTATCGTGGGCGTGGTCGGGTAGTACGGCGAGTCGTGTTCTTGGCCGAAGGGTGGTAATGTAATAACGCGGTGGTCGAGCAATCCAACACGCTAGTTCAAGAAAGGTCTGCGCACCCCGAAACTGATAGGTAGATAGTAGTAATGGATTAAGAAGACTTCGGCGGATACAAGAAAAAGGTTGATACACGGTGGCGACTTTCATTCATCTCATATCCCCCTAACACAACCCCATATGCCCAAAACCATCTTACCCAACATTCGCCATCAAATGCTCAAAACTACAACTCAGCACCTCCACCACATTCCCCCACGGATCCGTCAAATATAACGCCTTCTCCTTCCCCATCGCGATCGTCTCGCCCACCTGCTTCCCCCCCTCCTTCACCGCCCTTGCACACGTCTCATCCGGATCCGGCGCCGTCACCGCAATATGGAAGAATCCCGCGCGGTTGTACTGGAACGAGGGCGCTGGCTCGTGCGGCGGGTCGATGAACTCGAAGATCTCGAACCCAACGCTGTTGCCCGTGCCCAGCCAGGCGATTTTCACGGCGTGGAGGGTGCCGCCGTAGATTTTGAAGATGGGGCCGGAGGGGGTTTCGGTGCGGGTGGTTGTGCGGTCGTTGCTGGGTGGGGGTGGTTAGAGAAGGGAGGGAGGGGTGGGAGGGGGTTTAGAATACCGGATTCGTCGGAAGCCGAAGACTTCGCTGTACCATTCTACGGCTTCGTCGCAGTTGGCGACGGAGATAGCGACGTGGTTGAAGACGTGGTTGTGGATAGGCTGGGAAGGTTAGATGGGTATGTTCACTGTGGGAGAATCTTTAGACTAAAGGAAGTAACTGACAGGAGACATGATGAGGTCAATTGGTTTTGAAGTAAGTAGAATTTGTCGATACTGAGTTCTAAAGTCCTCTTAAGATGAATTTGGAGCTTTGGATGAAACACACTACTACTGCTGTTGGACGATGAATGATGCTTTTCTGGGTAATCTTGTTCCGACTCGTCCTCGCAGTGCTTGCCATATCGGTATTCATTTACGGCTTTCATATGGATATTTTCTTTCATGTTTTTTGTTTATGTGGCGTCCAGGAAATGCATTTCCTAGAACGTATTCCCCGCAACGTGGGGAGAAACACTAATGCATACCCTTGACGGACTCACGGGAACCATGCGTAGCTCCCTTCAAGCTTTCGGGCCCATGGCTATCGACTTCCGTTGGTCAGGAGTTCAGACAAGTGGAGACGGTGACGCATGCAAAGAGTGGTTGGTAGACTTCCGAAAGCGGATTGCACCAGACACGGGCCATTTGATTTCGGAAAAGCAGTGGTATCTGGGTAAAAGATTGTAGAGATACTACATCAAAAAAGCGACAATATATTGAACATTGCTTCTTCCAATCTTTCATCCCTTGGACAACGCCGAAGTTTTCTTATCTCACCCAGAGCATTACTTCTCCCATATCACGATTCCGGCATCTCACCTGAAACATCATAATTCTATCAAACCTCATAGACAATGCCTCTTCCAGTAGACCCCATATTCAGCGACTCCCTTCGCTCCACAGCCTCCTCCACAGAGAACGTAGACTCCAGCATGAACGGACTGCTCCGCCGGATCTCTCTGCCCTTAATCATCAACACAACTGGCACAATGCTTAGCGCCAGCCCAATGAAGCCAAGCAAGCTTCCTGCCCAGCCATATCCAAGCGTCGAAAAGAGCTGGTAGGACGCTAAAGGCAGGAAAGCGCCAAAGACGTTGCGTCCGAGTGAAGCAGCAGATAACGCAGACGCAGCGTACAGCTCATATGCATCAGTGAGGTAGTTGACCACGCCCATATAGATGGAGTAGACTCCCACACCGATAATTCCGACAGAGATGGTGGGCGCGATCCAGTGGATGTCTGGTTGCGAACTCCATCCATACATGAAGAGGCCGCCAGTGAAGAGTAGGCTACCGGGTATGCTCGTGTAAAGCCGTGCTTCCGGGATTGGTTTACCTGGCCGCTCGATATTTCTTACAGCGCTTCTAAGATAGAGCCAGTCCTGGAATGGATTTACGACTGTACCGACGAGTGCACCAACGCTGATAGCGAGCATGACGAGGCCGTTTTGGAAAGTCGTGAATCCGTAGTTGGCGCCGAAGGTTTGGGGTACGGAAGAAAAAAAGAGGAAGAGGATTCCCCACGCGAAGCTGACCCAGAGAGTGAAAAATATGACTACAGGCTCGGTGAGCAGCATCTTGACTGGTCGCTGGAACGAGATCTTGAGAAGCTCGAGGACAGGAGGCTGAGTTAGCTCGGCCTCGGCGTAGATTGGGCGGCCGGTTAGCTTGCGGAGGTTCTTCGCGCGTTTGGCTAGGATGACATCGCCTCGAGTCTCTTGGAGGATTAGATAGAAAACGGGTATAAGGGCAGCGTTGTAGATCATCTGTATGTAGTAGATCCTGTTTCGGTCGCGTCAGTGCGTGCTTAGAAGCTAAATCTGGGACTAGCTTTACATGGGGTAGTAAAGCCAAAGGAAAGGCGAAAGACACAAAGTGAACACATGAACTGATGCAAGAGACCCCCAGCTTACCATCGCCATGGCGCATCCAAGTCACCAGACCGGTTTCTGATTTGAACGATGGCATCGCCCACAAAAGGACCTAGCGCAATACCAGCGACACTGGTAAAACCAAAAAGAGACATCGGAAGACTTCGGGCCTTGTCTCCTTTCCATACATCGCTGATGCTTCCGCCGACGATGTTGATTGATACGGATGAAGCTCCGCCGCCGAAAAACCTGGTTACGACGAGGGTCCCGAAGTTTTGGGCAAAGGCTGATCCGAAAAAGAAAAGCTCCAAAATGATGTACGCGAACTGCACGAGCAAAGAGTTAAAAGATAGTTCTTTGCTCGACGGAAAACACTTACAAAGTATCCGGGCATGCGCCCAGTATTTTCAGTCAACGGAACGAATATCAGGGGGAAGAATGCAGCGCCCATGTTCCAGCTACAGGTAGCCCATGACAGATTGGGGAAGGGTACATTCTGCACATGGAACCGAGCGGACATCTCCTCATTGCCAGAACTGTAGGCTCCCGCCGGAATACCGGTCAATATCGATATGAAGCAAATGGTCACCGTAAGGATCCATTTACGCTTGAACGACCAATTGAAGCTATTTAGGTTAGCCGTGAAAATGACGACTCGACCTATATGTACTCACGGATTTCCGGGGTCGTCGGGCCCGCTCCACGTGTGTATCTCAACCTCCTGCCTCTCACGTTTGATTTCGACTTCTCTTGTGTCTTGCGAGCTTGCTAACGATGCTCGTGCATCTTTCGTTGCTGACCCGTTTCTGTATGACATGCTGCCGATGCTTTGGGAGCGAAACCAGTCAACGAGATAGAGAAGATCGAGCCTGCGGGACTCTCGGAAGTAAATAAGTTGAAAGCATATGAGATATCATGGCCCACATCACAGCTCCAGGGCGGGCAAATGACGAAGCTTGATATGAGCGGACTACCGTGGGACTAGAAGATATCATGACGTTAAAGCTATGCCACACAAATGGTACTACGCTTTTTGATCTTCGATAGAAGCCCTGGACATATTACCTGGGCTAAAATTGCTGGGCCCTGCCATAAAGCTATCCTCTTAGTTTCTCTGCTCGGCGATGAAAATAATTTGAATGAGAAGAGAAGTTCGTGGATGAATGCCCAAAAGAAGGAGAATCGTCCCACAAAGTTTTCTGCGCTGATCAACAAAGTTCCTGAGTAGTAGCTCACGTGCAAAAGAGGGGGGTGTAGATAAAATAGGGTCTCGTTAGGCTCCATAGCCAGACCGCAGCCCGACCCTCGTGCGCCCCACATACCCCACAATCACGACTGATGGTTCAATTTTCGGTCGAGGTGTTGGTAAGCGTGAGTTTCATCTCGAAACAGGTTTCTTAGAATTGAAACTATGATGCGGAAGATGATTCGTTCAATTTCGGACGTAGCATGACATAAGAAGGGTCTCTATGACCTCGTTGAAATTTTTACAACCAGGAACTAGTGACATGGTAAGCAAAATATACGCAGGGAGCCGTACTAGTACTCTCTAGCTTCGGGCTGGTGCTCAATGGTCCTTCCATCTCCACTCTTAGGTACTAATGAGGTTAAACACCGATCGGGATCGCAAAGATTAGTTGTCCAGGTCATGACGAGTAAGCTAAACTTTGAGTTGAATATGATCTCACTTATCTAGAACCTTTGACCATGGCTCTGCCGACTTTGCGGATCTAGAAGCTCCGCTCGCCGACCGTGAATGAGATTACGGCAAAGTCCTTCGTTGGAGAGCTCGATACGGAGAAGAAGATGAAACGCACTAACAATTTCACATAGTAGCATCCTACTTCGAAGAAAGGAAGAAAAGCGTGCAACGAAGGCCGAGATTTCATTCAAAGAAGTTTTTCCGACCATGAGCGACGACCAACTTGTAGAGAATCGCCTCCGTCTCTTTTGCATCGGCTACAATCTTATTGGACTTATCCGTCCGTAGCTTGTCTCTGATCCCAGAATCTGGCTCTTCGGAAAACTCGTGTAGAACCATCCTGGTTGGTGGCTCTGGTGGTGGCGTATCGGTCGTAGGAAGACCTTTGAGTGCTCTTGACTGAGCATTAGACCTTGCGTAGAGCAACTTGAAGCGAGTGCTGCGCATGTAGCCTTTTGCTTTTGACAGCTCCTTGATTTGCTACAGAATGAAATGTCAAATCCTGCATGGAGTCGATCAAGCTATGATAAATACCTCGTCGTAATACTTCTCGACTTCTGACTCTGGGGTGTCGTCTGACGGGTATATGCCCGCAAGAAGGACGTACGGTGCGCTTTCTAGACAATAATAAGTATACTCTTCCAGAACGTGTTGCACATAGCAGATTCTCACCTTTCTTTGGCACCGCGTACTCGGTCTTCCCAACCAGGCCCACATACCTCACATCGATGTCCGCAAGATCGTAGCAGAGTCTCGAACCTGGTAAAAGGTCGCTCTTCACTCTGATCTTCTTGAAATCTTCCCCTGTTGTGAAGGCCAAGTCTTTCATCGGATAAAATGCCAGATATGGCTTGTCGACTTTGCCGATGTCCACGTCTTTGTAGCGATACGCGGTCTGAATGCCGCTGGTTTCCATGATCTCCGCAATGTGGTCTTCGTCATACCACTTCATGTAGGTCTTCTCATCCATGATATCTGGGCGTGAAATTGAAGACATGACCCAGAGCATGCCTGGGCCTTTGACTACGGCTGGATCGGCCATGGTGGGCTTTGGGTGAGTGTTTGCTGATGAATAGAGTCGTACAGTGATGCCAATGCAGGTTCGACGGAATGAATGACCTTTGATATATACGCGGGAACGCGTCTGAGATGAAGAGATTCATAACCCGCGAGTACTCAAAGAATGACAGCGGAACGTCGACCCGCGGGTATGTTTTGCCAACACGTGCTGGAGATAGGAGAGGCTGGCAAGTTTAAGTGGAGCTCTTCAACCCCGCATAAATATTTAGCGCTCCTCATTTTAATCCGGCCTCCTTCCGTCGAACTCCTGACCATCGACACTCGAAATGCTGGTCTTCTAACAGATTCGGATAGGATGTCAACATGGTGGGGTTCGGCTGTCGATTTCCACTTCGACAGCATGCTAGATTCGGTTGTAGGTCGATATGCATGTGTATTCTAATGAGTTCTTAGACGCGCGAGACACGTCTCGTCATCAACAATCACAAACTTTCAATCATTCTAACGCTGTCACATTTATCATTCCCACTTCTTCGTCTTCATTCCTAATACCATGAAAGACCTCAAAGGCAAAGTCGCTCTAATCACGGGCGGTGCCACCGGCATTGGTCTAGCCCTAGCCCTCCAACTGGCTGCCGAAGGCATGAAAATCGTCCTCGCCTCCACCAACATGGACCGCCTAGAAGCTGCTGCCACCCAAGTCCGCTCAGCAGGTTCTCCAGAAGTTCTGCCTCTCGTATGCGACGTTTCCGATCTAGCATCTGTCAAAGATCTCCACGCCGAAATTACGAAAGCATTGGGTGCTGTCGACTTGCTGGTTTGCAACGCCGGCGTGACCACGAGTGGGGACTTCCACTTGCATCGGGAGGGAGACTGGAAATGGGTGTATGGAGTGGTTCTGGACGGCACTACGAATTGTATCCAACTTTTCTACCCGGACATGGTCAAGCGCGGCAGCGGGCATATTGTCCTCACAGGCTCACAGGCAGGTCTGGTGCCGAATTGGGTCACGCAACATGGCCCGTATACGTCCGCCAAAGCGGCGGTACATGCTCTTGGGTCAGCCATGAGGCCAGAAGCTGCTGGCCATGGTGTTGGTGTCACGACGGTCATCGTGGCTGGGACGCAGACGGATATTATGAAGAGCGAGAGGAGTCGACCCGAGAGGTTCGGAGAGCCGCTTGCTGTGGAGGTCAAGAAAAGAGAGGCGAGAAGGATCCCACCGAGTGAGGTTGCAGAGAAGATTGTTAGGGGAGTAAAGGAGGACGCGGCGTGGGTGGCTACGCACCCAGACCTCAAGGATCGCACGAAGCAGTATTTTGACGAAATTTTGGCAGCTTATGATAGGTAAAGGGGACTTCTAGCGGTAGTAACGCACCTATTGATCACGTTTCGAGGATGGGAAATATATAACCATGTTAGCACGATTTGGCTAGCAAACATCAAGTGAGAGTGCCTCCATCGTAAATGTAAGCCCTGCTGGAATTTCCTTTCATCGGGACTAATCTAACTGATTTCACATCACTAGATACAGCACTTAGTCAAAGGCATAGGCACATGGATTTGCCGCTACTTGGGGAACTCTCCGAGGTCTTTGAGAACAGACAGAACGCATAAGTTTATGCATAGTGGAAATTAGGCCATTCATTGAGGTGCTTTCTCCCCAATCACAGTTTCATCGTAGCCTAAGGCTATGCTAATCGGCGCCTTTATGAACACCGCTTCATCCGCTTTCCAGGACGTTAGAAATTGCAAGAAGCCTGCGAATGAGCAAGAGACCGAGTACTTACGTGCAATCGTCTCAATAAAAGCGGGGTCCGATACTATTTCTACCCAATCCTCTATGCTTTTGACCCAGACCTCCGCTATCCCGTCATAGTCAGGCACTGGGATCCCAAATGCTGCGGCTTGTTTCTTCAGGTCAGGGCTTGTGTGCCACTATAATGGACTCCAGATTAGCCAGGGACCGGTTGTTTAGTCGACCTGTCTCGAGTAGGAATCGAAGAGCTAAGAGAAAGTTCACCTGATTGTATCGAACCACCTTCTCCATGAATTTCTGATTTGCCATAGCGAGGTCAACATGATTGCCCCGCCAATACTGGTGAAAGAATTCATCCGTCACTTCATCTCTCTTCTTGAGCATGAGAGAAACTTTTATGTACTTCGGTGGTTGAGAGGTAGTCATTGTAGTGAATATTTCGCGCAAGTTTAGATTTCGTACGATCTCGACGGAAGCTTCAAAGTCCTTGCAATCAATATTCGCATGCAAAAGTGATATGCCCGTAAAGTAGTAGTCATTGGCCATCAAAGGTAGGCGCACTTGATTGGTCAGAATGATTATGCGCCCTGGCACGGCTGGAGTGGAGAACTATTTCCGGAAGTGTGACTTCCAACAATATGCGGGGTCCCCACTGGGGCAACGGGGAAGCTCGGCAGTCTTCCGACTTTATTTCACGTAGTCGTTGTTTTCTGAACTTATTGACATTGTTGGCCGTCAAGAATGTAGTGGTAGTGCGGGCTTCTTTTATAGTTCATTACAACTTACTCAAGATCGGATATTTCTAATTAAATAGCATATATCTTAGAGAACCATTTCCTTAGCCAGATTTCTTTCCAAAGTCAATCCTTCGGAAGTTTTCATACCATGGCGGTCTTGAGTGAAACGGAAAATGCGCCTTTCGGTAACACTCTTGCAATATTATTTGGCAGCTGTGTGAGTTCAACTCTCCGAATAAGAATAATTTAAGCTGATTCAGATCAGGTCTTCGTGTATTATGCTGTAGTTGTAATATACCGGCTCTATTTTCATCCCCTTGCGAAATATCCAGGTCCTTTCTTAGCACGAATCTCTCCAGTGAGTACCGCAAAACGTGCCAGCTCGCAGCTCAGTCCCAAAAAGATGTTAATGATGCATGGCAGATTCCAATCACAATCAGCCTTCTCCGCGGCCGCATACCATTCTTCATGAAATCTGCGCATGACAACTTTGGCCCTATAGTCCGCGTGTCGCCGAATGAACTCTGCTTTGACGAAGAAGCGGCATGGAAGGACATCTACGGCAGCCGTCCAGGCCATAAAAATTTTCACAAAGGTGCGGATATCAAAACTATCAGCGACAGGTTCCATACCTAATACTAAATCAGATCCTATCCACGTTGGATCCATAGCAGCGGTCCCGGGCGTCTCTTCCATAACAATGGCGAATGATGTAGATCACGCCCGCCAACGACGGGCCTTGTCTCATGCTTTCTCGACCAAAGCTTTGCTAGAGCAGGAGTATCTCGTCATGAAGTACATCAACATCTTCTCAGACAAGATGAAAGAATTTGCAGCCAAGGACGGGATCGTAGATGTAACGAATTGGTTCGCGTACACCACTTTCGATGTCATCGGAGAACTGGCGTTGGGCGAACCTTTTGGCTGCCTTACAAATAGTAAGTTTCCTTTGAGATGACTGTTCTTCAGTAATTAATGTGGTGTAGAGGACTTCAGATACTGGGTTCCCCTCATCAGTGAATCAATCAAGGCTGGAGCAATTGAGCAAGCCACCCGGAGAGTCGCAACGGCCGGTAGTCCGCTGCAGACATTCCTCCAGTCTTGCATACCTGGCCGAATCAGCGAGACGAGGCAAAAGCATCTGGATACTAGTCGAGAGAAAATCTTGAAGTGAGTGGAACACCGTGATTCGTGAATGGTGAGGCTTTACTGACCATCGCGGCTTTGCAGACGCATAGAGCAAACAAATAACCCAAACAAGGACTTCTTGTACTATGTAATGAAACAACAAGATAAGGGTGAACTGAATCTCAACGAGGTGATTGTGAATGGCGCGCTGTTCATGTAAGTCGGCATCCTATGCAAAGCTTCATAGTCTCACATACTTGCAGTATTGCTGGAACGGAAACCACCGCTGGCTTCCTCACAGGTCTCTTCAATCTCATAACACGCCCGGAGAATCGGCACATCCTACACACGCTAACGGATGAAATTCGATCAAACTTCAAGTCCGACGGCGACCTCAACTTCGAAGACCTCGTCAAACTGCCCTATATGACAGCCGTGATCGACGAAGGCCTCAGAATGTTTCCGTCAGCCCCGATCGGATTCGTGAGAACGGTACCAGCGGGAGGTGATACCATTTGTGGGCACTTCATTCCTGAAGGAGTGAGTGTTTCCTTCCTTTCATCTTGGTCGTGAGCTTGAACGGCATTATGCTGACTTTCACTTCAAAAGACAACCGTTTCTGTCTGCAATTGGGCGGCGACACACTCTGAAAGAAACTTCAAAGACCCATATGTCTTCCGCCCGGAGCGCTGGTTTGATAGAGAGAATCCTACAGATAAGTTGGGAGCAAGTAATGCATTTTCACTGGGGCCTAGAGGGTGCATCGGGCGAAAGTACGTCACTGTCCCTTGTCAACGACTTTTGATCAATCACTGACTGCTTCCCTTTAGTCTATCGTACATGGAAATGAGACTAATCAGTGAGTTATTTTTGACGCTCTATTCATGTCCGTTTGCTAATAAGTCTAGTGGGTAAGCTTCTGTGGCATAACGACGTGGAAATGTACGGGAAGAACGAGATCTGGAACCCAGTGGGCGATTACAAGAACATGGTGGTGTACAATAACTGGATCAAGCCATCGCTGAAGTTGAAGTTAAGGCCAAGGACATTTTAGAGCATTGGTCAATGTTGAAGCACGAGAAACGCAGCACTCATTTCATCTAGGCGGAATATAGACATGTCTTGTTATAGTCTAATCAAATGAAACTACCATCCTCTTCGTGCTCTCTCCTCTTCTCATCTTTTCCACCATATCATTCACGCTCTCTAAACTAGGATATACTTCCACTTCTGACGCGATGCCATGCTTCGCCGAGAAGTCTATCGCCTTCTTCATCCGGTCTGGAGTTCCCGTACTATCTCCTCTGACTTGGAAAGTGCCTCTCGCAATATCCAGAGCATCAAACGTTACTCCGTTCTTTGGCAAACCCACAACCATGATCATACCTCCCAGCTTCACCAGCGGCGGAGCGCTCCTGTAGGCGGCATCTGCAGCGGAGAAAACTGCCACAGCATCAGCGCCCTTATTCGGGCCCCGGTCCATGAATGCTTTCACTTCGTCTACGTAGTTTGGGTTCGTGATGGAATTGAAGACTGCGTCCGCACCTTGCCGCTTCACTGTTGCGAGGATGTCATCGTTGATGTCGACGCCGACGACGCGAATACCCATCGCTTTTGCGTATTGAGTTGCTAGTTGCCCGAGACCACCGCAGCCGATGATGACGAGCCATTGGCCTGGTTGGAGGTGGCAAGAGTCGACGCAATGGAATGCTATATAGAATATCAGCATTGCATCTTTCGAGGTTTCTTGTTGACATTCAATGAGAGAATCAGTACCTGTGATGCCCGCGCAGAACATAGGGGACGCCGTCTTCACAGAGAGAGAATCAGGTAGTAGAATCGCACTATGATAGTCCACCAGCGCATACTCCGCGAATAGTCCCGGTGCAGTGAACCCTTGCGTGTGGCTCTCTTGTACCAGGCAGTGGTTGTTATGGACCTTGCAGCCCTCACATTCAAAGCAACAATCAATGATATATGTAAAGCCAATAGCGTCGCCAACTTTGAAGCCTTTGTTCTCAGCGGATGGGTGTAGCTTGTCGATGTATCCAGCACCTTCATGGCCGATAGTGATGGGCTCCTTGTGCGGCATAGCCATAGACATGAAATCGCTGTGGCATAACGAGGCAGATCCAATCTTTACAAGAAATTGGTTATCTGCCGGCGAGGGTATTGGAATCGAGTTGACTACGACCTTTTTCTGGGACTGCAGCGAGTGTTAATAGGAATTCGTATTGACTCAGTGAAGGGAAGCGAACCGGATCCCATTGCGCTGCTTTCATCATCCTGAAATATCAATCGTAGGGTAAATTGCGTAGAGCCTTCTCAGTTCATGTTACGGACGCATGGTGTAAATTACCTACGGGCTAGGAACGAATGCTAAAGGCGGATATGCTAGGATGCTCCCCGTGAATTGGTCGGCGCCTCACATGCGCCTTGGTCTGGGCTACTCCAATATTGCCCCCACTCGCTCCCAGCCCCTTTATGCCGGATATCATTCTCCAACGTGAGAGACAGGGGTAAGTCAGCCTCGCGATCCACTTCCCCGCTACCCCACACTCTACGAACGGCTATCGATAACACGTTCACTAGATCTACACTACAGTAGACACTAGCGCTAGCTTGAATTGTGGAGCCTTGCATTAACCCCGCATATGCTTTCAACTCATGACTGCTTCATAAACCCCTCCTACGCGTCCAACAGAACTCATGACTTCGGCCCCTCCGTTCCTCCTGGAAGTCTGGACGGGAGAGTTGCGGCAAAGGAGACATGCGGAGGTGCCTGGCTGTGCGGGTGTACTTCTCCACACAATACGTATCAGCTTTTCCGGCTGATGTGGAAGATAGGACGCGAGAGCTTGGAATTAGGAGTACTGCGGGTTGTCCGATTACGGTAGCCTGATGCAGAGAATAATCAGCTTTGTTTGACATAATGCTGTTTTGAAGGCCACCACTTTTTATCTTGCTACTATCCGATAGCTTCCCGACGTCAATTTTATCACATTCGTACCTTCCAAGAGCTCTTTTTGCCACTCCAAACAGTCTCATCATCATGCCTGTCGACTACGACATCAAAGGCAAAGTCATTGCCCTCACAGGCGGCGCCTCAGGCATCGGCTTCCAAACCGCCCTCTTACTCGCCCGGCAAGGAACTCACCTCTCAATCTGCGACATTTCCGCCGACGCGCTCGCCGAAAAGACGAAAGAGATCGAAGCCGTCAGCACCGGCAAAGTCCTCTCCACGGTCGTAGACGTGCGCTCTAGCGCCGCAGTCAACTCCTGGATCGCGAAGACAGTCGAAGCATTCGGCCAGCTAGATGGCGCTGTCAACCTAGCCGGGGTGGTTCCCAAAGTCATCAACAAGGAACGAGTTCAGGATCTGAACGACGAGGACTGGAACTTCGTCCTCGATGTTAACCTGCATGGGGTTATGTATTGCATGCGGGCTCAGCTGGCGCAGATGAAGGATAAGGGGAGTATGGTCAACGCGGCGAGTATTTGTGGGGTGATTGGGTTTCCGAAGAATGCGGCATACACGGCGAGTAAGCACGCGGTAATTGGGTTGAGCAGGACGGCGGCGAAAGAAGTTGGAGAGAGAGAAATTAGGATCAACTGTATCGCACCGTAAGTTGTACATTGACATCTATCTGCAATGGAATCTAATTCTAGCTAGTGGCATGATTGAGGGTCCAATGCAGCAGAAATCTGTGGCTGCGAGAGGCGGAGAACAGGTCTGGAAATGTCAGATTATGAGGAAAGGACTGCCGCAGGAAGTCGCGTCGTTGATTACGTGGTTGCTTTGTGATGAGACGCAATACATCACTGGTACTGTACAGATAATTGACGGCGGATGGGTATGCTAGTAGATACATGTACCAACAAACGCATTGTAAAGCTCAATCACGGCTCATCTTGAGGTACAGCAATAGATCGTACGTTTGGGCACACTGGTATACCACTGCTTCACCACAATCATACTCACTGTCAGAAGTCGCCCTGCTATTAGGTACCCAGTGGGAAAAAGAAACTCTCTACACACTATCATCCATCAAACATCCTTAAGCACTTCGGACTAGCCTATGTCCCCTCGAGAGGTGGCGTGTCTCCAAAGCTGTATTGTTGAAAGAAAGCGGGATACCTGTCGCCCACGACTTCAACTTTCTCAATCTCATCTCGAATGTTTTGAACTTCGGTAGGCGACAACTTGACCTTGGCTGCATTGACGTTCTCTTCCAGATACTTCACCTTCTTTGTCCCACTATACAATGGTTATTCAAAACGTTTACTCTGAAGTGAGTGTTCACTTACGGAATTGGGATGACGTCTTCTCCCTGAGCCAAGATCCATGCAAGAGTCAACTGCCCAGGAGTGCACTTCTTCCCTTTTGCTATTTTCTGAAGATTTTCCACGAGCCGCAAGTTCTTCGGGAAGTTCTCTTTGCTGTATCTCGGTGCATGCTTTCGGAAATCTCCTTCTTCAAAATCATCCGGTGACTTGATTTGACCAGTCAGAAAGCCTCTTCCGAGAGGACTGTATGCTACAATTGCAATTCCCAGCTCCCGACAGGTGCGCATGACATCAATTTCAGGGGACTCAATGTCCAGCATGAATGGGCTGTACTCAAGCTGTACCGCGTCGATATGGTGGACCTTCTCCGCACGCCGGATAGTGGCAGCAGAGACTTCGCTCAGTCCTATCGCCCTAATTTTGCCCTGCCTTAGCAAGTTAGCATCATGATGACTAGTCAAAGATAAGAAGGGTGGTATACTTCTTGAGTACAGCCATCGCTGCGACTGTCTTCTCTATCGGTGTAGTCTTATCCACGCGATGGCAGTAGTAAAGATCGATATTTTCAACTCCAAGCCTCTTCAAGCTTTTTTCGCAAGCCTGCATGACAAACTCCGCATCGGACCTGACCGTAGCCTTGCCGTCTGCATCTTTGGTGACTGCGAACTTGGTGGCCAGGAATACACTGTCACGTTTTCCTGTACGCTCAAACCACAGCCGAAGAAGATCCTCACTATCTCCATCTAGCAACACTCAGCTTCGGTAATCTACACCAGGGGTCATGTCTGCAAATACTAACACACGTCTGAAGTGTCCCAAAAAGTCGAGCCGAGCTCCAAGGCCTTGTCTAGAACCTCGAAGCGTGAGCTGTTTTCGTCAACCTTGCCGTATGAGACGCTTAGGCCCATGGCGCCGAAGCCTATGGCGGATACCAGAGGACCATTTGTCCCAAGACGACGGAGTGGCAGCGTAGACATGGCTACAGACTTAGAATCGAATCGAAAGAGGTGCTTTGAGAGGACTGATTACGTTGCCTTGTTGACTTAGACTTGAAACGAATAAAAGTATTCCATTAGATTTGACACATGCCCCTGCATATGGATTGAAGCACCATAGACCGCCTGGGTACAAACGCGTCACAAAAATGTTCCTAACCCGAACAGAACATCCTCGATAGGGACGTGCATAGTGTTGAGTCGGGTACACTTTTCCGCCATTCGGAAAACAATCACACCACGACTTCGCAATAATAGCTCCGCAAAAGGCTTACGTCCGGTCGTTTGGACCGTCCGAGACGTACTAACTCTATTCACGGAAGCCTTTATCGTTTGGCTGGATATGACCTGAAATGGAGCAATCTGCAAGATAGTTGCAGTAGCACTTAGATGCTTTTTCTCTGCTGAGCATGGCTTCAGCCGCACTGAAGCCGCCCGCGGAGGGTCATATCTGAGCTAACGGCAACTCATGACCCACCCCCGCACGCTTTAAATTAGTCCCCAGATTATCCGCAACACCGGTCCCACACCTGGGGTAAGTGGGACCTATGTCTGGGGTAGCTTGTGGAAAGGTCAGCGCGAGGCTTGACGCCACTTTCTCTCAGTCCTCTCACGGTCTCCCATCCATATCCTGTCATTCGAGAATGGTGTTGTTTCGGTCTCTCTCGGGCAATAGCATCAATCTGCGGCGCACGGAATGGATCGATCTCGACCCAGCATGTCCAGAATGAAGACCACCCCTGATCGCGGCTATGCCGTCCCGACAAATTGGTAGACGGTTCAGAGTTCCAAGACAATGGATGCTCCGCGCTTAGAATGCCTGCCAGAGTCGGTCAAGTATTTAACATCCGCGGAAATCCGGTGACCACGTCCTTGTGACTTAAGTTCCGGTGACTTGGTGATATATTGCCATATCAAGTCCAATTTGTATCATTCTTGTAACTTGCATCCCTCAACCAAGCCTAAACGACAGGTCATCATGGAAGTCGAAAAGCAGCACTCCGAAGCTATCGAGCACGTCAACAACAGCAACGAGTTGCAACGCGAAGATACTATCGCTGCCCATGGCTTCGCCGTCGAGTCTGAAGAGTTGCCCGCGGGTTATTGGCGATCGCCGTATTTTATAGGAACTTTCCTGGCCATTGGAATGAACTTGGCGGTAAGTGACTTGTCGTCGTCCTCGAATTCGAAGCTAATTGACGTTTTCACAGGCCTCGACTGCTGGTTTTGCATTGATCGCACCAGTTCTTGGCGATATCAGTGTAGCTTTGGGTCCTTCCAGTAGCATCATCTGGCTCGCACTCGTGTATACAATTGGTCTCGCTGTTGGCTTACTCCTCGTCGGCCGGTTATCTGTAAGTTGAATCTTCATCATCCAAACTCGGCTTGTACCGAATAGTTTTCGTCTCCAATATGCTAATATCCGACAATAGGACATATTCGGTCGCCGTTGGTTCTTCATAGGAGGAACGATCCTGGGCCTCATCGGTGCCATCATCGCAGCCACAGCCAAAACCATTCCTGTGCTCATTGGCGGACAAACACTCGTCGGGTTGTCCGCTTGCACGGGTTACTCCTATTCATTCATCAGTGGGGAGATCGTGCCAGTTCGACATCGTTTCATCGCCAACGCCATCATCTTCATCTTCAGTTTGCCTACTGCTGGATTCGGTGCTGCTATTTCCACATCGCTCATTACCAAAACTGGTCCCGGATGGAGGTGGTGCTATTACCTCTTGATCATCCTTAACGGCCTAACGGCAATCCTATATGGCATATTCTACTTCCCGCCAAACTTCCACCAAAAGCACGGTACAGATTCCAAGATGCAATATATAAAGAACTTCGATTATATCGGTCTTCTCCTGTACACTGCAGGCCTGATCCTAGTAAGTTATACCTTCATACGTAACCTCGAAGGAGAGACAAGACTAACAGCAATCCTCAACGCAGTTCATTCTGGGTCTCTCATCAGGTGGTGACAGTCTCTACCCATGGACAGACCCGAAAACCATCTCGTTCATTGTTGTGGGCTTCCTATCCCTCGTGGCACTTTTCCTCTACGAGACTCTTGTCGATCTCAAGGAGCCTTTGCTCCCAATGCACATTTTCCGGACCAAGGGCTTTACCCCAGCGATGTTGTCTCTCTCTCTCGGCGCTAGTGTCTACTACTCGCAAGCAATCATCTGGCCTCAGATGGCAGCATCTGTATACGGCAACGGCCGGACCTCCTGGGTTGGAATTGTATCATGCCTTGTCGGTGTTGGTATAACAGTCGGAGAGATCATCGGCGGTACGTTTGTGTATTGACTGTTTATGGTCTTTGGAGTGATGCTAATTTGATGGTGATATAGGAAGTATCGCAAAGAATCTCGGATTCTGGTAAGCTTACCTTTGATTATACAGCCTTGGCAGTGAGCTCTACTAACGTCCACAGGAAATACCAATGTATCACCGTGATTTCCCTCGGCACCCTTCTGTTGGGTCTGATGGCTGTGTGCACGCCCGAAACCCCTGGAACCGCCATGGGAATTGTCTTCATCGCGACCATTTTCGTCGGCTGGAACGAGGCTCTGGTCCTACCTATCTGCACCATCGTCATCACCGATCAGCAGGAGATTGGTACCGCTGCCGGTATTGCGGGATCCTCTCGTAGCGCCATCAGCACGGTCGCTAGCACCATCTACAGCGTCGTACTTGCTACTCGAGTCGGGAAGACCATTCCCGCCCAAGTCCCGGCGGCTGTCATCAAGGCAGGCTTACCAGCCACGTCGGTTCTCGACTACATGTAAGACCTAAATCCTATCGCCCTGCTGCACCACTCGTTCCACCCGAGTTAGACTAATCATTCTTCAAGGACCGCAATTGCAGCTGGGGGCTCGCCCAAGCTCCTTGCCGCCGTGAAAGGCCTCACACCTCAAGTCCTTGTAGCAGGCGGGAAGGCGTACCAACACGCATACATGGATGCGTATCGAACGATATTCCTCGTGTCGATTGCCTTCGGAGGGCTGGCTATTATTGTCTCCTTCTTCATCGCCGACATTGATAAATTGATGACGCGGTCTGTGGCTGCAACTCTGCAGGGACGGAAGGGGGATGAGGAGACTGTAGGCGAGAAGTATCATCGTAAACATATCGAGGAGACACACCTGTAATCGTTTATCTTGTCGATGGGGAGACTTAAGGATAGTCTAATAACGTACTAATTAAATGCTCTATGCGGAATATCTTCTATGTTTGATTCTCATGGCTTCAGATGCTTGATTTGAATCAAGAGGGTTGATCTTGTAGAATAGAATCGAGTTTCTAGTGCACTAAGGACTTCGGCTACGAGACCTCTTCAAGTCGGTTAGATGCTTGCAACAACCAGATTTTCGTAGGCTCAGTAGGTAGCCGGTACAATTGACATCCTACCGCCGTCTGAGATCAAGATATTCCCATTGATATACGCGCCAGCCCGACTGCAAAGAAACAGCAGCGCCCCAGCGGCGTCCTATAGACATTAGCCCGGAAGACTTCAGCGATCGCAGAGCGGAACCTACCTCATCATTACCAATTCTAGTAAGTGGAACGATATCTCCACTGACCGAGCCCATTGCTGTGCGGTCATCTTTACCTATCATACCCTAGATAAAATCATTAGCTAGTTCTTACTCGAATGACCGATAACATCTCACTTGGCTCATATCACTGGGATAGATGCCGGGACAGAAGCTGTTGCACCTGATGTGGTAGTCTGCCAAGCACGTGCTCATCTGCTTCACCAGATGAATGATCGCAGCTTTACTCGCTGCATACGCATACCCCATTCCCGGTCTGCGACTAAACCCACCAATACTGCTCGTTGCAACGAACTGGCTCTTTACACTACCTCCATCTCGGACCGTGGGGCTTCTTGCGTCTTTGTTGCCTGCGTCGAGGAGTGGGAGGAACGCAAGCAGTGTGTAAAATGCCGCGGTGGTGTTAACAAAGAAGGTCTCGTTGAATTCAGCAGGGGGTGTCGCCCAGAGGAAAGCATGAAGATCTGCAAGAGAAGGTGGTGGTGACTTCGGAAGAGCGTCGAGTCTAGGGCCCGCGGCGCCCGAGTTCGCGATTACGGCGTTGACGAAACTAACTTCGGAGGTGATCCGCTCAGCGATGGTTGTGAGGGATTCTTTGGAAGTGATATCGCCCTGGATGGGAATAATGGTTTGATTTGTCTGCATTGGATCCATCAACTAGAGGTTACAAGCAACGACCGAAATAGAGAAGCTGGCGCCAAGCGGATAATAGAGAATGTCCATACCGCTGATTGCGCAACTTCCTGGAGCTTGTCGAGCCGACGGCCGATGATATAGACCTTTGCGGCGCCGTTGATATCCAGAGCTCTTGCAAACATTGCACCGATTCCGGTCCCTCCACCGGTGACCACGAACACCATGTCTTTGACATTGAACAGATTTCCAGCTTCAAGATGAGACATTTCTAGATGAGACAGATCCTTTCACTTGGAAGGTGAAGGAGTCCCCTGCCTCTTGAGTTATATGTTAACACTTTGAGGGCTATCAGAAGAAGCTCAATTCCACGGAGCAAAGTATATCAATTGGCGCCGGATAGCCCAACAAACTAGATATGTTTTGCGTCTCCCAAAAGCTTCCTAGGTTAGGGTAGGTGCTGCAAGTGGAGATTAGCGAGTAGTTCAGGAAAACGGTAACTGCATCCGCCGTGATGGCGCGGGAAGGGAACGTTCACGTTCGGAAGTCGATTTCCAATTGGTGCCCGCCATGTGTACGCTAAGCTTACCCAAAGGTAGCGGGAAATATAGATGAACGTTATTTGGCATCAGTGTCCGCAGGGATTCAAGATTTGATGAAGTGCGCCTTTCCAGGTGGACCGGCGCCATCTGGAGACAAAGGAGGAAAGGGTCCGTAGCTAGCTCCCGTGACCTATGACCGATCTCTCAGATATTGATCAACAAGCTTATGCAGCACGTTCAGCAGGATAATAGCAAAAGCGTATGAACGATGCGAGGGATACGTCCGGAAATGCGAGCATTGCGCCGGTCGTACATTTCCGCTTATGCTAGGTCTCCCAACATCACCCCCATGCCATCATCAGATGATGTTTCAGTATCATCCTTCCTTCGATCCTGTGTAAATCCATCATCGGCACCACTGTCTTGTCGTAGAACTGGGACGAGGGTACCGGTAATTTGAAATTGCGGTTTCAGAATCTATCCGCGTGAGCTGTCAAAAGAGTTCTGTATTGCGATGGGAGTATTCCTTATCGGATTGCTTGACTTAGCTTCACCCTTAACAGGTTAATGATCCTCAGCACTACGTAGAAGTGCAAGCAATTCACTGAAGTTTAATGCGCTTTGCTGTTAGCAAAGCGCAAAGGACGACATTCGTCGACGTGAAGACTACTTCATCATTCGATGTAATAGCTTCGTGCATTTCAATGCAAACGATGTGTTCGTCGACTCTTTCGTCTGAAGAAAGTTACTCAAGCAACCATGCGCGAAATACGCGGGTGCGTAGAGACTTCGCGGACATGAATCCGTAAAGAAGTAAAGGAAACGTCGCCATAAATACCACTTCATTATTCGATGTAGTAGCTTGGTGCATGTTAATGCACAGGATGTGTTCGTAGACTCTTTCGTCCAACGAACGTTACTCAAGCAGCCACGCGTAGAGTGCGCGGGCGCAGAGACGCCTCGCCGACATAGCTGTCGTTGAAGAAGTAAAGGAAAATGACATGAGCTGCCAAAGAAGAGAACGCCGCGAGCAAACTGCACGGGCGCAAAAAGGCTTCTCCGACATTTAGATTGTAGAAGAGAGAAGGAAATGCCATGAGCAGCCACGCGTAAGCTGCACAGGCGCAGAGAAGCTTTGCGGACAAATCTGCCTGTAGGAAAAAGTATTACCTAGCTGAGACAGAGTGACTGTGAGGTACGAGCTTTACTCGTCCGACGTCGTCAAACGATTGAGAGCTTTCGTACTTTCAATGAGGCTCGTGTCAAAGCTCTCCACTGATATGGAGATAGCTTCCAGCATGCCTTCAAATTTGAAAACGTCCTTGCACGCTTCCGAAGCTTTGCTGGACCCGCTGAGTTGGGTGTCAGTTGCTTGGACCGCTGCTTCGAGATCATCGATTGTGTCTCTCAAGGCGATGAGCTTTTTTTGTAGCTCACGAAACATGCCCATCCCCGTATCGAGGAGTGATCGAACTAGCTGGCTCCGCATGCGTTTCTTCCTTCTTGATGAGCGTCCCTGCGACAGCTGTCGATGACGCTCCAGCTGCAGCGTTACGCTCGGCCAACTCCGCGGCCCTCCGCGCGAGCATCCTGGCGTTGTTGATCGCGTTTCTCGCATTCTGCGCTTTAATGGCGGCAGCGATATTTTTGTGGGCCCTTTCGCTCACCATCTTACCAAGAGAGAATATTCCGATAGGAATATCATCTACACTTGACGAGACTGTAGGTACTATGTGAAGTAGGGTGTCGTGCAATCAAGAGCGCGGTCAAGGAAGATGAGGTGCAAAGCGAGGCGCAGGGGCGGCGGATTGTTTTGCTATCCGCGGACGCCAAGGCCGCTTCGCAAACGCTAGAGACTGCTTCTGTATATAAGTAAATGCCATTTTTGCTATTCTGCCATGGCTCAATCTTCGACTCCCTATGCAAGCATCTTCATCGAAGGATCCTGCCCACTTCATCAGCACTAGAAGCCTCTCTGTATACAAGACCCAAACTACGTCCTTGACAAGCTGAATGCCCGTTGGCTTGAAGGTGTTAAAGTCGCTTCTGGTGACTGGTATGCAGCATTGCTGGACGGGCCCGCAGGGGCGTCAGCAGACTTCTAGAGCGATGGAAATATCATACAGCTTACATAGATGCCAACACTTCTGATGGTACAGCATCGAAAGGTTCCAAGAACAACAAAGATGGCAACGATAGATGTCATGAGATGGTTATTGCGGGATGTGCCACCCATCCTTCACTCTTCCCGGTGACGGAGGAGGAATCGGGATATCGAACCAGCCCAGCCCCGGTAAGTTCGTCGAAATCATTTAAGACCTTTTTCCCTTTTCCTGACTTTCTGCATCCGACCATGGCCCGTTATAGCGGTAAGAGAAGTCAAGTTCTCCCACGAGCTCCCTAACAAGACTATGTGTGTTAGTTAAAGGGCCCATAATTATAGCTGTGATGTCAAACATAATTGAACGTCATAAGATCACCAACTCACTCAGTAAGTGTGCGCAAGTCCGCAATCACAGCCTTGCTCGCAATTTGCATAATTGCAAACCCCGAATACGCTGGCTCCGTAACATGTTCCACATCGAGCACATCCCTGTCCATGGTCTGCAGACGCTTGACAAGTTCGTAAGGCCGTGGCAAGCGGAGATGCGGTGGGAGCGGCTGTGCGTTGAGAATACTCGAGGATAGGAGGCACAACACGCTTGATACGTCGTCGGCGGTATGCTGAAGGCTCTTGAGCAGGTTCGTGAGCGTCGTTTGCCAAGCCGAATGCTCCTCTGATAGTCCCTCCTGTGGAATTACGAACGAAGTCGAGGCATATCCAATAAGAGCTGTGTAAGTACATAGGTTTTCGAATACGTTGATGATTGAGTCGTAAGTTTCCTTCGGAAATCTGGCGTCTAGAGGAACTTGCCATTTTGTAAAGTCTGAGAGCTCTCTCAATCTGGATACTAGTATCAACTGTTTCGTGAACAGTTTTGTTCGCTCCGTTTCCAGTCTGCGCCCGGGGCTCGATTTCAGCTTCATGTCGCCTTCATCGCCACGGATGCGTGCCGCTATCGTAGCTTGCACCACCGCGTGATGACGGGCTCCAAGGTAAAGTGCGCTGCCGAGGTACTTTCTGACCTCAGAACGCTCGGAAATCGGAAACGGAAAGCCTGTAAATATGAAGGCGACTGCGATGCCACCAAGGCATACTACTGCTCGGTACGGGGCCAGAAGATAGAGCGGGTAATATTTTTGGTCGTTAGATGTTGCCACAGTCTGTCCGATCTTCTTTACTTGCAGCTCGTAACCAATGATGATGGTGGTAGTCACGGTAGCCATGATACCTACTAGAGCAAACCGTGGTGCTTTGACTGGAATATAGGCGAACATTGTTACACAAAGGAAGTAAATTACGAGGACTCCCGGACTATGGCCATCGGCGATATAGAACACCGGGTATGCAGCGGCTGCTCCGACAAGAATGCCACAGGCACGGAGGAAGAAGATGAACATCGACTGGCCCGCCGTTCGGACCATGGATAGGGCACAGTAGATTGCTCCCCAGAATATACGTTGCTCAACGTAGAAATGCTGAGTTTCTCGTATGAGGGACATGATGGCAACGGACATAATTGCACATGCCACTCGGAACCCGAATGAGGAATGTTTAGATCGGAGCATGTTGGCGATGGCTCGCAGGACCTCTCCGATTTCTTGCAGCCAGCCCTCGGCAGCAAGGTGTTCTGGATCTTTACGAGAGTTAAATGCTTCCCCTAGATCGTGGATTGGGTCGGGCGCTGATTCACAATCGTCATTTTCATCTTTGGTGACTGTTGACGAGAGTCTCAGAAATTTCTTCAAATTTTTGCGGCCTGGGAAAAGAAACCGTTTTTTAGACATGGTTCCGTTCTTTAATCGAGCGTCGGCAAACTGGGCAAGCTTAAGCAAGGCTTGGCTTGATGCCCAATATAGATAGAGGATCTGTACGAATCGTTACTCATTAGCAGGAATACATCTAGACTTTTGCGAAATTATTCCAGTGTACCCGGATTTCCAAACTCAAAGCACTGTGATGCATATCTTAAAGCTACAGACGATGTGTGGCACTCAATATCACCGGAGTTGGGATGGCGCTTGAACGCTTTCTGGTGACCGTCTACCCAGCGGAGCGTCTCCAAACAGAGTCTTCTCGCTTTCGAACTCTTTTGAATACTTTCATAGAAGCACTATAGCATACACAAACATATGTCTCGATATTCGGGTGTGAACTGGGTATGACCTAATGAAATGAGACTTACGTAAAGTAGTACGAAAAGCTGTCGTTGTTTGTGTGTTGCGAAAAGATCGTCATTTTCAATGGATGTGTCTGGCCACATACTGTTTCTTGTCTTGACTGGCGAAAGGGTGACGCTTGTGTCGTCAACCCAGAATTTCAAAATACTCCTGCGTTTCTCGTCAAACACATCAATCTGTCCTTGTAGATATTGCGAGAAATTGTCATGACCTGGCGAAGAAGTCGAGTTAGCCTCTTCGTCAGCGGGCTGTGAAGCGGGCTTTGCAAGCTTCAGGACAGTCGAGACGTGGTCGATAGCTTCGTACATAGAATTGGAGATATCTCCGATCGGGCTGTGGAGAGCTTGCATCATACCCTCGTACTCTCCCATGATGATTCGCTCGCTCTCCGTTTCAGGAGCTGCTCGTTCGTCTCGGGAAAGGGTACTCCATCCATGCATTTTGGCCAACCTTTCGAAAATGTCAATCATCTGATTCATACCAGCAATGGGAAGAAACACAGCACGGAGCAAGCGATGTATTTCTGACAAATCTTTGGCATCGAGATAGCCGTATGCTACTTCTTTCTTGGCGAATTTCATGTCAGAGAACAGCTTATTGTTGACCAGTCGAAGCTTCTTGAGTTCACTGCGGAGCGAATTCGACTCTGAAGATGAATGAAACATGTTTTTGTTCTCTATACTTCTCAAGAATGTGGACTGTGCTTCGAGAACCTTCCGTATGCTGTCCAAATAGTCGGTGATATTCCGAAGAACTAGCTTCCGCGAAGTCGATGGACGGAAGAGAAGAGAGATACCAGTAGCAATAGCAAGGCCGAGCAGCAAAGCCCCGAACAGCTGTCTAGCAACCCTGAGCGCTGCGCCTATTTCGGTCATCTGAGGAGCAGAAGCCAAAGTAACGACAGTGATTATCGAGGCCATGACGTAGGCAAACCTGAATTGCGGCATTGCTGATTTTAGACACTGAACAGGATTTAGTCGATGGGTAATGGTACAAAAGAACGAAACACACAAAAGTGACGTACATTGATAAAATATACCGTAGCGAAAAGCCATACACCAACGACGGCAGCGGCTGACGAGTTATAATCAGTCAAAGGCGCCCCTGGAGCTGTAGTATGTTTCCGAGCCTGAATTGCACTCCACATTGCTAGCAAAGCGACCGCGGTAGCCAATGAAATTGCGAAGACGTCTACAATGATGTTTTGAATGAAGGCGGCTCGTGGAGTCAAAGTTGAGGCCAGAACGCCAGCGACAGCAATCAAGTATCCTACGGTCGTGAAGGTACTTGAGATACTGTCCGACTGGAAGATGCATAGACCAATAGTTGGCGGGAAAGCAAACTTTACCATTTGCAGAAAGGCTTGCAAATCGATGTCCAGCCAATTCCAGGCATTGCGGAGTTTGGAGAAAGAATTCTGTGGGAGGCTTTGACCCTTCACAGAGTCTTCCGCAGGTGATCCTGCCATGGCATCCGCTCCAGCAAAGGCTCCCCGAACAACGAGTAGGTACTACTAACGATACATCTGTTCCAGAGGTATAAATAGGGAACAGAAAGATGTGGGAGAAAGTCATCACGGTCAGAGCAGCGAGTGAGGTCGTGACTTTTTAGCCCGTGCGCAGGGATGTGCACGGACCAGATGCACGGCCCCGGAAAAACTCCCACCCCGCCCCATATTTTCCAATCTCTAAACTTTTTTCTCGAAGCTCGAGCAGCAACATTTCTCCCAACATGGCGCCCTTGAAACGAGGCGCGGATAGCGAAAGCTCCGAGGCAAAGAAAATCAAGCATTCGTCCGACAATCGCGCTTCGAAGCGACAGCGCAAAGTCGAATCGACCGCCGACGAAAGCAAAGCGAAGCCAACGTCGGACGTACGAAACTTACCAAAGAACACGATTTTGAAGAGCGAGGAGACATCCTTCCCTCGAGGTGGCGCTAGTGTTCTTACCCCCTTGGAACACAAGCAGATTCAGATCGAGGCGACCCAGGACGTCCTGTTCGAGCAATCTGCGAAGAAAAAGACCACAAAAGGCCAGGACAGCGAGGATGAAGATGATGGTGAACCAAAACCAGAAGTACGAAGGGGCAAGAAGCACAAGAAATCGAAGGCGGACAAGAAGGCCGACGCACAGTTGCCGGAAGAGCCTGTGTTGAAGATTGAGGGGCTGAGCTACAAAGTGAGCAGTTTGCGCCGACGACTTGAACACTACTGACTAGTCGCAGAAACTCGTTATTGGATCTATGGTCCTTGGACAGGTTACACAGATTACCTCTCGAGATGTTGTTCTCGCGCTCCCGAACAATCTCTCCGGATTCATTCCCCTCACCGCTATATCCGACAAGTTCACCAGCAGGATAGAGCAGCTCTTGGAAAAAGACGAGGGAGACGAGGACGCTGCTGGCTCTGATAAAGAAGACGACATTGATCTAAAGGAGATCTTTCGTGTGGGTCAATACTTGCGAGCCTATGTTACAGCAACGGAGAGGGCGCAAAACAAGAAGGGGATTGCCAGAAGCAAGAAACGAATAGAGCTCTCCACCAATCCTACGCTGGTCAACCGAGGCATCTCGAAGTCCGACATCGTGAAGAACAGCATGCTACAGGCGTCTGTGCTTAGCAATGAAGAACATGGACTGGTCATGGATATCGGGTTGGAAGACCAGACTGTCAGGGGATTTATGTCGTCAAAAGAGTTGGGTTCACAAATAGACCATTCTCTAGTACAGGAGGGTGCAGTCTTCTTGTGCTTGGTTACTGGCCTCAGCTCCGACGGCAGAATCATCAAACTGTCAGCAGATCACGAAAAAGCCGCCAACCCCAAAAAGTTTGCCTTCCTAGGACAGGCCCCTAATATCGACCTCTTCCTACCCGGAACAGCCGTCGAAGTGCTCATTACTGACACATCGACCGAAGGAGTTACTGGCAAGCTGATGGGCCTTTTAGATGCCACTGCGGATCTTTTCCAATCTGGCGCAGCTGTGAGCAAAGCCAATCTCTCTGACAAGTACAAGATCGGATCAAAGTGTCGCGCTAGAGTCATATGCACCTTTCCGGACAGCGAGCCCAGGAAGGTTGGTGTCTCCTTGCTAGATCATGTCATCGCATTGGCCCCTCGCACGGAGAAGAAGGACCTCAAGGACCCGTTAGATGCTCTCCAGATATCTTCCATTGTTGAAGACGCCAGGGTGACCAAGGTCGAGCCTACTACAGGGCTTTTTCTTGACGTCGGCGTCAAGGGCCTTCGGGCCTTTGCTCACATATCAAGAATCAGTAACGAGAAAATCGAGTCTTTGACTGACTCGTCAGGTCCTTACAAACTTGAGTCGAAACACCGGGCTCGCGTCATTGGTTACAACCCTATGGATGGGCTATATTTGGTCTCTCTAGAAACGAGTGTCCTGGACCAGCCGTTCTTCCGCCACGAGGACGTGCAGGTTGGTCAGATCGTTAAGGGTAAAGTCGAAAAGTTGATTGCCACTGGAGAAGGACGATCGGCTGTTATCGTCAACCTAGCAGAAGGAATTACAGGTGTCGTTCCAGAAATGCACCTTGCTGACGTTCATCTATCACACCCCGACCGGAAGTTTAGAGAAGGTGTATCAGTCACAGCAAGAGTTCTTGCCGTCGATCTCAGCAGACGAAAAATACGGCTTACTCTGAAGAAATCATTGGTCAACTCAGAAGCACAGCCATGGACGGATTACGACAAAATCACCTCTGGCATGAAGTCTCCAGGTACGCTGATGAAAGTCACGAGCGCTGGAGCTGTTGTTCAATTCTATGGCGAAATCAAGGCCTGGTTGCCCATATCCGAAATGAGCGAAGCCTACATCGATGACCCTACCATACACTTCCGGGTCGGGCAGGTGGTGAACGTTCGAGTGCTCTCGAATGAGTTGAAAGGCGAAGACCAGAAGCTGGTCGTCTCTTGCAAAGATCCGGAGTCTGCGGATGTTGAGCGTCAGACTGCTTTCGAAAAGATCTCACTTGGAGATCTCGTTGGTGGCAATGTCAAGGAGAAGTCAGCAGACTCGGTGACTGTTGACCTTGGAGACGGAATCAGGGGCATCATCAGGCTCGCACAGCTTTCAGACGGCTCTGAAAAGAAGAACAAGTCCGCACTAGAGCGCGTAGAAGTTGGCCGTCCGTTACGAGACTTGGTGGTTCTATCGAAAAACCATAAGAAGCCAATTGTGGGCCTCACAAATAAACCTAGCCTTGTCAAGGACGCACGAGCAAAGAAGTTAATTACACAGTTTGAAGACGTTGTAAAAGGTCAAAAGGCTCATGGTTTTGTTCGGGCGATCGAAGCAGGAAGAGTCTTCGTCGAATTCGCTGGCGGAATGGTTGGCCTGTTGTTGAAGTCTCAAATGACCAGCGAGATGGCCCAGCTTCCGGATTTTGGTCTTCGTCAATATCAGTCCATCACGACCCGAGTACTTGATATAGACGAGAGCAAGCGTCAATTTTTGCTCACCATGAAGAGTAAAGACGATGTAGCCGAGGCGATTCCCCCGACGCCTGTCAAGGAAGAGCTAAAGATCGTCGAGGCTGTAGACTCCTCCATCAAGGCGGTCACAGATTTGCAATTCGGAAAGACGATTTCTGTTCGCGTCAAATCAGTGAAGAGCACGCAAGTGAATGTTCAAGTCTCCGAGAACATTCACGGCAGGATATATGCCACCGAGGCGTTCGATACTTGGGACGAAATCAGAGATAAGAAGCGCCCGCTTCGACAGTTCCATGCCAATCAGATTGTTCAAGTGAGGATAATAGGATTCCACGACGCGAAAAATCACAGGTTCTTGCCAATCTCTCATCGGCAGGGGAGGAATCCAGTCTACGAACTCAGTGCCAAGAAACTCCCAAAATTGGCTTCGGCAGAAGAAATCCCTACCTTGGAAAATGTAACTGTCGGATCCAAATGGACAGCGTTCGTCAACCATATCGGAGAAACCTACCTCTGGGTCAATTTGACGCCTGTCGTGCGTGGCAGAATCGAGTTCATGGATCTGTCCGATGATGTGTCGTTGCTTGCAGATGTCGAGAAGAACTTCCCAATCGGCACCGCTCTCCAGGTCTCTGTCAAAGCTGTTGATGTTGCATCCAACCGACTAGATCTTGCCGTCGAATCCTCGCAGAACAAACTTACATTGAAAGACCTCAACAAGGGGATGGTGGTAGGAGGACTCGTTCTAAAAGTGACAGAGTCTACTGTTCTTGTTCAAATCAACGAAAATATTGTAGGACGTGTCTTCCTTACCGAACTCGCCGACGACTACTCTCAAGCAAATCCGACCGTTCATGCGAGAGGAGATATCATTCGAGTTTGCGTTGTCGACGTGGATGTACCGAACAAGAAGGTCGTACTCTCCACGAGGCCTTCAAACGTTCTCAGCTCTTCTCTCCCCGTCAAGGATCCGCAAATCACAGAGTTCTCTCAACTAACGGCCAACCAAGTTGTACGAGGTTTTGTAAAGAGGGTTGCTGACAGTGGATTATTCATCTTCTTGGGTCTCGACATCGTCGGATATGCCCGTGTCTCCGACCTTTCTGATGCTTATATCAAGGATTGGAAGAGTTTATACGAGATTGATCAGCTTGTCACTGGCAGAATCACTTCAATTGACAGCAAGAAGAAGCAAATCTCAATGAGTTTGAAAGCTTCTGTTCTGGTGGAAGACTATGTCCCTCCTGTCGAGTTCAACGATCTGAATAAGGGCGACATCGTCACAGGCAAAGTCCGGAAAGTCGAGAAATTCGGTGTCTTCATTGTCGTCGATAATTCGAACAACGTCAGTGGTCTATGTCATCACAGTGAGGTTGCCGATGAGAAAGTCGAGGACCTCGCATCCTTATACAAAGAGGGTGATGCAGTCAAGGCCAAGATTCTAAAGGTTGACAGCAAGTTGCGAAGAATCAGTTTAGGCCTAAAGTACTCTTATTTTAAGAGTAGCTCAGAGGACGCCGCAGGGAGTGATTCGGATGGTGAGATCGGTGGCGTGGATCTCATGGAAGGAGTGTCAGACGCCGACTCCGAAAGCGAAGCCTCAGAAGACGACGCCGACACGAGAGATGTCCATGACGTATCAGACGAGGAGTCTGATGCCGCCGACGAAATGGAAATTGACGAAAAGCCTTCCACGAAAGCCGTCCTCGGTCTCAGCACATCCGGCTTCGACTGGAACAGCACCGACCTCGGCTTCAACAACAACGCCGCAGGATCAGACTCCGACTCCTCCGCGGACGCCACGAAAAAGAAGAAAAAGCACCGTAAACCTGAGATCAAGATCGACCGCACAGGCGACCTCGACAAGAACGGCCCCCAATCCGTCGCCGACTTCGAGCGCCTCCTAATGGGCCAGCCCAACTCCGCCGAGCTGTGGGTCCGCTACATGGTCTTCCAGCGCGAACTCAACGAGATCGAAAAAGCGCGCCAAATCGCCCGGCGCGCCCTCTCCTCCATCTTCCCCCGCGAAGAAGCCGCGAAGCTGGACGTGTGGACCGCGCTGCTACATCTCGAGAACGACTTCAGCAGCGCCGACGCCGTTGACGAGGTGTTTAAGGAGGCGTGCCAGTATAATAACGCGCAGGAGATGCATGACCGCTTGATCAAGATCTATATCTCGTCTGGGAAGCTTGATGTAAGCCCCCCTTTCCACATATCTCCCTCACGTAAGTAAACATCAACTAACAGAGATCCCGTTACAGAAAGCAGACTCCCTCTACCAAGCCATGATCAAGAACAAATCCTTCACCCCCTCCCCCACCCTCTGGCTCTCCTACGCCACCTTCCTCATGACCACCCTCACGCCCCCATCGCCCACCCGCGCCCGCGCCCTCCTCCAACGCGCTACCCAGTCCGTCCCCGCGGCTCTGCACCGCCAGCTGACGACCAAGTTCGCGGCGCTGGAGTACAAGTCCCCGAACGGGGATGCGGAGCGCGGGCGCACGATTTTCGAGGGGTTAGTCGCGGCGCAGCCGAGGAAGTGGGATACGTGGGATGTGTATGTGGAGTTGGAGCGGGCGCATGGGGAGAGGGGGTATGTGAGGGGGTTGTTTGAGAGGATGGTCAAGGGGAGGGTGAAGAGGAGGCGGGCGGGGGTGGTGTTTAGACGGTGGGTGGAGTTTGAGGAGGGGGAGGAGGGTGGGAAGGGGGTGGAGAGGGTGAGGGCGGTGGAGAGGGAGTGGATGGAGAGGAGGGAGGCGGAAGGGGAGGGGGAGGGGGAGTAGTAGGGGGGGTTGATAGGGGGGGATTGATAGGGGGAGGAGGAGCGGTGAGGGGTAAAAGTGTAGTACGTTAGCAGGCGTATCATCCCGGCATGTGAGATGTTCGTTCCGATGTTTCCCGATCTTGCTCTTGTGATCAGTGCGGTGGTATCTTGCCATGTCATCGCAGGTGTCACACGCGTGCTGACTAACCCCTGCGTCCGTCACTTCTTTTCTCCTATATAACCCCAATCCCTCAGCGTCTCAGACCTTCTTTCTCATGGGAAGTTGGGAGGTTGGCTGGGTGGATCAAAACGAACAACCGGGCTACCCATGGCGTCGGGGTGGGAGATCAAACCATGTTGTACGACTGGTGCATGGTGTCCGAGGACGCTTGGGTCCGTTCATTGAACAAATCACTTTCCGACGCATGGAGTCGGTGGAGGGTTCAAAATACATTCACCGGCATAGTTTAGGGAGTTGGAAGAGGTTGGGCTCGTTGTGTCAAAGCACCACATTTTATATGTGATGGAGCAGGTGGAGGGTGTCAAATCGATACAATTGAGAGACCGATGGAGTTGGAGGAGGGCTGGCTCGTTGTGTCAAAATAGTCCGAACCCATGTCTCATGGAGTCGGTGGGAGTGAGTCAACTTGGTGCAAGAAAGCGGATATGGAGTCGGGAAGAGGGTTGGGTCGTTGCATCACTCATAACCTTACGGCTTATGGAGTCGGCGAAGAGTTCGAATGGCATTCACCGGTGTCGTATGGAGTTGGAGTGTTGGACTCGTCGCATCAAAGTCGACCAGATGGTGTAACATGGAGTTGGTGGAGAGTTTGAAAACTAAGGCGTACGCTGCTACCATGGAGTTGGAAGAGGTCGGGCTTGTTGCATTCTAAGCACCCGACCCTAGACTTCAATGGAGGTGGTGGAGGGTGTTAAGTCGGTACAAGAATATCGATTTATGGAGTTGGTGGACTTGTGGGCCTGTTGCATTAAACAAGTGTATATACGACTCATGGAGTCGGTGGAGGGTCAAATTGCGCTTGCTGGTATGAACTATGGAGTTGGAGCGTTGGACTTGTCGCATCAAAAAAAGATGGAGAACCACTAATGGAGTTGGCGGAGGATTTGAAATCAAAGCCAGAACTTGCATGGAGGTGGAAGAGGTTGGGCTCGTCGCATCAAAAGCTCCCAATCCGAAAACCCATGGAGTTGGTGGAGTGTGTCAGTCTCTCAAATCGGCACGAGGTTATCCACTCATGGAGTCGGAAGACGTGTTGGCTCATCGCACCAAAACGTCCAGTTCGCAGAATGGAGTTGGAGGACTTGTTGGCTCGTTGTGTCAAAACATCCTAGCCTGATGCCACCTTCCATGAAGTTGGTGGAGTGTGTCGAATTGGCAGATGAAACCACTTATGGAGTCGGAGATTAGTTTGTGGCATTAAAACATTCCGATCCCATAGTTTCATGGAGTCGGTGGAGTGTGTCAAACCGCTACAGAAATCAGACATATGGAGTCGGAGGAGGTGTTGGCTCGTGGCATCAACATCACCAATACTACACACGTTCATGGAGTCGGTGGAGGATATCAAATTGGCACAAGAAAAAGAATTATGCAGTGGGAAGACGTGTTGGCTCGTGGCATCAACATAAGTCAAGTTGCCGATTGATGGAGTCGGTGGAGAGTTCAAATTGCCGTTGATGCAATCGTGCATAGAGTTGGAAGAGGGTTGGCTCTTTGTGTCAAAACATCCTATTCAGACAACACTATTTATGGAAGAGGTGGAGGGTGTCAAATTGACTATGGATACAACTTCATGGAGTCGGAGGGAGGCTGAAGCGTTCGCTCATTGCATCAAGCCTGTGCCTTGTGTGACTTAATGGAGTGAGTGGAGAGTTCGAAACAAGTCTGGGAGTAGACTTATGGAGTTGGAGGGGGGTGTAAGGTTACTTCAAAACGTCAAGACGCGGCAACCGATGGATTGTTGGAAGGTTCAAATAGGGTTTCCACAGCCTGAAATGGAGTTCGAAGAGGGTTGGCTCGCCGCGTTAAAACATCTTGTACATATGCTACGCCCCATGGAGGCAGTGGAGGGTGTGAGCTCAACCTAGCCCAATCCATCATGGTATGGAGGGACGCCAGAGCATTCGCTCGTTCCGTCAAAATCTCCCGCTGCCATCAACTATGGAGTCGGTGGAGTGGGTCAAATCAACCGAGCAAACTATTCAATAGCCAGAGCGATGTAGGAGCGTTTGCTCGTTGCATCGAAATCACAACCAGTTACATCGATATGGAGTTGTTGGAGAGATCGAAACAAAACTACGAAAAGTACATGGAGTCAGAGGGCGTTTTGGCTCGTCGCATAAAAAGACCTAGGTTTGATACCGATGGAGTTGGTGGAGGGTGCCAAATCGTCCAGAAAGGAAAGCCAATGGAGTCGGAGGGACGCCGGAGGGTTTGCCCGTTGCATTAAAAGTTGAACAAAAGTATGCGATGGAGTCGTTGGAGGGTTCAAACCGCTCGTTCCCTCCTTGCATGGAGTTGGGAGAAGCTGTCTATACTTTCATCAAGATCAGTAAAAAAAGCGAATAATGGAGTCGTTGTGGATTGAGAAATCGATCTCCTACTTGGAATGGTTGGGAGAGAGGTTTGGGGGATTTGATCAACAAACCTCTCGTAACACACTAATGGAGTTGTTGGGAGATCAAATAGCCATTTACACTAACCTTCATGGAGTCGGAGGAGGGTGTGAACACTCTCATTCTAGAGGGCTATGGAGTCGGAGGGACGCTGAAGCGTTCGCTCGTCGCATCGAACTCGGAAAGTGAGGTATGCCTATGGAGGCGTTGGGGAGCCCGACACATACCCTGCTTAGAATAGTCCGCATGGAGGAGATTTGGCTCGTTGCATCGAAATCAGAAATTGGAAGAAAAATATGGATGCGCTGGAGAGTTCGAAACAAAACTCACTATCTATCGCTAACATGGAGTTGGAGAAGTATTGGCTTGTTTCATCGAAACTAGATGAAGGAATTCGCTTATGAAGTTGTTGGAGAGTTTGGAATTACCGGCACCTATTCGCAATGGAGTTGGAAGAGATTCGGCTCCTTGCATTGAAATCAGAGAGGACATAAAGAAACATGGAGTCGTTGGAGATTGCAAAACCTCTTTCTTCGAAACTCATGGGTGGAGAGGGGTGTGGGAAGTTCGATCAAAATCTTCGACCGAGAGGGTGCCATGGGATCAACAACACAACGGCTCAATATTGATAGAGTCGTCGGAGGCTGTGGGTGGTTTGATCAACACGGAACTGCTCCAAGGTATATGGTGTTCGGTGGGAGATCAACGACTGTTGACTTGGATGCAATGGAGTTGGAGGGGGGTGTGTGGGCGGTGCGCTGGACAGGGCGTACGACGATGCGCCATGGGTCGGTAGAGAACAAAACAGACTTGCAAGATTCATGATGGAGGTGCAATTCAGAGTGAACACCGTGATATGGGGCGGAGAAGAGTGGATTTACGTGGTGATGATGATGAGGAAGAGAATCTTTGAACGATGCTGGTGGATAGGGGTGTAGAAAGTGCTGCTATACATCATGTTGCGTGACACTTGATAGCAACCGATGACCATCGCCAGTAAGGAAATTGTGTTTCCCGACATTGATCCCGAGCGATCATCGTCAGCACACAAGAGAAATAAAAGTGCGAAGGGGTATAGACATTTGCCAATTCAGTACGCTACACTACACACCTTATCTAACAAAGGAAACGAAGAAGAGGACTCATAATACATAAAGTCGTTACAGTAACAAAACGTGGCCGAAGGATATGTAGCACAGAAAATGGGTATCAACAATAGTAACATCTCTCTCCTCTTACCCTCGTCTTCTTTGCATTCGATCATACTCTTTTCTTCTTTCGCATATTCTCAACTCCGAAACCAGAGTTGAGGGTTTTATCCCCTTGGCGGCGGCGCGTACACCATCTGTCCCGGCGCACTGTACGTCTCCGCATTCGCCGGGCCGGCCCACCGTCTCGAGCTCTCCTCTCGATCTCTAATCTCCCTCTCGTTCTGGATGGCGACGCAACAGCAGCAGCAGCATGCCTTTCCGATGTCGGAGAAGAGGGAGCCGGTGAGTTTGTAGAGATGTCGGATGCGTGTCCGCTGGACTAGCGGGAACAAGCCTTTACAACAATTAGCGTCTCTTTCCTCTAGCGCTCAAGGAGGGATGACTTACACCAAATCCCACATGCACTAGCCATAACCCCACACTGCCCATTAAACGCACTGAACCCCAACAACTCCGTAGGATCCTTCTTCTGGCTTCTTTGAGAGAGCCTGTACGCCGTGCGCCCATAAAGCACACATGGACAAAACAGCCCTGTCATACACGTCCCTACGTCGCTGCCGCACTCACACAGCCCATGCTTCCACTCATGCGACTCTCCTCTTGCACTCAAATCCATATTCGGGTGTGCAATCTGCCCTGGCTGGTGCCGCTCCAGCTCCAGTCCATTCGGCCCCGTCGGCGCGTTCGGCGAGAACACGGGGACTTGTGGCGAGAGAGCGGAGGTGGGGGAGTACGGGGCGTCGGTGTGGGAGGAGAGGGGGCGCTGGCGGTTCATAAAGGTCGGTGAGGGGAGGTCGAAGTCGATTGGGTTCTTGAGTGGGAGGGCGCCGGGGGAGTGAGGCGGCGAGACGGGGGTGCGAGAGTAGGGGGCGGCGGAGTGGGCGGATAGGGGGGTTTTGGGGAGGTCTGGGATGCGGCTAGGGGAGATGGGAGTCTGGTTTGGGGTGCGTTGACGGGTGTAGGAGGGGATTTGGATTGGAGTGGGCATAAAGGGGAGGCTTTGGCGCGGGATGTTTTGGGGGCGTATGCTTTGGTGGGAAGGCTCTTGGGCGTATTGGGATGCTCGCGGTTGCTGTGGTTGGGCATACTGAGATGCTCGCTCTGGCTGTGGGAGTGGCGATACGGGTGTCCTGGGTTCTGCGACGGGTGCGTACTGAGATGCTCTTTGGTGTTGGGGGAGCGGCGATACCGGGGTCCTAGATTCGGCGACTGGTGCGTACATTGCTGGATGTGTTTGCGAAGGAGGCGGGACATTGTAGGGAGAGGAGGGCTTCTCCTGGGGATACCCAATTGGCAGTGGGCTTACGGGCGATTGTGGTGGATGCGGTGCCTGTGGTGGAGGAGGTCCTTGGAACGCTGACCCAGACTTCTCGGGCGGGTATTCGTTCGCAGCGTAAAGTACCGGTACCGTCACCGTCTGAGGTATCTGTGCGTTGAAGATAGACTGAGGTCGTGTGTCAATGGGGGTGACGGGTGATTGAGCAATAGTCGACATATCGGGTTCGCGTGCGAGTCGTTGGATGGGATCCCTAGGATGGCCACCCTTCATGTGAATTGGAGTGTCTTCGTATGACCACTGACTGTCCATAGATCCAGTGGCACGGTGGCCATTTGCCGGCTTCGAGACGTCCTCGGTCGAGGCCTGCCATGAAAAGCGTTTGTGTTGTCGGTCTGGGAGCTGGAGACGAGGTTGCTGAGGTCGATTTTGGCGGGGGTTCTGCTGTGGGGGCTGTCCGGGATACATGGCGGTGTGTGCTTTTCGGCGATATCTGTAGGATTTGAAGGTCGAGCAACGGAAGCAAGAATTGCCTCACAGAAAATGAATTCGCAAAGCTCAAGAATGGTGATTTGACGCTGGAAAGATGTCTGTCGCCGGTTTACGAGAAAGTAAGCATGGATGTGGGCAGATATGCAGCTCGGATGCAATGAGATGGAGCTCTGTTTCGTCTTAAAGAAAACCAACACGCGACAAGATCTGGAGGCCAGGAAATGCAGACAGGCAGGAGAGGAGTGCGGATGTTGTGAAGAAGACTTGTGGGCTGCAGGAGACGAAGAAAAAGGGTCGTATGCGCAACGGCTAGAGGTCTTGTCGACGCCCTGGCTTGGGTGGTGGTTGGCTGGGAATTATCCCCCTCCACCGCTTGGACCCTCGCCCGTCACAGCGGCAGCGCTGGCCGAGCTTTCCGGCGGCGTATCAGGCGTATGAGAGGCGTGTGCGCTTCCGGAGGCGTCCATTTGCTGCTGTGACTTCGTCGGATGCTGCATGACGACCCTCGTGCGGCGCAGCTTCACCAGTGCTCACACCAATGCGCGCTATCAGCACCTGTGACGGCCCGGCTGGCGGCCAAACGGGCGCTTAAAAAGACTCCAGGAACCAGGCACTCGACGCACCACCAAGTCGCTGCGTTCCCCTGCGCACACCCGACGCTTGAAACACACAGCAACGAGTTGGATCCGGGGTCTGCCACGCCTCAATTCGCCCGGCGCAGCCCGTTGACGCCGGCTATCCGCATGCGGTTAACGGACACCAAGCCCTATCTCAGCCCTTGGTATATATAAATGCTTGTCGATCTTGGTCGTCATGAAAAGCGCAGTATGGCGGTACCAGCCTGTTGGTGGCCGCAGGAACCCGCCAGTTCACGTTATGATGGTGCCACAGCTGTTGGACTTGGCTCTGGTTGGTGCAGCAGAGGGAAACGACGAAGAATTCAGACCATCGACATCGTGGCATTGGTTCTCTTGCCGCAGACATGTTCCAATCGTGCATCTGCAGATGTTCCCACATGCGTTTCTCAGGTGCTGTCATGTACTTCTAGATCTGGGGGCGGAAATGGGGTGTAGACCTCGTGATAGACATGTGATGAGGCAAAGCGTGGTGTGAAGTTGTGGACGAAGCTTAGAATTTAATATATATATTATGCGGATTGCTTTTATCCAGAATTGTACACGGTAGACTACAGCTGGACGGACTGCTTTTTGCTGCCACCTTTGACACGCTGAACTCGACATTATGGAATGCAGATGCCTGATTACTTGCTCTTGTCCTGGTTCGCCTGGCCTTTCTGCGCGCTCTCGGCCTGCTTTGAAGTTAGCGTTCTGTGCCGTCGGATAGGGACACTGAGGAACCTACACCAGGCCTGTCGGACTGGACGGTGCCCTTAAGCTTAGCCGTCTCTGCTACTCCTTCTCCCTTGGTGCTCTTTGAGCCATCGTGCGTGTCTGTAGAGTGCTTGGTATCGGCGTTGCTGATTCCTTGTTGCTTGTCGGACATGCCATGCTTCACGGGCTCCTTTCGCGCGTCGGGCTGTTCTGCGTTAGACATACTCGCTTTTCGGGGGTACTTGTAGGCTGCAATTTGCATCGCCTCAACGCTTTCAAAAACGAGGACGCGCAAAGCAAGTGCTAAGACTATTTGCAAAACGTATCAAAGCCCAATGAATGGCCAACAAATGTACGTAAACTGGTGCGAGGAATTGTGTGTTCGGCAAATCAATGCTTTATGTTTCAGCACTGACCTTGTCGGCGTTCGCGTGTGCATTCTCGTCTTCCTTGTCATCAGCAGGCTTCTCATCGTCGCCCGACTCTTTGGACTCTCCCTTGTCCTCAGAGTCGTCCGATTTACTATCCTCCTCCTTGGCCTCCGGTTCGTCCTTGGATTCCGACTCGGCTTCGTTCTCCCCCTCCTCGTGATGCTCTTCACCGTGGCCCTCGGCGTGGTGACCTCCCGTTTCAATCGAGCTTAGAATGTAGTAGACTGAGGGTACGGTGATGATGGTTCCGACTGCTATCCTGGACGAGCAAATTGCGTCAGCTGTGATTCGGGAATGGCGTATTGCAGTGCCAGTCGAGAGTATTCGGCAAGCCGGCAGACGTCGCGTCGGCGTAGACGGATATCCTTAAATGAAATATTCATACCATGGCAAGTCGCTCGACGCCTTCGCCGTCACATCGGAGGCAGAGGCGTATCCTCGGCGGGCTGTGCGCTGGAACGACTGCTGCCACGGGGAAGCCCTTGTGGCCGGGCGAGCAAAGCGTGCGAGCGGCGCCCTGAAGGCGGCGGGCCGTATGAGGACCATTGTGAAGCTGTAGGAAGGGCAATTGGCTCTGATGGGCGCAATTGACGGCGAGATGGCACGGCGGGGAGTGAGAAGTGGAGATGAAGAGGTTCGCGGTGGTTGGGCCGAAGGAAGCAATGGCATGACCGCAAATGACCGCACCAACTTGGAGAGCTGCAGAGCTGCCGAGCAGGGGTCCTTGAACAGAAAGTGGCAGTCAACAACGATTTAATTACTCCCAGAAGTCTTGATCTTTTCTACTCTATATGTATGTACACTGACTTAGTACAGCATGAAGCCCTTTGATACGTTATCAAATGCTTGAAAACGACAGTTTTGACAAGGCTGGTAGCCCTCTGGGCCACCCCAGACGGAATCAAACTCGACTGCCACTTTATATCCAGCCCAGTCGGCCGTACTTTCCTAGTAGTTTGGTGTCCGTGCTTCTTGATGCCTCACGTTCGCGCTGGCACTGTCAATATCACGGCAGGCAGCAGGTCTGGTTCTTCTAATTCACCTCGCCCAGACTCCATTCTACGAGGCACAGCGTGCAGCCTGCCTGGCTACAAAACTGCCGCCTCTCTTCGCCCTCTCACCACCTCTTCTTCTCTCGCCAACCTCGCCCGCATTCTGACCCCACAACCACCCCACCAAGACACCTCCGGCGGCGCTGTCAACACCACCGTCTAGCTACCTACACCTTCCCGACCGCGAGCACCTCTTCTGGTGTGCTTGCTCACCATGGCCTCCAGCGTGCCGGTCAACCCGACCTCCCACAACGTCGCCCATCTCCTCCCCAAATTGCACGATGAGGATCCAGACTTCCGCTTCATGGCCTTGAACGACCTGCAGGGCATCCTCCTCGCCGCCCACGCGAAATTCCTCGACCACGACTATACTACGAGTGCAAAGACTGTGGATGGGCTGCTCAATACCCTCAATGACACCAATGGCGAGGTTCAGAACATGGCCATCAAGTGCCTGGGTCCCTTCGTCAACAAAGTCCCCGAGACCATCCTGTGTCCCATGATCGAGAAGCTGTCAAACCTCCAGACGGACAACACTGTGGACAACTCTATTCCTGCGTTGGCCCTGCGAGAGGTCGTGGTCTCACTGCCAAGACCTGTTACTGGAGTTCCTCGTTCGAAGTCGGTACTGGATGCATATACAGCCATCAGCAAGGTCTTGATACCGCGTCTGGTCGGATACAATGTGCTTCACTCGTCGCAGAAGCATCAGAGCTCCCCACCTAAGGGCATGCTGCAAGTGGATCTAGAAACTGGGACCGATAGCAATGCTATCGATGTGCTCACTGAAGTTGCCCGTTGCTTCGGGCCCATGCTCCAGGACGCCGAGGTCCACGCCCTACAGAAGATCACCTTGGAGATACTGGAGAATGACCGTGCAGGCTCTGTTTTGAAGAAGAAGTCCGTTATTGCTATCTCAACCCTCGCGAGCTATTTCTCCGATACTCTACTGAGCAACTTCATCTCTCGCCTCATCGAATATTTAAGAGACTCACATTTGACTCGGAGCAAGCGAAAGCTGTACATCACCATCCTTGGATCAATGGCTAGATCGATTCCTAGGAAGTTTGGGCCTTACTTGAAGACTCTCGCACCGTTCGTCTTTAGCGCTCTGAGCGCAGAAGAGTTAGAAGAAGAGATGGACACGTCTGACGACGAGGGAGATAGGGACCCCGAAGTTGACGAAGTTCGAGAGGCTGCGCTTGTCGCCATCGAGGGTTTCCTTGCGTCATGCTCCAACGACATGCGTTTATACACGGATGACTGTATCAATGCTGCCTCACGATTCCTCAAGTACGATCCAAATCTGGCCCAGGATGACGACGATGATGATATGGATGCTGAAGAAGATGAGGACGATGCACTCTCGGACGAAGACTTCGAGGAAGAAGGTGGATTTGACGATGAAGACGACGCCAGCTGGAAGGTCCGCCGATGCGCCGCCAAGGTTCTATACACCATCATCGCAACCCGTAGTAATGGAGACTTGCTTGAAGACGGTACTCTGTATGCAAAGGTTGCGCCTGCTCTAATTTCGCGTTTCAAAGAACGAGAAGAGAACGTTCGACTGGAAGTTCTTGCGACCCTTTCACGTCTTGTTCGAAACACGGGGACTGGCTCCAGTTCCGCATTTGGGTCGACTGAGGAGAACGGCGCGATGGGACCACCTCCTAGCCGTAAGCGGAGGCGAGGTGGCAGCGATGCGAGCATGTTTGATGCTCATGCAAATTCATCCCTGTCCCACGGCTACTCCGGACCTACAGCTGTACCCACAACCGGACCGTATGCTAGTCTTGCTAAGTTGAGTCCGGACATCGTGCGCGGAGTATCTCAACTCCTCAAGACTGGACCCCCGGCGACAAAACAAGCCTCAATCGTCCTTCTCAAGGACATTGTTATCACGCAGCGAGGAGGCTTACAAGACTATCTAGACCAAATCTTCACACCCGTCGTCGATGCAGCAAAAGCGTCCGGATCTGCCTCGTCAAGCGGAGCATCTTCTGCAGCTGCTCATGGACTTCGTGTTCAGGCTCTGCAACTCATCGGAGCTATTGCCGACACCCACGCCTCGAAGTCTATTCAACCATATCTATCCAAGATCATACCCGCATTGATCAGTGGCGCACAGGACAAGTATAGCAAACTTTCAATAGAGGCTTTGACCGCCACTGAGAAACTGATCATGGCACTCACGCCTCCACGTTCCGTTGACTCAGGAGTACAGAACCAGCAGTATCTGGACCAGCTTTACAGTGCCTTGGTTAACCGCATTGCTGCCAACGATGCCGATCTTGAGGTACGACAACGAGCTATTCACGTATTAGGTCTTCTCCTAGGGCGGAGTTCGGGCACGCAAGGCTTGATATCTCCCGACAAGCGAACAGCTGGATTGGACTTGCTCGCGGAGCGACTACGGAACGAGCTCACGCGACTTGCGTCAGTGCGAGCCATTGAGACTATTCTATCCCTCACCCAGGCAGAGAATGAGTTGACGGCCACTTGGGTTCGAAGCGTTGCATTGGAACTTGGTGCTCAGTTGCGGAAAGCAAGCCGATCCCTGCGGGGTGCTAGCTTGAGCTCATTGCGAACCCTTACGCTCAACCCCGTCTCACGAAAGCAGCTCGACAAAAAGACGAAGAAGAGCATTGTCGACCTCTTGCTGCCGCTTTTGATCAACGTCGATCTACACCTTCTTGGTCCTGCGCTTGTGATATTAGCGACTTTCGTCAAGGACGATGCGAGCGCCGTCGTCAATGACGACCTCAACAAGGCTGTCTGTGCAGTCGTCATCACATCTCTCGTTGGGAGCCCCCTTGAAGCTCTACTCGCTCTTGTCAAGTCCGTCGGTGAGCAGGGTGCTGGAAAAGCTCTGATGCAGTCACTATTAAAAGATGTGGGTGTAGCAGGAAGCCCAGAGGTCGTCGGCAAAGTCATTGGAACTCTGCTAGTCTACGGTGGCAAGACCGTTGGTGTGCGGCTTGAAGATTTCATCCAGGAGCTACAGACTGCTAGCGACGAGAAGCGGAAGTGCCTTGCTCTGGCTGTGCTTGGAGAAGCATCTCTCCGTTTTGGTGCCCAGTCTCCATTGGAACCTGGGCTTTTCATCCAGTACTTCACGGTCAAGTCAGATCAAGTGCCATTAGCAGCTGCTGTTGCGCTTGGTCGTGCAGGTGCTGGCAATGTTGAAAAATACTTGCCGGTCATTTTGCAGACCATGGGTCAACCTTCGAGTCCCCAATACCTGCTCCTGCACTCCGTCAAGGAGATCCTTCAACAACCAAGCACTGAATCGGCTATCATTCCGTTTGCTGGCCTCCTGTGGCAGAACCTCGTTGCGGCTTCTCTGACCGAAGACAACAAGGCAATTGGCGCAGAGTGCATTGGCCGTCTTGCCATCATCGACCCGAAGACTTATCTGCCCCAGCTTCAAGTACGTCCTCACTTCCTCTTCACCCTTGTAACCCAACTAACCCGAAACAGGCCTTTCTCAACGATCGCACATCAAGTGTCCGCGGCATGGTCATATCCGCGCTACGCTACACTCTGGCAGACACCGACGAGACCTACGACGACTATCTCCGGCCCATCGTCGTGCCCATGCTCATGCAAATGCTAAGCGAGCCCGATCTCGAGAACCGCCGTCTAGCCCTAACGACCTTCAACTCAGCCATGCACAACAAGCCCGAGATTATCCTCCCGGCACTAGACCAGCTGCTACCGCTCGCGATGAAGGAGACGGTCATCAAGCCCGAACTCGTCCGCGAAGTCCAGATGGGCCCGTTCAAGCACAAGGTCGACGACGGGCTCGAGATCCGAAAGGTAGATGCCACCCCCCCCTCTTTCATCCATCCGTCCATTTCAAATACTAATATTACCGCACAGAGCGCCTACGAAACCCTCTACGCCCTCCTCGAAACCGCCTTCGCCCGCCTCAACCCCACCGACCTGGCCGACTGCTTCGACCGCATCGTCGCGGGCATCGCCGACGAGCACGACATCCGCATCCTCTGCAACCTCATGCTCACGAAACTCATAGCGCTCGCCCCCGACGCGACCCTCGCGCGCCTCGAGGCGATTGCGGAGAACTTCCGCGCTGTGCTGGCGACGAAGCTGAAGGAGAACGCGGTTAAGCAGGAGGTAGAGAAGCTGGCGGAGGGACAGAAGGGGGTGTTGAAGGTTAGTGTGGCGCTGAATAAGCGGTTTGCGGCGGATGGGGGTGCGGAGGATGCGAGGGTGAGGGCGTGGGGGGTTTATTGGGATTGGGTGAAGAAGGATTTGCAGGGGATGTTGAAGGTGGCGGAGGAGGAGTTGAAGGAGAAGGATCGTTGAAAGGGTAAGGTTGGGGGGCGGGTTTGAGGTTTAGGGGGGTGGGGACGGGTAAGCGGCATTGGGAAGGGGTTGGGTTGGCTTTAGTGGTTCGGATAGGCTCGAGTTAAAAACGGGATGGTGCATTCGTGTCTGGGGATTCAGATATGAAGTGTGAGTAGACCAGATTAAGGATTAGTGATATTGATGAGGGTGTTTTGCGGATTGGAGTGTGATGTCTGATCTCTACGCTGATATTATATCGTAGCCGACGGCCGATTCAGGATGTTCAAAACAGGCTATTCGGTAATCAAAGCATAGGTACAAGAATCCATAACACTCTAAAGCAAAAATCCAGCGCATAGTCTACATCTCCCATCCAAGCAAAACAAAAGCCAGTTCCCCATCACCGCCACCGTCAAACAAAAACATTACACACCACGCCCCCCACCGCAAGTCCACAAAGACCAACCCGAACCAAAAGAGGAAAATAAGCAAGAAATCTATACCTATCGTACACGCAAGAAACAGGTCATCCCACCCACCACAGCCGCACTCGCCGCCCGATTTCGGCTAGCCAGAGCATCCCGCTCGTTGACCACGTCGTACAGGTTATGAACAGGAAACGGAGGAGCAGAGCGGGCGGGGAGGTGGGACCGAAGGAGAGGGAGGTGTGGAAGTAAAGAGATAGGCTGAGGACGAGGAGGCGGAGGAGGAGGTTGGTAAAAAGAGTTGAAAGGGAGGTTAAGAGAGAGGGTGATGTTGAGGATGCGGGAGGAGTCTGTCATTCTTCCTCCGCCGTATCCTCCCCATCGCTCCAAGCTGCAGCATCTTCCGCAGCAGCGTCTTCCGCAGCAGCATCCGCAACAGCCTTTGCCGCAGCAGCCTTTGCCGCAGAACAGAGCGGACAGTAAGGTCGAACCATCGCCCGATTCGTCTCTTTCTCTCCGTGGGTGTTATACTGCGCCTTCTCGAACCTCGTGTTCTTGAAAACTTCCGGATCGTAGTTATTGCAACCATTCGCTAATGCGTCCCCTTGCGGGAAGTCGAAGTTGTAGTAGGAGTTGGCCTCGTTTTGCGTGACGTCTTCGAGCAGGATCCAGAGAGAGGTTGGATCGGTGCAGCCGATGTCGAGGTTGTTGCGCATTTTTATGCTACAGAATGTGATCCGGACGAAGTGGCCGTGGTTGGGGCGGTCATGGCAGTAAGAAGGGTTGAGGATGCGGTAGTATTCTGCGATGCACATGGTGAGATTGTGGGTTGAGGGTTTGGAAGATTGAGTGCTGTTAGGGTCCTTGAAGATGGGGATCTGTAAAGTGATGGGCTTGAGGTTTGGACTGGCTGGCTTTTATAGTACGTAGGAAGTGGTTCGGAAGTAGATTTGTGTTGATAGAGAAATAGGTTTGACGGTTGACGGAAGTGTTTATATACTGCTATCAAGACTCATGGATTGCTGGAATGACTGGTGTTTGCTCTAAACACTGTGACAATATATAGAGTCATGTTTTATGTTAACGCTGAGATGCTATATTACTTGAGGAATCATGATACGGAGTCATACACAGGGGATGAGTGTCAATCTATCATCCCATCTCTATCTCCGTCTCCATGTCGAAAACATCCTATTCCTCTCCACTACCCTCGCACCCTCCTCTCCCGCTTCTTCTCCTTCTCCCACTTCTTCTCCTTCTCCCGCTCCGATGGCGTAGCGCAACGCGGGCAAACGTTCTTAACAATACACTCTTGGCCCGGGTCTGGTTTAGCGCCCTCCTCGACTCTAGTCGCCGCCAGCTTTGTCTTGTTATACGCGTCACACAGCTTCAGAGCGGGCTCGAGGCGGAAGCTGAAGCTGTAGCGACCGTTTTCGTATTTCGTGACTTGCTCGGCGCGGTCCCAGATGTTCGTTCCGGCTGTAGCTTTGAGGGCTTGAAGTGTTTTGGGGTGGGAGCAGAGCTTGATTTTGATGAAGTGGGCGTGGGAGGGGGGGTGGAAGCAGGTGGTAGCGTTGAGGATGTGGTAGGGTTCTGCGCGGCACATGGTGGTGAGGTTGTGGGGTTGAGGGGTTGGAAGATTTTTTCTATTGTGGTTTTTAAAGATGGAGATTTGTAAAGAGATGGCTTGAGAGTAGAGAATGGCTGTCTTTCGTTGTAGTTTATGGGTTGTAGTTGAGAAGCGAATTTGTGTTGATAGAGAAATGGGTTTAACGGTTGGAGGAGGTGTTTATATACTTCGGTTAGAACTTATTAACTACTGGAATAACTGGTTTTAACTTGCACTACTACTATGCGAACAGTCATATTTTAGGTCAAAGCTAGGATACTGTGTTGCTTGAATAATCATAATATGCAGTCATACGCAGGTGATGAGGGCGAGTTTAGGGTTAGTGTTGGAGTATATAATGTCGCTTATTTTCCGGACCCCCTAATCTTAGGCGAGGCGTGCTTTATCATCCAACAGTTAGCCATTACGGACTGAAGTGGTGCGTTAGTATCTGATCTCTTCAATACGAATTAACAAATAGATCGCGTTTAATAAGTGGTATTATTGAAGATGGTGTACTATGATTAACTAATAGCTGATTGCTACGTTAATGCTTACATCGTAGCCGCTAATGACTTGCACGCCACGTTGAGCCTAGTACACAGGAACAAGATAAATGCAAAGAAAGCATTTGACGCGTAATTCAAAACCTAAACAATATATCCTCGAATGACTAGTCAAGCTACATAAAAGAAGGAATGAAGAGAAACTAAAGGAGAATATTCAGCACGTTATCTACAGCCCAAGACAATGATCTACGCCCGTTACAAGCCAAGCCAAGCAATACGAGAATAACATTACAGAAATGACAGGAATTCCAAAAGAGAAAAACCAGCAGGATTGCAAAACTATGAAACAAGTAAGACACAAGTCGGCCCTGCCGCTGGAATTAAGTCACTAGGTGCCTCATTCCGCTGCCCTCTTTCTCTAAGCTACCGGCATCCTTCGCCACGTCCAAACTGAACTCAACGTAGAGATTCACGGTAACTTAGACACCCAGACCTAAGATTCCAGAGCCAGCTATCCCCGCCGCCGCACATAAATCTCCTCGTCCATCTCAAATCTATCTTTTCTCTCCCCACTACCAGCGTCTGTAGCCGTACACGTATTGACTGAGTCCTACGTATACATAATCCCTCCTCAGCGCGCCCTCTCACTCTTCCGCGTCTTTGCGTACCACCGGCTTTTGTATACCCACATCCAACACAGTCCCATCCGCCTTCTCCACCGTATTCCCGCCCTCGCACAGCGGACAGCTTCTCTTCCAAACCATAGCCCGATCTCGCGTCTTCCGTGTCCCGACTGCGGCGGAAATGAACTCGTGCTTCTCCTCTGCGAAGCGCGTTGCCTCGAAAGATCTCCTGGAGTAAGCGAAGCATTGCTTCAGAGCGTCCTCTTGTAGGAACCTGAAGTCGTAGTGCGAGTCGGCGCCTTGAGTGACGTCCGCGAGTAGGACCCAGACGGAGAAGCCGTTGGTGGAGCCGAGGGCACGGCGCATATGTTTGGTTTTGCAGGGGAACATTCTGACAAAGTGGCTGTGGTTGGCGGGGTCGCGGCACGGGGGGTTTTTTGGCATGAGGTAGAATTCTGCGGTGCACATGGTGGTGAAGTTACGGGTTTGAGTGCTAAGAAGAACGTTGTAAAGATACAGGTTTGTGAAGTAAGAGGGCTGTCGAGTGATGGGTTTGAAGGTTCAGATTGGCTGGCGTTTGAGCAACTTCATATACTCTGCTCCTAAGATATGATGACTGCGAGAATGACTGAAACCCTCAGGTCGTGACTGAAACCCTCAGGTCGTGACTAGTGAAGAGTCATGTTTCATGTTAAAGCTAAGATGCTATATTGCTCAAGAGTGGTGATATGTAGTCATACTCAAAGTTTGATGACGAGTTGCAATAGTACCCGAGTTCTTGAATACAAAGCAGAGTGTAGACCAGGTTAACAAGCCGTTTTATTAGATATAACATATTGTAATCTAGAACGACTAGTGGCTAGCGGCCACGTTGATGTCTATATCGCATCCGTTGAGAACTTGTACACAAGAGTACAGAGACAAGAGAAGCCCAAAGAATATAATTTAAGACAGAACCCAAAACTGTCTTTCACGCAAATTACAAGCATTACCAAAGAATCTAAGAATGCAATAAACCGAAGTAGAAAGTCTAATAATAGTCCACAGCCCTAAACAACCGTACTTGCAAGTCATAAGCCAATCCAAGAATTCAAAGAGTAGGAAAGAACCAGAAGCCAAAAGCCAGCACGATATCTAAAACCTAAAACAATCCTACACGCCAACTACAAGCCGGGAACAGGGTTTTGCCTCATTCCTTAGCAGGCTCTTTGTCTGGCTCAGGAGGCGTCGTCGTAGTGCTCGTAGTCTCCGATTCTAGCTTCGTTTCTAACGCTACCTCTAGTTTCGCCTCTGGCGTCGTCTCTAGAGCTTTCTCTGGAGCTGCCTCTAAATTCCCCTCCGATGATGTCTCTAGGACTGCCTCTGGCGTTTCTGGCTTCGTCTCTAGAACTTTCTCTGGAGTTGACTCCGCCTTCGTCTCCGGCTGCATCTCAGGGGCTACCATTGGAGCTTGCTCTGGAGCTATCTGTGGAGCTGTCTCTGGCTTTGTCTTCAAGGCTTTTCCTGGACTTTTTTCTGGCACTTGTGCAGCCGCTTGTTCTAGGGCAGCGTCTGGCTTCGCCTCTAGGGTTTTCTCTGGGGGTTCTTCTAGAGCTATCTGCTTCGTCTCCGGCTTCGACTCTGGGGCTGTCTCTAGGGCTGCTTCGGCAGCTATCTTTGGAGTTTCCTCTGGCTTCGACTCTAGGGATATCTCTGGAGCCTTTTCTGGCGCTTTCTCTGGAGCTTGTTCTGGGGCTGCCTCTGGGTTTGCCTCTAACTTCGCCTCTGGGGCTTTCTCCAGGGTGTTCTCTGGGGCTTTTACTGGAGCTATCTCTGGGGCTTTTACTGGAGCTATCTCTGGGGCTTTCGCTGGAGCTGTCTCTACCTTCGCCTGTGGCTTCGTCTCCGGCTTCGTCTGTGGGGCTGTCTCCAGCTTCATCTCCGCGTACATTGCCGAAACATGTTGGATTTTCCCGTCATCAGCGTTCACGGCCGTACCATCGAGCTCCGCCGCCATATCCGGACTCTTTCCTGCAGAAGCAGTGCCAGGCTTACTGCCCGCTCGTGGGATATTTTCTCCACCTCCATTCGTAGCACTACTGACGTTCTTCGCAGCCTTTCTCGCATTTTTCGCAGCCTTTCTCTCAAGGCTGCAAGAGAGACACTTGTGCTCAACCTCATACCGAGGAGGGGTAGAAGTGTAGTGGGTTCGACCCCCCGCCCGCTTACTCTTCTGGAACATTTCTTCGCCGCTCTTCTGCCACTGCGGGCAGGGCTCAAGATCAGCCTGCTGCTCAAGGTGGAATTGGTATTTGTAATTGACGACATTCATTCCCCACTGGTTGGAAGAGGATGATGACTTCGTCACGCTGGTGAGCACACAGTATCTGTCTTTTTCAAGCTTGAATTTTTCCATGGCAGGCGCGTTGTCGGAGCAGGGTTTGATCTCGACATTGTGTCGGTGCGCGGTGGGGTTGTCGCAATTCGACGCATCTGACGAGACTTGGAAGTATCTTGCGCGGCACATTGCTGTGGGTTGTGAAGGTGGGCTTCAAATTGGTAGTACAGAGACGAAAGTAAGATTTCGAGTTTGTGAAATTTAGGGGTTGGTATCGGTGCTGGTTCGTAGAAATTGATTTCGAGGTTGTGTTGTAATGAGAAAATATTGACCGTTAGGCAACTTGAGAAACCCCATATATACGCTTGCCAAGATTCGCTGACTGCGGAGGAAGAGGTGTCTGATCGCACTATGACTATATGAAAGCGCGTTTCACGTTGAAGTAACGTTATCATGACACTCAAACGATGATGGTATTGAGAAGACTCTTGAGCGCCACGTGAAGAGGAACACAGACTTGAAAATCACTGCTATGATCGGTATACGTATCTTGCAAGGACAATCGATGACACAGCACATCGAGGAGAGATTGAGAGGTGGTACATACTACATTCTTCCGATAATAAGTCATAGCGAAGGTTTCATAGGAAATTCCCATTGACGCCATAGACTCCGCAACAAGTCAACGTGACTCAAAATAAAAAACAAAATCGCTACCACCAAAGTAAAACTCACAAGATAGAGTCGATAACGACTGTTTCGAGTCAACGAAAATCGAAGTCGAGAGCTCGTCGACGATATACGGAAATGCGCACTCATAGACCGCGTCGCTCGGCTCTCGGGCACAGCTGTGACCCCAGCTTCACGGTTACCCTTCTGTTTCACATCATTGGGAAGGACCACGTTCTTCGATATACTCATCGCAAGCGCATTAAACGCCTGCAAAAACTCATCAGAAACCCCCGGCCGTTCATCCAAGAGTTCCCGCGCCGTCTTCCCCTTGGCATCTCTCGCGTTTCGATCAAGCCCCACCAGCCCGGCTGCTACAAGGGCGTTTGCCGTCTTCGCCTCACCATACAAGGCTACTTGGTGCAGAATCGTGAAACCGTTCTCGTTTACATCCGTGGAACTAGCATCGTTGTATCTGGCACCGCTGGCGAGCAATGCCTCGATGGACTCAACCGAATTGTTGTAGATAGCTTCGGTAAGCGCCGTATCGCCGTCTCGATCAGCGTGGTTGATATCCGCACCATGAGCTAGCAAGAAAGCGATGTTCTGTGCAACGCCGCTGCGGGCGGCGGCTGCGAGTGGTGCCGACCTCCAGGTATTTTCCGCGTCATCGACGTCTGCTCCAGCGGAGACCACCAGAGCGAGGGTATCGATACTTCCCCATTCTGATGCGTAGTGAATAGGTTGCTGGCCATCCATGCGCCGGCGTCCACTCACATCCGCACCCGCATCTAAGAGTACTTTGACGCAGGAGACGGAGTCGGCTCTACAAGCATCCATTAGGGGCGTTGAGCCGTCGGAATGACCCGTTCTCTTCATATTTGGGTCCGCACCAGCATCCACAAGCTCTTGAATTGCCTCAGCGTCACGCTGGTGTACAGCCCAGTGGAGAGGCGTACGTCCGGTATTGTCCGTGGCATTAATTTGGGCACGATTCACCGCCTTTCTCAGTTCGTCTTGTAGGGAGATAGGCCGCATCCCAGTGACGACTCTGTGAAGATGCGGGAGGTCCATGTCGTCGAGATATTTAGACCACGGCAGTAGTCTTTTCATCTCTTGGCCAATCGATGGACTCCGGTAGCCACCGGTTATCCAGCGCTCTGCGCGACCGATCGCCGAATGGCCGTCGTCATGTTCCAGGAAAGGGTCAGCTCCCGCAGAAAGAACGATTTTGATGCAAGCGACATCACCCATGTAAACGGCGTAGTGCAAGGCGGTGTTTCCGGTCTGTAGGTCTAAGTCGTGTACTAAAGCTTCGTGCGTTTCAAGTAATGCCCTTACTCCCATAGAGTCTCCATTCTTGGTACGTCCCACCACGCTTTGAGAAAGGTCCCATTCGTTATTTGGTATTCGACGCCGGACGGTAAGGCCGACGGTGGGAAGTCCTTGAAACATAGATATGATTGTAAGGACGGATAAATTGAAGAGCCAAGGCGGGAACGAATAGGATAATTCAAAAGATCGAGACTTCGCCCTCCGACAAGAATGTTCGTGAGTGAAAAATCCACCGGCCGAATACTTCATTGTGACAGATCCGATGACGTGTCCGAATCCGGTCAGGCGAAAGCGGCGATAGTAAGGAGAAAGATGGCATTTACAGTAGCAGGTGCTCTTGCAGATTACTCGATTTCGTATTGCGAAGCCGGCTACATTACTTCCAGACTGCGGGAACGCAATCTCGGAGTCTGACGAGCTGTTCTCCCAATCTCCTTCCTTATTAGGGTCGTTAAGAATGACTGGCCCGGCGATCATAACGGTGGTCTCAGTCCTCTGATCGAGCCGACTTGAGATTATCTCGTGCTGGCTTCGAAGAAGAGACTCAAGTTGTACCCCACGGAGCCTGAAAATGTTAGGTTGTGTAGAAGATGGCCAGACTTAATAAACATACGCTGAATGAATACACAAAAACAGCATGATATTAGATCGAACCTTCCCAAGCTGGCTTCGAAGGTCGGCTATTCTTGACTTCGCCTGGATCCACTTCTCTTTGCGAAATTTACGGCGAGAAGTAGTAGAGGTCACTATGACCGAGGATAGGATCAGCTCCAGATCTTTACATGTTGTGCGTGCAATTTCCATTTGAGAAGCGATGGCCTCGACAAACGGACCCGTGGACTCAGAATCAGTCTATATAGCTTCACACGCCGCTTGCAGCTGCGAGGCAACTTCTCTTGCGGTTCGAATCTCCTCTGAGAGGTCTAGCATCCGCGCTGGTGCGTTCCGCTATTCCTCGATTAGGTGCCATGCTTTTGTAGATGCTCGAGTAGCAACATCCAATAGGCCGACGACTCCCGTGAATGCGGACAATGGATCCATATTTGAATGAGAGCAAAACAGAACACACTTGGATTGTTTAGAGGACAAGAAGAGAAGGTGACATGAAGTGCTCTACGTAGCAAGGCCGCGCAAGCCTCACTCTACTACCCAACCTTCGCTATAGATCACAACGGAGTCAGCCTTGCGTCTTGGTAACCAAGCCCCCTTATCTTGATCACGCGCTCTGCTCTGAACGAGGCATGGTGGCGTCTGTTGAGCCACTTCTCCAGCCTGGCCGGAAGGGAAGCATCGAGACTCGTATGGTTGCATCTCTTTCTTGGGGAGGGGTCTTGGAAGGCTGAGGTCTGCCTGCAGCAGCTGCAGACCAATCAGACATCACGTCCGCGCCACGGTGTGGAAAAGCATCAATATAATGACGTTGAGCTCAGCCTGGTCCATCATGGCTGGCAGGAAGATCGGCGAGATAGAAAGGAGATGGGGTTTGAAGAACGTCGGGATGAGGTATGGAGAAATACTAGCGTATTGACTAGACCTGAGATGGATGTCACCCAAATTATTCTGGTAACAGTCCTCGCTTAATCTATTTCATTGTTTCAATTGGAATGTACAGAGGGGAAGTGATAAGAGCCTCAACTAAGTATTTCCTCTAGGAAGTGCAACCGGTACATAGTTTCTTGCCAGCAAAAGATCACGTGAGCATCACGTGGATTCTTCTAGTACAGGGTGACAAGAGCTGTTGGGCGAGGTCAAAGCGTGAGAAGCTGTTTCAGGATCACATGTCACGTTAGGTTGACTTGGTGGTTACTTACCAGGCTAGCTTGATCATACTTGTGACTTTATTCCCAGTCATGAGATCGAGCCTCGGGCAGAGCTCTCAACGTTACATTCACTTCTGAAACAAGGTGTGAATCTCTACGCATTGACCAAAGGTTTAATTTAAGGTTCCGCTGCTATGATTGGCAAAAGACCTCGAAGCGAGTTGAATTCACTCTGATATGGTCGTCAGATTGCAGACTCACATCTTCTTCCCCCAAATCACATGCTGGGCCCCAATCATTTCCCAGGAAATCAGTACTTGAATCCAATGACTACGCAGGAACACGAATAAGGATGACGATAATCTGACTCTACCCCCAAGCTGCAAGCACGACTTCAAGTGATATCTGACTTGGCAGGTCTAACAGAAGCCACCTCCGACAGGACGCGGCATTCCTGAAACAGTTCCCGGTCTATGAATCACCCCGTAATAGAAAAAGCTTCTATAAAACCATCAAAGATGATTCGAAGACAGCCCGAAGTCAACGCATAATTCCCCCTCCCACCGTTAAGCCAAGGCAAGGGAATGAATCGGAGAACCCCCCGCACAGCCACGAGGTCCGAAAGTTCCCGAGCGGGGCCGATTGCGATGATCGACGCAAGGATCCATGCAGCTCAGCAATCCTGGGATAAAGACCGACACCAACCGCACGCTACGATATATGCTCATTGTCCTCCATACGCAGCCCTTATATCCTTTATACAGAACTCAATCATGGCTATCCTTACCAATGGCACGGCAAAACGTAGCACGCAGCTCTGGAAGCACCCATCCCCGAAATCAACGCCCATGTGGGACTTCCTGCTTACTGTCAACAAAAAGCACAACGTGCGATTGAACAGCTATGAAGATCTCCACGCATGGAGTATCAGCCACATCGCGGATTTCTGGGGCGAGGTATGGCAATACACGGGTGTGAGAGCGTCGAAACCGTATACAGAGGTCAGTCTGAGCACCAGTGTCCTTGGTCTGTATACACACACATGTAATATGACTCAAATGCTGATGGTGTGATAGGTTGTCGATGAAAGCTTGCCTATGTACCCGCGACCACCTTTCTTCTCAGGAGCCGAGCTTAATTTCGCGGAGAACCTCCTCTTTCCTACTCAAGACGTTGACCCGAACAGTCCTGCGGTTATAGCAGCAACAGAGACGACACGTGAGACGGTCAGCTGGGCGGAGCTGAGACAACAAGTGAAAGAATGCCAGGCTGGGATGCTGGCCATAGGGCTAAAAGCTGGAGACCGAGTCGCGGGATACGTTGCGAACCACACCAATGCTTTGGTAGCAATGCTCGCAGCTACGTCGTTGGGAGGCATATGGACGGCCGTGAGCCCTGATACAGGCGTGCACGCTGTGCTTGAGAGGCTACGGCAGATTGAGCCAGTGCTGCTATTCACGGATAACGCAGCATTCTACAATGGTCGGAGTCACCCTGTTCTTCCGAAAGTGGTGGAGATAGTCGCAGGACTCCCAACACTCCAGGCTGCAGTTGTTTTCCCCACGGTGGCATCCGTTGAAACAGATCTGAGCTCTATAGCAGTGGCTTCCGGGAAAGCATACACCTACGACGCGTTCAAACGTCTCCAGACTCCCCCATCAGTCCTCACTTTCAAACAACTACCCCCGGATCACCCCGTCTATATTCTCTACAGCAGCGGGACAACAGGGGCACCGAAATGCATCGTCCACGGTGCCATTGGTACTCTCCTCCAACACAAAAAGGAGCATCTTCTCCACTGCTCGATAACCCCTGGCTCTCGCCTCTTCTACTATACGACTTGCACCTGGATGATGTGGCACTGGCTCGTCTCCGGACTAGCAAGCGGCGCAACCCTCGTCCTGTACGACGGCTCGCCCTTCCGCACCATCTCGCCCACCGACCCATCGACCTCAATACCAAACGACCTCGCGATGCCCCTCCTCATCGAAGAAGTCGGCATAACCCACTTCGGCACCTCAGCAAAGTACCTCTCCGTGCTCGAGCAAAAGGCCCTAATACCGACAAGAACCGTATCCCTAAAGACACTCAAAGCTATCTACAGCACCGGCTCCCCCCTCGCCCCCTCCACCTTCTCCTACATCTACTCCGCCTTCCCCTCTACCATAAACCTCGGCAGCATAACCGGCGGCACCGACATAATCTCCCTCTTCGGCGCGCCCTCCCCCCTCAACCCCGTGCACATCGGCGAGATCCAAGTGTCGGGGCTTGGCATGGCGATCGCAGCCTGGGACTACACTGGCACGGACATCACGACCACCGGCGAGGCGGGCGATCTCGTCTGTACTAAAGCATTTCCCTGCCAGCCAGTAGCGTTCTGGGGTCCGACTGGGGACGCGAAGTACCGCTCCAGCTACTTCGAGGCGTTTTCAGATAAGTGCGTGTGGCACCATGGGGATTTCGTGCGGTTCAACCCTAAGACTGGCGGGGTCTTCATGCTCGGGCGGAGCGATGGGATCCTCAAGCCCGGCGGCGTGCGCTTCGGGAGCGCGGAGATCTATAACGTCCTCCTTGAGCATTTCACGGATGAGGTGGCGGATGCGCTATGTATCGGCCGCCGGCGTGGAGAGGATATCGACGAGACTGTGGTGCTGTTTTTGAAGATGGCGGAGGGGAAGGAGTGTGATGAGAAGCTCGTGGAGAGGATTAAAGCGGCGGTAAGGAAGGGGCTGAGTGCGAGACACGTGCCTGGTATTATTGAGGCGTGCCCCGAGATTCCGATTACGACGAACGGGAAGAAGTGAGTTTCCTGGTTTTGGCTTAGGCGGGGACAGATGGCTAACGAGATTCTAGGGTGGAAGGAGCTGTTAAGCAGATTCTTTGTGGGTTGAATGTGAAGACTAGCGCGTCGGTGGCGAATGCGGAGTGCCTTGACTGGTATCGGGATTGGGCGAAGACACACGCTTGAGGAATCAGTAAGGTTTCGACCCGCGCTTCGCAGGGGGATGATGATGGTCGGCGTCGCCATACCGAAGGGAAACATATCAGGACGCTTCGCGGATTGATGGGAGCAGCTGCTAGAGTATAAACGATACGCAAGTATGAATACCGGGCGGGAGACTTAGAAGGAAAGGTTTCATAGTAGTTATGGTGGCGCTGGCCGCTTTTGCATGAGGGAGTTGGCTTCAAATTTAGAATTCTTTTGTTATTTTGATTTTGCGGTTCAGATGGGTCTTCCGCAGCACTGTTCTCGATTCATTTGCTTACGCGTCAAGCTTCAAGCCCTATCCTTCATCTCTCGCAGCGTCTTCATGACCTGAACGGGTTCTGTGTGGCCCACGAGCGCTTGGATGGCAGGATCCTGCGACACTAGTTAGTACTGCCATATTCGAACAAATGCAGTCTCTACGTACATTGACTCTCATAAATACGTTGTGTTTCTAGTATAGTGTTAGCAGATATAACCGGAAAGATCTGCGGGAACCATACCTTTTCGTCGCCAATCGTGAACTTCCCCTGTGTCTCCTTGTTGTTCTGTGTGAATTCCTCTAGCTTCTTGATAGCATCGTTCTGCAAAACTCGCTTCGCAAAACGGACGTTGCCTTTAGTGTACTCATGACCGGGCTATCAGAGTCTTGTTAGTACACTCCTGACCGGAGATTGGTCGAGACATACGTAGACTTTGGTGTCATCCGGGAGCGATGCTAGCACCTCGTTAAGGGCCTTGTGCATCTCAGCCGCGTTGCCTTCGAAGAAGCGTCCGCATCCTAATAGCCTTAGCTTCATTTTTCCGAGCTTTCTCAAGCTTGCACAGCCAACATAACGTACCACCAATGAATAGCGTGTCTCCAGTGAACACCGCTTTATCCGCACCGTCCTCGAAGAAGTAGCATATACTATCCTGCGTGTGACATGGTGTGTGAAGCGCGGTGACCTTTATGCTCTCGCCAATCAAGAAGGTAGAGTTGTGTGCGGGGGTATTCGTGACCTTGTCGCAGTCTTTGCCGCCGATGATGGGAAGTTTGAATTGTTCGAGCTGTATTGTCAGCTTAGAAAGAAGGTATGGGAGCTTGAGCGTACGATTTCGGAGTTACCACCCGCGTGGTCACCATGGCTGTCAAGATGTCAGAATGCGCTCAACCAAGGTGAGGGGTGATGGAGCGGGGAGCATACTGATGTGTGTTTATTATTTGGGTGAGCTTGATCGATCCGTCTTCTGTCTGCTTCTTGAGGACTGGGAGGACTCTGTAGAGCTTTCGTCTTAGCTTGATGCTCGCGCGATGAGGGAGTAGAGTGTGTTGCGTACTCGGGAGGATGGGCGGGATCGATGATCACGGCTTCTTTCGTCTTGTCGTCGACGACCAGATATGCGTAGTTATTTCCCGTCCCCTCCCCTGTCCAAATGATCAGCATACGTCCCAGGAATCAGATTGCGGCTTAAATACACATGGGGATTGATTGAATATGCATGGCGCGTGCGAGTGAGGGCTGATGAACGTTAACTCCGAAGCTTCGTTTCGGGATTCCTTCTTACCCGTGTGACTAGTTGCTTAGATAGATAACGCGAGCTTTGTCGGATGGTAGCTGCGAGCAGGCTCATGAGGAGGATGGATAGTGAAAGACGTTGGAGAGTTGACAAATGCATCAATGCGGATTCGCGATATTGGGGAGCACCTGATGCCGAGTTATCAGCTCTTATCACCACGTGACGCTGACGTGACCTTCAAGAATGGTGTGCATCAGTCCCTCTCAGCAGCCGCATTGGTAGTCCTGAAAATGGTATCATTTCTAACGGGCTTCAAGATTGGATAAAACATATTGTCCTTTCGGTAGCGCACCGTTAGGGTTGTGGTCAGCGGGAGTTAAGTTAACTCCGCACTTCGCCGGTTCATACACTTCTGAATATATAAAGACGATGGGGCATTGTTTTGTGCTTCAAACCTTTTCTTACTCCAGCACTTACAGACTCTGATTATCACCGAAATATTCCGTCAATTGCCGGTCCACATCTAACTCCATCTAGTTTCCCAACTTTCCCAAATAGGTAGTCTAAAATACTCCAGCATATATCCCAAAATGACAGGAAAGGTGATCCTGGTGACGGGATCTAACCAAGGTTTGTCCTTGGAAACAGCTGAAACTTCAGTCACTGACGAAGGGAAGGCATCGGTTTCGCCATAGTTCAAGCGCTCTCTCAACGTGCCCCTGAGCACACATACATTCTCGCAGTACGATCCCTCGATTTTGGTCATCAAGCCATACGCAAACTGCGAGAACTCGGTATCACGTCGAGACTCGAAGGTATCCTGATGGATGTCACAGACGATGCCCAAATTGCAGGAGCGGCCGCCCGGGTAGGCGAAAAGTTCGGAAAGCTTGATCGTGAGTATAAGCTAAGTTTCCAAACGGAGCGTCTCCGGCTGACTGAGGTTAGTATTAGTAAACAATGCCGCCACTGCTGGCGTTCCCAAGCCAGATAACTCGGATATCCGGCAAGTATACGACAATGTTCTGTCCGTCAACGTCACTTCAGTTGCAGCCGTTACCTATGCATTCCTCCCCCTTCTGAAGAAATCAGAAGATCCGAGAGTCATCAACATTTCGTCGGCAAGAGGATCCATTACGCGGTTGACGGCGAAAGTAATGCCCAAGACGATCTCCATTCCGTATTGCGTGTCAAAAGCGGCGCTGAACATGTTGACGATGGAAATAGCGGAAGCAGAACCGGAGATGTTGTTCTACGTAGTGAGTCCTGGACATTGCAAGACCGCGTTCAATGGGTTCCGTGGACCGAGGGATCCGGTAGAAGGGGCGGAGGTTGCGGTTGAATTGGCACTGAGCGAGAGGGGGATGTATAAGAGTGCTCTTTGGGAAAATGAAGGGAATGGAATGACGGAAGTGCCGTGGTAGATGATGAGAGAGATTTTGCTTCTAGTTTCTTGGACCTCTCAATGCTGAAACTGCTTTCAAGCTTATTTCACCTCTTTTTCGAAACCAAAATGACTGCTTCTTATGCTGACTTGGTTCTACCAGATGAAGAAATGCTGATACAAAGAGATATAATGGACGTGATACCCTTGAATTCTTTCTTTCAAATACAATTGGTGTCATGGATTTTCCAACCCGGGTACCTACTTTTGGTCTAAGTGGGGCAGTATCGCAAGATCACGTGATATGTGATATTCCACACAATAGGTTCCTCCCCACACGGTCAAGGGTCTGAGCATAGAGATTTTAACGTTTAAGAGATTCTTCTACCTGCTTAGAGGTGCTGCTTGGAGTAAGATGGGTAAAATGATGATAGATTGTGAGCTCTTCGCCAATTCATTGCCTTGACGAACCTCGTGTACATTCAACTTTGCGGAAGGCACACAGAAAATTGGGTGGCAATAAGTCCATGGATATCTAAAGAATATAAGGTGTAGAATGATGTTCTCCAAAGACACCGCCTACAGCTGGAGAAGGGGCCTGGACTGTGCTCACCATAGGTATATCTTTCGGGTTAGCATCGTCTGGGCTCAGCCGCAGCGATCCGCCTCAGGGTCACTCGCATTCGCATTTCCATTCCATCAAACCAACACGTTGCGCATCTTCACCACGCTCGCTTATTGTTTCATCCTAAGTCTAGCATATATCATTGGGGCAGTCAGTCTGCCATAGCAGACTACTGCGCTAGCGGGGCCTGAGGGAGGGGCAGGCTGACCATTCTATCACTCCGAACTACACCTAGGCCCTCTATGCCTCCTCGACTTGGCCACAAGAAGTCGCGCGCCGGTTGTCGTAGCTGCAAAGCGCGCCATGTGAAAGTGTGTTCTTTGAAAGGCAGTCTCAAAGGCCCAATGGCTGATACTCTACCTACCTGCAGTGCGACGAGAACCGCCCTTGCGGTAACTGTACGAGGCATGGCGTGCCATGCAGCCTCCTAACCTGGGCGCCTGGTGGTACACAGTCAATGAGCAGCACACCACCATCTTCAAGTGCTCGGGGATCGATGCAGGCAGACGAACTCGGGGTAAGTCGGAGCGACATTGAACACTATGGTAAAAGCCGGTGTATGCTTCCGAGCTATCAAGGAAAGATTTTGACTTTATTCCAGAGCCCTACCAATCAGACTGTCAATGAAACACCAGCCCGCCCGACACCCACGTCGTCATTACCTATCAATTTTGTTCTCAACCCGGTACCGGGAAACGCAGAGTCTCATTCCGAGATCTCCACCCCGGACTCCTTTCCATTCTTAACCAGATTCGTCAACAGGGCTTATTACACCGAGTCTGCTAATTGGGCCCAAGATCTGGAGCTCATGCATCATTGGACTGCATTCGCGGCCTGGTCCGTTCCTGGCAACGAGGAGATCAAGAACCTATGGAAAATTGAAATACCTCAGCTCGCGGTGTCACACCCGTTTCTGATGCACCAGTTACTAGCGTTCGCCGCATTCCATCTTGCCCACGTACGATCAGCCGACCAACTAAAATACTCGCTGATCGCAGCAGGCCACCAGAATAAGTCCATCCGTGCCATGAGCAAAGCCCTACCAGGACTAATACCAGAGAACTCCGACGCCCTCTTTATAACCTCCACACTCATGCCCCTCACTGCGTTTGCATCTAAAACTACCGATAATCCCATCGATGATATAGTCAGCCTTTTCCAGCTGATCCGAGGCAACCACAGTATCTTGAGTTCTGCATTCATTCGAATACTTCGAGGAACCTTTGGCCCTATTGTTCGCACAGCGCTTGATCCGCCTCCGCTGCCGTTAATGGTGGACATGCTCTTGCATGTAGATCAGCTCACGGCACTACTTGAAGACCCTGATCTTGAACCTACCTACCGCCGCATCTGTGTCGAAGCTATCTATAACATTCGACAAGCGACCAACCATGGAGACGACCCTGGGGATCGCCCGATTCGTATAGCTTATACCTGGCCGATCAAGATCTCTTCTGACTTTATGCTGCTACTAAAACGGCACGACTCCGGCGCTCTTGCAATCTTGGCTCATTATTGCATCATCCTCCATCTCAACCAAGAGGAGGGGTACTGGTTCATTGAGGGGTGGAGTTCTCGCTTAGTGGAAGAAATTTCCCGCCAGATCGAGCCATTGTGGAAGCCCTACATACAGTGGTGTGTTGAGTACATCAGGGGACAGCAGGGTATAGCTTCTGCCTGACGCCTCGCATAATCGCATCGTATCTCGACATTCATGGACAGCGTACCTGCTGGGAACATAGGCAAGACAAAGCATAATATGGAAATGAGTGCACAGATCGTTTACTATCTTCTAATTTCCCAAATATTACTCCTCCAACGATGTCCTTTCACTCAGTCTTTGTCCGATAGTGCCCTCGAGCAAGGACTACCGTGCTGCGAAAGCAGCACGCTATTCCGACTTACTGTGGAGCCACCAATACGCCTCGGTACCGCATCTTGTTTGATGTAAGCTTTCCGATTGCTTCCTGAATTCCACTTTCAGTGAGCTCGAACTTCTCGATAACCGGTTTGACATCGTGCGAAGCGCAAAATGCGAGCATATCATCATGCGCGCGGCGCGAAGCCACCAAGCTCGACTTGACATTGTATCCATCAAAGAAGAGTTGGAAGGCACTACAATCTGTCAATACTACTGCTTCGATTGGCAGAATCGGATGAAATGGAGCGTGCTTACGGAAGATCGAGACGGCCCTGAGGTGCTGCGAGAGGAATGATCGTTCCAGCCCGCGCAAGAACGCTCTTTACCAGGAACCTGAACTTGATCAGTACACGGTACAGTCGGTAGCACGCGAAGACTCACTTGTCCCAATCTGGATATTTATTCCCGGCAACGACCAGTGTGTTGATCGGCTTCGTCACTTTCTCTACCTCGTTCAGCAAGTAGAACTCGTTCGCACCGAATCCCTTCGCTTCTTGTTCTTTGTCTTGACTGGTACTGAACACGACAACTTCTGCACCCATTTTCTTCGCCATTTGGACTGCCAAATGGCCCAATCCGCCAATACCCACGACCCCCACGCGCTCACCAGGCTTTGCCACCCCTAGAAGGGCGTTGTACACCGTCGCACCAGCGCATTGCAAAGGTGCAGCGTGTTCGCTTGCGAGTCCCTCTGGTATCTTGTGCAGATATGTCTCAACACCGATGTAGTGACCCGCGATCGTTCCGTTACCGTAGTCTTTTTCCCCGTACACGGTTCGCTCGTAGCACCATATGTCCTGGCCGCTAAGACAGTAAGAGCAGTGCCCGCAACTGTTGCGATGATATCCTCCCCCAGCACGGTCGCCGACAGCGAATTGGGTGACGTCGCTGCCAATTGCGAGTACGGTTCCCACACCCTCATGGCCGAGGGCGATACCGTAAGGGATGTAGGCAAGATCGGTTCCGCAAAGTCCAGTATGGGTTATCTTGATCAGGATTTCTTTCGGCCCAAGGGCTGGTAGTGCTGTTGTCGTGGGTTTAACGTCACCGGAGACGCCATGGTAGGTTGTGGTGTCCTGAGGGGTAGCCATGGTCCTGGTTGTTTACGTGGGTGGAATTGTAGCAAGTCGTGTTGATGTGTCTTGAAGAGGTTTGCAGACTCTGGCAGAGGCGCGATAAGGAATGAAGCTCACTCATAATTTGGGATCTACCTTGGCTCTTATACTGCGGGCTTCAGCATGTGCGAGCTGTGCTCTTCCGCACTGCATCTGATTTCCAGAAAACTGATTACTAGGCGTTAGGCTACTAGAGTTACGACGACCTTTCTACGAGTGCGTGGGGTACGACCATCACCGCCAGGGTATAGCATCCTCATACGTCCGGCGAACTAGCGCCCTCTTAACGCCACAGGCAAGGTAATTAAGATTACAACGGAGGAAACTCTTTTCCGGAGTATATATTACAGGCGCTGAGCTTAGCCTACTGAAAGCTATGTACTGGAAGGCGTAATCTTCGAAGAGTACCCCTCTTCAACGCCTGATATGGTGGCTCTGGTTACACACTAGCTCGCCGCGCGCTGAAAGAAGCTGTAGGAGGCGAGGGTCTCTATCTGGAAGGCGATTTTGGCTCGTTTCATTTTCAGTCTGAGGCTGATAGCTTCGTCCTTGTTCAGTAAACTGACCGGATTTACCATTATGTTTGCTGCTAACTACGCCAGTGTCAACGACTGGATTCCCGGGATGTGTCTCTATGACGCTTGCAGGATGCAGCTTGGTGTTCGTCCGCTGCTTTGTAACTGGATCAGTATTTTAAAGGTGCTACCGCTGGATGACTGATCTTGGCCTATAGTAGGTCATCCTCGCTGATATTCTCATTGGGTTACATATAACTAATCACTGCGTGCAGATCGAAACTGGTGGTCAAACTTGGCAATTCTCTATTGATACTCCGATTAGTGATGACCAAGTCGCTTAGTCAGTCTACACTTGCATTCCCGACCAACCAGCACAAACCCTATCCCAACCTCACGCTACGCCGTCCACCATGAGCACATCCCGCTAGTTCCCAACAACTCAAGGCTACATCAATTCCAAATCGGGCGGAAAAGGGAAAAAGAACCTAGGCGCCTTGCCGTCATCTTCGAACAGACAACGTTCCACACTACGGTGATGAGTGCGCCAGAACTCTCGGTACTTTGACCCGACGTCACCACCACCTAGAGGAAGGCTCCGGTAAGACTCTTCGATGGTCATGAGCAGATCCCATGATTCTTTGTTAACAACTTCGCCAAGCTCGATAAGGGCATTCCGGGGATATCTAGCCTCGGCCCAGCGAACAGCCGTAGCTTCAACCCGCCGCCAACCAGCTTGAGTAACGATTGCTTGTGCCTGTTTCCAGCCAGCTGCAAAGTACCTCAAGAAATAGTCACCAGGAAGGAGCTCAATACACCCCTTCATAGCCGCCACCTTTGCAAGGACCTTGAACCAATTCAGCTCTTTTGGCGACTTCGGGTCGAAGTTGTCGAGCAGCATCTGGATAAATGTCTGCCCTTGGGTATCCTTAGCCCTAGGATCAGCACCGTACTCCAGGAGCAAGCTGATAGTCTTGACGGCGTCTGCAAGACTACTTCCGTTCATTAATGCAGCCTCGACCATTCGTATATCGACTCTATAAGGTTCCTTTAGTCTTGAAGTAGCATCGTAGGAGGAATTTAGACGCGGATTGGCATTACGTTGTAGGATGCGTTGAAGGACTTCGAATCGTAGGTTGACACCTTCATCAGTCTTCGATCGCGTGTGGCGTGCAACCACTTCGAAGGGTATCGAGGTAATCTCGCCTTTCCACTTCCAGGATCCGCCGACACCTGCACCATATTCAAGCAGTGCCAGGGCGTTCTTATACTTTCCTGTCACCACGGCGTAGGCTAGCGCTGTGTACGGCTGCTTACGCCTATTCACCGAGAGCGCATTCGGGTTCGCGCCCTTCTCGAGCAACATACGGATCAGCGTGTCGTCGTCATCGTCCGAAATCATAATGACGTGGGTCAGTAGAGGAAGAGCTTTCGGATTTCTTTCCCGATGATCGTGGTTCGCATTGACGTCGGCGTCGTACTTTAGCAGAAGCTCGAAGACCTGTGGGTCCTTCGTGAGATACGGAAACGTCTGCGACCCAAACCGCAGGTATTCCTTGTCCAGCTTCACTCCGAGTCCGTTGGGGTCTGCCCCGTATCTGGAAAGGAGGATCTTCACTAGCTTCAGCGTCCGTTTACTGCAGTCTTCGCCGTCCAAGTAGTTGCCTTTCCGGATCTGGCGCTCCTTACGCGCTTCCAATACTAGGGACGCCGTCAACAAACGACCAAGCGCCTTGGTAGCTTCCTTTGGACTCGATCTGTATGCACCTAGCTCTTCCGCCTTCTCGATGAACAACAAGGTTATCTCCGAGCAGTAGTACTTGAAGCTCATGACGATACGATACAGGGGCCATTTCCAAGATGTGTGCCACAGACCTATTTGGCGCTGGTGGTAGGACAGCTTCATTCACGGCTAGTAGAGGAGCGTCTTGGATCTCTACTATAGAGGCCATGGAGTCTCCTGGATCTCCATGTGTACCGGTAATACCATGCGCAAAGAGGTATTTGACGAGCTTGGGTTTGCGATTGCGAACTGCCCAATCTAAGGCAGGTTCCGCTCGACGATTCAAGGGTTGACGATTCTCAATAGCCCGTTCATGGAGAGTCGCCTGGAGAACCTTGTTCAAGCGCTGGTTTGCCCGCATGAGTCGCCCAAGAGATGAAGCATCGAGAAAATCGGTCAGTTTGACAACTAACTCGATCGGGAGCGTCGAGAGGGATGGCGGTGGCGTATCAAAGAATTTTGGGACTTTCAGCAACACCTTGGGCTCTGAGGCAGGCATTGCAGAAACCTGGTAAGTGCCACAAAAGATAGCGGTGTGTAGTTTTGGTGTGCTGGTCGAGTTGCTTTGCTGGCCTTTGCAAAACTTTAAATCCAAGTTGACAGCGGAATCTAGTCTTTTACTGCTGGTGAATGCTAGGCATGGTTCATCCATTAGATTCACGATCGCATATGACGCCTCCTGCTACCCGCTACCCAGGCAGCGATTCTCCATTCACTGACTTGTTTTCTAGATTGGTCTTGCACAGCCTACCCTGCAGCTTCAATGAGCAGCTGCCTGCCTAGGTACCTTTCACCGTTACCACCCACTGATGGAAAAATACCCAGGGCCTACAAAAGACGCTTCGTCCAGCCTAGTTTACTTCCTCCACACACTTGTCCCACACTCCCACACACCAGTACCTTAAACTTCAGCCACATATCAACAAACCCTACTATTCATACTAGATAGCCGGTTATTGGATAACATCAACAACCCTACGGATCACCATGCCTTTCTCCGCGCTCCCGAACGAATTGATCCTCGACATAGGGGACTACCTCGATGATCGCTCTATATCGCATCTGATGGCCACCAACCGGCGATACGGCTCACTCTTGGAAGGACAGCTTTACAAGCGCGCCATTGTTGACCGACCTGCATCCGACGTAGGTTGGCCATCCACAATGCCAGCAATCAGCTGGGCAGTACGGCATCGGAAGCCACATCTCTTGCGATACCTATTCGCCCATGGCATCACTGGGATTGAAGACTACTCAAATTCTAGCGCGGTTAAGGCTGATATTTTCAAGTACCTACCTTTCCGTGGTTTGGTGGAGAGATATCGGGGAACACATTGGAGGACGTTAATGATGTACTTCGTTCCCCAATACGACTGGCCTCTTTTTTCTATCGCCACAAAGACTGGATACAGTTCTTCAGACATCATTCTCTTGTTCGTCGAGAAAGCGGGAGAGCTTGGGCGCATGACTGCACGCGAGGCGACGCAGATTCTCGAGTTTGCTCTGCAGAAGTTCCAAGCGTCGGGAACGGGAGATCCAGACCCGAACAGGTTCGAACTCATTGATACTCTTATATCGAAGTATCACGCCAACGCTACACACCGGACTACACTAGGGGCACGGTCCCGAGGTGAAGGGGGTCTCCCGTTCTTGAATCAAACCCAAGATCCACAAGTGGTCAAGCTACTCCTTCAGAAGGGGGCCGATCCTTTCTATCTGAGCCCTGGACACGAACCAGCCCTATATCATCATGCCTGGCACAACCAGGATGATGATCCGACACTGGTTCGTCTCCTGCTCGAGGCTGGCGTACATCCGAACCTGGTTCCAATGCACAGAAACGACTCAGAGACGGCTCTACAAGCCGCTCTCACTGGCAGAAATCCGAAGATCGCAACCACTTTATTGGAATTCGGAGCAACTATCTGCAATTTCCAAGGGGACAATTTCCGCGCGACAACACTATACAAAGCCATTTCCATTGGCATCGCGAGACCACGGCCAGACAGTCTCAAATCTCTCGATGCCCAGATTGAATGCGTGCGTAGGCTACTAGAAGGTGGCGCTAGCGCAAACAGCCAGGAACACTCCTGCTTCGGCTTCGGCAACCTCCAGACCTACCTAGACGTAGCGGTAGTCTCGGCACGCGATATCAGGCACGGATGTTCGATTCTTAGACTCCTGCTTGAGTATGGTGCGGACCCGCATGTGAAGGATCAATCTGGCAAGGACCTCCCAGCTAGAATCGAGCAAGTCCGTGCCAGCGAAAGTTGTCACGTGAAGTGGGCGGCCATCCTAGCGCAGGTGGCTTTAGACATGGAGCTCCCTACACTACTGCCTGGGAATTACATCCTCACTATCATGAAGTCGATAATCCGCACTCTTCTAGAGAAGGACGCAGAACATGACCACATTCGGTACATAGGTGACGATCTGTTCACGGCTTCGGGCACGTTCGATCTGGTCTTGAATACATACAAGAACATGTCGCCGCAGACGATTGCTATAGGTGAAATGCGACAAAAGCTTCAGGATTTCTGGGATTATAACCTTCAATACTTCTGGGACACGTATGGGAGCGAGATTCTGAGATCTGGAAACCAAATCATGTACAAGTAAGCCGGGTCGTTTGAATCATTACCGCACCGGCGGGCGTTTGCGGTCTTGAGCACATTATCTACGTGGCTGCATTGGGCGGCGGCGTGGGCGCATCTGTATAGCAAGAGCGGCTGGTAGAGTATCCGGTGTCCAGAGCCGGGTTGAGACTGGCCTACCAAAGAGCTGTTATCACTCGTGGAAGTAGTGGGGGTACCTCCCAGTCTTGTAGCTCCTTAAGGCGCCTCAAGTACCGTAGCTGACGATCGAATTAACGAAATGTACTCAAGTCTGACCGCATTGATTAGAAGATTGATGTGATCGAGTTCTCAACGAGGCTTTCTTCATACGTGTGACTAGACATCGACTTTGTGCAAACGGTATCGCGACCCTAACAGTACAGTCCTAAGATGCGAATTACGGGCACTTTTTTATGCCTTGCTCAGTTTCTCATGATCTTCCTAGAATAGAGAAATAATTTCAAGGTCCGTCCAACTAAGAGTAAGCAGCCCTTTAACTGGATCCTGCTAGCTGGGCTACTCCTCACAGTCTTGTCGAGTGATCAAGACTGAGAGCCGTATAGCGCTATATTAATTTACCAAGGCTCGTCACCTAGTACCGCTGAAGTGATACCGGCCAGCTTCGCCCTGAACCTCCGCCAAGTCAAATTCTGTCAGGCAGATTTTCACCGGTATCCGATCCAATAACACCTCCAAAGTCGTCCTGCATCCACGGGTTCTTGTTCAGTTCTCCAGAATCATTAGGCCCGGCTAAACTCAACGTCGCAGCATGAAAGTCAGATTTGTACTTCATATTGAAGTCGCATCCAACCATGTTTTGGACAATCCAATGGTTTTCGCAACGACACGTATTCGTACGCCTGGCTAGGATGTATGTCTTCATCCCTAATGTGTCCGACCGACGTGTCAAGCCACGGTATACGTGTGGAAGAACGCGAGCCATCCGCTCACAGAACTGTCTCAGTTTGAGCTCGTCCGTCACGTCGGGTGACTCGAGGGTCACGATGGGCTGGATATAGGGGCCCTTGTTAAGATAGTGTTCGTTGTACACCCTTAATCGGAAACTCTTTGGACTGTTTCCCGCAGTCAACAGGCGCAGTATGAAAAGAATCCGGTCCGTACCTTGCATCCCTCGAGCCCAACTCTCCAGCACTAGTCGCGCGGGCAGCTGAAGCCCGAAGTACTGCAGGTTTGTCCGGCTCATAATTGTGTGAACTGAGTTCCACACCTCGTATTCTTTTTTGCGAAGTGACCGGCCTTTAGACCCGAATTCCACGAATTCTACTGATCTTATGCTGCCCAATGAGGTTTTGGGACGGTCTTAGAGGAAACCAAGCACGGAATCAAACTCGGGACAACCCGACCCAAAGTATGCGTAGAAATTAAAGATGTTCTCAGAATAAAAGACTTTGGAGGCTTCTGAATATACCTGCCGATTGGCTCTTAGAAGATTTACTTGAGGCGCAACCTCAACACAGTGCAACCCATACGTCTGAGGCTCGTTCTTGGTATCTGCAGAATCCCATGTCGTACGAGATATAGGATCCTTGCTAGCACAGACTTGTCGAATATAGAGTCGATTCCGAACGAGCGCAAAATGGTAAGTAAGATCGCGTATCTCGCGGGGAAGATCTAGCAGTGCGAAGCTGTCCAAGGAAGTGCGGGGAGTTGCAGAAGCCATTTGGCCCATTTTCTAGCGGACTTTGACTGGTCAATCTCCGCTGAAAAAGATAATAGAATGCCTAGATAGAAGCCTATGCATACCTGTTCGCCGCTGTTTGAGTAGCTTCGGTGCCTTATCAAAATCCCAGACGAGTTTCTTTCAGTGAGTGCGATTGAGATCCTCGTTAGTCGTTTTTGATCGGCATACGTTGTTGTTGTTGTTGTCGAGGGGCAAGAGCGCGGTGTGCAAAGAGTCGAGGGGGGCTTCAAAATGTTCGCAAAAATCAGCCTGAGGATTCAGGAGCATGGCGGAAAGGGAGGGCATAAACTTACGTCTCAGGACTGCAACTGTGTAAAAGAGTTGTCGATATGGAAGATCTCGTAATGGGCTTTTTTGATGATTGTGTGGTGGCTGTGGCTGCAAGGATATTTATATATATATATATATGGGCCGTTAGATGAGTACCATGGTTTCATTGCACCAGTCATGTAAGCGTACCAGCACGCTTCACGCATATAATGGGCCAAGGGCTGATCTCAATAAGATTTATATCACGGGATAAAACTTGGTGTTTATATTGAGAGTATTCATTTCTCATTGTTGGGGTACTGGAGATTGATTGGGTTCTCTAATATTCATAAAACTTGTCTTAGATATCAGGAGAAAATGCAAGTTAAGGTGCATGAAGCCTGAGAGAACGCTTCGAAGCCATAAGATATCGATGGGTCAATACGACAGTGGTTTAACACTCACATCAGTACACTCAAAGAGATACTTCTATGGCAACACTTGATAGACGACCTCGTCCACTGTGAGCCCTTTGAACTTGGGGCACCTCCGCCAGTCGCTGTCAGCGAGAAACTCTCGGAAAAGCGACCTCCTTCGCTCGAGATCTTGCTGGTTCATTCCCGGAAGAGTACCTTCAGCCAGAGCCTTAATTTGCTCCCGCTCTATTTTAGTGACACGATGGGTGTCGTATGCAAGCTGAAGGCGCAACTTCTTGAGCTTCGCAGACGCTAGGAAAACGAACTGTGGAATGTTGCGAGGATAGAATCCAGTCGGAACCTCTGGAGCAGGCACAAGCGGCTTTTACGAGGATCAGTGCGTGGGAACATCGCTCGAACGTAGATACTCGTCTGAAACTCACGAATAGCAACATCCCAGACCTTCTCCTCTAACTCATCACCCTGTTCACGGAGTTTTCGAACTCGGTCCTCGCAGCGGCCACAGGGTCGATCGAAGGTCTGTTCCCTCAAGATCCTATACAGGAGCGGGTCGTCTGGATCGCAATGCCCATTAACGAAGACGAATTTCCCACAGGTCGAAGGCTCGAGCTTCTCGTGGTCGCAAGCAAAAAGATACTTAATGAAGTGACACATCTTGTCGGTCGAGGAAGTGTCGTAGGATCCGTTTCTCGGGCACGCTTTCTACCAACGAGGTTTGGACCGTGGTTTAGAAGCGGGTTTCGTAAAGCGTCGAGGAAGGAAAGTTGAGAAGAAGAGCGGGTTGGAGACGTGGTTATATAGACACAGATATCTCGTGAATCAGCATGGATTAAAATGTATTGTGACCGCACGAGGACTATATAGAACAATGTGAGGATTGAGGCGGAAAAATTGCAGGCTAACAACCCTATCGTTCATTGTGAAGTTACTAGTCCTAGAATGAGAAATGTGAGGTGAGACTTCTTACCGAACAACGTGTAGTAGCTGATACTACTCTTGGTGGAATTAGTATTGAGAGATAAGATGGGAATTTCTGCTTATTACTTCGTTGAAAGGGCGAGTGAGTTAAGTAAGAACTCCATTTTGAGGAGAACTTTGTTTAAGATGCTGTTCATGGCTAAATAATTGGTGGTCCCTTACGAACGCGTAGATAGTCTGCTGAACCAAAGTGTCGAGGGGAACTATTCGCCTGCTTTCCGCTGGGGCGACGAATTGTACCAGAAGCTCTTACCCTCCTTCACTATACGGTTCTTCCACATTGAGACATTGTTCAAGTCTAACATGATCTTATTTTTCTCTACAGGTCGTCCAGTATAGAATTAGAAAAGTAGATCTTGACGTGGAGTTTCGGCACAATGTACTATGTACCGGAAACTTAGTAATCTAAATATCCGCAATATAAGATCGTTACGCCAGTCATAGTTTTGTGCACTCTCAAAGACTTCAGCATTAACTCACCACAATTGGATCGCCTTCCTTGCGACGTGACATGGCGGTGGGAAGCGAAATCGCAAACGGCGAGCTGAGTTCTAGCGGAAGGGCGAACGCAACACCCGACATCACCGCTACGGGCACGCCTATCAGTGGCGGTCGTGGTTCATATCTCAACCATGATGGCAGCACGGCTATGCTAGAGGAAGATAGCGAAGAGTCTGAAGGTACTGTAGCGATGGCAGACGGTGACATAGACATCGTCGAATCGATATTCCTCGAGTTCGAGCAAATTGTCCACGCATTCATCATACGGGGCTCTAACTTTCATCGAGAAGTAGATCGCATTCTCGATACTCCCTCTCTAGAATGGTCCCGAGAAGACAAAGCGCTAGCTCGCACGAACCGCGATATCCAACGCATCCTAGCAGCTCAGCTTCTAGATATTGAAGCCATCGGGAATGAAGACGACCCGATTCGATATGTGTCTCTCTATATTAGACATTTGTACGCAGGTCTTCGATATCTTTGCATAACTGAGAGCCACGAGGATCAAGCAGGCATTTGGAAGGCCATACGCGAAAATGGAGCCAATCAACACTTCTCCACCGTCATAAGGTTTCTAAAACGCGAGATTCGAAGCTGCTGGAATGTCCTTGAAAACCCTCACACCGTCCCAGGAGTTTTGCAGGATGTTGAGATGGAGAATCTGGGTCCTGATCCTCGAATCGAGGATATTTCGACGCCCATGAATTGCGATAGCACTAATGCGGATAGATCGGACTCGCAAATTTGCGTTATCTGCTACGAACGCTATTCGGATGTCCACCCAGCTGTTCGACTCGTCTGCGGGCATGGAATAGGGCTTGAGTGCGGGCGAGCATGGATTCTGGGTGATCAGAAGCAGAGTCATAGCTGTCCTTTATGCCGCTTTCAACTGCTGCAGCCTCGGGAGCGCCGATTGAAACCAGATCAGGTAGACCGAAGGCTTCGTAGATTGCTCGCGTCGACTTCTGCCCATCTCCAACTTTGCGAGGAGTACCTGTTCCAGGTGGCCGACTTGCTCCAACCTGTGCAGCCTTTCGGGATTGACGTGCGGCAGGTGCTATTAGATCTCGTGGAGACCGAAGGTGACGAGCTCAACCTTTAGGGTGGAGTATTCACGTCGCCGTGAAACCCCTACTTTGCTGAGAAATACGTGTTGTGTGATAGTATCTTCAAATTCATCCTAGCCTTTGGGCATTGTTGTCCTCCACCTGTGCTAGTGAACTTATAGTATTTAAGCTGAGAAGGCCTTTGCCCAGACTTTGTCACATACCTGTGCTGTGGAACAATGTGGCTCCTAGGATGTGCTTCAAAAGAACAAAGTGTAGGAGTTTCTAGAAAGCTCATGCTGGGAGTAAGTGGAAATCTTTGACGAGTTGCTCCGATCCTGTCGTATCCAAACAAAGAGCTGTACCTAAGCTTTTTAGATTTCAGAGACGGTTTCTGTCAGGACGTCCTTCAGTATGGAATCAATCAAATGATAATCTTCATGTGAGCTCCGTTGGTTGGTTGGTTTGTAACTACCCAGCGTGCCAGGGAGTAGCGGTGAGGGCTACAGCAGGCGCTCGCGACGTCTCGTATATAGCCTTCCTCTCTCCCTTGTATCTTTATCATCATGCAATACCTCAAGTACGCGGCCTACAGCTCCAATTTCCGTTGCAGAGCGTCTCTACTTCAGGATCGACCAGGCGACTACCTAGACAGCTACACTAGCTGTGATAACTTGAGCCATGCGTTCTTATCCTTTGCTCAATCAAATCGTCCTAATTTTCGCGCTTCGTTAGCTTCGAGCAAAGTGCAGATAGTGTCACTTGACATTCACTTTGATGAATCATCACCCACTTCGTGACATTAATGTCCACGACCATTCTCCGTACAATCACTTTATGAACCAACAAGACACCACCACCTTTTTCGAACATTCAACTTTACACCGCGTAAATCCCATTCAAGAGCCAGTATTCGGGAAGCCCTAGATAGAGGCGAAAATGGAGAGTGAAGGCCCCGTGCACCTCAACGAAGAGGGAGGACCCAAGAATGAGCCAGCACTGAGCACCACCCGGGAGGACTGGAATGCTGTAATCGAGGGCGCATTAGGACGTCTTCAGTGGGCTAATATCAAACCGCTGCCAAAGGATGAGCTGCTAGACGGTGTTATCCATGCCATGTACCAGCCCTCAAGGTGGTCGCTCGGAGTTGATGAAAACTCGTTGAACGAACCGACGCTGCGGTACCTTGATAACGACAGATACGCCAAAGACAAGGCCATGGTTTGGTCCAACATGAAGGCAGTTCTCCGCCTCGCCACAGAATGGATAACAAATGACGAGTTCTTGGGGTTCTGGGTGCGACTGCTCAGCCACCGTGGGGGTTCGGATGCAGATATTGATGAGAACTCTCCTGGCGCAAAAGAGAAGGTTCGCGAAGTTTTCAACAAGATGGCGACTAGAACACACCTGACGTTCGGGACGCTCTGCGACAAGGACCACGTTTTGCGATGGGGTTGCACCTTTCCACACCCCGAGGCCTTCCAGTTCTTCTGGCAAACGACCGGAAAAAACGCGCGGAAGTTGAAAGGGCCAGTCGAGGTATCAACGCGTAACGACGACCATGACTACTGCGCTCCTATTATAGCGCTGCATTGCTGCTTCCGAGACCTCTTCCACCGAAAGCGTGACGATTTTGCTCGGCTGCCTGCCGCGGACTCGCTGAAGAAGCAGTTCAAGGCTGCTATAACGCTCGTTCACGAGACGGCGCACGCCTTTTTCCAGGTAGCACAAGGTAGACCGTGCGATGAACCTCTGGTCTTCCCGACCGACTTTGCCGGCGAGGTTGGCCATTCATGGGAAAATTACATGTTCGGAGGGCAGATCCACGGCGCCGGCTTGTGGTGCAAGAACGAGATTAGACTGATGATAACTCCGTGGGCAGATCATGAGGCCCGCGTTTGCCACAGCGTGTTCATATCTCCTGCCTGGGTCCAAACCTGGTTTCGAAAGTCCACTTGGGAGAAAAGCACGTTGATTCGATCCGGCGAGCTGAGTGTGGGTGTCTTGCTGAAAGATCCGGTGCTAACTGGGGTGGAAACCAAGAATGATTCCCGAGACGAGCAGGGTAATCAAGTAATCAAACTCACACTTCTTGAACATGGAGAGGAGATCTTCTCCCATTACCACCGAAGTCCTCCGAGAGCAACTGCGAGCGTTGGAAATGTTCGGAAGCCTTGGTCTTTACCTGTTGGTGTCGAAGAGGAGTATCTGAACATCGACGAACATATTGCCAGGTTTCGTAATAAGGATGGATTATATAGTATTACTTACTTTGAGGATGGTAGGTTTGTCACTTCCTTGTGGCAAGAAGGTCCAAAAGGATTTGTACGAAAGATTTTCGACCCCCAGATCGACAAAGAATTTGGCGCCCTCAACGCTAGATGGAAAGTCGAAAAACATCAAGTTCCAGGTTTACCTCCCGCATCATAGCTCGCTGCGCAAGCAGTAAACGATCAGCGGATTAGCCCCATGCCCTGGTAGCTTCGGAACCGTGGGCGTACTGTCTAGCCATCTCATACCAAACGCTCTAGGAAGTATCAATAACCTGCAAGAAAGCTCATGGTGGCACGGCGAGTCTTCGTGCAGATGATGTCAAAGCCTACACGCGCTGCGCTGTAACGTACGATGTTTCGACGCGACCGTTTGATTCTAGACTTCCGTAGATTCCTTTTGACAGTGGTCACAACGTGCTGGAGAGCGTCTGGAGGTTGTAGAGTTCCAAGGTGGAGATGTAAGATTTCGGAAGGTGTGAACTGTGTCTCAATATCTGGCATCCAGGGAGGAGGCGTTCGATTTGGCTTCTGACTTCAGGTAGTGTGAGTTACGGGTCCAGCGAATAAGCAATCAAATACCTCCTCACAGGGATGGCTCAAAAAGACTGTTACCTCGTGATAACATCTTTCAGATGTTTGAAACTCTGTTGAGACCCCTATGATATTGACATTTGACAATGATGCAGAAAGCAGTAGTGAGACATTGTTCAATGAACCCACAGGAATACTAACAGAAAAACAAACCTGATTACAAAACATGGGGGCCTACTTATCAGTGAGGCCCAATCGCTTTTTCTGGTCCGCAAAGCCGGCAGTATATATTTATTCGTACAGGTGGTGTTCCTTCGCTATTGGTGTTCTCGACCTTCACTGTACTGTAATGAGTGAAATCGGTGAATGGAAAGTGAAAGCAGCTCCAAGTCAAGACACAGCACATTGGACTCATTGTGGATTCACTTACTCACACGATGTATATAATCTCACTTTTCGACTGCTTGTCGAAACCAGAGCCTTTCTTTACAATCTTGCCACCACATACCACCACGAGGTCAATTTCCACTTCAACAATTTGAACCAGCGTCAACTCCGCCTTAGATCATAGAGCACATCACCATGGCTAAGCAAATTCTGCCCCACATCGCCGAAAAGGAATTGCAAGATCAGGCAGACGTGGAGCTTAAGGATACTCCCCAGACTTCCGAGCGACTCCCACTTACGGGGCCAGTTCTCAACGAGATGATCCGGAAACATGGCATGGTGGGTGAGTTTCCACCAGTTGACGAAAATGAGCTCCTGGACAACGAGATCGACGAGATCTTCCAACGCCAAAAATGGGTTCTTGGACTCGACGAAGAGAACATAACGGTTGATGAAGACGGCCCGTTGTTCAAAGTCGACCCTGCCAGCGAAGCGGAGCTAGACATTCTATGGGAGCAGATGGTTCCTGGGCTACGTCTCGCGACGAAACTAATCAATGACGTCTCTAGACCCAAGTCGTTTTGGGTGGAGACAGTAGAAGCGTACAAAGACGTTATTGGCGAAGAATACGCCAACATGACAACGAAAAAAATCGTGGCCGCCTTCTTCAAATTGGTCAGGAGCAGGACCAAGTTCCTTTTCCGCTGGCAAGAAGAGAACGTCGGGGCCAGTACTGCCCAGAACCCAAATCATCTAAGACTGGTGGCGCTGCGGCATTTGGGCCAACCAGCCTCGGCTCGTGAAGGCACGCCAGCCATGCTGAAACTCTTGAACACCCCGAAAGGAACTCGATCGGCTTGCTGGCCAACGATCTCGATGCATAGCGACTTTCAGAAGTGCTTCTCTCTGGCCCACCAAAAACGGCTGACTAGGGACCAACGCTTGAGACTGGACTTTCAGTTTGCCGTCGCGGTATGCCACGAAGTAGCACACGCCTTCACTATGATGTGTGGTGGTTACCTGGCTAAGGAGATGAAATTGCACGCATCGGATCCCGAAGCTGAAGCGGGTTATGCCTGGGAAGACTTTTTTTTCGCTGGATTAACGATGCAATTTCGTCCTTGGGCTACTCCGTATAAAGGCCCGCTGATTGCGATGGTCTGGATAGGCAAGACCCCCTCACCACCGACGAAATTCTTTATTCCGATGCAATGGATTCAGCGACTGTTCCTGAAATCCACGTGGAAACATGCTAGAGCATCGAGGCGAAACGGATTCCTAGACTACCTTTCCCTGATGGCTGCGCCTTCTGGCGGCTCTGAAGAAGACCGAGTCCTCACGCAGATCGAATTCATCTTCCCGACAGAAGACACCAAAGTGGACACACTCGTGTATGTCTTGAGAGAATATGGCTCCGTGGTCGAAACTTATGAGGAGCAGTGCGATCAGGATGGCTCTTGTAAGATTACGAAATTCCAGGGTTGAGTAAGAACAGTAGTGGCCAGCGGCGTAATAGATGAGTCCCATGGCAGCCATTTGAGATAAGGCGTCATAGCTGTACAGGATTCAAGAGACTGTAAAGATGTCTTGGACCGATCCGGTAAATAATTAACTCTTCGATTTCCTCGTCGACTTCCTCTGAAACTTCCTCGATACGACTCTTCTTTATTATACTAGCATTTTGTTTCGATATCCACCATAATGGACGTTCCTTCGCGCAATTATGCACTTGATGCCTGCTCACTATCGTTGGCCTACTAGAAGATAGAAATTAGTATTCATTGTTAATTGTAAATCCTAAATAAGACGAATACCTTATACTGTGCCTTTACAATGGAACGAATTGTACACTCGCTGGCCTTGTACGATGCATAAAACCCGCCCTGATGCCAGTATTCAGGTGTCAGAAACCCTTTTTCGAACCTTGACACCGCCTCAGTAACCCAACTCTGCAAAGACTTAACCCATACTTCAAGATTTTTCAAGCAACGCGTCTAAGCTCAATCATGGGCAAAGAGCCTTCACCTGAGCCGCTGCTACCGTTGACTGGGCCAATCCTCAATGAAATGCTTCTAAAACACGGCATGAGCGGGTCGATTCCACCGGTAGATCAGAGCAAACTGCTAGACAACGACATTGACCCCGTATTTCAACGAAGTAATTGGGTCCTCGGCGTTGATGAGAACAACGTAACCTGCGATATAGACGGGCCTCTCTTCAAAGTCGACGCGGCTAGTGAAGCAGAGATGGATATCCTGTGGAAAATGCTGATTCCCTCATTTCGTCTAGCAACAAAACTCATCCGGCACGAGAATCTACAGGAGTTCTGGGTGAAGAGCGTCGAGGCATACAAGGAACAAATCCCAAAGCAGTATGCGGCACTGTCACCCAAGGACGTAGCATGCGAGTATCTCGACCTCCTTGCTAGCAGGACTACGTTCATGTTCGGAATAGGCAATGAACCGAATATCGTCGCAAGTACCTGGAACAGCAACACCGGACTGAGAATCAGCGTAATGCGAACCATGGGTGCAATGGGTGCAATGAAAGCCGAGTTCATGAAAAGTTACGGGGAAACTCAGAGGGAGCTTCCCGCATACCCTGTGATAGGGTTGAACCTGAAACATGCGCGTCTTCTCCTGCTAGCACACCAAAAGAAATTAGCTAGAGACCAGAGGCTGAAGCTTAATTTCCATATTGCAATTGCTCTCTGCCATGAGCTCGCTCACGCCTTCCACAACCTGTGTAGACTCTCCGGAGATAAAGAGAGACGAGTATTTGGAAACGATTCCGTCACTGAAGAGGCGGGATACTCGTGGGAAATTTTTGCCCTTGGTGGTGTCATATCGCAATATCGCTATTCGGAGTCGGCCAGCTTGTACATAGGTCCTATGTCAGTGCTCAAGCAACCTATGGATAGGCGGCATATTTTCTTCGTACCATTGGAATGGATCTTACGCTTATTCCTCAATTCTACTTGGGACAACTTCGAGGAGTCCAAACAGAATGGGTTCCTGAACTTTCGGCCGCTTTCATCCGACAAAGAACATCCAGTCCTGGAATTGGAAGGGTGGAATAGTGCGGGTGGAACCAAGAAACACTATATTCTCAAGGAGCACGGTGAGGTCGTCGAAGAATACGAGGAGACGATCCGTCCCAGGAGGACAAGTTGAGCGCGTTGTCTTTCCAATAAAGTCGCGATTTCGACAACTGACAGAACACAGAGATGAGACCAGATAGAGACCGACGTAGTGGCGTTAGATTGTTTTTCTGGATGGCGTCCACGTACTAGAGTGTACCCTTACTCTTGCCCCAACCCCACAACAACTTTTCTACCACAACACATAGCTTCTGATAACCATTCTCAATGCAAAATCCCCAGATCCCAATACCCAAACTTGATGTACGATGTAATGGTGACTAAATGCAATAAAATTCGGAAATGTTGGCAACGACCAAAGCCAAGCAGCCAAAAGCTTGTACGTGCCGCAAAAATTGAAGCATTTGACCATAAGCCTTCAAGTCCTGAGCTATTGAGATAGAAAAGAGTTGAGTCAACCCAATAATGAGCGCAGATGCAGAACACGTGACTGGGAAATATGGGTGATAATTTTTGAAAGCCACCCCACCTACAAATCAAAGCCACAACGTGGATCGAGTCGGAATGCCATTTTTCTATTGAATCTGACTACCTACTCCATTGCGAAAGCCCGCCGGCCTCGCCATTAATTCAGACCCACCTTAACCCTTTCCCTTCGCAGAACAACACGCATCTATCCAAATGACGAAATGAGCTCGCCATCGGCAAACCACCTTCTTCATTTGTTTCGATAAATTCCGAAATCCCTAAACTTTTCCGGACATGCGCCTGACATAGTCATACCCTCAATCACAGATTCATGCTGCTTTTGGTGATGGAGAAGCAAGGGAAAGAAGATGATGTGAACGGGAGCTTAACGCCTGTCAGCCAGCCACTCGTTGGTCTCGTTCCAGACCTGCTTGTCTTTGACGAGGTCACCGGCGGACTTGATACCGGCATAGACTGCGTCCCAGAGTTTGAATGCCGTCTTCAGATCTTCTATGATATCCAGGCATTGAGGGAAGTAGCGCGCCACAAGGTCTTCTTTGATCATAGCCTTCGTTTCGTCCGCAGTGGCGGGTAAGCCCGGTTTGGCAAGAAGCTCGTCGAGGTAAGACTTTACCGCGATTCCAAGTGCGCAAGTGTTCGGTAGCAGAAAGGGAAGGCTGCGTAAAAATTAGCACAATCGTTCCGTCTTTGTCATATAATTAGGCGAGTCTTACTCCATGCCAAGTCGGTAAGGATCAGATAGCGGGCGTTTCGCATCGCCGCTCAGCAATATCGTGGTGAGGCTGACTTCCGCAAGATCTCGAAGAGTGCTACGAACAGCGGTAGTCATCGAGTGATAGGCAAGCATATGCCTACTGAGTGGTCCAGTGAAACCGATGGGCTTATGGCGTAGATTACCGAGGCAAGCAACTCGGGAAACAAGTAGATTGTTCCGCTTGTCGACCACTGCGGCACATCAGTCATGTTTCTGGAGCATTTTGGGTTGGTCACTTACGTTCACCTCGCATAGGAGCACCTCCATACCGGAACATTTCTCGAGCATTTAGGAGATCAAGGCGAGCAAGTTCGACGGCGATGGTAGCGGCTTCTTCGAGCTCGGCGTTGCCTTCAAGTGCTGCAATGGTGGTCGCGAGCACCTCTCCCCAAGGAGTCAGCTTGTGGTTGCTATCGATGTAGCCTCGCAAGTGTAAGAATCGCCAAACAGCGTTGGAAAGGATCTCCTCATTCGTCGATAGGAGCTAAGCTTTTGTCAGCAATCGGCTTGGTTTTGAGATCTCAAACTTACGACTTTGGGATTTTTCGCTGTGATTGTTTTGCTGCCAAATTGTGCATCTTTGAGACTTAGGATAGCTTTTCCAAGGAGACCACCTTGGTATTTAGCCGTCTCATCTTTGGAACCTTCAGCCTTGACGTTCCACTTCTCAACCAGCGGCCTAGGATCGGTCAGGTCTCGCATGCTAATGCTATCCGTATGCTTTCCGCCTTGTCCATCGTCAAAGTAGCACTTCAAAGCCAAGTCCTTATGTTGGTAGAATCGATGTAGGGAATATGAGAGCAATGAGATTGCAGTCGTGCGCATCGGGGTGAGTTTAACGCTGACGAGCTTACGATATTCATCCGAGTCGCCGCCATCCAATGGTTTCAGCTCGACTATTTCCCCGGATGTCCGCCAATTCAGTACCCGCGGCCCGATGAGGCCCTTGGATAGATAGTAGTAGATTTCGTCTGGCAGGCGCTGACCGATAAACTCGTGCACGTCGTTCGGCACATTTACAGCGTCCAATGGCTCTATCTTTCCCTGGTCAGTGAGGATCGGGTGATGCTTCACAGCCATGCGCGTCTTTCGGTACTTGTCAAGATAGTTGATCTGCTGGAAGCTCGGCTCGTCCTGGTATTGGAGGCATACGGCAATCCCACTGCGACCAGGGCCCATCATCATCATCTCAATCGCACTGTGTGGCTTAGGCTGTTTGACGCGAGCATTGCCGTGGTTCAGCTGCGGCAAAGTTGGGAGAAAATTGGTCCCTGACAGCATGCACGCGTCGACGAACATTTCGCCGGAGATGTCGCCATTTCCAGTGAATCTCTTCAAATCTGCGATGCATTTATCCCGCTTGATCCATCTCGCCTGTCCGTTGGGGAAATCAAAGCTAGTTATGAATTTGTCGCAATCGAAGAGGAGGAGTTCGGAGGAGCCAGCAATGGCATGTATCCTATTACGGCAATGCTTTTCGAGATAGGCTAGCTGCAAAGGAGTTAATAGGCTGTAGCAGGCCAGTGGACAATGAGAAGGCATACCTGAGCCCAGGCGCTGTATGGCGCAACCTGGAAAGGAATCTTGTGTTCGTGTAGGATAGATTGAAAGGCGCGGAATAGATCCTCTGCTTTAACAGAAGCTATGCTATTATCAGCTATGCACATCCACATGTAGGATACCTCGCGCTCTTACTTGACTCCCCAAATCTCGCAACAGCAAGTTCGGCCTGGTGTTTGTCGTACAAGTCCCAGGCTTGCTCGTTGACCTCAGCAGCAATCTCGGACACGCGGAAGACGTCTTCCTTCTCGCCAAAGGCAAGACCGCTGAATACGAAGATGGGCTGAATGTGGAAGGCTTTGAATTTCTCAAGGTCGGACTCAACGCGATGTTTCATGCCAAAGGGGAGGCCGCCGAGGGCTGGGAGAAGCGGTTCCTTCCATGAGTGGATGAGAAGATGGTTGGTGATATAATCTGCCGCCTCTATAGCAATTGTACAATTGGCAAACTCGTCCAACGCTGCGACCTCACTCAGGCTGGTGTTCCAGTTGTCGAAGTCGCGGATCATGGTGAGTGTTGGGTGGGGCAACGACCGAGGACGGTGGTGTTAAGAAGGAGACCGGCAGCTCCTGCAAACGTAGGCCACCTCAATGCCTTTGAGATGCGACAACAATGGTCAGGTTTGCGGTTTCGCAGTCGTGTTTGTGAGGAGGTGCGCCGGCGTAGATGTTGAGCTTAAGCTTTTACGGTTGACTAAATGCGCCAGATGCGCTGGTCAGCCCACACGTCCTTGTGTGCAGTTCCACGATAACCTCGCACCTCGACACCACAGCCTTAATATTCCTTTCCCCAAATATAATCGAGATGGCGGCTGTAACAACCAGTAGCACGGACATACCTGTCATTGACATATCATCTCCTTCATCAGAGACCGCGAGAAACATTCTCAACGCCGCGTCAACATTCGGTTTCGTCTTCGTCAAGAACCACGATGTTGGCATTCCACCAGCAGATATACAGGCTATTTTTGACCTAGTAGGACTTCGTTATGTATCCGAGTGAGCAGTGCCAAATGCTGAGTACTTCAGTCGCACACTTTCTTCCAATCGCCAACGAAAGTGAAAGCAACATGCTCGATCAACTCAAGCAAGTCTGGGAAGAATCGAGGATGGTTGTCAATGCATACTGAGACACTCGATCCAGCACATCAGCAGGTCTTGATCCCATCATTTGTCATACTATCTATCATCTTGATTCATTACATCTGAATCTTGTACTAGCCCAAAGACTAACTCGTTGACAGAGAGGTGATTTCAAAGAGTCAGCGTTTTGGCATTTCCAATTCCACTTCATACCTAAACTCTAGTAGGGCCTTCAATATCGGCGAATTCAGTAACGGCAAAGCCAATCAGCCATTACCAGCACCTCTCGTCGAAGGAGAGTCTCGGATCTCCCAATTCATAGATCAATGCCACGATCTTTGCAACAAAATCATGGACCTCTTTGCTGCCGCCCTAGAGATTCCTTCTGCAGACGGCGGAGATAAGTGGTTCTCTGAGCGGCACAACAGAGCCAAAGGCCCGTCTGGAAGCATACTGCGCTTGTTATACGTAAGACATGCTTGCGCGGCATCATCATTATATCGGAGGTTGCTAACCATGGCAGTACCCCTCTGTGCCATCACCACCAGATCAGACCGATATCCGAGCAGGCGCCCACTCAGACTATGGAAGCGTTACACTCCTCTTCCAGCTCCCATCTCAACCCGGCCTAGAAATTCTCACCGCATCGAACGAATGGGCGCCCGTTCCCGTCAATCCAACATCTGAACCCAATCCACCTATCCTCGTCAACATCGGAGACCTTCTATCCTATTGGACAAACGGACTTCTAAAAAGCACAGTCCATCGCGTCATCTTTCCCCAGCCAGAGGAAGGTAAGTCTAGCGAGGACCGGTACAGTATCGCATACTTTTGCCATCCTCTTGATGAAGCTCGCTTAGTGCCTGTGCCTAGTGCGAAAGTGAAAGGGTTTCATAGCGCTGAAGGCGAGGATCAGAAGCTCAAAGTTGGCTACGGAGGCGGGACTGGGGGCGCAGACGAGGTTATGACGGCACAAGATCATCTGAATAGGAGGCTAGCAGCGACATATGGGCTTCCTGAAGTAAAGGCTAACTAACTCTGCCAACCCTCACTCCTAAAAGGGCAAGTACCCTGGAAGTTTCCAGTATCCTCTCTTTTCGATCAGTTTGATACTCTATTGCGGTACAGTAGACGTGCTGTTTGTTGCGTTAGACAGCTTTCTCACATTTCATTTCAAAGGTGGTGTCACGCATGATGATAGACAGGCATGATACAAGTGCTTGCTATGTATCTGTTATGAGAGGCTAAACTGGATTCCCCAACGCCTTTAACATATGCCATAGGTTTCGACATGAAACATCGTAATTGAGGGATCAAATCCCAGTCCCTTTCTTGGACCCGAGCCACCCCTTATGCATGGCTTCCGGTCCAATCATCACGCTCAGATACACTTACCGTCCCTCGCCTCGGCTGACGAGATTCAGAAGAGCCATACTTCTCAAGATAGGTACCAATGGCCATCACATTGGCAAGCTCCGTTACCAAGGGCCAAAGTTCGCGCGGTTGATGTGGGCTTCCTGGACGATGAACCTCCCAGTGATCTCAAGTAGCGTATCGATGAGTCGGCGCACATGGGACACCGTCAACGTCTCTGCAGCTCGATGGACACGAAGCTCCTCAGCCATCTGCTGGAACTGCTGGACCTCCTGGTGGACGTACCGCGAAGTGCGGTCATGGTAGAAGAGCTCCTTGCCTACCGACTGGATCTGATTACCATCAGCGATAGATTCCTTGAAGTTGACCCAGAATTCTGCGAAGCCGCTGTAGTAGGACTCCTCGCGTTCGGGCACGTCTGCATTGGGGGACAGAACGCCGCGCAACCACTTCGTGTTTCGCAGAATCAGGCTCATCTGGTTCAACTCCGTGACCTCGGGTTCGATGAAATCCAGCCAGCGTTCCACGACCTTGATGCTGTTGATGGACGCCAGACCTAGCACGAACTCGGTGTTGGCGACATAGACTGGGAAGTACTCCGATCGCATCCGTCGAGAGACCTGAAGCGCGCCTGGAACTGTTGGAAGACGGATTTTGTTGTCATCCTGGAGGCAGACGTATGTAGTGCCCTCTTCGTCAGAAACCGCCACGCAGCCGTAGATCATATCCCGGACCTCGCGCGGGAGGTGGAAGAAGCGTGAGTCGTCGTTGAGTTTCGTGAGCCACCCTGGCGTCTGGTACTTCCGGATGATTTCATCCGCCTTGCGAGCGCGCACTTTCATGGGCACTGCAGATGCGGCATGGTTGACGGTCATACGTTTTTTATCGGATTTCAACGACTTGTGGGTGGTCGCGCGTTTAGAACGGGGTTCTGCGCCGGATGGGTATGGCACGTCGCGCTCGACTTTGCGAACGGAAGACTGAAGTTTTGGCATGTTGCGTCTTTGGTCCGCTGATTGACAAAGGTAGGTACGTGTCTGTTGCGCTGTATGTATGAGTGTGTGTTGAAAGTGAGGTGGTGGTGTGCGAGTGGAGTGTGGTATGAATGAGAAAAAAGGATGAACAAAATGTTGATGCGGATTTATATACGCGTGCTGATGCCTCCAGGTGCGTGAAAGCGTTTGAATAAACCCCTATATAGGGTATTCACTGAGTGTCCCTAGATAGCCCATGAATATCCGAGTGTAAGCTAACAACGTTCCCCGGGTCAAATTTGCTATCCACCTGGCTTCTAGGCAGACTTTCAATGTGAGATCTTCTTGCAAGCTTCCGCGATCCGTTCTCTCTAGTATAGCGAACTGCGACAAACAAGGTAGCGCGCTTGATCAACAGTGTAGGTTATTTTCAAAGTATTAGGACTTGTACCATGTTGGACTTACCGCCTCAGTCGCGGACCCGGAGGTACTGTTACCCCGTTACTGATTAGTAGCCGTTCAGAACATTGCCTGTAGATGAACGGGCATCTAGGCCTCAGGTCCGTCTTCTTTGCAGACTTTACTGGAAACCAGAGTGTGCATATAACTAACCCATGCGAACGCAAGATGGGAGAAAAGAAACTCAACATTCGATATTGCATCTTACATATGACCGTTGACTCTACCTATGTAGATAGAGTGACTTTCTATTAATCGTAAGTTGAGACTAGGATACACGCTCACGTGCCATCATAGAAGCATGAGGAGACTTTCAAAGAAATCACATTATTGCAAGCGTCACAGCTTTCGGAAGTCTGGGAGAAATTGCAATAGTATTTATAGCTACCTCGACGGCCTTCTACTCTACCTATAGATATCAACGCCATCTAAACAGTCAGCTCGATCTACACGCGTTAAACTCATGCAGAAACGTCAATTTGACTCGAAGCCCTTCAGAATCCGCCAGTATGCCTCGCCAACTTCCCCAACACCCCTAGCAGAGTCGAAAGTATCGGCGGGAGATGCGGGTCTCCAGGATGACATAGCTGTCATAAACGACCTACAAGATGAAATTCCCTGCTATTCTGCCAGCAATTCGAAAACAGCAACGGTATGGCCAACCTCCCTGATCCAGGCGCATCTACCAAGATCCAAAGTACCACCGAGAAATTTCATACTCTTTAACCACGTAATTTCCGTGCATCTCCAAGAGCGCATTGATCAGGTTCTGAATGTCCTCTAGCGCCAATGTCTCATCCTTCCGCTTGAGAAACATAGGCGCGGCTTGTTGTTTAAAGAGCGCAAGCTCGTTCTGGATAGCGCCAGAAGTCGTCTCGTGGTAGTAGAGGTCTTTTTGGACAACCTGGATAAGATTGCCGTCTGCTACCTCTTGCTTGAAGTCCACCCAATACTCCGCCCAGCCGCTATAATGGGAGTCGGGGTGGTCGTCCATGTCGGATGTGTGGGCGTAGCACTCTGCCCAGATTGACCATCGAGGCCGGGGGCGGTCTTCTGGGTGGGGGACGAAGTTCTTGCGATTCCAGTCGCACTTGCGTAGGATGAAGCTCATCTTTGTGAGCTCGGTGATCTCTGGTTTGATGAAGTTCAGCCATCTGTTGACGATCTTCAGGCTGTCCACTGAGGCGAGGCCGAGTACAAACTCAGTCTTCGAGACGTAAACTGGAAGATACTCGGCTCGTGTCCTCCGAGAAACTTGCAAGAGAGGCGGGACTGGCGGGAGACGGGCATCGCGGTACTTGTCGCTCTGCTTGCACACGTACTCGGTATCCTCTTCTCTACCATCCGCCACATAGCCATAGATCTGATCTCGGACTTCGCGCGGCAGCTTGAAGAAGCCGGATACATCGTTAAGATTGAGACGATCCTCTGGTGTGCCCTCCAGAACCTCTTTTTCGTCTTCGAGAACGATCATTGGAATCATCCTACCGTTCCGCGACACTGCGTCAGACTTCACAGAATCAACGAACATATCGTCGTCATCTGACTCCCCAGGATCCACGAACATGTCTTCGTCGTCCGACTCCACAGGATCCACGAACATGTCTTCATCATCCGATTCCCATGCGTTGAAGGCGATTTCAGTTTTGATTTGGCTTGTTTCCGTGGTGGCAATGACCATCTCCTCCGATTCAGAACCGTCAGAGAGGGCGGGATTGACGCATGTGTCCTTTTCGTCTGATCGCCGACGGGAAGAAACCATTGCTTGTCGTGAATGGGTCTCCGTTCGCGAGGGATATGGGGACACACGAGCGGGAGGTCGACGGCCGACAGGAGACGGTCCGTTGGACGTGCGGATTGAAGTATTGACTTTAGGCATGACGAACCCCTTGGTTGAATCTGTCAGGGTGGTTTGTTTGAGGAAGTGGATGCGTGTGTCGGGGGGGGACACAAGTGGTGGGTGGTCTGAATGAGAAAAAGATTGGAGAAGTGTTGATGTGATATAAATACAGGCGCTGGCGCCCCAGATGTGCGGTTTCACTTCCATTCTGCGTCGTGAATGGTACCCGGTAGCTCTTGGAGGCGTACCATTGAATGTCTACATGGAACTCTCACCAACTGAACCTCTCTCATTGTATATAGTTGTAAACTGACAATGTTATAAGCGCCAAATCTCGCACTCACTGTTCTCCTCGCGGGAAACTCGATGGGGACCCGCCAAGTTGCCATTACTCCTTTTCGCGTATTGAACGAGCTTCGTCAAGGCTAATGTCAGCTCTATGCAGCAGAACATAGTATTCCAGGAGTTAGATTTACATTGATCCGAAAAAGCTAGGCTTACCGCATCGAGCACAGACATGCTGCCAATTTACTAGTCCCAACATGTCTTGGTTGGCTTGTGTATCATCTGTAACTGAGTGACCCAGGTCCAAGTCTGATGACTGCTTTTATGATCAAAGTAATAGAAAAGTCCGTTAGGGACCACAAAAAGCATGTATAATTGAGAGAAGTCAAGAGACACGCATTGTCTACGTCACTGGGCTTTATGTCACGAAAGGCAAGGTTACAGTAGTTGAAAGAAACTTGGAGCTTTCTCTGTTGATATGGAGAAGGTAGTTGGTGTAAGTGATAAAAGGAGAATAACGTGACGCGGAAAACAAATCATAGGAGCGTGGAGTGGAGCACCGCAATATGCTGAATGCTGTAATCGTCAACTAAACAAAATACCTCCCATCAAGCTGAAAGGCTTGTCTAGGTTCAGCTCCTAAACGCCATAAAGATTCGCAATTTCAATTAGTACAATCAATCGTACATGCTCCCGCCTCGTCGACCTTCATATCGAGCTTACCAAGGCCCGAAATGCCGTCGAAGAATGGTCTTGTCCCGAGCGATGTAGTTCCCGTGAAGTTCGAGGAGCTTCTCGATCAGCTCCTCCAGATCCTTCACTTGAAGTGTGCTATCGGCCTTCTTCTCCAGCAGCCCTACAGCTAATTGCTGGAACGCAGAGACATGAGTCTGAACCAGCTTTGATGTGTCGTCGGGGTAGTAGATCTTCTCTCCAACGACTTGGATCAGATTCCCATCGGCGACAAGTGTCCGGGGATTGAGGTCGAGCCAGTACTCAACCCAACCCGTATAGACGGCCATGTCGTGCTGTTCGACGTCGGCCTCGTCATCTTCCCAATTCCGATTCCGCAGCACGAAGCTCAGCTTGGTGATGTTATTGACCCATGGGTCGATGGTCTTCAACCACTCACGGACAGTCTTCAGGCCTCCTTCTGAGGCAAGACCGAGCATGAACTCAGTGGACGCAGCCCAAACGGGGCCATACTCTTCCCGTCCCTGGCGGCTGGTCTGAAGCAAGGCCGGGACCTTTGGCATCCCTAGGTAGTAACCGGCAGACGCAGTGTCATGGTATGCGTCTCGCTGCAGACCGACCCGAACGGTGTTCTCGATAGGGCCCACCGTAACAGTCTCCTCGGCTTCGCCTTCTGCGACAAAACTGTAGACTATGTCACGTATTTCACGTGGGAGGCCATAGAACAACTGAAGCTCGTAAGGGCTCGTGGTGGCTTCTTGGGTGCTCGTTACGCTTGAGCCTTCCTCGTCTTCATCTGAAGAGATGTCGCCATCGATGAACATGTCTTCGGAATCTGAGTCCTCAAATTTGAACTCGGGCAGCGGCTTATGGACAGTTTTCTTTCCAGCCCGTGGTGGGTATGGTCCCGCCCGCTTGGACAAGCGGGCTTGTTGCTTGCCTAGCGACGAATCTGCTTTCGGCATCTTTGTAGTATCGGGGGCTTTGGATAGAGAGGAAATCCGAGGTTGAAGATGAGAAATGGGATCCCAAAGATGAGACCCCAAAGAGGTATTGACTGGTACACTGGGGGGCAGTGGGAGGAGATTTCTGATGACGAGAAGGTCTGGTCAGGGACCGAATTAAATGCAGGAGAACGCATCTCTACAATGTTGCTTTCACTCCTCCCGGGTCGTGAAAGTGATCCTTCAATGTGCCGCTGTGCGTAGACATTGAATGCATCTAGGTGAATGTGTAGAAATGATATCGAGGTTTCTGTCATTCCCTGCCCACCGAAGGCACATTGTGTTTTGACTATTCAATGGGCTCGCCGTTATCTGGCGGAGGTATAGTTGATGCATCTTGATGGTATAAGGAAACGTTGGTCACAGCCAACGAGTCGCTGAATCACGCACTGTCGCATAGAAAGGCCGTGCCCTCGCCCTCCATGACATCTTTCAAAGCTGTTCAAGCCGGAAACAACTCAAAGATTTCGTATTTGCGTGTTGGTTCCGTGATTTTGAGAAAAGAAGCTCATTAGGTGCTTTAGCCAAAGATGAAACACATCGAAAGAGTCCGAGACGTCGTATTGTGAATAGAAGGAGATACAGCGAACGTCAACGGAGCTTATGTTGAATCCATCCGATGCGTGTTGTACAATGTTCGCAGATAATGAGAATCGTGAGAGTGACGGGGAGTATAGAAAAACAATGAACGTAATATAGGTACGCTAACACTAAGATAGTGATAGGTCTGAAAATGAGGTAGACTAGGAAGCATATCGAGGGGGCGCAAGACTCATTAGTAGATAGTCTCCACACCATGGTGCCTAGCTTCCGAGCTTCTTGAACTCACATCTCTAGCCGCTTCGATAGAGTAATTACCACGGCCCAAATCGCCTCCTCAGAACGCGTGTCTCCACCAAATGCCCATGATCCCTGACCAGCGCATTGATTAGCTTCTTGACATCCCCGACCACCAACTTTCCTGCTTGGCGTTTCTTCCGCATCTCCTCAACAGTTACTCCGAACGCCTCCCTCTCCTTCCCAATCATCTCCGATCTGTCCGCCGGCGCCGAATACTCCAATCTCTCTCCATCCACATAGATCAAATCCCCATCAGCCACACCCTTCCTAAAGTCAAACCAATACTCCACCCACCCATCATAAACCATCTCAATCCACCCATGTGGTGGCAGATCGCTCCGCCCCTCCGTCCACTTCTCGCCCCGGAGGATAAAGCTCATCTGATTGAGGTAGCCCGCGAACGGTCGGATCCACTCTAGCCACATCTTCACCACCTCGATGCTGCTGTCGGAGGCGAGGCCGAGCGTGAACTCAGTCTGGGAGACCCAGATGGGGAAGTACTCTGTGCGGGCTTGTTGGCAGACTTGGAGCAGCGCGGGAGGTTTGGGGAGGAGCGGCTTGTAGCCGGCGTGCCAGTCTTCGGAGACGCGGGAGCGGCGCATGGCGACGGTGACGGTGTTTTCGGTAGCGGCGTGGTGGGCGTAGATTTCGTTGCGGAGTTCGGCGGGGAGAGCGAAGAAGGGGAAGGGTTTGGAGGGGAGTTTGGGGTCCGTAGCTGCCACATCTATCTCCATGTCTGAGTCAAGGGAACGTTCGTCCTTTCCATTTCCCACGTCTCCGGAACCCACGGCCAGGTGTTGGGATTTGAGCGCCTTCAAGAGCTGCTCTAGATGCTCCTGAGATCGAAGAGGGTAGCGGGCCCGTTGGGAAGCTTTCGTTGAAGCCGAAGAACATAGTCGAAGCGACCGTCGTTGGAGACACATGTGGTCACGGCGCTCCTTCTTCAGAGCTCTCGTGTTGCTGTACATCCCCTGTTCCGCCTCAACCTTGCTGATGATAATGAAAACGACCGTCCCAGGAAGATACCAAATCGGGTGTGCCACAGTGAGGAAGTGAGATTGTCAGGCGGCAAGGCATGGAACCGGGCTGAGTGAATATTGATATTAATCATACGGGAAGCTAGAAAGCAATCTGAGGGCAGGAGCGCACCTGGTGCCTACCACGACTGGCATAAGTATATGAGCCCATTGGTGATAGGGATTGCGGATACGTTTGCATGGCAACTGCACACCATCGCATTGCAGCTATATGAAAGAGGCCTCTTTGTATTCTGCGTCGCTTTGACAAAGCAGCGTAGTAGCAAGCATATCCAAACAGGATTTGGATGTTGCTAGAATCATCTCAACGTGTGTTCCAGAGTTTCCTTTCATCGCGATAAAGTTATGAGCATTCTTTATTCATAGCAGTAAATCAATTCTTGCCCGATTAGTGCTGTCGCGGAGATGATTTTCTAACTCAGCACTGCCGTCAACAGGACCGTTTTCGTTTACCGACATTCGTCAGCGTCATAGCCGAGTAGAGCGCAAAGACTGACTTTGGAACGGTGCTCCTATGCGACGACGACGTTGTCACTGAGGGCCATGACTTCCGCAAACTATTCGAGCGGTGGATCGAGTGAGTACAAGGAAGCTCTCACAAAAATGGACGAGCTGCGAGGGCACGGCATTGTTGTTTCGACTTGGACCTACTCGTTAGAGAGCGTCCACCTTAACGTAGAGCATAACTCGGAGAACATGGTAACAGTATTCTGTGAAGTTGGCGCCGCAACAATCGCCGAGGGAGTTAGTTAGAGCGTCCTAGAAACGAGGATGCTCTGTTAGTGCAATGGCGGACTGGAACGACGGCAAACGCATCGTCTTCTTGACTGGCGTCAGCTGCGTACATCGCGGAGTCGAGCGCGGGTCGACAAAGCCAGAATCCAAGTGCCGTGGTGTAGAAAAGTTCCAGCTCCAAGACTCCGAAAGCCAAGACGCGTGAAGGTGAGGTTGATTTGTTTGGTCGGGAGTTGGCCGATAGTAAGAATGAGGGATGAAGATGACGAAGTCGAGGACAGTGATGAGGACACCTAAGATCACAGGAAGAAGGCCTACCCGCTCAGTCAACAGCCACTGTGCTTAAGCTGAAGTTCCTATCAAGCCCGAGCTGCTGGTAGAAGTCTTGGAGATAGTCGAAAGGGTGCCAGTCGCAAAACGTCCGCCATGATTGGCCATGAAGACTTTTACCACCAGCCGGCCCAAGGTTTGAGAGAGTGACACGGGTTCTGCATGAATGTCTGAAATGGTTGGGATAGCTCTACTTCTTCAATCACAAACCGGAGCGTGACATCAACTCATTTGGGAAAATCAGCCCTCTATTGGAGACGGGCGGGTAACGGTTCACTTTAGCGGGCTTTCTTTTCTTAGCTTTTCAGGCATCCTGAGAACTCTGATTCAAAAAGACGAGGTCCAATTGGTTGCGATATCTAGGGTGTGTTCTCTTCCAAGTCACGCCTCGGCCCCATCCTAGGCATTGGTCACACTGGTAAGGCTTAGTATCGTAGTAAAGGATCTATTTCAAGGTGCACTTACTCTAGTTTTTGGTATTCCGGGAAATAGCGCAGCCACTTGAAGGCCTACAACAGTATACCAGCCCCAAAGCGGGCTCTGATCTCTGCTTCGGCCGACTCAAGGTGATCTCGGGAGCCGCGGAGGCTGTGATCGCTACTATGACCTGGTGTTGGCCTACATAGATGAGGAACACATCGCGAGGCGGCTGCGAAGTGCATTCCGCAAACGACTAAAAGAGCGAGCATCGTGGTTGTAGTTGGGACCGAAAATCCCTGCAAGGCTTATTGCTGATGACTACGTTGACGCTAGAACTAATGCAGTCAGCTGTGCGTGATTGGTTAGATTGTGGGTAGACTGCTTGAGACTCTCCATCTCAGAATATATATAGGTTTGAACATGTGCCTTTAATGTTCTCAAACAGATCCCCCGTCGTCTTACTCTTACCTCGTCTATATTCATCAAAACTAAGCTTTCAAGCCCCAGAATAACCCTCACGTCCCTGGCCAGCAACACAACCACTACGATCAAACGAATATCCACAACGAAATCATTGACGCACCTTCTACACCTTAACAACATCCCAAATTCCTCCGAGTCCAATCAACCAAAATGTGCATCACATACCTCCTCACCCGAAAGCCCAAAGGCGGCAAAGAAGTCAGCGAGGACGGTACCCGCCAGCCGTCCCAAGAGAAAATCCAGTATGGACAAGAGACGCATCAGCAAGGCGCTGCAAACACGGTCGCGTTCCCTACAAATGGGCATCCAACGACATCTTGAAACTTGAAACACAGATGATTCGGAGCGCGGCCGTTGGGTGTTGATATGGACCTATAATTCCGAGTTTGCGGTTTGCGATGGACATGTGGTTCCAGACTATGGGATAACGAGATGATTCTGATGCTGAAGAGAGATACTAGAAGCTAAAGAGAGAATGGGGGAACGGCGATCGGAGTCTAAGGGGATGAGATATTTTGATTCAGCGCGTAATGTCTGTACGATAGTGTGCAAGAATGGATAGAATTCAACCACAAAGACGCTTTTCTCAAGCGGACGTTACCTTCTGATGCGCCGGTGTCTATGAGATACCACGTGATGACAAGCCGCCAGATCTCATTTAGGGCCAGCCTGTGTGTCGGACTATAAAACCCTACACAAAATCGGATGAGCCAAGCTGTCTGAGACAAACGTACCTGTCTCGTAAATGAGGCATCATTCCTACAGTGTCCGTACTAGCGGCCCGAAACAAAACGTTCAATGCCAAGACTCTTGACCTGTTAGCCATCTCCGCTACTTCTTCTATTATCCCCCTGCGTATTACAAGTAGCTCCCTAGTCTCTATTGTAGAATGATAGCAGGGCGCCCGGAAGAGTTTCTTCATCAAATCCAGCATCAGCATCAACCATACACTCTAGGTTAGAGTTGAAGACATTTGTTTGTCTATTCTAGATTTATTGCTAGGCCTCTCTCATTAGCAGCCCCCACAAAGCACAAGATGCTTCCAACCCACCCGCAGACTCGAATCACGCGCCAGATTTCAGCCTCCAGCACCCCAAGGCTATCCAGCAGAAAAAGCCCCAGACGTCAAAAGCGCGTGGCGGCTCCCCGACATGCGTGATTTCTGATTCGCGATGGCAATCAGGCTCCCGCGAGGTGTTTGCGGCCTGGCGGAGGAAGGGTGTCCTTCGCAGCAGGCATCCGTGCCCGATACGAGATCACGAGGCGGAGCCGGGGTTGTTTTCTAGAGCGGAAAGGCTGCGGTGTTAGGTGTTCTCGGACGACTGGGGGCCAGGATGTGGTGCTTCGGGCTGTTGTTTCTAGTCGACTTTCTCGGGATCGCCTCGGATGGCTTGGAGGGAGATCACCGGAAAGCTTGGTGCCGAGTTGGGCCTTGTTTCTGGTGGACAGGCTGGTGAGGCAGTTCCGGATGGATGGGAGGAAACGGAGAAGAGACGGAGAAGAAACTTGGAACTGTCGCATCAGACTGGAAAGGAACTTGGAACAGTCGCATCGGGCTGGATTTGGAGCGCAACCTTCATCGCATCAAGCTAGATTCGGAGGGCGTCATGGAACGAGCAAGAAGCAATATCGTCTGGTACGATGGTTAGCGTAGGCAACGGGACTGATCGAGACGGCGGTCAGTCGTCGAGGAGCAGCAGGTTTTGAAACGCCTGCAGCCTCGCAGCTGTGTGGCCACGCTTTTATCAGGGCGGTAAAATGAGGAACAGGCTGCCTCGACTGCGCCTCGCCACCGAGCATCGCAGGGAGCCCGTCATGGGGACAGCAGTGGTGGTGAGAGTTGCGAACTGCGATATGGCGACTGCGCCTCACGTACGCCCCATTCCGCCCCATGCATTGCTGCCGCCTTCGGGAAGAGGCCAATCAGATCGCTGAGAGGCGCGAGGTTGGCGCCGACTTCATCCTTCAACACCTTACAAGGCATTTTCTGGCCTTGCGCCCCGAGCTGAGCACGATGGGGAACCTCAGTATTAAGCAGCGCGCTCGCTGCGCAGTCTGGCATCGGAACTTGATCGCTTCTTACGCACCTTCTTACGTCCTCAACTGCGCTCTCGCACCATGGCGATCCAAGGCCAGCGACCGCAGCACTCGACGAGCATTTACCTGACGTTCAAGGTCTTTCAACTCATCAATCAGCTCCGGCGTCGCCTCAAGCCGCGTGTCCAGGCCAGTTCGGCCGAAACGCTCGACGAGATCGTCGGAGCCAAGCGTGCCGGCATCAGAGCCACTGTCGAGGACGTAACCTTCAGCAGACTCGAGAAGAGCCTCCCCCACCAGGCGAAGCATCGCCATCGAGACCGCGTCGCGAAGCCGCAGAAGAGGGGCAGCCGCGTGAAACCTCTGCCTCTCGGAAAGCACGCTTCCGGCGGTGCTAGCACTCATGAAGAAGAGGTACAACGGTATGTTGTCTGGACTTCGTTTGGTTTCATGTGTCGATGGTGTTCTGAGGCTGACCCCTGCGTCACAGCATGTTGAGGGACTTGGAGAGTCCGAATAGCGCATTGCAGCTCAGCCAGGTCGCGGCAAACCAGAAGCAGTTCCTCAATCGAAACACGGAGCCAAACTTCGACATCTTCCCGCTCCAAGTGCTGATCTGCCGCCTCGCCGAGGTTCAAGATGCCATCGAGGTGCTGTACCTGGCACGGGCACAGTACGACGACAAGTGGCTCATCTGCCAGGGCAACGAGCTTGGACTAGCCATCGACGAGGTCTTCATCGCCAACTATGAGCACCTGTTGCTCAGCTTGCGCGGCCAGCTGATGCAGGCCATTGTGCGCAAGGTGCTCGAGCGTGCAAAGGGAGGGAGCCACGACGAGTACGGCAAGAAGCAGAGACGGCTGCTCTCGTGGTTCAGCGAGTTTCCTGACTGCCACCGGCCGCTGAGCACGACGTGGCCCTGGTCGATCAAGCCCTCGCTGGCCGTCCTTTGGGGCGTGTGCTGGATGTTTTACTACCCAAACGGGACGCAGCCAAACCCGATCGCCAGCAGCGGTGCCGAGTACGATAACCTGGGCGTGCCGCAGAACTACTTTCTCAACGACGACGAATCGGCTAGGCAGTTCATGGGGTGGAGCACGAGGCCGCCGCAGCCAGATGAGTGTGAGTGATGAATTTCCTACCGTTGTCCTGTTTTGCCCCTCTTGTCCTGAACCCCTACTGTTGATCTCTACTACTGGTGAATTGCCGTGGTGGATCCCTGCTGCGGGGATCCCTGCTATGGGTGAATTCCTTTAGTGGTGAACTCCTACAGTGGTAATCCCTACTGCGGTGGACCACCGGCTGTCTGCGTCTCCTCATGTTGTGCCTGTTCCAAGCAGTGGCTAATCACCGTCAAAGCAGATGTCCAGTTCGGACGGCAGATGATGCAGCAAGCGGGCGACGGCGGACGCAGAGGCGGTCGCGGAAGTGTTGGAGATGTCGGTGCCAGGATGCGAAACGCCGAGGGCGATTTGTCAAGCGGTCACATGACCCGCCGGCCGTCGCACAACCTGCACCTGAATGCTGCACAGCCACAATATGCTAACCCCCCCTCCGGTATGTGACTCACCCCAGCTCCCAGGCCCCAGGCCCCATACGTGGCCCTGTCGCCGCAGAAGAAAGCACACTATTCTCCGTTTCAGCCTTCTGGCCCGCCGCTGACGCCCAGGCAGATCCAATCGGCAGCGCAGGCTTCCTCGCACAATTCACAGGCTCCACCAGGCAGTCCCAAGCGTCGCCCGCTGCCCAATATAATAATACTTACGCGTTGTCGTCCCACGCGTCGTCGACGACTCCAGCCCAAGCCTTCCCGTGGCCTGGAAACTCAGGCATCGCCACCGACGACTTTCTTGGCCCGGACGTCGATGCGTTTGCAAACTGGAATTTCACACAGCCCAACGCAACCACGCAGCACTCGCCCGTCTCCCCCGAGTTGCCACGCCAGAGTCTTGACGGCAGTCATCTGACTCCCACCATAAGACTCACCGAGCCGAACGGCCAGGCACCGGATGCTCGACGGCTAGCTGCGCCTCAAGTTTTCCTCGCCGCTTCAAGTATATATGACGCTGGCACGCCTCAGGCGCCCCTTCCCCAGCAAAATCAACATCGCCAGAACATCAGTGTCCATACCAACTTCCCAATTTACAACAACAATAACATTATGGGCCACATCTCCCAAGGGTCTCCACATAACATGACCCCCAACACGCCAAATAACACCAGTATTCTCAGTCCAGTCAGCATGGGCGGAGAGCGATCGCCCGTTTCCTACCACTCCCCTCGAAGACTGTCAAACGCGCAGTCACATGCCAGCTCGCACAGTCGTCCGCGGGCAGAATCAGAAGAAGGCTCGCAATCCCCAGAGGCCGCCGAATCGACCATCTCCCCCCGCCGTGGCGGCCATGCCTTCAAGCGCGCCGAAGAGCCTCCTCGCAATGCTGCGAACAAGATGTTCTGCCAACATAGCGACTGTGCGACCCTAAACACCACCTTTGATCGTAAATGCGAATGGAGGTTTGTATTACCTTTATCATCACCCTCCCCTAGCCATAACTAACATGCCACTCTAGTAAACACATGGACAAGCATGACCGCCCCTACAAATGCTCCGTCGCCGGCTGTGAGAAGCTCCAGGGCTTCACCTACAGCGGCGGCCTGCTCCGGCACGAGCGCGAAGTCCACAAGATGCACGGCGGCACCAAGAAAGCCCTCTTCTGCCCCTTCCCGGACTGCAAGCGCTCCTCGGGGCAGGGGTTCACGCGCAAGGAGAACCTCGCTGAGCACAAACGCCGTGTGCATCGCGGCGTCTCGGGATCGTCGGATCTCGGCACCGCGTTCAAAGCTGAGGCCGGGGAGCGCGACGACGGCGACAGTCCCGAGGAGCTCCGCGAGGAGGAGACGCAGCTCGAGAGCGACCTCTACGCCTCGCGGAAACGGAAGCGCTCGGAGGTCATGCCTGCGGACATCGACGATGCCACGGATTTAAACGCGGAGGTCAAGCGGCTGCGGAGGGAGAATGAGGACTTCAGGCGCAAGAACGAGGATATGGCTGTACGGTTACGGCAGCTTGAGGAGGTGGTGATGCGGTCGCAGCAGCAGTCGCAACAGCATGGGCCGCGGTAACACTTCTAGTCTCGTCGGCAACTCTTAATGTCTCTTTTTCTTTAGTCAGTTACGACGGGGTGCATTGCGTTGGCGTTAAGGCATCTAGAGGCTCCCTGTGCCCATGCCATGGTTTTTATGAATAGGGTGGGGTTGGGTGGTTGTTTATATCTACAGACTCTACACTACGAATCCCCGACTTTCTTCGCTCGCTCGCGATGTAAAGAGCTTGCGGGCGAGCGACTTATACGTTTATGTCTTTTGTATTGTTCTTATGAGGTGGAATCAAGGACCGGGGTGGGCGCGAAAGGGGGGAGAGGAGAAGCATCTCCGCTCCATCAAATATCCAAGGTTGATTAGGATTAGTAAATAGAGAAAGAATAACGTGTGAAACCGCTCCCCATACACTCTTACCGTTTAGTGAACTGTGAACCCCTCAAACCCTTGAAACCTAACGATTCCCGAAAAACTCGGGCTCGTGATGATGGGATGAGGTCAACGAGATGGCGGCCTGACAAATCGCGTTTTTCGGCGCCTCGCTGCCTGAGGTGAAACCTGATGGCTGCCTAACGTCGCCACCCCTGCGGGTTTATGCTTTTGCTTCGCCACCCTGACTCTTCGCGTCTAAGATTCAGATTCGGATTCGCATTCATTTCACGCCCTCATCATCACTTCCAGCGTCATTTTTCGCATGCTAGGTTCGCGCCCTTCCTGTTTCCGCACGCAGAAAGATGGAAGGGCGTTGAGTCACAAAGAGTCATCCCCGATAGTTGCCCATGTGACAGCGCGTCTTAGCGCGGTCTCTGGGGCGGCAGAGGGGTGCAGACGGCGCAGTTGACGGGGTTCGATGATGCTGATGCGGGATTTCTGTGGCCGCGGGTGTGGCGGTGCGCGGATGGCCGCGGAGGTAGGTATAGTGTGCATGGAATGGGGATGCCGGGTTTGGAACTCCGGTGTGTGTTGGGTCGTGAGAAGATGGCGCGCGATTGGTGGGTTCTAGAGCTTGTTCGAGGCCTTTGTAGGGAATGAGCCCCCGCCCCCCTCGGCGGATTGGATGGTTTGAGAGCATGGTGATGAGATCTATCGATCGGGGGAGTGCTGACGGGCATGAGGGGAGGGTGAAGCGCTAGGGTGAGCGAGAGGGGGAGCTCATGCAAGACATGATTGCCTGCAGGTGGGTCATGTCGTTTTTGATGGGGGCGGATATCGGGGGTGTTCTGGAAGCGTGGAAGCCTGAAAGAGGAGTGTGCGCCATATGTTTGAGATGCGGAAACCCGTATCCTCTCACAGGAGGCGGTTGGTGCGGCTGATATAATCTACAGGTAGAAATTATGGCTATAGTCCGAGAAAGCAATGTCATGACTCCAAAATAACAGGAAACCCTTGCAGCCACATTGGAAAACGCCAAAATAAAACCAGGACCCCCATAGTCCCCCTTCTCCTCAGTACCGGCTAAGTACAACAATCGCGAGCTATCTATACAGTAGCCCCAATAGCAGCGCCTGCCAATGAGAAGACAATCCAGACAGCCGTGAGGATCCCAAGTCTAGGGGGACAGAACCTGCGTGCGGTTAGCTACCATAACCCCAAGTATGAGCGTGAAGACGTACTCTTCCGAACTTAGACTGATAAATCCACCCCAAAAGAGCCATTGCGCAATCCACAGCAGGAGCATGCTTATCGCCGTCACCACATGCAAGTTCATGAATGCTTTTTGAGAGGCCCAGTCGATTTGGCTTTCGGTGGGGAGAGTGCCATAGCTCTTGTGAATTCCTCCCTTGTCACTCATCAAAGATGTTTCTTCCAAGGTCCTACTCTTCGTCTTCCAATGTGCCGAGTTCTCTCCTGACCTTGTGCGGTGTTCGTTCGAGTAGGCCCATGGCTCCTCCGCATTGTTCGATGCTCTCTGCGTGCTTCTCTGCCACTTTGGTAAATCGAGGTTACCAGATCCAGTCAACCTATTCATGATAGGTATAGTTCGCCATAACTGAACGAATGCCACGCCGATGATAAGAAACCACAGGAGTGCTCCCGCGTACATGGTTTTTGCCGATGTCCCTCTTTCTACGCCTTCCATATCTGCAAAGTAGAAGTTGTGTTTTAGACCGTAATCGACAGTCATAATGATGTAATACGACGATAGAAGTTGGAGGATCATTTCTGCAAGCAGGGAAGATGCGGCCGCGGAGAAATTCATCGCTTCGAAGGGTTGGGAAGTAATCAGCAGAATCGGCAGCCAGGCAGGCCGAGGCATGGAGCACCAGAGGAGCATTAGCTGGAAGACGGGAGTGTCCTCATATCCAAAAGTGCTTTGGACGAGAAATGCGTTCAGGCAGTTTGCGAGCAGTTGAAGGACAGCGATTAGGAGGCCAGTAGAGACCCAGCCCCACGGATGCGGGTGCCATAGGAAGCTGCGTGTGATGCGATGTAGTCCTGTTCTCCGACCGAGATATGCGGCTAGAAAAGTAGCTATATTTATCAGAGCAAAGCTTCCGAGCTTCTCCTCGTTCGAGGCACACTTTTCCGTTGATTCGATAGATCCCGGGAGGGTGATGGGGGCGTTGTCTGATGTGTTGGATGGTTGGATAGTCCATCGCCATGGAACCATGTCGCTAGGGATAGGGACGGCCAAATGGCGCCAGTCATCTGGTAGACCATGCCAGTCTTGCACACTACCACAAAGACCGTGGAGCCACTTGACATAGTCTATTCGAGTCTCGAAAATCTGGCATGAACCTCCGCAGGATCGGTAGCTAATGTTGTGGCAGAAGCAAGCCCTGTCTACTGCGCGCTTGACTTTGCAGTAGCCATTAGAGTCTATCTCACAAGCATCGGTTGCACATTGGTCAGTAAGTCCGGTTACCTGCTTCGGCATATCTGTGACACACGTAGGCCAGTGCCAGTCTTCAATGGGGATATACGCGAATTCTGTAGTTTTAAGTCGGTCCATCCAGTTGTCGGGTAGGGACATCGGTCCACAAGTGGCATTTATCCATAGCCGCTCCTTCGTCCAGTCTATCTGCCCTGGTCCTGAACAGGGTTCCTGTAGGGGATCTATAGTGAAAGCACTGCAGAAACATTCTTTATCGAAATAGTTGCCATATCCGATTCTATGGTGGGTGAGATCGTAGCCGACAGTTTCGAAATCCAGAGCGATCATGGAGCGTAAGGATCCACTATATTCCCAAGGACGAGCAGCGTTTCCGGTATGGAGGGTGGTGCTTGTGAAGCTACAGGAGGCCATTACACGATGAAATGGTTCCATAGACAGAGCAGAAACTGAGCGCGTTAGGCAGGTTGGTGCCTTGTACATCACATTGACGGCCGCATATCCTTCCGCCAGGGAGGCCGGGGACAGGTTTTGCAGCTCGTTTGCGTCGCCGACATCAACAAGCCATGTTCGACCGGTATGTTCACGAACCCAAACATACAACTGCGCTTTGGCGAGTACTGATCTACTGCAGTATGGGAGATAGCCTTTGATAACATCGGAGGAAAATGCAGTGCTGAGACAGCTGAGCTGAGTGAGCCATTGGTGATGGGTGCAGAAGACTCCGAAGTGCGAGGTGCATCGTTTGCCGGTACACTGCGTCATGGCACTCAGCCAGGTGGATTGATCCTGCTGAGCGATGCATTGTGGCATAGGAGTCAAGTCTTCAGGATTGACCCAGCCACCACGATTGTTCTGGGAGCTTAAGTTATGGCCAGCGCCATCAAAATTGAGGCTAGCGGTATGGATCACTTCTACAGTAAGTTAGTCATGTTTAGCGCCAAAGACAATGAAGCTAACGGGAGTACAATACCTTTCGCAGTCACCCCACAAACCGCGGCCGTCAACAGAACAAGCCATGGGCTGTATATCCTCATCTTGCTGATGATAGAAAATAGAGGTTGAAGCCTAATGCTTCTCAGGTGCGGGGTTGCGAACATCCCATCACTCTCATGCTGTGCCACGCTCAGCCCTTCGCGCTAGTGGATTAACCATTATCCGCGGCGACCGGTGCATCACCTTTACATCCTATCCTCTACTGCTTCTCTCTTCAAACCCCTATGTCGCCTTGAAGCGCTTACTATCGTGCCAGCTCTAACAAGACTCTCCCCAAGTTCCGGTCACTACCCTACTCACAAGCTAGTCTTCACAGTGACACAATGGCCCACATTCTGGCCGTTGGTTCGCCTATTCTTTCTTATCGATGCTCGCAAAAAAATCGATCCAGCAAGGTAGCGTCAGGGGTCCTCAGCCAGTTCTAGAATAGCGCTCTTTCCATTTGTGGTTATGACTGCGAGTCCTGGAGTGCAACAGAAAATCTACCAACCCATTTCACGATGCAATTCTATAAAGCACCAGCATTTTCTCACTGTAGTCAGTCAAACAGCCTTCCATGTAAGGTGGTAACTGGAAGCCACTGCCAAAATGCTCTCCAGACTCACGAAGGGGAGGGATTGATGGGAACTGGCGTACTAGTCTACAAAGGTATCACAGCCTCGCTTGACATCACCAAGCTGCAAACCCCACCAACCGCGATCTACTGACAGGCCAACTCCGCAACCTGGGCCGTTCTTCCCGATACCTGCATAGCAAAAGAAAAACATACACTTGAAGCGAACATCAGTTTACGATTACCAGTAGCCGCAGTCTATTGGCTATCACGATCATGTGATGAACGATTGCGTGCTAATCTGGAGCGATGAGCAAGAGTATGAAGACGCGAATCCGAATCTTGAAAACATAAAAGCAAGATGATCTGCGCAATTCCTAAATCGTAAATCGACAATACGCATCTCTAGTACGCAGTCTTACTTCAGATTCATATTCAGATTCAGAGACAGATAGCCGCCATAATGTCTCCCAGCGCAACATTACCAGTCGAATCGCATCATCCTCCCAAAGGCGGGAACTCAACGAGTAGCAGGAACACTGCACCATTGAAGAAAAGCGGGACTTTGGATGCCGCTTTTGCATTTGAAGACATTACTCCGGCTATTGGAAGGGAATATCTCACTGCTCAAATCGTCGAGGATATCCTGAATGCCCCCAATGCGGACGACTTGCTCCGGGATGTGGCAATCACAAGTAAGTGTGATTCTTTTGACTAACTTGATATTATCCGGATGCTAAGTAGTGTGCCCAAATGAAGTCAGCGAGCGGGGTGTCGTATTCTTCCGAAAGCAAGACAGCCTCACCGACGAACTGCAAAAACAATTCATCACACGTCTGGGAGAGCTGACGGGGCGACCGAAAAGCTCGACCTTACATATCCACCCAATTCTGAACAACACAAATGAATTCGGCGCCAAAGACAGCGAGATCAGCAGAATCTCCTCGCAGTACCGGAAAGCCCGATATGATCTCGGCCAGCCGTCACTACGCCGAAACACCAGAGGTACAGAAGCGTCGTGGCACAGTGATATTCAATTCGAGGAGGTGCCCGCCGATTACACGAGTCTGCGGTTGGTTCAGCTCCCGAAGAACGGCGGAGACACGCTTTGGGCGTCAGGTTTGTCTTGCTCTCCCCAACTTCCTCCAACAGCCCTGACATCAATCTTTAGGATACGACATCTATGACCGCTTCAGCAAGCCCTACCAAAAGCTCTTCGATAGCCTAACGGCTACGTTTGTCGGGCAGAGCTTCATCGATGCGGCTGATGCTGGAAGAGCCGTACTGTACGACCAACCTCGTGGCTCGCCGGAGAACGTAGGCAAACATTTGTCTGCCACCCATCCGCTCGTACGCACCAATCCCGTGACAGGGTGGAAGAGCCTCTACGGACTCGGCAATTTCCCAAAGGCTATCAACGAACTGGATCCCGAGGAAAGCGCGGAGCTGCTTAAGAAGTTTTACCATGTAATCCTGGATAACCACGATCTGCAAGTCCGCTTCAAGTGGAAGAATCCTAATGACATCGGTAAGTTGGCATTGCCCAAGTGGGAAAGAAAAGTTGATATCAGCTGCTGACAATTGAATCCTAGCTATCTGGGACAATCGCAGCGCATTTCACTCGGCTACATTCGACTACGAGGGACTGGGCGAACGCGCTGGCAACCGTGTAGTGGGGATCGGTGAAAAGCCTTATCTCGACCCGAACAGCAAGTCCAAAGCGGAAGCCCTGGCTGCCACGGCTGAAGTAGCCGCTTGAGGTGTGAAGAAGCGGGAACAGACAGGAACGGGCAGATGACTCAATCATGGGAGCAGAGCGCGATTCCGTGTATCAATTCAACGTCTTATTTTTCACTAATTTCAACTATAGCTATATACTTTGCCGGGCTACCGTCTTTTAGATCGCCAAATTGTGGCTTCACTGATCTCATTAGTCTGATCTCGTGTCAGTCTGTAATGTATTTTCCAGGTACTCCTACACAGACAGCTTGTAGGTACCTCTACGACATACTCCTGATTGTTCGTGATTGTATATGGACTTAGTCTGGAGTCGAAATCGTATGTTGGTACTCCAGCAGCACAGCTCTCATGGGTCCCGTATCTATGAATGGCTCACATACCATATTCCTAACGATACGGGGACATGTCAGACAAGACGTATCTGCAAGCGTGGCATAAGACCGCTGCTATGAAAACACCATAACTACCCTCCAACCTCTTTATCACGTCTACCATTCCCAAGCCTTCACTAGCCGCGGTAAGCCCAATAGCACGCTCCCACCGGCACCCCAACAATCATCAAAACCACCATCGCATTCCTCAGTATATTCCTCATCCCCTTCCTCCCCAGCTCCACAAAAAACTGCTTATTCCTCTCCTTCTCATTCTCATGCGGAAACGGCACATCCTACAAACCCTCAAAGTCAGCCTCATCCCTCCCTCCTCCAACAACCCCACCGTAAACCCCCTCAAATGAATAGAAGAAACTCACCGGCACCTCCCTCCCCAAAAACGCACAAAGCGGCCCCCACCCCTCCCCCAACCGAAACTCCAACAACCTCCCCTCGGGCACCATCTCCCGCACCTCCGCATAATGCCGCCGATACGCCCCACGACTCCTCACCTTTGCCTGCGCTTTCGTCCCCGCGAACCCAGCTGAAACCTGCGTCGTCGCCCGCCCCACGCTCACGATCCTCCCCAACCACTCCGGATCCAGCCGCGCGAGCAGCGGCAACACAGGATCATACGCGCTCTCCGCAAACGCGGCCCAGCTGCGCTCCCAACTCTCAATCTCCCGCTCCACCAGCACGACTTTCGCGTCCGGGTACATAGCGACGAGTTCCGCGGCGAAGAGGTTGCAGGGGGCGTCAGTGACGGCGCCGACGTGGCCGAGGAGGGCGTCGAAGAATTTTTTCGTGGGTAGGGGGCCGAGGCCGTTGTATTTGGCGTTTAGCGCGGCCATCCACTGGTCGCTGTCGAGGGGGTTCGCGAGGATGGAGCTGAAGTGGTAGGGGGAGGGGTAGCCGAGGGTGGTGAGGGCGTGGTGCATGGTGAGCGTGCCGGTGCGGGAGTAGCCGAGGCAGAGGACGGAGAGGGGGACGGTGCGGGTGGCGAGGGAGCGGTTGATGGAGGGGTTGGGGGAGTGCATGTGGGCGTAGTTGCCTAGGGGGTTGTTGGTATGGGGGGGTAGGTGTAGAGAACGGGGGACTGGTGTCGAGATTCCTGTTCAGAGCTGCTTTGGGTGTGCTCGAGACGCTGGATTGGACTCGTGCTGAGCATAGCCTGATAGATGTTTCAGACCGAGCTCAATGGGTGTCTGGACACGATCGAGGTGTTGAGACGCGATTGACGTCGTGTTTAAGCACCCAATCAAGCAGCGCTGCGGGGAACTGACACCAGGGATCTGTAGTGCGCATACTTGATCATACGTACCTATGCGGGTGAAGTCTTCAGGAGTCGCCATTGTGGTGCGAGAAACGGGAGGGGAAATCAAAGTATGGAAAAGGAAATGGATGGGCGAAGATGAAATTAGAGAGAGGAGTGCCTATGAGTGTCTACAAACTGTAATGAGGCACCCAGCTATAAGCCGTCAGCGCCTTCCAAAAGCGTGTATCGCTGCTTTAACAGCCTCTGGATGCGTCCGGTGAGCTAGTATGGACTTGACGCCACAGGTATACTAGAGGAAGCCTTTTTCTGGGCCACGTCTTATCGAGGCGAGCTGAATTTGCTGAGAAGCGTGGAACAGCAAGGACTTACTTTCGAGATTTTTTCTCTTTTGCAATGGACTTTGGTGGCTTGATATTCGCGCTAGTTCAACGGACGCATCCAGAGGCTACCAAAACATGCATACATCTTCAAATAATCGTGAGCCCATCAGGTTATGTGCGTAGGAAACTTACCCTTCTAGATCGTCAGAAACTACATAGATCCACCTTAGACGAACGTGAACCGACAGGTGGTCGCGATTCAGTAGGTAAACTTGATCAGTAGGTAAACGTGATTAGTAAGTAACCGCGATTTAATTGTGAGCGTGACTTAGCAGGTGAGAGTAACCTATCTTACCCTACCTGGGTATATATTTACAACAATTCCTTGGCACCTCCATAACGCAATTGCTGCGCCTTGGTTGGTTGGTCTAAGTCTCAGACAAACCAATCAGGGACACCAAGTAAGTCGTATCCGTGGCTGGGTTAGAATCTAGCCTGGATCCGTAGGACGCCATTTCACGCGACAAAGATGTAGCGCAGGGCCCTGCCCGGCGAACTTTTGCTCCTTGAATATTTTTTGGGACGTTGCGGCAAGCTAAGGTTCGATCCGCGACGATGGAGAGAGAATTCTTTTGGGAAAAATAAGGTTTCTAGACATCTGGGACCATGAAAGTATGTCTCTGCTTCTTGGCTTCGGCCGATTAGCTAGCTCTAGCTCATACCAACTTTAGTCAATCACTAGAGTTCACCCATCGTTTTTGTAAGGCTAAACTCGAGACTAGCCGTTCCCACGGGTATGCTCGTTAACGTTTATGGGCTCGAACAATGCCATTCGGTAGACGATTCGGCTGCTCAGACTGAAGCATGTGGAAATGACAGCGACGTGGAATTAAGACAAAGGTTTGTCTCCCCTTCCCTCATCATCCTCGAAGTAGTGAACGGTCGATCGCCACTGCTGGACAAAGCCAACACGTTGCAAATGTCTTGATTACAGCGCTCGTTGATGGTTTTGGGTAGATATGTCGACGAAAAATAGCCGTACAAGACGTCGAATAGATTGACTACAAGCTGAAAAGGGACTGCGGACTGTGGCAACTTGATCTTATTGTATGATTTCGAGGGTCTGTGATCCTCTACATGAAGCTGCATAAGTAGATCCCGATGCTCGGGTACGATGTAAAACGTCGATAGGCTCTTCAGGGTTCTCGGTAATTACTTTATAGAAAGGTATAAATAGACCTTCCAAGATAGGATCAAGGTGCACTAAGGCAGGTACCACGAATATGATGGACGGGGTATTGGAACCGCAGTGGAAGGCCTTAACATGGAGGGCCTTAACAGGGCAGCAACCATACTTTTGCATCTTCGAGCCGCTGCGCCATTCGTAGTAAGATGCTGCGCACTAGTAGTCTTGGCTGTGGCTTACGGCAAGCCTGATCGGCCATGGAGGGCCTTGTGACATGAAACGTCGACTAGCCGGACTCGTGGATGTGAATTTGGGGATCCGAGCGAACGCCATAAGACGCCTGAGGCGTAGTTATGAGCTGACGAGAGGGACAAGAAGTTACACGGTACCTACCTGAGCTTCACGTAGAGAATAATGCACATCGAATTAACTGGCATGCTGATATCATAGACAGCTAGCAGGTGGCATACACCGCTCTTGACAGTGCTACAATGGTGTCGTTGGGCGGAGGATTGTTTCATGCTGTGTAGATGAGCTATCAGTTTGTGCTGCAGGGCTGCTGGTCGCAATCGGCATATCGGAGCAGGAGCTGCAGTAGTACGTAAGGGAGAAGTCACGATAGTCGTGATCCCGTAGTTCTCAAGATGGTGCAAAAGTCGGAGAAGTCGGGGGAGTACGTTGCTTGGCCTCATCTGGCCCAGAGAAGGCGTAGGATACCCTGGCTTTGCGGCTGTGCGGGTCTAATCTGAGCGAATAGGCGGCCGTATGACAGCGGGCTTGATGCTCCCAATCGTTGGGCCGCTGTCTCGCACGCAGAGGAGCAGTTGTCTCAGATCGGAGGGGAGGTTTGAGGGCGGAGCCAAGAAGAATTGGCAGACATTGGCAAAGGAATGGCGTTGACGGTACAGAAGAGGGCGGAGGAGTACGAGGGTGAGCTTTGTAGATCAGATAGAGTTGGTGCTGGCGCGAGTAGCAGCAGGCTATAGGCGCACCATGACGATGAACAAACTTCGTCAAGGGGGCGGCGGGTGGCTGTCGGTGGTTTGGGATGCAGCGGACCACGGCCGAAGCATGCACCCACTGCCACCGTCCGGCCTCTAGTTCGCATTGCCTGTGCTTTTTTAAGATACTCGTGACACAGGTGACGGGCTGCGATGCCGACAGGCGACAGGCGAAACCGGGTTCGTGCCCAGCTTGATGACACCGGGTCAGCCTCTCTCTCGCATAGCTTCACGCCCAGCCTCAACACCACGCTCCTCTCGTCTGGCCCTGCTCTCTACCACATATCGCTCTGCGATTCGAATGGCGTGTGGCCCGCGGTAAGGTATCGATATCAACGTCTTTCTTACGCCATTTGCCTTGCCAGGAAATGATTGCTGTCTCCTTGTCCCCGGATCTTCTTGATCCCGCCCTCATGGCTGCCGGCGCCTTGGAGCCAGTTTACGGCCCGTGGGTGCTGCAGTTGGACAAGCTCTTCCCGCATCTGCACCTAGCTCTGCTGGCCGTCTAATCATCGTCTGCAACGGTGGCTCGCATACCACATCCCAGCACCGAATACGGCTGTCGACATGGTGGTCCGGCTCCCCAAAGAGCTCCGGAAGGCTTAGTGTCTGCACGCCTGCACCACCGACTCGAGACCACAGCGCACCAACAAGCTGTGACCTTCCAGGCGACCCTTGGAGGCCATGCAAGTTTCCTCCGCCATGGTAGATAGAAAGAGGATCGCTGTCGCACTGCCCAGTTGACTAACGACCCTCTTAATTCCCTGTCCTCCTGCATACTAACAGCACTTCAGTTCTTCGTGAGTACTTCATCTCCAGACTTGCTCTCCCAATTACCCACCAGTCTAATTCTACTAGCTGTTCCAGTTTTCAGTTCAAGTTATCAGTCTTTCCTATCTTCATCATGAACGGTGGCTACCAACCCACCCCCCGCGAGAGCGGGGATTGGACTCCTGTGGACAACGACTCCATGAAGAAGAGCTCCATGTACAAGTCTCGACACATATCATTACAGTCCAGAGTGGACTCCATCGCCGCAGAGAGCATGTACGACTTCCGGGATTCACGACAAAGCCTCCCGGCCGCCTACAGTTCTAGACAACACAAATCCACTAGCTATATCCTCAACCCAAGATACACCGGAAACTTCGACCAATATGACTACGACCCAGAACCAATGGCGATTCCACAATCGCCAGTCGAATCTAATGGCCCACCACCAGCAAAACTCATTAATATGAGCCTGACGAGGGAGATCTTCTTCGTCGCCATTTGTGCAGTGTCCCATCTTATGACCCAGGCAGCTTTGGGTCTAGCACTGGCCCCTCTCGACATCATTGCAAAAGACTTTGGCACCAAAAACCCCGGAGAAGCGTCTTGGTTCATTGCCGGTTACAGTTTGACCGTCGGCACCTTCATCATGATCTCGGGGCGGCTAGGAGACATCCTCGGACACAAGCGTGTCTTTGCCTTTGGATACGCCTGGTTCGGTGTGTGGAGCTGTTTCGCTGGTTTCAGCGCCTACCCGAAACACCAGATCTTCTTCGATGTCTGCCGGGCTTTGCAGGGAATCGGTCCCGCGCTACTCATGCCCAATGCCCTCGCACTCTTCGGTCGCGCATACTCCCCGGGAATTCGCAAGAACATCGTCTTCAGCTTCTTTGGTGCGGCTGCCCCTGCTGGCTTTGTTGTTGGCGCTACCTCCGGCAGCTTCTTTGGACAGGTTACGTGGTGGCCGTGGGCTTTTTGGAGCTTTGGAATTACCTGCTTCGCACTTGGTGTTCTCAGCATGTTCATCATTCCCGACGCTCTGCAAAATAGACCAGCCAAGAGCCCCGGCTTTGATTGGAGTGGGTCAATTGTGGGTGTCTGTGGCCTGGTCCTCGTCAACATAGCTTTCAACAACGCTCCTCTCTACGGCTGGGGTAAACCGCACGTCTACTTCATCCTCATCATTGGCCTTTTGTGCCTCGGGGCTTTTGGATGGGTCGAGAAGCGAGCAGTCAACCCCCTCCTCCCTATGCATGCCCTGAATAGTACTGTCGGCTTCGTCCTCGCTTGCGTTGGCGTGGGCTGGGGAGCGTTTGGTGTCTGGGTCTTCTACAGCTGGCGATTTCTCGCCCTCGTCCGCCATGTCACGCCCCTTTCCGCATCCGCAATGTATGCTCCATGCATGATCAGCGGTTTAATCGCCTCCGGAATGACCGGTTTCCTCATGACGCACACGCCCGTCAGCTTCGTGATGATGACCTCGATGGTGGCCTTTTGCGTCGGCATCGTCATCGCAGGCACCCAGCCCGCCCAACAGACATATTGGGCGCAGATGTTCGTCAGCATCATCGTCATGCCATTCGGAATGGACATGTCCTTCCCAGCGGCCTCGATCATCCTCTCGAACCACATGCCTCGCGAGCACCAAGGTTTGGCCATGTCTCTCGTCAACACTGTCGTCAACTACTCAATATCCCTCTCTCTCGGTATCGCCGGAACCGTGGAGGTCTACGGCAACAAAGACGCGGCGAACGTCGAGCATGGCATCCGACTCGCATACTACACCGCCATGGGCCTGAGCGGTCTCGGAGTCCTACTCGGTGCCGCCTTCTTCGCAAAGAGCTTGCTGAAGGAAGGCTGGAAAGTCATGGACCACTGAACTCGGCGAGCCATACTGTTGCGGGAGTGCTTACCATCTTCACGAATATTCCTTACTCATCAGTTTAGGTGTTTTGGGTGCTTTAGATCTGGATAAGGATATCCTCATGCAACGGCGTTTTTGGGGATTCACATCTATTATATCATTTCGGCTCCCTGTTTTTGGAGCGAGCGACTGAGCGGGGCGTTTTATTCTTTTCTGGGGCGTGTTGAATAATCCAAAATTACGTCGCTCCCTAATTTCTATTGTGTATTGTCTGCTGTCTGTTCTTCCGTCTCATCTTCGTCTATGTCTCTCTGCTGCGGATTATATTCCAGGCCTCCTTTGGTCTTTCCAGAAGCGACGAATGTATGATGATTTGACCTCAGGGTCACGGCTGCATATACTTATGAATCCATACATCATCTAAATATTTCAACGTTTCGGATCATTATTGTTTCCATCAATTAGTCAAAGCAGACGTCTACTTACACTTCAACCTAGCAGTAGCTCACACCCTCATCTTCTCCATCCACGGTTCAACGCCTCCCATCCACACTGTTCCTGCAGTAGTCGCACAAGGTACTTCAACAACCCTGTCGACTTTTCTCTCTTCAGCCAATCCCGCATCATGGTGACGTCAATGACGCTCCAGCAACATCTTCGTGATACTTCCACAACATCGTCAATGCAGCCTTCTAATCACCTCTCACAGCACCAGTGCGACTAATTCCTAATACCACTACTTACTTTTTTCAACACCATCCCGACATACCATCCACACCACCCATAACATTCCCCCTCCAGAATGTCCAACGAATCCCTCCCAACCACCAACGCCGCCGCCGGCACCCCCCTGACCGCCAAATCCCACATCCTCGAAACCGGCGCCGCCGCAACGCAGAACTTCGCGCCTGTGTCGTCTATCTGCGCCCACCTCAACGCTTTCCACGCCTACGTCGAGGATCCCACCCGCTGCGTCGAAACGAACCACTACTGCGCCCACCTCAACGAAGACGTGCGGCAGTGCATATTGTACGACTCGCCGGACAAGAACGCGCGGTTGATCGGGATTGAGTATATGATCTCGCCGCGGCTGTTTGAGGGGCTAGAAGCGGAGGAGAAGAAGCTGTGGCATTCGCATGTTTTTGAGGTCAAGAGCGGGATGTTGATTATGCCGAAGCCGCAGTTGGTACCGCGAGTTGCGTGGGAGGCCGCTGAGACGGCGGAGATGGAGGAGGTGAGTTGGCTCTTACGATGACGGCGGGAGGGGCGCTGAGGATTGTTTTAGGTTGTGCATTTGTATGGCAAGGTGTATCATCTGTGGCAGACGGATCGCGGGGATAAGGTGCCGCTGGGGCCGCCGCAGTTGATGGGGAGCTACACGGCTGAGGGGCAGATGGAGGGGGTGAAGGAGGGGGGGTTTGAGAAGTTGGTGGGTGGGAGGGATGAGCGGTTTGGGGAGGATTGGAGGAGGAAGAGGGAGATTAGGGAGGGGATTGAGGTGCCGGAGATTAGTGGGGAGGCGGATGTGATGTGGAAGAAGTGAGGGGGGTAGTTGTGTGTTTTAGGGGAGGGGATTTGATGCTGGGCTTGCGATGGATGCAGGTGGGCACAGCTGCTGGACTAGCAGGTGCTTTGGGCGAAAGGAGAACTGGAGAGTAGCCCTCACCTCAGAAGAATCAACGACATATTCGTGTATGAATAATATACTTGCTAGGATGCTTTATGTATACCCACATTAAACGTACAGCGTCCTTCCGCAATAATTGTATATATCGAACGCGCGAGCCTCACAGCTCGAATCTCAACCCCTACGCCTCATCAACAACCTGTATCCCGCCCCCCTCTTTCGCCCTTTCCTGCCCCATCAGCTTGCCCAGTATATCCATCCCATCTTCCTCATCACTCCCGCTCTCCTCCTCCGCATCCGGATCCCGCTCCTCAAGCACGCCGAGTCCAAGATCCTACAACACAAATTAGCTCCACCCCATCTTCCCAAAACGCTCCTCACTCACCATCTCAATATACTCCCCCTCTCCCACCCCTCCCTCACCAAGATCCAACATCCTCCCCCCCAACCTCCCCTCCCGCCTCTCCACCTCCAACTCCTCATTCGCCGCCGCCAGCATCGGCAAAAACATCTTCAACCTCGCCCTCAAATCCCCCGTCTTCCGCGCACTCGTCGCCTTGATCAGCGGCTTCCGCTTCCTCCGCCCAATCTCCACGACCCCGTCCGCGTTCTCTATATCTTCGAACTCACCCTCCTCATCGCCTATCACCTCCTCCTCCTCCTCCTCCTCCTCCTCCCCCTCGCTTTCCGCATCCGCGTCGCTGCTGTCGTCCCCACTACTGCTGTCCGAGATTTCGCTTTCCTCGGAGCTGGAGCTGGAGCTGGAGCTTGGGCTTGAGATTGAGTTGTCTGAGTTTGCGCTGGCGGGTTCTGAGTCTGCGGTTTGCTCGGTGCTCGAGGCGCGGTCCGTTGAGAAGACCGCCGAGTCCTGCGACACCGAGGCTGCGCTCGCGGCGCTGCTGGTGGCGGGGGAGAGTCTGGTGCGCAGGCGGCGGGAGTGCGGGGGGTGGTGTGGGGAGTGCGGGCGTTTGAGAGGGTTTGGGTTCGAGGACTGCATCGTATCCACCATGGTGGGTTGGGCTTGATGTCGTGAGGACTGCAGGGTTTTCTGGGGTTGTTCGGCGGGCTTGGTAGCGGGAGGTGGTGCGAACGAATGGTGTGGTGTGGTAGGGGTGGTCTGGAAGGTATGGGGTGGAGGTGCAGTGGTGGTGTTTCAATGGCGATGGGAGAAAAGAATTCTGGTGATGAGATGGGTCGATTGGGTTTAATCGATAGCGGCGGGATCGGCTGGGGTGCTGCGATTTGTGGGGCGGGTGGGTGACGGTTTAATGGGGCTGGGTGGTGAGGTGGACCGTGGTACAGTTGTATCTCTATTAAAGTCTTCAAACATTTCAGAGTTATGTATCCAGGCACTGCCCGTTACTCTGTTTCAGCTTCCTCAGGTCTATAGGAAAGTTAAGAATAATTAGAAAGCAGAAAGGCATGCAGCTCAAGATAGATGACGGCAAGCATGAAACACGCCCCGCCCTCAGCTACATGATGAAACGGAAACGGGCGCTAAGCCCGGGCGGCGAATGGTGGCATAAAGGACCGGACATCACCTCGCTCCCGTCTCATGCACTGAACAGAGCCGCACCTCGACATTCTCTTCGACGCTCTTTATTCTTTGTGCTGCTTTAGTGGTGACTACTCTACTTGTATCCTGCTTCATTATTCGATTGAGGGGATTTGGAAAAGGTTCTAAGAACGAGCTGAAAAGGAGAGCCTTGGGTAAGCGCTGTGATTTTACTTTGGACAGTACTTCTTTCTTCTGTCATATGTCACATTTACTCTCTTTTCTGTTCTCTGTGGCTTGATAGGCGCGATGAGTCTTCTGGTTTTCAAGAGTTGGATTTGGAAGGTTTTGAATACGTCGAACTCGGCTTCCATCCTCGAGGACCGGAGACCACCAAGCCAAAGCTTCAACTATCTGGGATGTGGGCTCTGCTGCATGACACAGCACTGCACATAGGCTCTACTACGCGGACGTGGACGAATATGCCTGCTTTCGCGGAAATTTGGCTCCTTTCAAATGGGATTAGGCAACCGTACGCCGCTCTTCGGATCGAGACGTATCTATCGAAACTCGCGTCCCCTTTAGGCTGCTTGGCAGATTGCCGCTCGACTTTGGAAGACATGCAAAATAAGTTCCGTGTGCTTGTCTTACGGCATCTTCCAGGACTGCACCCCTGATCGCGCTCCCATAGCTGAAATCCAGCATTTTGGAGCAGTGGTTGGATCTGTGCGATGAATCTCGGCCTCTACTATCTTCGAGATGCATACCGAGCACATTAGATGTTCTGCGACCGGGAAGACGAATCTACATTGGGATCTGGCGCTGCGCTTTTATCGTTAACCTACGTTCCGCCACCGCATATCTGCCTGCTTTCATATCGCCGGCCTGGCATGTGTAATTGATGTTTATCTGAATCTCCACCGCAAAGCACCTCGAAGTACCACAGCTCCAGGACGGACGTGGGATCGCCAAAAAAGGCTGCCTTTGACTTGGACATTGTCACTATTGCCCCGCGTATGAAGCTTGCGCATCATGACGGCACCTATGATTCAGTGGTTCCCACGTCCAGCACAAACAACAGGTTCTGACTTCAAGAATCCTCGGGAGGCAGATACAAAGCCGAACTTCACCCCCCGTTTTACTCCCGCTCGCATCCCCATCGCCAAACCGCATGCTCAGCTTAGTTCCGGAAACTCGAAAACCACGTCGCATTCTGGGATCATACGCATAGAACACGCACCTTGATCCACGACGTGGTTGCGGCTCCCGGCCACCGAGTGCTCAACGTCTGCGTCACCAGGCCAAGATTCACCTCGCTGGCCCGAGCGCCTCCTATTGTCACGATCATGCTATTGTTCTCAATAACTTCAATTGAACCATCGCTACCCGGTATCCCAGAGTATATATTCTGCGTTCTGCTTCCCTTCTCTTTCTCTCTTCCATCATTTCCTTCGTCCATCTTCACAGATCTCTTTCTCTCGCTTCACGCGCAACCTTCACAAATTTTACAATCATCTTCCCAACTTTCTCCACAATACCCCCACGCAAAGCTCACCATCATGCTGTACCAGTCCCAGATCATCTTGAGCCAGGACGCCCAAGCCCTCATCAACCTCTACAACACCCAAGTTGCCTACTTCACCAAGCTCGCCCGGAAAATGTCCCAACACCGCGGCCTCTCCCTCACCACCTCCTCCCTCCCCACCCTCTCCGAAACCGACGCCGCCGCCACCTCCTCCCCAGCGCGCGGCAAAGAAACCCGCCTCAACCTGCAGAAAGTGCTGCGCCCGCCCCCGCTCGTGCACACATGGGTCTTCTACCACGACCGCCAGGACCGCAAGCCCAGCAGTACCGACGCCACGTCTGCCGCCACCCCGTCTACCACCACCCCGTCTTATGAAGCGCGCCTCGTGCAGCTGGCGCAGATGAACGACATCAAGGAGTTCTGGAGCGTGCTCAACAACTTCGACATCGCGGCGCTGGAGAAGAAGGACAGCATCCACCTCTTCCACAAGGGCGTCAAGCCGCTGTGGGAGGATCCGCGTAACTTGCGCGGCGGCAGCTGGACGTTCAAGGTGCAGAAGACGCATGGGGCGGAGTTTTGGAAGGAGTTGTGTCTGTTGGCTGTGGGGGAGCAGCTGCAGAATGCTGTGGCTACGGATCGGAAGAGTATGTGTTTCCCCCTTGTCCCTAGATCACCCCTTTTCCGTTGTCGCGCTGCGCACCCCCGTCGCCCTGTTGAGGTTATCTTGAAAGCGGTAGCTAACGGAACAATGCAGCGTTTCTGGATGACATCTGCGGCATCTCCCTCACGGTCAAGTGGACGCACCTCCAGATCTGCATCTGGAACCGCGACGCCGAGCACGCCGCGGGCATCGCGAAGATCCGCGAGGTGGTGGACGCCAATATCACTGAGGCGCTGATGCCAAAGAGCCCGGATGCGGTGTACTACAAGGCGCACAGCGCGCATGAGGGCTTCAGAGAGGCGACGGCGGGTGCAGCGGGGGCCGGGAAGGGGGCTGGGTTGGGGGGTGTGCCGGCGGTGCAGGTGGATGAGGCTTGAGTTCGGGAGGGGGTTTGTGCGGTTTTGAGGGTTGTGGGAGTGGGTTGAAGGGGTCTGGAGTGGTGTTGTAGGTAGATAAGATGATGATGGGTATGATGTAGTTTGGAGTCTATGGACTTTATATCGTTTGAAGATTGTGTTTTTTGGTGACGTCTTGGATTGGGAGGGTGGGAGTAGACTTCTGGGGTGTTGCTGGAGGCTGTGTGGCCCCCTCGGGTTATCTTCAGTGAATGAACATAGCATGTCAAGATCTCCAAGCCGCGAATCATGCCCTCGAATCTAACAGGTTCAAAGTCAATTGATTTTCCATCCTTTCTAAATCGTGCGGTAGATTCGATGCTCCTGCCACTGTAATAGCAGCCTTCTAGCGCCCCACGACTTTAGAAGGGAAAGAAATACACCATGTCAAAAGCTCGGAGTTGTGTATTAGACGATCGTTTTTGACGTAACTGAAATGCATGCAAACACCACCCTCCATAAACTAAGAAGCTGATGTTTAGTTTTTGGCACTGTGGTAAATACTCTGAGACACCCCTGGGTTATAGAGGGGCTGCAGAAGTAGGATGTAAAGAACCGCACCCCTCAAACCAGCCTCACACCATTCGCATAGCTCCGTTCAACTCATATCTCACTACCCATACATCATAACCCCCAAATCAAACGCCTGACACCATGCTAAACCCTTTGCAACCCCCCCGACCCATCCCACCTCAAACTCCCCCGATGTAAAAAACCCCACCCCTCAACCTAGCCACTCTCTCACCCAAACACCCCCGCCCTCCTCATCACCCCCTCAAACTCCTCCACCCCCACGCCCCCCAGCGCCCCTGCCGCCACATTCCCATTCGCCTCGCGTATCATATCCCGCAGCACCTCATCATCCACCTCCTCCCGCAGCTCCTTCGCCACCCGCCGCAGATGCGCCAGCGTGATAGGGCCTGGGTTGCCACGCGTGAACAACGCATACGCTTCGTTAACATCGCGTTGGGAGGTCGTAGAGGGCGCGGTGGTTGCTTTCTGCTTCCCCTTCGCTTTCCGGGAAGTGGATTCGGGAGACGCGGAGGGGGAGGCGGAGCCGGGCTCGCGGTCGTGGATGCAGATGGCGGCGTAGGAGAGGAAGGGGATGAAGGGGACTAGCCCGGTGGAGAGGGGGTCGAGGGTTGAGAGGATTTCTTTGACGGAGTTTTTGGAGGGGGGGAGGGAGAGGGCGCTGTGAGGGGGGGTGGGGTGTTAGCGGGTTCGGGATTCGGTTGAGGGGAGTGGGAGGGAGGTAGAGAGGTGGATGGGGGAGGGGAGGGCGTACATTAGACATCGGCGCACGTCTTCGGCGCGTAATACGCCCTCTTTCGCATCTTTGTAGTCGGGGTGGTGGATGGCGAAGATTGAGAAGGCTTCGCGGATCTCGGCTTCTTGTGCTGCGGTGATGCCGTGCTCGCGCGCGAGTTTGGAGGGGCGGGCTGGTTGCGGAGTGGGGTTTGGAGGTGGAGCGAAGGCGGCTTTCCGTTTGGGCGGCTAAGGGGATTGTCAGTGTTTCTTCTGAGAGTTAGTTTTGAGAGGGAGAAATACCATCGCGGAGAGCCTTGGGGCAGGGAGTATTGTGGTTGCTGCTGGACATGCGGCGGTTTGCGATGATGATGCTTTGAGCTTGATATTGCCAAGGCCCTGAGCCGGATGTAGCTAGGTAGCTCAGAAGGCCCGAGCGGCACCTGCAGAAAATGAGTCCGCTTGCCAGCCTCTCCTCTCTCCCTCCTACACCAAACTTTCCGTCGACCTCGCTCGACCACCACGTCGCCACATCATCGGCCTCCGTTCGTGGAGTGTCTTGTTCCCTTCGTCGACTGTCTCCCCCGTCGGCTCCCTACCTCGTGCCATCATGGCCTCTTGTTCATCGCCTTCCTCCGACGCGTCCTCCCATTCTCGGGGATCGGAGTTTGTGCCTAATGGCATGGGCACCCTTCTTTGCAGGCAATACCGGATCGGTTCACGTGAACTGGTCACGACATACTACGATGTTAAATCTTCCAGATTGCTCCAAATGGAGTGGTCGCATATTATGGTTGCCGGGACGTCTCCTCGCTTCGTGGACCTTTGAGTAGGCGGTATCGCCCGACACCAGGCCGAGCCTCGATGTTAAATCCTGAGATACGGTTTGACGCTCGAGCCTGGAGGAAGAAGCCAACAGACAGCAGTCTCCGGACTTGCAACAGGCCTTCGAGTCCTTGGCATGTTTTACTCGAGGCACCTATGGGGCGTCGGTTCGTACCCCAGCACTTCCTCTTAATATCTCGCTGCAGACTGCCAGTGCAAGCTGAGTTTTTATCACTGTTTCGCGAGCGACGTCAGTCCGTGGACCTCTGCAGTAGGCGGTCACGCCCGACACTGGGGGAGGGTCACTAGTGGCCCGAACCTGGAGGAAGAAGCCAACAGAAAGCAGTCTTCGGACTTGCAACAGACCTCCGGGTCCCTGGCATGTTTTACGCAGAGGCACCCACCTGGCTGAACGGACGCCCGATTCTAGTCGAAGTATCCCACCTGCGAAAGATCCTCGGACGACTCCAGACGAGACCCGGGCCACTGTCGACACGGATGTACCTACACCACGCGATCTTTCTTTGGCCCATGAGGGAACTCGGAAGATGAGAGTCGATCCAGAGCTACATCGTAAGCAAGGCGTGGAAAAGATTTCACTCAAAAGACCTCTACGCTCAAAGCAGATTCCTCGAACATTGCGGATGAAAGGGCCACCACTTTCATCACCGCCACCGGCGAACGCACAGACGTGCGAACAGTCTCAAGCTGAGGCAGAGTACAGAATACCTAAGTCACTCAGGTTCTCCCAGGCAAAGTGGAAAGCTTCACAAGGCATTACCGCAGATTCACTTCGCTACCAGGCCAGAACAGCCGGCGATCACGAACGCAGTTGGCCGAAGACAGACCATCTGGTGCAGACATGAGCAAATTGTCACAATTGTCACTCAAACGTCACCAAGCTCAACGAACCATTCTTCAAAACAGTGCCATTGCGCTAGCCGTTCGCGACAGGCATGAAACCATTGGTTCTCACCGCCGGCGACACACGCAGTATGGCCGAAGATGGTAGCTGGTCGACAGAGTACAGAGTTAGGACCCCCGCGTCCGCAGAGATTCGAGCATAGCGACAGGTTTTCCGGAGTGTCCGGTGCTTCCAGTCGATGCCAGGCAGCAATGTCCATGGCGACGGTCGAAACGGCCTCCGATGTACCCGGCGCTGCTCAAAATGTTTCAATCGAGCCCCCGCGCTCAAAAATCCTCACGTCCTTCGAGGTCACGCCCTCAAGATCAGAGGGCAAATTCGCCTAAGTTCAGAGGCAGCACGCCCAAGTTCAGCGGCTATCACGCCCACGTTCAGCGGCAGCACGCCCAAGTTCAAAGGCATCGAGTCCTGCAGGCACTCAATCATCGAGCTATTACGCTCAAGTCACGAGCCTTCACGCTCAAGTCATCGAGCTCTCACGCTCAAGTCATCGAGCTATCACGCTCAAGTCACGAGCCATCGCGCTCAAGTCACGAGCTATCACGCTCAAATTTCAGGCCATGAGCCCAATCCCGTGCCACGGCACTTGGACAAACTACGAGCGAATGCTCCAAGCAACCTTGTGCATGTCACTCGGTCATTCAAGTTCTCTGTTCAGAGGCTTCACTGAGGTCCTGCCTCGTCAACGTTCTCTGGTTTGAGACGTCACTGAGGTCTCACCTCGCAAAGCCTGCAGACGTCCCATTCCTGTAGCATCGAACAGCGAGAGGTTTTGCTAGTTTCTGGAGGCTCAGCCCAAAGTTGCTACCATTCGTGGTTGCAACTGGAGAGGCTTCTCCAAGTCATCATCAATTCTCTTCGCGACCGAAGCTGCGGCCTTGCTGTTGGCTCTCAGTTGTCAACACCACGGGTCTTACTCGGCGGAGGTCTACCTTCGTATCATCGACATTCTGATTTCGGGCTCTGGGGGTTTCTTTCGCGGGTTTCTGGGGGAATGTATGTTGATGCACTCCGGTGCTCGACTCTCAGCTGCCAACATCACGGAGCTCCGGCTCTGGCAAAGGTCCACCTTCGCATCATCGGCAGTCTGACTCATGGGTTCTGGGGGATCTCTGTCGACGCACTTCGGTGCTGTCTCGCGGGTTTCTGGGGGATATTCTGGACTCACTTCGGTGATGTCTCGTGGGCTTCTGGGGGAAATCTTATCCGCTTCCTATTTTGCTAGAGCATGCCGTCTCCACTCCCAGGACGAGCAAGTGTACACAGTGAAGCGAGAGTGAAACCACATCACGATTTCGGTCGTGGTGCCTTTGTCGTCCAGCTGCTCTTCTTGCCTGTCGGGTTGAGCATTGAGCGATGGAGGGTACATATTTGCATATTGCAATCAATTTTTTTCATTCATGACTCCAGCCTGGTTGCTGGGCATGGAAGAAGAAATCAGTCACGGCTTTCACAGCTCGTCTCAACAATGGACCGCACTACAACACCGCCGTCCCCTCCGCTTCCCCATGCATCTGTCCAATCCTCTCTCTACTCAACCCAAACCCCCCTTCCCACCCTCCGTACCGCTCCCCATACCACTCCCCCACCCTCTCCCGTCCGCTTCCCGCAATCCACTCCGCCAACGCTATCGCATCCTCAACCCCCCGATTCGCCCCCTCCCCCCCTAGAATCGGCACCGCACACGCCGCATCCCCAACCAACACCAGCTCCCGCAACTCCGCCAACGGAACAAGCACCTCGCGCATCAGCCAATGCAAAACCCGCTCCCCACGGATCTTGCCGCTGGCAAAAACATCCCGAAACGGCTGCGGCAGCGCGTCGTGCAGCGCGTCCAGCTCGACGAAGAACTCTGCCGGGATAGTGGTCGCGGCGGTGACCGGGCGGGGCGCGAGTAGGTCCATGAGATGGTTGTGGCGGAGGCGGGAAGGGATGTAAGGGAGATGGTGAGGCGCGCGGTGGCGATGTGGTGGGTGAGGAGGGTGGGGGTTGGGGAGGTGGTGAAGGCGGGGGCGTAGAGGGTGTTGGAGATGGGGCCGGGGAGATGGCGGCGGCTGGTGAAGGCGACGTAGGGGAGGATGGTTGGGGGGTGGGAGGGGAGGAGGGAGGTGCGCCCACCCGAGTGCATGCCGTCGGCTGCGATGAGGAGGGCGGGGGTTTGGAGCGAGGGGGCGGTTGTGAAGTGGAGAGTTTTGGAAGGGGGAGAAGGGGAGGTGGGGTTGGGGGTGGAGAGGGAGAGGGAGATGTGGGAGAGTTGGTGGTTGGTTTGGATGTTTAGGGGCTCGTGGAGTAGGGCTTCGAGTGCGCCGCGGTGGACTCGCAACTCGTTCTCCTCGTTTCTGGCTGTCTCCTTTGCCTCTGAGCTTGTGCTGATGCCGACGCGCTGCTGGAACAAACTCTCTTCGATGTCTAGCTCTTTACATAATGCGCAATATGTAGATGCGTGTAACGTGATCGCGTAGTTGTTGTGCGCCGGGGTTGGTGAGCGGTCGTAGAGGTGGAAGGGGATGCCGCGTTTCAACAGGCAGCGGGACAGTACTAGGCCGGTGATGCCGGCGCCTACGATGTGTATTGGGGAGGTGGACATAGGGGAAAGGGAATTGTAAATGTGCTAGATGGGCAATAGTTGGTAGACGTGCAAAATGTTCTAGTGGTAGCGGCGGGGCGGCCCGGGGAGCTATGAGGGAGCACACAGGCGGTAGATTTCATGGATGGGTTGATAGAAAGTAATGCGGTCGATGCTATGATACATCTCTGTAATGCACATGACGCATGAAACACGAATATTCTTGATGGAAACAGATGATGCGAAGTAGGGCCCAATAGAAGCTCTATAAGGGAGGAGAAAAGAAGGAAAAGAAAACAGGAACGCCGATCCAATGCATACGTCGTCGCTCGTCGCTCTCCGTTTGATTTCAGATATCTACTGCGTCACGTCCTTGATCCTGCACTGCCATCCCGACTCCTTATTAAGTAATGGCAAGCTGAAGGAAGCGTTAGTAAATGCTATAGAACGTAAAGGAGAGGGAAGAAGAACGTACCTAGCACCAAGACACCATCCCAACTCATTCCCCTTAATCTTCTTCGCAATCTTGACCTCACGCTCAATCGGCATCTCATACCCAGTATGCAGAAGCGCAAGCATGAAGTTCAGATCCAAACAATGATCGGGTCGGTCCCTCAACTCGTCCAACGCGCCTTCTATGCTGTGGAAGACGTCCCAAGCCTCCTCACCGTGGCAGACGCGGTGGGTGAGGTCCTTGAGCTCGGATAGCGTGAACGACTCTGGCATGCCGAGCGGCTGCGTGCGGTCGTAAAAGTAGGAGAAGAGGAAGACGTCTTCGCGGGCGAAAGTCTTCTCGAGCGACGGTTGATGGACGCCTCGGAAAGCGCAGGGAGCAAGCTTGCAATCCGCGTCTTTCTCAAGAGTCTTCTCGGCGAGGGCGCGGCATTGAGCTGGCGAGCCGTCGGAGGGTCCCGTCATATTGACTGTGACGGACTCACCGAGAGGGTGGGCAGCGCCTAGGCTGACAGTGACCTCCTTGGACATACCGGGAGCGATGCAGGGGTTGAGGACAGGCTTGGAAAGCCAGCTGGAGGCATCGGTGGATTTGTTCTCCTCGTAGGTGGCGTTGATGACGACGTTGTGGAGGTTGTTGCGGGCTTCCATCAGACCGTAGCCTAGGTAGGAGTGTTGGTATAGCTCGAACTTGCGACCGCCGAAGCTCAGTTCGTACTTGTGGTCACCATCAGCCAGCTTCTCAGGCATACCGCCGGTTTTGCTGTCCTTGAAGGTAGGCTCGAAAACGATTTGAGTGGATCCGCCACCAAGATCGAGGACAGCGGCGGTTGGAGACTTGTCAGGGCCACCGATCTTTCCTAGGAGGTAGTTGGCTGTGATCCAAGCGTAAACACCCTCATCTTTGCCATCCATGACCTCCACACCTCCATTTTCTTCCGATACAACGGGGAAGGGGTACTTGGTCTCCAATCGGTGTCGAACAGCCTTCAGAATGTTGTCACTTTTCTCAGTGCCAAGTTTGCGAAGGCCAGCAGTCGCCTTGACGGCAACTGGGGTGCACTTCTTGATCTTATCGGGGACATTCTTCACAGCAACGTCCATGAGAACGTCCAGACTAGCGGCCGCCTCTTCGGCCTTCTCGCCATATGAGCTTAAGCCGGAGCCGCCGTCCTTCTTCGCGGTCATTTCGAATATTTCATCTTCCAACTCCGGGGTAGAGCCGCAGTTGTTAAAACGGTATACGTGGATGCGAGAGCCGGTGCTGCCAGCGTCGATCATGAGGGCGTACTGGATGAGGGGCTTATGGGAGTCAAAAGACTTCTTGCACTTCGACGTAGCCAGAGAGGGATCTGATGCGGTATCTCCGCCGGGGAAAGGACCTGAGTCTGGGGTTGTTAGCATGTTGATAGAAGCCAGGGGCTGTTTGAAAAACATACCACTGCCATGTTTGGGCGCGAGATAGAAGAAAATAAGGAGGATGAAGGCGAGAATGCCACCCGCCTTCAAGTATCGTGTCCGCTGCCCCTGATTCATCCCCGCGGCCTTGATATCGTTCATGAAGCCTGATCCTGACGGCCCGTGTCCAGAGTGACGGTCGGCCTTCTCGAAGGGGTCCTGGGTGTTGTTGCTACGCGGTAGCGAGACGGAGGAGGTGCGGCGGCGAGGGCTAGAGGAGAAGCTCAGGTAAGACCAGATTCCTGGACGTCGGCGGACGTCAACACCGCTTGACATATGTGTCGCGAAGTTCAGGGCGTGCGCTCACAGATTGCGACGCGACCTTAGCGAGTGACGGGGCTGGGGTTGTTGAGATTAGTTGCGAGGATGGTGGAGGACGAGCGGTATGTTGCGCGGATCAGAAACACAAGAGGTACATGAAAAGGGTACTCACGCAGAAGCAATCAATCGTAGAGGGGATGGCAGAGGGATTCAGGGACTTTGGCGGTGAATTGCCCCCTCAACCCCTTTGTAGACTGTTCTTTTCTTGAGCTGGCAGTAGCCTAAAAGGGAAAGGCGTCCGCAGAGCCTCACTGCCACGTGATCGCCAACTCCTTGTCATCTTGATACCTCTTCACACCTCACACCTTCACTGCTTGTCAAGCGCCGCGTCGCATCAAGCGCTCACATCATCGTATTCTGTGGACTTTTCACAATGCTAATCCTACAGCGCGCATAAGAAGTACGTGCTGGATAGCCTAAACTAGACTAGTAAAACTACAAGCCCGAAGAGTCGTCTATATACCACAGGTATCTCAACGCGTTACTCAGGCTGCTCCTCCATCACCTCTTCTAGATACGGCTCTTCATCCAAGCCCCCATGCGTATCGATCATGGCCACAGTTACCCACGCCTTCTCAAACGGGACCCGATGTCTCTTCCATACATTTATCCATGTCGCGTAATCCCCCGGGACCGGCCAACACTCTTGGCCCTCTGCGTTCACGTACTTCCCGTCCCTTTGCATAACAATGACCCTGCGATCCTCGATTGACTGCTTGTCCAGTATCAAGAAGTACAGCGTGTGGATATTTGGAGGTTCTTGCTCTCCAAGTTCGAGAACGGTGTCTCTCATTTCTTGCCAAGTAGCTGAGCTGAATTTTGTTTTGACTGTTGTGCTGATTCGATCGGTCTGTTGATGGACATGCTGCTGTGTGGGGGAGTGTAGAAGGACGTATGGAACAATGTGTTTGCCGCCTACATCTTCAGGAGGAATTGCAGCTGCTTTGGCAAATTCGGCCCATTGCTAGTAGTCGGTCAGATGAGTATACTTTCTTAACATCAACTTGGAGATGTGGAGGACGTACCTCGGGCGTGATGTCATAGGTCGGGATGACAAGCGCGTTCATTGTGCGATGGTATAAAGATGCCGGGAGTCTCTAGATTTCAGAAAAGACCAAAATGGGAGCGCGAATGTCGTGTGCTGGATTTGTCGTGAATTCGTAGAGGACTCGAAAGCAAAACGTCGCACCTTGGTTCGATTGCGGCGAGGCAATGCGGCGAAGCACGATGCCATTCAAGATCTGGGACACATTAAATCTGGGCTAGACATTACAAGGGTAGCTTCGATCGCACCTACCAATGTTTTTCGAAAGAGCATCTGAATTCAAACATATGCATCTCACTACTTTCGTTTGGAAAGGTGACTACGCCAGGTGCACGCCGCGTGCCCTCCACGTCTACCAAAAATTGATTCGCGTGGTTAGATTCGTTAACACTTGCAATAAAAGGCCACAAACTCTTAACAGGGGTACCTCGTCTTGTGTTCATTATCCTTTTGACAATAGTCTAATTAATAGCCCTTTGCTCGCAGCGCAGCCCTTTTCGTGGTCTTTGCGTATACGCTGCGTCACTGATTTTTCGATTCGCGCGGTCAGATTCGTGAAAAGTTGCAACAAAAAAGTGTAGAACTGGCGCAGAGGGGAAACCAGGAACGTTTCCGATATCCCCTTCCCCGCGGGCTGATTCATGCCTCCTTGGTAGAGACTAGGCTACGGCACGCCGCGTCCACGCATCGTCTACCAAAAATCGGTGTACTTGGTTCGATATGTGACTTTTAGTAACTAATCTGCTTAGGTCCTTCATAGAGGTGCTTCCGCCGTTTTTCGCCATCCTATTTCCGCCAGCCTAACTTACGCCCCTCCATCAAAAAGTAAAAAGTTTTTTTTCACGCGGTTCAATATGTGACTTTTAGTAACCAATCTGTTCAGATCCTCCATGGAGGTGTTTCCACTGTCTTTTGCGATCCTAATTCCATCAGCCTAATTTATATCTATCTATCAAGGGGTAAAACCACAACTATATCTGCCACGCGATGTACCCTCCGCGTCTAAAAATCTTTTTGTACGCAGTTAGATATGTGAATTTTAGTAACCAATCGGCTCAGAATCTTCGGAAAGGCGCTTCCTCCGTTTTTCGTAATCCTTTTTCCGTCGCTCTAATCTGGCCTCTCTCTCCAACGAGCCCTCCGCATCTTACCAGAATTCCTTTCACGCGGTTCGAATTGTGACTTTAAGCAACTACACTGCGCTAATTCCTAACAGAGGTGCCTCAGCAGGGTTTAAACATCCTCTGAACGACGACCTTATTTACGTCTGCTGCTTCTGTGGTCCATATTAGCCAACTTGTAACTACGCCGCGTGCACACCACGTCTATCAAAGTTCGGTTTACTCGGTTCGATCTGTAACTTTAAGTGACAAAAGCAACTAAGCTTCCCACAGAGACACTCCAGCGGCCGCTTAGGAATCAAGAATTCGTTGACCTGATTTACAGTCTCTTTTTGAACGCTTTTGTCATAAGGGTTAGATTCAGGTGACCGACAACAGGTCTTTGCACCTTCGTTTCCCACTGCCTGAGGTGCTCCAGTGGTGCCACAAAAACCTACGCGTGATGCCGAATCTCATACCTTGGAGTCTAAGCAGCCTCTTGACTGCCGATTTTCAAGCATCGGTGCCGCCTTTGACAGTGATGCCTAGCTTCCAAAATGGCCCTCAAGCTGTGGTATACCAGTGACCCCAGTCTTGTGGGCTAGTACTGTATCTTGCTCTTTTCATTTCACGCTGTGGAGGAGGATTTAGCGTAGGTAAGAGATGTCCACCGCCTATATCCACCAGTCTCTACCACGACCGGTCTACCATTCCAGCACCATATAATCCTTTCCCTCTCGCAACGACGGTCCCGACTCTGCCGTCGCTGGCTCCTCCCCTGTCTCTTTAGGGCGCCAAAACGCATACAGAGATATCATATCCCCGAAACGACCTCTAAAATCCACTTCCATCGCTTCTATCCTCATCGTTTCGGCTTGCCTCTCGCCATTACACGAATTTGCAAACCTTTTCGTAATCAGCTTTCATCAACAAATCGGTTTCCAAATCTTGCTCTTTCCATTTCACAACGTTCAGCTCTCGGAGCAGAGGCGCGTTATCCTGAGCCAAGCCGTCATTTCGGCCAAAGAAGCTGTCCCGGCGAGTCCAAGAGACTCAAGAGATGGAAGTGTTACACCTCGGAAAGCCGCGTCCAAACTGACGTTCGAAGTAATTTCGACGGATAAGGCACGGAGATTCGTGGCTTGCAGCAAGAACTCGTTCAGGCGGTGCTCCTCTATGTTACCCGGACCGCACCACATGGGAAGCCAGTCGTCGCACATTGAGGATCCCGGAAATGCCATGAATCGGAACTTGAAGCGGGTGAGGAGTGCAATCGCGGGTGGCAATGCGTTCAGTCTGTGCAGGTTCAGATGCCACAACGCTCGTTCATGGGCGTCTGACCAGTTTTGTGGCCATGAAGGCAAGCTAAGGCACTCAATGCGTAACCTTGGAGGGTACTGGTTCAGCATCATGAAACCATAGATAAGTTCCAGAACCTGGTGCAGACCCCTCGGTGGCCAGGACCAGAAATAAAGCTGTGAAGGGACCGCGTCGTAGAGAGTACGCCAAAACGGATGCCGGCAGGTTGGAGTATAGTCTACCCAGTGGGCGATTTCTAGCTCGCCTTCAGTGACCATCACAACAACCTATTCCAGGTTCTCTAGCCGGTTGATGGCCCGAGGAATGTCGGAGTTGTGCAAGAGATAATCCGGCGAACCCCAACCATACATGTCCTCATGATCTCTGTTTTGATGAATTTCCTGCCACAGATCAAATCCCCTAAGTTGATCTATCGTGAACACAACATCTCGGGCCTCTTGAAACACAACCTCTGCGTTCAAATCAACATCCCATCCCGCATACCGCCTTTTGAGAAAGTGCTCGAGGTCCTCGTAATCAAGGCAGAACATGTCTTTAACCTCCAGAAGGGGCCGAAGCACATCTGCATGTATAACCACCCTCCTCACTTTCTGGCAGCGTCCTAGATTATTTGCGACGCTGAGGAACCCGTTGACGCTGCGTTTGTGCCACGCAAAGTGCACCTCGTCGAATTGAAAGCGCGCTCCGACGGCGCGGAGCTGCTTGCAAGTTGCTCGAAGAGCTTCTACGGAGAAGACGTCGCAGTGCGAGAAGACGAGTTCTTGGAGCTCGGTGGCGAGGGTGGGGATGCTTGGCTTGGTGGGCTATATAAAAGAAGCGTTGGGTCAGATGCGTTCTAATCTCAAACTGAATCAATGGTTGTATGCAGACTTGCTTACGCAATGGCTCACCTCTTCAATTACCCTCGCTCCGCTCCTCCCGCTGATCTCCCTGCTCGCCCCTGGCTCAGAGTATTGATAGCGTCTTGTCTCGTCCCTTCGGGAGACTTACCAGCTTCGCTTCGAGATACGAGTTTCGGCCGACGGATGAGGGTCTATGACACTTATACTGCCAACTCTTTCTACGAGCAAACTGATCGCATAGCTAGATGTTCCCTGAAAGCACTACACATACGAAGCGCAAGCAGAAATTTCGTTTGCTGCAACATCTTCCCAATCTAGGTCGTCCGACGTCCGCTCTCAGCACTCGCTCGGTCCTTCTAGGCTCCCCTATCCACAGCGGCTGATCACAATCGCGTACCACGATCCTCTTCATAAGAATAATCAGGGGCTGGATATCACCGCTACCAAAAAAAAAAACGCCTCCGCATGCCCCCCCTTGCTAACCCAACCCATCCCAAAACAGCATCACCCATCACAAAAATCATACAATCATCCCTTCGGCCCAACCCAACCCACCCCACCCCTACTCCACCCCCCTCACCCTCCCAAACGCCCCCCTAAGCGCCTCCTCCACATCCGTCCCCCCCCTCCCCAGCTCCCCTACCGGCCTCATCGCCAGCATCTCCGCCACCTCCCCCTCCCTCCTCTCCTCCTCCTCCCTCGTCTTCACCCTCTCCACCCCCTTTACCTCCACCTCCCCAACCCCCACTCCTACCAACGAAACCGGCATCTCCCCCCTCGCCGCCTCCTCAAACCTTCTCCTCACCCCCTCATCCTTCTCCAACTCCCTGAAAACATCGACGTCCTGCGTATAAAACGTTGCTCTCAGACTCGCGACCCCGAGCTCAAAGACAACCACACACGCGAGGATGAGGACGAGAGTAAGCCACCACAGCGCATTCGCGCCAAACGTGTGCGTGAAGGCGTTGCGCACGTGGTAGATGGGCGCGTGGGGGTTGTACAGCACGGCGAGGAGGAGGTTCCAGAGCCACCAGCCGCCGATGGAGCAGATGAGGGGGATGAGGATGAGGAGGGTACGGGTGTGGGGTTCGATAAGCCTAGAGGGTCGTTAGTATATAACCTTTGTTTGAGAACAGAAGGTATGAGGAGAATGGGGGGGAACTTACTGCATCTTCACGCTAATGACGATAACCGCAGCACTAAAGCAGAGATCACCCAACGCGAACATCCCCTGATCGCTCGTGAAAATCGCCTGGCCATATACCCCCAACATCACGAAGAACACAACCATCGCCTCACTCGCCGCCATAAACATCCAACCCGCATAGATCCTAAAATTAAACGCGCCGTTCCGCTGACCCTTCGTATACAGCTCCGGCACCGCCAACAACGTACTCGCCGCAAGGTCCTTCTCAAAGATCCCGAGGAAAATCACCGGTAAGCTCGTAAACAGCGTGTTGAACATACTCAAGCTCCAGTTCTCGTACAGCGAAGTCCCCGTGTAGCCCGCCCAGCGCTGGTACAGCGCCTGCGTGAGGAAGAAGAGCATTTCCTTCCAGAAGGTGCCGACGGTGTACTTGCACGTGCGGACGTAGTTCCAGCGGCCGTGGACCAGGAGGAGCTTGGTGAGGAAGCGGAACTGCGCGATCGAGTAGTCGCTCGTGCGTGCGGCTTGCAGGCCCTCTTTGCCCGTGATGCCGATGCCGACGTGGGCTTCTTGGATCATGGCGATGTCGTTGGCGCCGTCGCCGATGGCGAGGGTGATGGATTTGCGGACGCGCTTGCGGATGCCTTTGACCAGGCCGGCTTTTTGGGAGGGCGAGGCGCGGCAGCAGATGACGGAGTCGGCGAGGACGGCGAGGTCGAAGAAGAGGGCGGTGAGGTGCTTGTCTTCGTAGATGGTGGCGAGGGTTTGGCCGTCGACGACGATGACCGAGTGTGCGACTTTGCTGCCGTTGATATTGAGGATGGCGTCGGCGATGTACTGCGCGACTTCACCGCTTTCGTGGTCCAGGACGGTCACGGAGGAGTAGTCTTTGATCAGGCGGCAGGAATGGCCGATGTTGATGGCCGTCTCGCGCTTGTCGCCTGTTAGCATCCACATCTTGATGCTCGCACGGCGGAGCTTGTCGATGGATTCTGGGACGCCCTTTTGAAGCTTATCTTCGATAGCAGTAGCGCCTGCGAGATCGAGATTCTGTTCGATGTGGTCGCCCGCAGATTCGATCATGTCTTGACGATTGATGAGACTTGTAGTTGCGTCGAGATAGACCTTTTTCCATGAAATATACTCTTGCTCGTCAATGAACCGGTAGCCATAGAGAAGCGTCCTTAGTCCTTCAGTTGCGAAGTCGTTGATATGTTGGAAGCAGCGCTCGATCACTGCTGTCTCGTCCGCTACCAGCGACTCTTCAACAAACTCATCCATCTCTTCGAACTGCATCGAACTTCGGGGATCGGAACTGAATGAGAGGGCAAGAGACTGCCGGTTAAGCTGAGCTGAAGGACGCGGAGAATAATATAAGCTGTTCTCCTCAACCGAGGAGATATCCACGTCATGCTCGCGTTCAGTCAACCACTGATCTAACTCGTCACGAACCGGCTGTCGTACAGTGCCGACCATGCTCAAACGATTTCCGCTAACGCTGCCACGACTGAGTGTTGTGCTGGCACGCCCGATGGTGAAACTCGCTCGAGCCGCACCACTGAGGGTCATGCTTCTTCGGCCGCCGACACTGCTCTTCCGCTCAATCTGTTCACTTTTCCGTGCAATGGCGTACTGTGCTTCCAAGCTTTTTCTCTTGCTCGCGCGACGCTCAATCTCGACGACCTTCTTATTTGCAAGTGTTGCAAGCTTGAGTCTCTGCATAACGATGGAGTCGGCGCCCTTGCAGAAAATGCAAATCCGTTGGTCTGGGAAGCGGACGACAATAGACATCCGCTTTCGCTTACTGGAGAACTCAATGACATCTAGGATATCGTAGGTTTCCAGCAATGGTTCCGCGTCATTGCCTTGGGGCATGATCTTCAACGTGATGGTTCGAGAGTCGCGGTTGATGACCAGGAAGCCCATCTCTTGAGCTGCATGCACAAGAGCATACTCATCCGGCGAGGATGCCATAAACTCGATCTCTCCATTCTCCTGTGTCTCTGGAAGACAGGTGTGACATAGTGCCAAAGAGAGAAGAAACAATCGTACCTTTTTAGCGAATAGGGTATACGGCTTGCGTTGAATATACCGGAGCATGTCCTTCGTCAGAAGCTCAGGTTGAGCCTTTCCAGGCCGTGCTGTCGATTTCCAGTTTGATCCGCTTCTTTGAAGCCCACTAGCGCCAGACGCTTCATTTGACGAGCGGCTGGTGCTGGCTGGGTCCACTACATGCTCTCGGAGTGCAAGGGACTCTTCAACGGCCTGAACATCACGAGATTTCCTAGCTGGCTTCTTGCCTTTGCCCTTGTTTTTCTTCTTGGGTTCTAAAAGCTTCCTCTTGGCGGCGTCCTTTTGTAAATCTGCGTCATGAAGCCATGCAGTACCAGCCACGCTCATTTTCCGGAACTTCATCGAGTTATCTGTGAGGGTGCCGGTTTTATCGGAGAAGATGTAACTGTAAAGGTCAGCAAAGCAGCCCGAACATTATATTATGGCCAGCTTACCTGATTTGGCCCAACTCCTCATTGATTGTCGAGGTCCGTGCTTCCAAAGGCGTATCAGACTCGGCATCGTATAGGTCAATGTCATTGAGAAAAAACATCTGTGCCAATTTGACAATTTCCAAACTCACGTATAGGGACAGCGGAATCATGGTATTGAACATGATGATGAACGAGGTGAGAATGGGAAAGAACGCCACGTCAGCATTGGAGAGGTACCAGGACTTGTCCTCTGTCTGATTAGACCATATGCGATACGCGACGGTGTTGAAGATCGCAAGCGCAATGACGAAAATGACAATGATAATGACGACCTTGTTGACTATGCTCTGAAGCGACGGAGCTTTGATGCGAGGGTTCTTATTGGCATTCATTCGAATTCGGCACTCCTCACCAGAGTAGATGACCATGCCAATGGCGTTGGGAGTGTTCCTGAGAATACTACCCCGGTAGATGACCTCAGCGGTAGTTAGCGGCGCTGTTTCTCCGTTGACTTTGACTCGGCCTTCGAAGTTGTAGAGATCGAGATTAGGATCTTCGACCACAAACTCGGCGTTGCATATCGCAACATCATCCTGATTAGTCAAGACTTTGCTCACAGATGTCGCTGTTTGCTTGCTCTTGAGGTTAGTCTCTCCATCGAGAGCCATAGTCTCCACATATGCAATGCCATTTTCTCCCCCTGAATGCAAGATGGCAAGGTCGGCTGGGGCAGCGTCGTCTCGATCAAGTTTCACAACGTCGCCGACCTGGAGGTTATGCCATTTCGTCGTTGCCCAATGTAGAGGGCCAACGGCACCTGAAGGAGAGGTCGGGATGTTTTCTTCATCCGTAGGACCGGTGTTCTTGTACGCATGTAGAACTTTGGTTTCGCGATTATTCTCGGCCTTGTCAAGCTTGTGTCTCCTGAGATCATCATACCCTTCCTTGCCCATCGATATACACACGAAGAAAATCAACGGTATAATCGTCGTGTAAGTACCCGTAGTACTGAGACCAGGGATCATCTGCAGGATAGAAACACACAAGAAGTAGAAATTTGCCAGTTTCGAAAACTGTGCAACCAATTGCCGGGGTAGAAAGTTCCAGGCCGAATAACGAGTTGAGCGGATGTAGTTACTGATATACGGCTTATTGGTTCTTTCGTCAATCAGAGGTTCTTTCCGCGAACAGTCAAGGTCAATGTGTCTGCCGTCTTTGCTTGGCGGTATCTCCTGGATTCGCAGAACGAACTTCTTCGTTTTGGTCGTAAAGTCACGAACCTTGCTCGAGATCGCGATCCTCTTGCTTTTCTTTTCCACCCAATTCTCCCAATTCGGCAGCGCAGAAGTCCCTTTGTAGCCTTTGGATTTATTCCTATCAGGGAGATCTCCAAAATCCATAGCCACCGGTGTAACGACGACCATTGATTGCCGCTTCTTACTTGGCGTACTGCGATCGTGGACACCATCCAATTGAGAGGTTGATGCTTGACTCGACGATCCAGCCGTATCTTGCATCTCAATTATAGATCCCGGCGAAGTGGCCTGATCCTCAATCGTCCTATGAAACAGCGCCCGACGCAGCGAATAGCCTCGATTCCGCGCCGCAGGTGAAATGGGCGACTTCTGTGAGCCAGCAACCGGCGATGTTGGTGAAGCAGTCGTAGGTGACAGTACCGTTCCCTGGCCCAATATCGGCGCACCTCCCGCCGCAGCGCCGCCCTGGGTATCGACTCTCAATTCCGGAGCCCCAGACTTCATCTTCGGCAGCGAGGCCCTCCGCCCATCTCCACCAATATCCATGGAAGCACCTGCTGAGTTCCTCTTCGATTGGGACGGGAGCTGCCTCTCCACATCTGTGGAGAAACGAACGCGCGGCCCCACATCAATCGAAGCCCTGGTAGCTGTCCTCGTGCCATTATCCACCGCGGAAGAAGTCGAGGCCACGGCCGCGTCTGGGTCGGTGTTTGCTCGCCGGGGAGGCTCTACGTGGTATGTAGTGGGCGAGACCGGCGCCACAGTTTGCGCGGCTGCGAGCAGGTCCTCGTTGTCCTCATGATGGGACGATTGGCGCCGCCGGAGGCCATCGCGATTATATTCCGGGGGTTCGTCGCCGCCGGTCATTGTCGCATCGCATGCCTATGTGGGGGGAAGTTTGCCCTACGAGAATGTATAGTCAGTCTCTCGTCCCAAGTCTTCATGTCAAGGCGGGACATTCTGCATACTCAACGAGTTTTATGGTTCGGGAAACGACTAGGACGCAGGCATGGAGAGCCGGCTGTGGTACGACAGGATTCCAGCCCCGTGGTTGATGATAGGGAAGTAATAAGGGCGATCCGACTCGAGCTGCTGCGTCTTCTTTCCAAGCCACGAAGTGGTCCCTCGACCCCTGCATATACACTATTTTAAGCACCTGACGTAACGCCCAGTTCCCCACCAAAGCCTGGATAGACGATAAGTCGGAGATTATACCGATTCGTATTATAGAGCATATACAGCCTTGACCGAAATCAGAGGCCGCCCTAAATTCGAAAAACGTATTTTTAAATATAGATTTCGGGCCGCCACGTAATCTCCGCAAATAGGCTATTCCTGTAGTAGTAATTAGCCTGTTTTTCAGGGGATTAAGTGGATAACAACAACAACAAATAAACTGGATTTCGCCGAGCCCTTCTATCCCATCTGCTGCATTCTCTCTTCCTCCTTTTCTACACGGATTTCTTGTAATAGCTTCTTATTTTCTTTACTACTATGCCTGCCCGCCTAAGTAAATACACCTATAACGCCGCTAATATACTAATTAAGGGCGGAATTACCTTTTATAAGCTTAGCTATAAGCTTAATTACTGCTAGAGGACCGCAAGAAAGTTAATAAGGTAGTAGAGGGCCTAGGGCACTATCTACGCGCCTTCTAATTAAGTAGGAAGACGGCGCAGCCTTACTATAGTAATAGTTATCTATTTACTAGTATAGCTTACTAAAAAGCTAATACTATATATAGATAAGATATAGTAGCTACTATATAATAAGTTTAGTACTATTATTTCTCGCTTATCTATTATAAGAGAGTTAAGGCTGGCCGGTTAGAATAGAAAGATAGTAAGTATACTGCCTAGTAGATAAAGCCTATACTAATATACCTAGTACTGCCATTACGCCCTTAAATATAGCTATAAGGCACGTAATATATATATAGCGTGGATCTTATAGTTCTAGACTAATTAGCTTATATTTATTAATAAATTAGATGCTAACTTAAAGACTAGTATAAGGAAGTTTAGATAGTCTTCTATAGGTGTTGCGCCGGTGTAGAGAGTACTATATAATTAAGAAGAGACGCGGCTTAATATACTACTAGCCTATACTATTAATAGCGTTCTTATCTTATTAGTATATAAAGGAGCTATAAATAATAAGAACTATAAGTACTAGATCCGGAACTACCTTCTTCCAGCGTATAGTTAATTTCCTGCGCTAAAATTAGTAGTAGTTATAGATAATGCGAGCTTCTACTACTCTAATTAGATAGAAGCTTTATTTAGAGAGGCAGGCGTTATTTTAGTATACCTACTACTATATTTACTAGATTTAAACCTAATTAAGGAGTTTTTTAGTAAGCTAAAGAGCTTTATATATTATAGCTGGCTGGCTTAGATAGGCTACTCTAAGTACTTTAAGTATAGCTTTAAATAGTTCCTAGAGTATTATATAGGGGTAGTAGGTAGTAATAGGGCTTAGGTAAGAGGCTATTTTAAATATAGTAGTTACATTTAAGAACATAGAGGAGAATATAGAGGAGGTTATAGTTAGTAGAAGGTTATTCTCTCTAGCGTTTACTATTAATTTCTAGAAGTGCAGGTAAATTAAAATATACTAGCAGCTAATTAGCTCGCTTATTATATTAGCGTGTACCTTATTCTTACTCCTTTTAAGTCTATTCTGCCTCTACGCTAGACTACAGCCTCTAATTAGCTTAAACGGCTGCTGCCTAGAGCTAAGTAACTATAGCCTAGAAAATTAATAGAGGTATAGACTGTAGTTATATAGTAAGTCTACGTATATACTTACTATTGCGCTAATAGCTATTAGCGTGCTTGCTAAGCTAATATACGGCCTCTAATTAGCTTAAATAAGGGCTAAGCTAAATAGAAAGGCTGTATATAGACTTCCTATTTAATAGCAAGTATAAATATAGTATATAAAAAGAGAATATATATATAAAATAGCATATATTTTATATATAGAAATAGTAAGTAAATATACTATAGTTTTATATAGCATTTCTCCTTTATATATAACTATTTTTGCCTGTTTAAATAAGCTTAATTTACCTCTCTCTTGTGCCTATAGCTTATTCTACATTTCTTCCTCCTCTACTAACACCTCTATCCTCTCCTTTTTCTACTACTTAACTCCTTTAATTACGTTACTAATTAATATATTAGAAACGCCTATATCTATTATAATAGCCCTTACCGCCGCCTTATTTTTGCGGATATAATCTAGGGTTATCCGCTACTTCTAGAGAGCCTTTTAAGCTACCTAGAACTTCTCTACCTACTTAGAATTATTCTATATACTCGCCTTAAGGCTATTAAAGTACTCCTCTATATTCTAGACGCAATTCTTAACTCTATTTACATATTAAATACGTAGCGGCGGTAATAATAGCAGCTTAGTTAGTACCCTCTTTAATCTCTTTCTCCTTCTTAATAGCGACCTAGATTCTAAGCTTAAGCTACGCCTGCGGCGGCGGCTACTAACTACCTAATTATTAAGGACTACAATAACTAGTATAGGCGCTGCTAGCGTTGCTAGAGCTAGCATTAATTTAGGCCTTAATTGCCTATTATCTTATTACTTCTAGAATACCTTTATTATTACCCGTGGAGGCGTCTCTATATTAATACTATTCTCTCCTCTTACTATAGTCTAGCTTATAAGATTACCTATAAGAATTCTAACGTATATACTATCTATTTAAAAGTACTAGCTTAATAACTATATATAGGTTTAATTGCTACACCTCTACTGCCTTATAAGAGCTGTCTAGAAGAGCTATGCACTACTAGTAGCCTTATTAACTAGTACTAATTAAGCAGGTAGAGCTCTAGCTAACTAAGCTACTATAGAATTTAACGCCGGGCCGCCTATTCCGCCGGCGCTGCCCTAATTAGTATAGAATAGTTCTATCTTAATTATTAATAGCTTCTACATGTTAGCGTTATTAATGTAGCCTACCTAATTAATTACCTTCTTATTAAAGCGTTAGCAGTCCTTTTTCTTCTCTAGATTAATTAAGAGCTTTAAAAGCTTTACGCTGTACTATATAGTATTAAACTTTATTTTAATAGGCGGGGCTAATATCTAGTTACCCGCCGGGTTATATATATAAAGAGTAGCCTGCACTTTTAGGTAGATAATCTTTACCTAGAGCACCGCGTATAGAACGCCTTATTTCTTAAAGGTATTCTCTAGTAAGATTCTTACTACCTGCTTACCTACCTTTACCTTAATTACTAATAGTATATTATATATAGTAAATATACAGCTACGCGGCGGCCTATAGACCTTCTATTAGCGCCCCTACTAGCAGAGAATTAGCTTTTTTAGGGTATTATTACTATTACTATACTCTATAGGCGCCCGTAATATATAATATAGAGGTAAGGCAGTTAAGGCTATTTAAGAGGCTATTTAAGAGGCCGTTTAAGAGGCAGATCTAGCTAATAATAACAGCGTAGGTAGGCGGCTGTAGCCCCCTCTAGGGGCCCTCTAGTTCTTAAACGCCTAGCTATTCTCTTTAAAATTACAGCTAATTTTAGGGCTATAGTTATCTATAGGCGGTAGTAATAGCCCTCTAAGAGGCGCCTCTTCCGCTAGTACTCCGCCTATAATCTTATTAATTAATAGGCCGCTAAGTAGCTTAGCCGCTTCCGTATTAGTGTAGTTAAGCTGGGTTAAAGGGGGCAGCCACGTTAGGCTATTAATTGGCTAAGAATAGAAATTAAATAAGGCTATACTTAGAAGCTATTAAGATTCGTTAAAATTTAATAATAACAGTAAATTAGGCGGGCGATAAGAAATAGAGGCTAACTCTAGGTTATTTAATAATATTACAGCGTTATATTAAGGTTTCTAGTAATTTAGAAAGAAGGCTATTATTAAAAAGTAGTAAATAGATAAGTATAAGCTTTCTTAGCCCTCTCTATGCAAGTATAAGATAATATAAACTTTATATTGCTATAGTAATTACGGCCGGGCACTTAATCCCCTGAAAAACAGGCTAATTACTACTACAGGAATAGCCTATTTACGGAGATTACGTGGCGGCCCGAAATCTATATTTAAAAATACGTTTTTTAAATTTAGGGCGGCCTCTAATTTTGGTCAAGGCTGTAGAAAGTAAAAGCAATCCTTTAATTATGTTCTAATCATTGGAAGTTCTAAATCATGCCTGCGCGACCCTGACATTCGTACACCAATTTCTCAATCCATTGACCGTATCGTTTGTGGGTCACTACTTCCAGCCGGCTTTCCCGTAACTGCGTATGCTTCGAGGTAAGCCGTGCTCGTTGATTGGCTGTACCGTAACTTCAAGCTTGGCGGCTGTAGAATATCGAGTACTTCTTTCATGCCACACGATAAAGCAGTGCCGAGCTTGATTAGACCCGGTGCAAACTACGAGCTATCCAATCTGCACGCTCCGAGCGGCGCGATGAAAGGCCGCCCCGCCGCGTATGATGGGCAACAACACGAAACTAGTGGGGCACAAATCGACCCTGGCAACGACGTTGATCAGAAATTAAGCATTGTCATTCTCCAGCCCTAGGTACGCATCCTATATAGCCAGTTCTTCGCCAACGAGGTCCAGTCCCATCCAATGATCCCCAATCCCCGAATTAACCATCGCGAACGGGAGACACAAAGAAAGCATTGTCCACGGGCTTTTCCCCGATTGTGTATTCGCATTGACCCAGCGCACCGGGACGAACCGTGCCATTAAGCCTGCTCCAACACAGGGAGGGCGTGAGAGTGCGAACAAAGAGAAGAACGGGAGTTACACCGAGCCACCAACCACGCACCTCGCATGCAATTAGGAACGGAGAAGGAAGATGACGACTGATGCTCCCGGATATGAAGAATAGAGAAAAACGCCTTTTGCACCACGACCAGAGCACTAGGAAACGAAAATCACAGAGCGGTTTCTCAATTCGCAATGCGGAGACGCTAAAGAGCAACGTTCAGAGGCCTCCTCCCAAACATGCGGAAGAGGAGAAAAGGATAAGAATGGCTCATCGCCCTGGATAACAATGTGGTATGGGTATGTGAGGAAAGCGGGGTTATATCCCCCAGAGCGTATCGTGCTCCAACTCCAAGATAGATTTCGCCAATCCATTCGCGTATAGGAGGTATTCGGTCGTCGTTGCGGTTCATAAAATCTGAGTATCGGAAATTTGCTTCGCGCCGTGCAGTATGCCGCGTAAATAAAAGTGTTCGTCGTGGGGATGTGCTGAGATGCCGGACAAAGGATACCGCTCACTGTTGAGCTGCTACACACCAATGCCTGTGGAAAACCCAAGCGCTCTTTTGACACTCTTTGCTGCAATATTTTGTGCGTCGGCATCTACGGCATTTGGCAAATTGTCGCGTAAATTCTTCCCACCGACCGCACTGGTAGTATGCACACTGTCGGATTCCACCGCGGGAGTCGTCCTTCCGGCACAGATTCCTCATTACAACACCAGCCCAGTATTGCATATCCTGGGAGTGGTGTCGGACCGTGAACTTCTCGACCAGAGGGAAAATGTTGAAGTCATCCGGGAGAAGGTATTCCTCATCCTCATCTTCTTCTGACGCAGCAGGAGCAGCACACGTTTCGCCATCGAGAAGTTGTAAATCGGATCCAATCTTCAGTTTCGGCACAAGGTGAGACTTCTGGAAGTACGAGCGGAGGTAGCAATACTTAGAGATGTACGCCAAGAGCTGAAGGGACATGAGGACATCTTCATCTCTCGGCATGGCCGCAAGTACTCCCGCCGTTGCATTGCGGTCCTGAGCGTAGCGCGGATACCACGGTGCTGCTGGAGGGTTTGCATTGGCAACGTTGATGGTTGGCTGCACGGGAGAGAAGCCAATAGCACCTGTTGTTTGGGTATTTGCAGGGTTGATGATGCTGCCATCTAGAGCAGATCTGTGGGTGATGTTGAAAGTGTCTGCGTCGGGCCCTTCCGAAGGGGGTGCAGCAAGTCCAACAGGGGTAGCCCCTGCGTCCAGCATCTCCTCGTTGTCCACGATGTCCTGCATATTGATCTCGTTCTGGATCCCGACGATGGGCTCGCTCGCCGGGCCAGCGGTGGCAGAGGCGTCTGCCATCATGTCGTCGTTCTGGCCATCGTCGGACTCGCCAGACATCGACAGCTGATGGCGAATCGATGGTCGTCTCCGAGATCTGCCAGCTCCCAAAGCCCGCGGACTGGTGGGTCGGGCTGCGCTTGGCGTTGTGGGGGACTCTGGCTGTGAGGTGATTTCCCCTTGCAGTGCTGGGAGCATAGAAGGGAGACGGTCAACGTCCCGAACAGGCCTGATCCCGAACGTCTCTCCAGTTTCCATTGTCGGTAACGCACTGACCAAAGGCTGACCAATGTTACGAGTCTGCCCACCGATAGTGCCAAAGAGCTGTGTCCTGCCTTCTTGACTGCGGTGGTTGTGGAGAGTGCTCGGTCGTGTGAATGTGGTTCGTTCGGGAGGAGAGCTCATGGCAAAAGCAGGAGTCGGTGTGACGTCCCCCAGCTGTGATTCGAGCGGCGGTTGTGTGAAGGTCTGTGGAATCTCGATGGGAGGAGGTGCATGGCGCCGAGTTCGCTCTGAGCGGTGGCCAGAAGACGAGCCAACGTGATCGGAGCGGGAGAAGTGATGCCTCGACGAAGCGCCAAGCCTGGCAGAATTCCTCTTCAACTCGGCCTCTGCCTTTTCCCGGCACTTGTCAATGACTTTGACGTAGTTATCGAGTATCGTGGCGATGACAGGGACCATGTCGGCCTCTACTACTCGTGTCCTGACGTTCTCCGTGCCGCGGACACCAATGTTAAAAACGCATTGAAACGCAAGATTCCACTTCCACATGTCCATCATGTCTTTACTCCGCCCCTCTTTGAGAATGCATACCAATCGTTCGACACCGCCATCGACGGTGAGGATGTCCCGAATGCGGGCAGATGAGGTGGTGAGATATGCGAGATGGTTGAGCGAGTTGATGAGAGGCAGGGTGGAGGTGCAGTCGAGCGCCCGGCGGTCGTAGAGGGCGGTAGTGATGCCCACCGACGCCTTATTAGCGTTCGGGATGCTGAAGTTGACCTCTCTCATGTTTGCGTCGGTTTGCAGCAACGGTTTGATGGCCGGTCGTCGGGGTGAGGTGTGACTGTTCACAGACTAGGGGCGCGGGCGGTTAGTCAAAGCCGACGAGATTGCGTGTTGGCATGTACCCAGAGACGGCAGCGGGCGCAGAGACACGATCCAGTAGTTGTTTCGGCGGCCGGGCGGCCAAAGAGGTCCGTGTCGAGGTGTCGAGGACGGCGGGAGGCAGAACAGCAAACTGTGACGGCAGAGGGGTTTGCTAGGCAGGCAGGACAATATAGAAGACACTCGGCGGCCAAACAGCAGCGTGCGTGTGTCGGACAGTGGATGGAGGGATTTATAAGGGTTGATTATGGGATCTGGATGGCGATGGTCTCCTTAGGGGCGCTCGGGTCGGGAAAGTGCGCGTGTGGCGAGAGCGCTCAGGTGAAGGCCGGCGAGGCTTGGGAGGAGGCTCAGCGCGGCGAGGAGTCGGGGGGTTGTAGAGGTGAGGCTTTGGCGGCGCGGAGGGGGTATATCTGCTAGCTGATGGATAGAGGGTCGCAGCTGGACGGTGATGGGAGACGAGACGGTGCGTGAGGTGTTGGCGTTGCTGCTGCCCAGGAGTGGAGATGGGGAAGGCTGGGCGGCAGGGAGGTGATTGGGCCCGAGGAGGGTGAATTTCAATGCGTTATGAATAGCCACCAACACAGCACAGGCGCTTAATGGACGCGGGACGGCCAATACAGTGCCGCAGAGGGAGAATAGGGATAATGCAGCGGTGATAGTAGAAGCAGAGGCTTGAGGAGGGGAGAGTGTGTCTTTGTGCTGCTCGCAGCGTCCCCAAGTCTCCTCAGCGGGGAGTCGGCCAGGTCGGCTTCGCACGCCTTGGTCAGCAGCAAATGCGCCGAGTCCACGGGCTACAACGCTCCATGCCTGTGCCCAGATGAAACGGTGCTGGTGCCGAGCCAGAGACGTTCGCTTACACCCGGACGTCTGGACGTGCAGCGTGCTGGAGAGTCCTGAGAGTCCAGAAGCTGAAGACAAGTGACGCGCTGCGGGTCGACTAGACGAAAACTCTGGCGCATTGTGATCTCATGGCGATTGACTTTTCCTGCCACGGCACAATCCGCCGACTCTATATGGCGACTCCCCGGGCTGAGACTGGACCACCGCCTGCGTCCTGCGCTGCGGCCAAAGACAACAACTCATCTCGGCCAGCTGGGACGGTATAGGGGTCGTCAGCGTAAGTGCACTTCATAAAAGCAGACGGGAATCCCAACAGCCTGGACCGCGGGCTGACCTCGAGCAGGCCTCTGAATTGCCTGCATATCAGATCGTACAGATATCTTCGACACCCTTGCCAAGCACCACGATCCTCGGCCATGTCGGACTCCACCAACGTCAGGGACTTCCAGACCCGCCCGCGAGGCCCTACCATCACAATCCCCGAGACCGATGGAGAGACGCATCGCGGCCGCCGGCACAGTGCTGTCTCAGCCCTGTCGGCCAACCTGTCGGCCACCGGCCACCACAGCCCTCGATTCTCCGTCGACTCTCCCATGAAGCGGCGTATGACGCGTTCCAATACCGTGCGAAACTACCACTCGCCCACACGGCCAACATGGGAGGAGCCAGGTGCCGAGCCGGGTGTAGACACTGCCCAGGAAGCCCAGCCGCATTTCGAGCTGCTCCAGCAGCACTGCGACATCACAGTTGTAGACTTCTCCGACGAGAAGATCATGCAGAGCCGCCTAGACAATGACGACTTGGCCGTGTTTCTCGACATGCCCAAGGAGGAATGGGTCCAATGCCGGTGGATCAATGTCAATGGTCTCAGCTGGGACGTCATCAGGATGCTGGGAAACCACAAAAATCTACATCGGCTAGCCATTGAAGACTTGATGAATACTAGGGGCCGCACAAAGGCTGACTGGTACTCTGACCAGGCTTTCAGTAAGTCAAAATCTATTACTCGTGCCAAGATACGCAATTTGGTGTCATTAAGCAGTCACGTGACGTTTGCTCCATGTGATGCTCATCTCTTCATCCTTCCAATCCTGGGCTACACGGGTCCTAAACAAACCCCTAAATATAACCATATCCATCGAAACTCATGTACAATACAACCTATGTTTTACTTGTTTGCTGTTTTTGCATCTTGCATCTATCTTGTTTCATCTAGTCAATCAGAATGTATCATACTAACTGAACAAGTGCTATTGACCCTACAGAAGCTCGTCAAACTCACAGACGACGACTCGGACAGCGACTCGGACCAAGACTTCGGCCCTGCCAGAAAACACAAGCACAAGAAGACCAAGAAGACGAAGTCATTCTACAAGAAGTGTCGAGATTTCTTGAGTCCAACTCCCACTAGCGCCGACATGGAGCACACGTGGCAGACAGAAGACAAGAGCTTCACGCTTGATGGAACCGTCACTGCTCGGAGCCTGCAGTCGAGTGTCCAACGCAAGGAACAGATTCGGACTCTACAGCGTTACCGTGGCGGACCAAACATCGAGAGGACCATCTACATGGAGCGCAACTCGACCTTGGCCAAGAAGAAGCTAGCAGTCAGCGTAGAGCAGGTGTCCATGTTCATAACTTCGGACAATACCGTCATCTCCTTCTTCGAGCACTCCGCAGAAGATATCGAGAAGCCAATCCTGAAGCGTCTCGGCTCTTCAGACACGATCATCAGACAGAGTTGTGACGGTAGCATGCTCGTCCAAGCCATCATAGATGCCATTATCGATCTGGCCATTCCTGTCGTTGCAGCCTATGAAGATGCCATGAGCGAGCTGGAGCTAGAGGTCCTGACCGACCCTGACATCGGCCATTCGCGATCTTTGTGTACGTTCAAATCCTATCATTTCAAAACGCGATCCCAGTCATCACCAATACACTCTTCATACACCCATAAAACTAACACCAACGTCCCCAGACATCCTCACCTCCGAGCTCTCCATCCTCCGCAGCTCCATCCAACCCATCAGCTCCCTCATCAACTCCCTCCGCGACCACAAATCCGAGCCCATGTCCACCCCGGGCCTCACCGGCCTCTCCGGCCGCCCTGGCCTCTCAGGGCGCCCCTCCCGCATCCAAATCTCCAGCATCACCATCTCCCCCCTCGCCCACACCTACCTCGGCGACGTCGAAGACCACTGCATCACCATCACCGCCTCGCTCGACCAAATGCGCCGCGCCGCCGACAACATGATCGACCTCATCTTCAACATGGTCGGCTCCTTCCAGAACGAGAGCATGAAGCAGCTCACCGTTGTCACCATCTTCTTCCTGCCCCTCACATTTCTGGTAGGCTACTTCGGGCAGAATTTCGCGACGTTCCCGGGCGTTCAGCAGCATTCGGATAAGTTCTTTTGGACGATTGCGATTCCGGTCATGGCGGCGACGATTATTATATTGATGCGCAGCATGTTGTGGAGGGTTATACAGCGGGTGGTGCAGAAGAGGGCGATTCGGAAGAGTAAGAAGAGGCGGGAGGGGCGCAGGGGGATTAGGAGGGGGAGGGCGTTGGTGGAGAGGAGCTATACGGTTTGACGTGATACGGGGAGGGGGTTGGAGGCCGAGGGGAGCCCGGTGGGGAGGTTGGAGAGATGGATGGGGGTTTGGGGGTGGCGGTGAGGAAACATAGAGAGGGGTTATATGGGTTCGGTTCTTTGGATACCCGACTTTTGCCCATGAGGCACATGTAGACCTACACTTGTCTAGTGGGCTGGCTATTAATTACATACAAGAACAGCCTCCACGTTCCTTAAAATAGAATCTGCGAGTAATAATCAATCGATCAATCAACCATCTAATCCCCACCCATCCCCTCCCACCTCACCACTTCCCAACCAACCCTCCTCTGCCATAGGTGTAGGGATTTTCCCAAATGTAACGCCCTTGACACCGTAGATCAAGCATGTAAAATCCTAACCGCGCAAAATAGTAATATGAAAATTAAGCACTTTAAATTATCTTATCTTCTTAAGCCCTTTAACAGCTTATATGAATAATCAAACCTCCCTTCGCGCTGTCCCCAAAAAGTTTCTGTAAAGCTCTTAACATATTGACTACCACACCTCCCTTCGCCAAATCTACACAGATTTTCTCGGATGTAAAACTCCTGACACTGCAGAGCAGCTATGTAAAATCTCGACCATTCGAATCAGCTCGCTTTTCTATCGTTTTGACTTCCGCCTCCTATAAGAGCACCCTTATTGACTCGACTTCCTTAATACTATATTCAGTCACTGAATTTCCTACAGCGCGCGTCAGACATGTCCAAATCCAGCTCTTCAAATCAGTTCGCCCATCACTCCTTTTCCGACAACCTCTTTAACCCACCAAACCACCCGTCGCCCGAATCACCAGAACACGTTACTCAACACCAAGACCGCGCCACCGTAAATCACCCACATGAAATCTACATACCGTAAAACACCCCACTCAGCCATCCTCGACCGCCAACACCGCAATCCCGCCCCTATCGTCTATCTCTTTGATCCGTCCCCTACACCCCCTACCACCCCAAAACCATCCACCTCAACCCCCCCTCAAAACCCACTCCCCCTCCCCCCTCCTCCCAGCCACCTGCCCCGTCATCCCATTCCGCCTCCTCCACCACCCCTCCCCCTCCCTCTCCACCGGCCCCCACCCCAACACCCCCAACCTCGCCTCCCTCTCCCTCCCCAGCGCCGTCGCCGAGCACGCAAAATCCGGATGCGGGAACCCCCTCCCCTCAAACCCCTCAAACATCGGCGGCGGCGGCGGCGGCGGTGGAGGCGGGAGGTCCCAATCATCCATCATCCGCGGTGGGGGTGGCGGGATCGGGACCTCAAACAAATGCGGATGCACACGCCCGCCCTGCCAGGAGAACACGTCGCGCTCGCGGTCCCGCTCCAGCGCCGTCCGCGCGGCCGTGACGTCGGCGTGGAACGCGCCGCCGTGCTCGAGGAGGTAGTCAAACCGCTCCCGCAAGCCGCGGTCGCGCTCCAGCAGCTCGAGGTTCGCAGGAGCGGCGCCGGCGTCGGTGGCGAGGTCGAGGTAGGCCATAACGGGGTGATCGGGCGCGCGGCGAAGCAGGAAAGCGCGGGCCCAGGCGCGGAGGGCCGGGAGGGGGTCAGGGGAGTCGGTGTAGATTTCGGAGAGGAGGGTGAAGGGGTCTTCGTGGGTGTGGGGGAGGGCGTTGAGGCGGTGGAGGGCGTGGGCTTCGAGCTGGGGGAACTTGAGGGATGTGGCGAGTTTGAGGGCTTTGATGGAGGTGGTGAGGTAGGGGTCGGCGGTTGCGGAGGGGGAGCGGATGAGAGGGGGGCTGGGGGTATGGTGGTTGCCGTGCTCGTGGTCGGATGGCTGGTCGGGGCTGAATCTACCGCGGAGTAGGAATTCGTAGAGGGTTTTGAAGCTTTCTAGGGAGGTTTCGTCCGGTATCTCGAGCCATCTTGCTTTCTCGAATTGTGCTACCAGGCTCGGGTAGCTGGAGATGGAGGTAGCAGGGATATACACGCATTTATCTGCGTAGATGAGCTCAACATACTCCTGGTTCGGCGGTGCTTTTGCGCGTGGAAACTCGCGGAAGTCAGAGCCGGGGAGAACGAGCGTGTAAAGATTCTGTCCACGGACGCACTTGGGGAGGTCAGGGAGCGGAATGCATGTCTTCGTGTACCACTCATCCACTTCTGCTTGACTAGGCCGGTTGACCTTTGGGTGAGGAGGGCAGAAACTGCGGGTAGAAGAGCGTTGGTTGCGTGGTTCCATTTGGGAACGAAGGAGGGAGAGGTTGCGGGGAGATAAGGCTGGAGTGGGTCTCTCATACTGGTAGTCTCTGACTTGTGCGAGGTTGTGACCAATGTCGACAAGGAGAGGCCGACGACCTGTGGAGGCAGAGAGGTCTTTAATAGTAGACATGACCTTGCCGAAGTGCATTCCGTGTGAGAGACGACCATACTTTGTTTCATCAGGGAGCTGGGGGCCGCAGGTGACGATGAAGTAGCAGTGGATCATGTGATGTATCAATGAGGCTAAGATATCATCGGGATGGGCGTCTTGGTGCAACGTGAAATTCAGGAGAAGAGTACTCCGGGAGACACGATGGTCAGGTCCTTCTCCGGGATTGCACGTGGTGCCAGAGACATGAGGGCCGAGGTCTACCCATTTGAGGTAGACGGCATCTTTCAGTCGACCTGCGAACAAGACGTCGTTGAGAGCGTCGAAGGATCGGTATGGAATTTCTCGCGTATCGTATCGCCGGGATTTCTCGCGTATCTTGCTTATTCCATTGGCTAGATCTTTGTCTTTTCCTAGTCGATTGATAAGAAATACGGTAGCATAGTCGATATTCCACTTCGGATTGAACTTGTACTCCAGATCGGGATCCTCAAGAGGCGGGGGAGGTCCCTTAGGTCGAGACATCACAGTAGGATGGTGTAAGAATGGTTGCGCATGAATTCCAGGATACGGAGCATCGGGATAAAAGGCGCGGTTTCTTCCAATCCGAGGCCGCAATGGGTACGTAGTTCTGAAGTTGCCCTCATATTCGGACGAATAGGAGCCATCATCCATGCGATAATTCTGCCACGAAACGGGAGCGTGACCAGGGCGAGTGACTCGACTTACGGATTGAGCGTACATGACTGTAGTGGTTTCGAACTGATGGTTATGGACTGAACTGAGGATACCAGTGCCCTCTCAATCAGAAGCGTGCCGGGCAATTTTATAATGCATAGAGATTGTCATCGTCCAGCATCGTAGACAGGCATCGTGGGCAGAAAGCGGTTTGTCCATGTGCTCTGTCCTACCAGCTGTCGGTAAAAGTGTTGGAGTATGGAAGGTTGAACACGTCATTTAGCAGCGGAATAGCGGTTGTTTGTCGATGCTTAGCGTAGTGTTGTGCCAGTAAGATTGTTTTGTGACCACAATCACGGGGACAATCATCGGGTGCGGGTAGCTGTAGATCTCCACACCACCAACGCGAGGAGAAGATGCTAAACCGATCGCGGGGAAGCTCAGTTTGTGGATAGGATCAGGACTCAACTCCGGATATTACTGATGAAATGACGGGGTCGGGATAAGACAACCGGCCGCGTGATACTATCGTGGTGCTTCTTAGATGATGCCTGGACGACGCATAGAGGATAATGACGGAGCGGCTGAAAAGACCACCGCGTTGGGAGAGAAGATGCACGATGGAGATTATGAACTGGCTGGAAAAGAGATAGAAACGTTGAGAGAAACGGGAAGAATCGCCTACATGTACCTGTACGTGTGTTTTAGTTCAGCTAACTAGCATTATATGATGGATGGAGAAATCAAGGATGACGGAGATGAACGGGGAAGACTGGGCATGCTTCGTCATAGGGATGTGCATTCTTCTGACGCTGCTTGTGACCCTTCAGTACTTTAGAAAGTCTAAAGGAGATATCCCATTTCAGCCTAGGTCTCGCCGTTTGGACGGGCCCAGCTCATCGAAATATTATCCAAGCTGAAATCCATCTCTTTAGCGTTTCTGAGAATGTAATGAAGCATCTCAAAAAGCGACAGAAAAGTATACACACTTACAACGAGGCACTGGAATTTAAGTTATATCCAAAAGCAACACCTAGCCTACCCACCAATTACCCGGCCAAAAATCATTGAATTTACAAAGTCGCTCGTGACACAGTCCCGTTGTCCATAGTTACGGCGTCTCTCAGGGGTAGGTGGCAGGCCAACAAACCACCAGAACGCCGGCCTGTGATATATCTAGTACCCCCGCCTGTCGTAATCATCTCCGGGCCTCCCTGGTTCCCTGCGGCCAGTCTCCCTTCCTGATGGGTCCCGTCCAAGCCCGGACGGATCCCGACCAAGTCCAGATGAATCCCGTCCAGAATCTCCGTAATGCTTGCGCCTCAACGCTGCAAGCCTCTTCTTCTTGGTGTGCGAGTTGATGTATGTGCCGATAATGAATCCAACCAGGTTGAAGAAGGGCACCCAGACGCTCTCGGGGAGGAATTGCTGGGCAAAGGCGAGGCAGATTGGCGACGTGATCCAGCTAACCTTCATGACGGGCATGAAACCGGCCTTGACGGTGGCGCGCACTTGATGGAAAGTGCGGGCGCCTGCGATGATGGCCATCGAAATGAGGTAGACGGTGTTCTGTATCGGAGCCACCTGGAAGGAGTTAGCGGGGCAGCTCAAGGGATGACGGAATTGACACATACCACCATATTGCTGATGAGAATCTGCAAGATCTTAGCCTTCAGGCTGGTGCGGCCACGGAACATCTTCTGGAGCAGGCTGATCATGACGTGGCCGAGGGGCGCGCTGATGAAAGCTCCGTAGAGGGCCATCTTGGGAACGCGCGAGGTGAAGTAATGACCGTGCTTGCTACGATCGTGCGCAATCCACGAGGCCATAAACTCCTGCAGCCCGGCGAGAGTGCCAGAGGTCAGCATCTTGGTGCGCATTGGGTTGTCCTGAAGCTGCTTGAGATAAGCCTGCACACCGGATAGTCAGCATCGCGTTCTTCCCACACTGCAATGGCGCGCAACATACAGCCAGGTAGCCATTCGGCCCGCCGCCTTTGGTAAGGGCATTTCCGATTTCGCGGGCAATGTGGTGCTTCCCATCATCCAGCTTGCCGCCGGGCACGGGGATGCCGGTGGTCGTCTTGATCGTCTCCTTCTCAAACTTGACCGACATGGCTTCGACGGGTGCGGGTCACGGCGCCAGGTCGCAGTCGTCGGGAGGGCGCGCGTAGAGTGTTTGCTGTGTTGCGCTTTGGTGTCGGAGGGCTGGGAGGAGGTGGTGATGGCTGGCGACAGGGCCGAGAGGTGTTTGTTGTCGTTAGGACGACGACAGTTAGCGCGGGACAGGGGTTGCTTTTTCTGGGGACCTCGGGACGCGCCGACGACACCAAAAGCAGACTCGACGATTGCTGTCCTACTGCGGCGTGCGGCTGTTCCTTATGAGATGGAGTTGTAAATCTTCGTGCAGATTACGAGATGGACATGTAAATGTTCGTGCAGACGGCTGGCACGGGACGAAGGTGAGAATTTGCGCCTCAACCGGAAGGCGAGAGGACGGCAAGATAGCTGCGCACGACGGCGAGGTCCGTACGCCACGGCCTGGACGGCTTCAAAATGGACATCGAGACAAGCGTGAGGTCGCGGTAAGCTCAAGTAGCCGGCAGTCCCTTGCTTGACGGGCTGCCGCTCGTGTGGGTGACACAGTGCCTTTGTAAGTGGTAACATTCTGGTCGCGGGGAGAGACATGCTACCGTGGATACATCACGAGGCGAATAGCGGGTCTGAATAGCCTAGGGTTGAGCAGACTCACAAATAGAACTGGAAGGCAATGGTAGGTGGTAAAATAGGCACAGCAGTCTCATTGGGAACATATCTGTCTACATCCACGGCGTGCCTGCCCATAGCGCATAGCTTCCTCTTCACCTGCGCGGGGCTCAAACCCCTCCACTCTCTTCGTACGCCCTGTACTTCTTCTTTTCCGTGAATATTGGTCCAGGCCTACCTATGTGACGGTCGTTCTCAAGCCATTACGGCGACCCGGATCCATCGTTACCCACCTATCTTTCCCACTGCAGCTTCATATCGTGGCCCCGCCATCACCTTCCAACTTCACCTCCTCCACAACAACAACAACAGCCTCACCCTCAAGGGCACCCGCCCCAATACGCCCCGTAATGGGAGTCTCTCGCTTCTACCCACGAGAAATACCTTCTGTATACTCCGTCTAGCGCCTTCATACCGTCTCAAGACCTCCAAATTTCCTCCCGTGACCACACACTCGCTGCGTCTCCCGCCGCTCCACCACCTCTTCTCGGCCATTAGTCGCCATGAGCGTAAGTGATAACTTCGCGGAACACGCTCAGAAGCTGCGCAAAGCATTGACTTCGGCGATGCAGAATCGCAAGCCTACCGGGCGCCGCCACGCCACAAAGGTCAACTGTACCCATATCGAGATGGACCGCATCTTCGGATACCAGCAATGCCAGTCCTGCGGAAGATTCCCCTCCTTTGGTTGGCTCTACATGTGCCGCCAGGACGAACGAGAGGCGGAACCCCTCCCGTTCAATGATAGCATCCTCAAGAACGACTCCTCCATTGAATCTCTGGCGCGTGCCGACCTTGAAGACATCGGCGTGAGCAAATCAATCGTCGAAAATGCCGAGAAGGGTGGATACACAGTCGAACAGTTGCACAGAATCAAAGCCCAGAAGCTTCGCCTCAACGAGGTCGTCTCCATTGCAGACCGCTTTCGCTGCGAAAACGAAAGTCCCCAGACCAAGGAACTGGTAGAACTTGGAACAAATACTGAAGGCCACAAGAGGAAAGACTCGGGCGTTGATCGACCGTCGTCTGAGAACGATCCTCCCCCAATGACAAACGATAGCACGGAGAATCAACAGTCCCAGGACGAGATCTTTCCGCTTCCTCAGCCAGCCCCATCCACCTCGACTAGTCTCAACGAGCTAGACCCAACTCTCAAGAGAATTATTACAATACCCCCGCCCTGTCAGATGAAGGTGTGCCATAGCTGCCGACCATTCTACAAGGATCGCATCTACATTTCGTTCGGGGCTGTCTTAGCCAACGAGGTTCCTCCTCTAACAACCGAGGAGGCTAAGGATCTTCCTGTTGTTAGTGCCGAGATTGTTCGCAACATCGGTTTACGCCCTCGACAACATCGACTACTCAGCGAAGAGTTTTACGCCAGCTTCGACAGCCAATACACCATCACGACCACTCATTCCGAGCAAGAAGATCTCCACATCTTGAGGCAAGGCCCACGAGACTTCTATAAACTCGGCTCTGGTCCTTCGAATGAGCTGAAGCGCGAGTTCCAGAAGATCAGTCTGCGTAGCAGTCTAATGCAAGCTTTCAACAGTCTGTTTCGCCCAAGCAGGGACCCTTCCTCGGATGGGTCGACCATCACACTGCCTCTAGCGCGGACTGGTAGACACCGTGGTGGATGGACGGATGAAACCGACGATTTCGATCTTGGTTCGCTCAAGCGAGTTCGTAGTCATAGGCGGCTTGTCATCGAGCAGGAAAGTTCCAGGACTACGAGCGGCTTTACATCGGACATCAGTGAGGATGACCATCTGGATGCCTCTAGCTCTGATGCCTATTCCGAGTATTCCAGCTTGTCTGAGGGCAGCGAGGTTGAGGTGGACGGCGGTGTGGCATTGACGGAGGAGTCCGTGGAAAAGCACATACCTGATATCCTTACCGAAGACGAAGAGCAAATAATGACCCAGGTATAGGTTCCTGCGGTGCCTTGCAAACACTGTACCTTTCCCAACAGTGTGTCCCTTGCACAGTATCGCAGCGGCGACGGAGCTTTACCCGCTCTCCAAACCCCCCCTGGCTTGCTCTCTCTTTTTTTTTTTCTCAGAGCACTGTAGCACCTGCGTCAGTCCATCTTCTTTTGCTGTACTTTACAAGAAGGTGTACAACTATAATCTGCATTGCATCGGCGGCGGCGTTGGAGAGGGGCAGAAGGGGGTTACATGGATTCACACACTGGGTGGCTTCTTGAATTTACATTGACGGCGTCTAAGCAAGACAGAAAGGACGGTCTGCAGGGTATGCTTTAGGGAATCAATAATGGTAAACTATAATCATACAACACGGAAAGGAACCCTTATTTGATATGTCCCCTATTCTTATTTGCACGTGATTCATGACCTGAATTTGCCAAGCCCGATCAACCTCGGCCGCATGGCTATCTAAACCCTGAAAGATAAACACCACGCCATCCATCTAATTCTACCTTCACACTCTCCTCCGCCATTCCTCCATACTACTTTACGAACTTCTCACGATGGAGGCTACACCAGAGCCAGATGTCCCCCTGCCTCCAACCACGACAACAATCCCAACTACAGCTCCACCACCCGCCCCACCATCACCAACCGAACCAGCACCCGCGCCTCTATCGCAGGACTCCATACCTCCGCAACAAGAGCCAACTCCACCGCCCACCCCACAGCTCCGCCCTACTCCCACCACCTCAACCCGCCTCGCCAAACTCCGCAACCTCGCCATCTCTTCTACCCTCACAACCGCCCGCTCCACCGACTCAACCCTCTCCCGCCTCTCCCGCCTCCTCTCTACCCCAGGCGGGATTGACTCCTTCCTCTGCACGCTCGGCTACACCCTCACTCTCCTCCACCCCGCCCTCTCCTACCTCCTAGAACGCCGTCTACGCGCTCTCGCGACAACAATCGCCACCAAAGCCGACGGCGTGCTCCTCCCCGGCGAGACGCTGATAACGACCTTCGAAGCGCCCACATCCACGAAACTCCTCGCAAGCGGCGCGGCGGGGTCGAAAGCGCTAGCGAGCGTGATCAGCGACTACCGGATCTTCGTGCGGCTGTGGGGGCTGCTAGGAATATACACATGGGGCAAGGGGGTGTGGAATGCGAAATTGGCGGAGGGAGCGGGCGGAAAGGAGAAGGTGTTGAGGGCGGTGGCGTGGGGGCAGGTGGCGAGTTGCGCGGCGTATCAGGTGCTGGAGAATGGGGCGTATCTGGCGAGTAAGGGGGTGCTTGTGACGCCGGGGTGGATGGGGGAGGCGGGGAAGAGGAGGGAGGCGAGGTGGTGGGTGTGGAGTAGTAGGTTTTGGGCGGCGCATGTGGCGTTAGAGGGGGTGAGGTTGGGGGTGTTGTTCAAGAAGCATGTCGATAGTGGGAAAGCGGAGAAGGAGGAGGTGGAGAAGAGTAGTAAGGAGGATAAGGCGTGGTGGCGCGATGCGGTCAGTAATGCGGCCTGGGGGCCGTTGACGCTGCACTGGAGTACGGAGGCGGGTATGGTTAGTGAACCACTGGTCGGGGCGCTTGGGATCGTGGCAGGGGGCGTGGGATTGCTTGAGAAGTGGAGGGAAACGGCTTGATGCTGGGCGGGAGAAAGCTGGAGTGTACGAGGCGAAGCAACTGATGCTTCTGCTGGATGATAGCAGGCCGGATTCCTTTGCTAGCGGGTGGAATGCCTGGATGAGCATCGCGAAGGAGTTCCGGCGATGTGTAGGTAAGATGTAAGCTCATGACGACGATGTGCCAGGTATAGACACTTTTCTTGTAAACTTTTTTAGAATGAGCGGCAATACCACTACCATATTATAAGACTTCATGCCCAAGTCAGGCTCTCCTAATTCGTCTGAAAGGGCAAAGTCTTGGCATTTTAAAAGTGTTGATCCTAGGTATAGTATTTGACTACCCCAACAGTCCAGATTTACTCTCCTCTCTGTCCATTTTCCAGTCATGTAATTTAAGGCATTTTAACGCATGTCAATACAACCTCGGCGTCAGTGCGTAGGAGGCGCAGCTGCTTAGCTTGTTTCATACCCAGGCTACACACCTACAGCCTCTTATCATTAATATGAACACCAACCGGTGTCAGTTCTTGCCTTCACACCTTCCTACATCACGCCGCTGCTTGATCTGTGCATGTCGCCGTAGTTTGCGCAATTCATTGGGTTTTGAACATGGGCGAGAAATTTTCAAGCCGTGACAAATCCTACACTGAATCAACATCAGTGCCATGGCATGACGGAGTTCGGTTTTTCACGAAACGGTGGATTCCAAGAGACCCTTCACCACCACGAGCCTTGGTGATTTTCCTCCACGGCTTTGCGGAGCACGTTGAGCGGTACGACCATGTGTGGCCTCGCTTCGCAGCCCAAGGGATTGAGGTCTTCGGGTACGACCAACGAGGATTTGGAAGATCAGGGCCAAGGTATGGCGACACTACGTTGGAAAAGCAAGTGGCAGACCTAGCATATGCTATTCGAACAGAAAGGAAGGGACTAGACGAGAGATTTGAGAAGAGAACTGTACCCATCTATTTGTATGGGCATAGCATGGTGAGTTAGAACCCAGCCTACGGCTGCTTCTGATAGCACTCGGCACAATATGCTGATTGGTCAATGTAGGGAGGTGGCATCATTCTCACGCTGATGACACGACCTCGAAGTAAAAGGGAGAAATCTCCAGACGTCCGTAATATGATATCCGGGGTGATATGTGGCGCGCCTTGGATTTTACGAAAGGACGTAAGAGCTACCACTCCCACCCCTAAAACATCTCAATTCGAAGACTCAAGCTCATTTCATTCAGCTACCTCCCTTTGAAGTCCTTTTGATTGCTCCTGTCGTAACCTGGATATACCCTAATCTGCGCTTAACGAAAATTTTGAAGACGGATCACTTGACAAGTGACCCGGAAATCGCAGAAAACATCCAATCAGACCCTTCCTTTCGCGGCGATATCTTCATCAAGACCGTCAGCGGCATGCTCTGTGAAGGGTATAAGATTCTCTCGGACGGGTATAAGAGCTGGCCGGAGAACTTGCCAATATTGATTTCGCATGGAGAAAAGGACATTTCGACGAGCCCAGAAGCTTCGCGTAACTTTATTGAAAAGCTGGGTGTACAAGACAAAGAATTCAAGTCGTGGCCGGACATGTTGCATGCTGGTCATAATGAGAGGGCGGAATTGAGGGATCCATTCCTGGAATACTCCGTTAGGTGAGTTGGGTAGCTTGGGTTTGAAGATGTTGTCCCGTGCTAAATCATTAAAGGTGGCTTGAAAGTAGAACTCCGATGTCAAAGGGCACTGCCTGGGAATAACATCGTCAGAGGAGTGGTACAACTGTCTAGGCCATGGTGGATGTGGGCTTCCACTTATTAATGGCAGCGTAGAGCTTTAGAAACCACCCCGATATCGCCGTAGCCGAAGGTTATTCTGTCCGCCATCTACGGCTGACATTCGCCTGCACGAGTCTCAATTCTCAAGAGCCCGACCACCTGTCCACCAACGATGACGTTCAACGTGGCATTACCCTTACCCGCTTCGCTACCCCTGAGTCGAGGCTCCAACTCCTCAATCATATAGCTCTCAGTCAAGTCATCAAACTTCACGACATCGGCCCTCTTCCCGTCCTTCCAAGTCTCCAGCTCGCCCTCCTCTAAATCAATGAAGTATCCCCACTCGCAGCGTTTATTGAAGCGCCAGCTCGAATCATCAATGATATGCGTGAGGTCCCCCTTGTGAATCTCGAAGAGGAGGAACCCATTCTGCAGGTTGCGGAGGAGCGCGTACCAGCATGTCGGCGGAGGGTTGAGCGGAACGACTTTGCCGATCTTCCCATGAGCCCAGTCCCACGCCTTGCCGCTGAAGTCGTCACTGGCGTAGCCGAGAGCGTTGTACTTCTCGATCTCTGCGTCGGAGGGTCGGGGTTTGGAACCAGGACCGACGCTTCTGGTACCGTCGGTGACCCAGGTGAGGGCTTCGACTTGCTCGATCATGGCTTGGCGTCCTTCGGGGGTGAGATTGAGGACGAAGGCGGCAATGCGGTGGCCTAGGCCGCCTGGGAAGGAGTCAAAGTGGTTGTATGCTCCCTTGCGGATATAGCCGCCTCTACCAGTAGGATTCTTCTTGCGGAAACCTGAATTTTCGTCAGCTCGTACGGAAGAAAAGTGTCAGGAATACTACCTAGGATGCCACGAGTTCCCATGATATCTTCTTGTACAGAGCGTTTTAAGGAATGAGATCGATCGCAACTGGAATTGATTGATGACGGATGAGAAGAAGACGAGACTACAGGTAGGACCGATCTTTAAGCTAGGTAGAAGAGCTATTCGTACGGGTGGATGCTTCGAATTGTCGTGGCGTTATGCAAGTTTCCGTAGTCGCTCACCGACCAGTCTCTCATACACTACATACTCAACCTTTCAGATGGATAGAGACTAGAAAGCTCTACTGCGGAGAGACAAAAATGCAACGATGTGAATACCCGTGGTCTGTTTATTTTCGGCCGCAAGCGGGAAACTTCCTGACGATCTACCACCAAATGCTGGAGCTTTGATACAATCGCCAGGTCTGTCTTCATCACTCCGTTAGTACCGGAATTATTCCGTAAGCAGGTATCCACGACAGCCAGATAGACTGAGCCCAGACAATGACAATGGTCTAGCAGCGGCAGCTGATATGTCAAACTCCTCTGCTGCAGATCCCGTTGATATGAGCCTGAAATCATGAACGGGTTCCAGAATCCAATCTCCTAGAGCACTTGATCCAGCTTGTTTCTAGTCTTAACGATAATAGTACTACGCGACTTTGGACAGTCCGCTTCTCACAGCAGCAGCCGAAGATAAAGCTGATAGATAGCTCAATTTAAACCTAATTTAGATAATGCACCGATATCTTAGATCCATATATACAAGGGCCACAATATGGTGTAATGATGTTAATGCACTCTTTTGCTATCCTGGATAGATCAGTTGGACTCTGACAGTGAAATAATGAGTACGATGTTTCTCGCTACTTAATCTTGACAACCTGGAAGCGCGTACGCTGGTGGAGGTTTTCGAGCCTAGGAAAACTGCAATCCCTCACATCTGTTATTTCCTTCCTAGTCCTTGATACTAGTTGTACAGCAACCTCAATGGTCATTCATCTTCTGGTCTCTCACCAATCTTCAACACTAAACCGCATCTGCTTTAGCGCCCCTAAGCGAAACCCTGAAATCGTTCACAGCCGCACCGCGTGCTCCCAAGTACACATCTTTTTCAACCCCTCGTACCTACAATAATCGAGCGTCTATTACAAATACGAGTTTCGCCTCAGTGATCGCTAAAACATGCAGCAGAATGGCCCTACCTATGGATTTCGTGCCATGTAGTCACACCCTAGACCGCCAACTCCACGCGTCGCGATCACACACCACAATGTACGGCTTCACTCCCGGAGCTATCGCAGTTGCATGCCATTTCCAGGTCTCTCTAACTTCTTTGACAGGCATCCTCCTCGTAAGAATGGCAAACCTGCTTCTTGTGAGCCTTGCCGCAAAAATAAGACGCGTTGCGATCATGGAACCCCGATTTGTAATCGCTGTCAACAGCGTGGCATTGCGGACCAATGTTTTTATCATCCCGCCCCATTGACTAGAACTCGGGACGAGCGTTTGAGTGCCGCGTCACGAGTTTCGCGGGTGTCTGCGAATGCAAGGTAATCGGACTTTCCTTCTTGTTTCTGATACATCACAGCATCATAAGGAGCCCATTATATCTCATTTATTCGAAGTCATTAAATTACCTCTGGCAGTCATAGAAATGTGCAGGATTAGACCAGGCATTACTATGATTCTTTCAGCTGTTCATGCTAATGGTCACCCAGACGGCGAACGCCCCAGCACGAATCAATGAATAGTGTCGAGCTCAGCACTCAGGCGCAGGTTCTCACACCCGAACGACAAAACAGCCCCTATTCGGCCACCAACCAAAGCCATCAACCAGGCTACCTAGGCCCTACGAGCTATGAGGCAATACTCTCGCTAGATAATCATGCGATACCTGATCGCACCCCTAGCGATTCTGGAATATCGGACTCTGCGTGCGACCACGAGTGCTTTGTGGGACAATTCATTCCAAAATCGAGTCGCAGTAAAATAGCTTTAGATGCTCTTACCTGCTTGCGCTTTTTCCCTGTCATAGACAGATTAGTAGTGGCATTCTACGGTAAAGCCCAAGCCTTGATATCTCCGGCCCCATCTCCTTTCATCCTCAATGCGCTGGCTGCCGTGAGGCGCACCGTGGAAGAGTTCGGTCTTGAGAATAATCCCCCGGACCCGCACCTTATCACAGCCGTTCTCGCTAACACAATCAAGAAGGTGAAGGTGCCGCCAACAGCAAGCCAATTTCACGAGATGTTCACAGGGGAAAATCTGCGTCTTGAGACAATTGCCCTTCTTTTGAATATCACCGCTCGTGCCGTCTATATTGGCCTAGCAAACGAAATGACGGACGGGTTCCAGACTGCCAACGAAATGTTTCGTGCAAGTAGTGCTTGTGTGGAGCTTTGTAAATTGCTCGCTCCGGTCAATGATCTGCTGCTATGGTTATATTTCGATAATGCCGTACTAACCAGCATCATATGCGGTGACACAAGTAAGTCAATTTCATGAATTTTTTGATATTCTCAATTGCCTCTCAGTTGGTTGTGTACGCTTCCTTACAGTGATTACGTCGGTACATGGTCAGACGTCGATCGTTATCTGTATGTTTCCTCTTCCTGGCAGTGCGTGATTTCAGGTGGAAAGACCCAGAAAGATTACGGATTATCGAAGAAAGTGGCCTAAATCGCTTACCTTTACGAAGATCCTCTGCTCTGGCGAAGATTTGGCGACTTGATCGGAGAAATCTATGCCCTAGGAATCCATCGGGAATCCAAGGACGGTTCTATGCCAATCTTCTTGCGAGAATCACGTCGAAGAATTTATTGCGCGACCTATTACATGGATAAAATCTCTTCGACCTTGCTCGGCCGACCGCCTCGTCTGTGTTGGAGGCACACGGATATACAGCTACCATTAGACCTCCGAGATGAAGATTTGGTTGCACCCACTGGAGAAGTCGAACTCGCGTGCAGGAGCCTGGATAGCAATGGATGGAACACCTACGGAGGTGTCCATCAATCTACTTGGATTAGGCTTCGGTGCCTTATCTGCACTTTTCGAGAGCAGATTATGGACCATTCGATCGGAAGCATTGATGAGGCAGCTGAAGCTTCGTTGCTGTGAGTGCCCTTACTTGCAGTCTTTGTGCACTAAGTTGACATTCTATAAGAAACATCTCGCGGCGGGGCCATGAAATGTGGAACTCGATTCCGGAACATTTGCGCTATGAGCATAGCTCTTGGGATGATGAGCTCGTACCATCGGGTGTCTGTTTCAAGCTCGTCCTTGCTCATTTGGCATACTTGTTCAATGAATTCCTTATACAGAAGCTTCTGGACAAGAGGCCGCTTGCTCAGAATCAAGCTTATCTAAGTGTGAGCATGGAGCTTCTTGCTACAGTTCTGACATTGGGTCAACCACGCGACAGAGTATTCGATAACTTCAAAGACTTTTCGTACATTGTAAGTCCTATTTCGCTAGGTACTATCGTAGGGAAAGCAGACTAAAACTAGTCGCCAGGTACTTTCCTTCGGCATCCCAAGTGGCAGCGTACTGGTGACCGCGCTCCAAGAGCAGTCAGCCACGGGAGCATCATTGCCGGCATCGATTACTCGCTCGGAGATTATCCGAAGCATAAGTGTACTAATTTCGAATCTCGAATCAGTCTCGAGACCCGGGGACGGTAATTATCCAATCTGCAAGAAAGCCGCGAAAACCTTCACGCGGCTTATAGATGACATTTTGGACCCCAAACCATCCGCTGCATTCCACAGCACATTAGACCTTGGCTTCATGGGAAATCCATCTCTAGATGGGCTTGATAATATGGACATGGCCGATTTTTTCGATAACATTGAATGGGGAGCCGGCGGTCAATGGGGTCTCTAGGCCCATTTTACCATCGTTTTTGGCTCAAAGCAATGTCAAGAGCACGGCACTAAGAGCGGAATCCGCACCTCAACATGAATTGGTCGTGGGGACGATGCATGCCTACTAAGTATAGTCCAACGCATCAACTCCCACCAGTACATAACATATCCACCCCTTCCATACAGCCGGCCCCGGAGGCGTGTAAGTCGTCGCAGAACTCGAGTAAATATCGATCTATATTACCTCAGCTGCACTCTCCTCTTCCCCCCCATCAATTGGGATCTCAAATCAACTCACCATGATTCCCGGATCATTCTGGCTCGCATACCCCGGAATCGTCGCCAAATAGCTCCCACTCGGCGCCGCACTCCCACCCCCCGTCACCACAATCTGCGCACACTCCGCATAAAACTGCGGCGTGTTCGCCTGATGCAGCGCCAGCAATTCATGCCCAATCAGATAATTCCCCGGCGCCAGACTCGGGGGAATCGTGCTCGTCCACGCTGGATCCTTGTACACGACCGCGGTCCCCAGGACGTTCCGGTTAGGGGCGGCGAGGTCATGCCCATCTGGTCGATCTTGAACCAGCCCTGCCCGGAGTCGTCGCACGCGGAGAAGGCGCCGCTGCATTTGTACATCTATACCATGACCGGAGCTTGCTGGTGGGTCCACTGGCTCCAGATGGCTTAGACTGTGGAGCCGGCGACGATGCAGGCACTAAGGGCGGCGGAGGTGCGGCCGTTGCACTTTACTTTGGCGTCGGTGATAGTTGGGGTGGGGTTGTAGTCGGGCCATTGGCGTTGGATGGCTGGGGGGAGGAGGCGGGGCTGAAGCCGGTGTAGCTGTATTGAAAGTGCATCAGCGTCAATATTGTCCACTATGATGTGCGGAGATATTGAGGCGTCTTACCCTGGGTACGTCGTACCGCCAATAACATAACTAATCACCGCACCATGGGCCGCCGCCTGGGTAACGAGCAAGACGACGGTTGATATCAGAGTTGAAAAGATCATTTTGAAGTTTAATATAGAAAGAGGAGAAGCTAAGAGCACGAGAAACACGTTCAAGATCAATCTACTCGCCCTACGGTGTCCTTTGTATTCATTACCATTGGCCTTCTCCGCATACTCCCCCACAGCTCCCGGCGCCACCAGATAGAGTATGCCATTATGTTTTGAATGCTGCAGCGCGTGTCTGTGTGCCTTTCCGTCCATATTACGGTCCTCAGGGGCTACGTATTGATGGAGATCACTTCATTCTATTGGGGTAAAGTACATGGCCGATCCCGGGAGGCTGTAATTGGACGAGAGACACTGGATAAACGCGATACTGCCGCAAATGGTTCGACTCATGGACTGCCGGCATCGAGAGTATGTTGAATATGGAAAGAAAACCAAGCTTTCGACCCCAGGGTTGCTTCGGGCTCAGGAGACGGATGAAGTGTTCATGGCAAGTACGACGATACTTTGCTGTCCTCGTCGAATTGATCAAACTACATCACTGTGTACTCGTATTTCTTATCTGAACCTTCGCTATCCCCAATCTTCGGCCCTTCCTCCAACACAAATACCTGTCCGCTTCCACAATCTTAGTTCCCTTGGATCCCTTTTAAAACTATGGTCGAAGCAATGTCAGCTTCATTAGATAATCTAACTATAGCTGAGGTGCGCCTGCAGAATAGATACCGAAGGATACTGAAATTCTCACTTCTTCATATATCTCTGAAGATGATCCTAACTACTTAATGCACATTCGTACGCGATTTGATCCTTTCCTACATCCCACACAGAAATCTCCGCCATCGGCTCTGCGGGCGACAGCTGCAAACCGCAGTCTTCTCACCGGCGTTACAGCGAGGGCAGTACTTGGCCGGTTTGGTAGGCTGCTTTGCAAGGGTCACCGCCGGGGAGGAGGGTGGCTGCCATTGCGGAAGTACAATGGGGTATGGAAGAACAGTCGTGGGGTGGTTTTGGTGATGGTGGCGCCCGTGGTGGCTGTGATGGTAGCTGTCGTGCGCATGATGTCCTTGATTGCCGTGGTGGCTGTGGTGCCCATGATGGCTAGGTTGATGATGGGATGCGTGGTGGGTATGGTGTCCTCCGAAGTGGGAGGCGGAAGCGTGGTGGTGCGTCATGGTGTTCGTAGGGTGGATAGAAAGTTGGCGAGGTGAGATGGAGAAAGTAATATTGAGATAACGGTAAAGCGGCGTCAAATTTTTATAACTAAGGATGTTAGGGCTGTGTAATGTTCAACCGCGGGTATTATAAGGTATCCTCGTCTCAAAGAACCATAGATGAGTTCGTGGGTCTTGACCTCTCTCTGGTTCACTTACGTCAGGTACCATACTTGATCCCACAGCCACCCTTAAAAAAGATTTTTCCCAACACAGATGGCTTCCCTCTCTTCAAGTTTTTACCAACAACGGAGATCCTTCTAAGTTCGACTCTTTGCCCAGTCACGGTTGGGCTGTTAACAGAAAACAAGTTTAGTGCAGCCGAAGCAGCAGACAAGAACCTCGCAATATCTCCCGGCTTCGCCGCTATCAAGCCCAGCTTCCTCATAGCTTCGCTTTCCACGGACAGGCCAAAATGAATCAAGTCACATGCAGAGAGGCATGGGTCGACGCCGGTCTTTTAAAAGGGAAGTAGGCCCTAAGATGTAGTTAGACCTTGAGCCTCAGTGCTCCGTAAGAACCCTCCGCCCTGTATAGTGCCGTGACGCCGGAATGAACCTTGCCTTCTCCTACTATCACATAGGCAAGCGCCTATCAATGGTTTCCTGGCTCATACAAATCTTGCTGCAAATTGGATCTTTAAAGAAACGGTACATATATGTTGTGTCCAAGAAGGTGAATAAGAGAAGCACAAAAAGAGTGCAAAAAGCAAAAACCTCTCAGCTGTCACTCGGATTCGAACTAGGGCCCCAAGTCTAGTTCAAATCCAAGCAACAGCTGAGAGATTTTTGTGGGTTATTTGGTTTGTGTAATCAAAGGTGTTGACGGCGTACGAGAGCAGCACAGGTAGACCCACCCAAGATTGAGGTATCTGGAAAACAAATAGCCTTATATACCCTTAGTGATGTTGATTTCACATGTCAGCCAGCCACTTTGGCAAGTTGCCCCGTGCACCCACGAGGACGCTAGGGTAAGTGTAGATAAGTTACGATTCGTTCACCAGCGAGGATACAAGGTCATAGGAGTGCAAAGATAGCACCTGCACACTCATGACCGAATGAACTAGTAGGAAAATAGAAATGATCAAACCGTCAAGTCTCATATAGTTCATCCTACTTGCTTTTTTCGCGTCATATTCAACAGTTTCCGCCGGCTGAACGCCCAATACGCCTTCCACGGCAACTTCCAGTCCGTCGTCCTCAGCGTCGGTGAGAACACATCAAAATCAACCTTTTGCAACCTATCTAGCCACGCCTGCGTAGCCACGGCTGGCATTAACACCCCAAATGCACGCTCCACATCATCCGACTGCATTGTCGACCCAGCATTGAGTTGCTGCGAGCTGTACTGCCTCTCTTCGTTATCTTGGTGCTCGAAGTCGTGCCCTATATCACTCCCAGAACGTAGATTCGATAGCATTTCTCGCGCTGTGATGAGATGGTCGTTTGCGCGTGTCGCGACTGCAAAGACGGCGTCCCGCAGACCCTCGGCGGACGAGCCCTGTCGGAGAATGTCTTCTTCTTTTACCCCAGCTTCGGCCATGACGTCTAACGGGAGAAGTACTGATCCCTGCCTCGAGCTTCCGCCTAATGAACCGGCCGAGGAGTTGCTGGTGCCAAATGCGGGAGGCGGAGGGAAAGCAACGAGCGGAAGTCCCCGAAGGACAGCAGCAATGCCCGTGGCCTTCCCGATATGGGACGCCAAGTGGTCCGCTGTGACAGATGCCAGGGGCAGGGACGAGAGTGTCAGGTACAGTAGTGTGGAGTAAGTATTCTCCGCATAACTCTCCAGTGACGCAAGATCCGGGTATGGTGGGTTGGTGAGATACTGCTCGCGGGTGTTGATGACACGGAAAAACCAATTCTTGCTGAAGCGGCTCTTCCCATCCGTCCGGTCATGCAGGTCCTCCGCCGCTTTTGCGAGAAGAACAGCGGCTGGTTCCTTTGGCGGAAACCCTGCCAGTGCCTTGGAAACAGTGTCCCGCCAGAATTGCATGCGCATCATGCCAATTGTGGGTGTGCTCGTCGTGTCGGCTACGCGGGCAACATCTATATTGAAAGCGCGAATGGCGAGGTAGGCATCGCGGGAGGACGGCGGGATGAAGGTTTGGAGAGTAAATGAGGGCGAGTCGTAATTACTACGGTACTGTTAGTAAAGTTCCGTTGATATGTTAGAAAGACAGGGTTTTAGGACAAACCGTATTAGATTTGAGCAGTATGCTCTGGCAGAATCAATTTCAACAGCCGAGGGCATTGATGAGCCACCATCTCTTGCGGTCGCATAACTCCTTCGGCCATTCTTTGAGACTGAGAAGACTGCCCTCCGACATCTTGTTATATTTTTGACGTTTGCAAAGCTCATTGAAGCGGGAGGAAAGTGGGTATATGGCTTTAAGAGGGACGACGAGCTGCCATTGTAGACGGAAAGGTGAAACGGAAGACTCGATGTCCAACTTCAATAGTATAGTGCATGGAAAAGAACCTCCGGTGTGCTTCTAGATACAATGCGCGTGAAATGGTGAATGGATGGACGTTGATGAATCTCGGCGATGACGCCGCAGATCTCCCAAGCGTTGTTTCTTAAAGTGGAGCGCGTCGGCGCGTCTTCCAATGTCAGCCTACTTTTCTTCGCCGCCACACCTCCAACGCCATACAGATGCTCACCCTTCTATATCCAACATGAGCTCCGTTGAATTCCAGGAGAGACCCGCGAAGAAGCGCCGTTTCTTCGTAGAGGACCCCTCTTCCCCGATTGTCGACCGCACCCGGCATCACGAAACCTCTTTGCCGGACGAAATCGACGCGTTACCAGAAACTACGCCTGATGCAGATGTCATAGAGTCTATTGATCTTACACAATCAGACAATGAAGAGAAATTTGGTAGAAAAGATGCCGGTGGATTTGACGGAGAATTCTTTGCGAGCGTCGTTGGGGAGCGCGTTGCGCCGTCTGTCCTTCGGAGGCTCAAAGAGCAATGCGGAGACGATATCCAGAAAGGCAAATGGTCCCATGTTCGCGTTGTAGTCTTGTCTTGCTAACATCCAATAGCTATAAACATGTATCTGGACGGATCATGGAACACAACACCATCGCCACGTCCCTCCAAGGCGCAGAATCACAATATTCTCTCATCATGGCGGAAAGAAGACCAGAAATCGGGTCTGTCTTCACCAATTGCCGACCTCAAAGCTACAAACGCCTCGTCCAAGCCTTCCACAACTCTTCTGACATCAACACCGCGGACAAGGTACATTGGTGCATTTGGGGTGACAGGATGGTCTACAAAGAGCGGTACAGGCTTGATCGCGTATGGTCAAAAGGTTGGGATTGAGCGAGCAAAGATGCAAGCCCCAGCTACAAAGCCTGGTAGAGGCGGAAAAGCGCGGGCATTTGTAAGCAAGCGTCAAGATATCATCGTACGATTTACGAACACCCGAGGGCAAGAGGTAGGAAGACTTGAGAATGAGTCTGCTGCTTGGATATCAACCTTAATCGACCAGAAAATATGCACGTTCGAGGGATCTTGCGTCTATGCACCCGAAAGATTAAGAACAAACGAGAACGTTTATCTGCAGCTGAGATGCTATCTCTTGAAGGGCGCGTTTGAAGCTGCGAACTTCATTAGGCCTCAAGATAACCGCGAAACAGGGCTCTTTGAAGCTAAAGAGAGCAACGATGAGAAGAATCTAAGGCTTCGTCAAGTCGCAATGGTCAAATTGTTCGATGAAGTCAATCTGCACCCTACTCAAATTAACGCCACTACTGAAAAGCATAAACGTCAAGGTCTTCTACAAGCCGCAGAGGTCGCAGAGCAGCATGAGAAGAGGAATGGGAACAAGACACCAGACGGAAAGCCGGACGGAGCCGAAGGCGCCTCTCCACCCTCAGATGATGCGGAAGATGGCCAAGAGCTGGAACAAGACCAGCTCGACACATTATACAAAAAGGCACAGTCTTTCGACTTCAATACACCTACGGCAGAGCCAGCCGACACATTCTGCATGGATCTGCGGAAGTACCAAAAACAAGCTTTACACTGGATGATAAGCAAAGAGAAGGATGAAAAGGCTGATGACAAGGAGGTATCTATGCATCCCTTATGGGAAGAGTATAGCTGGCCTACGAAGGACGTAGACGACAAAGACTTGCCAGAAGTGACCGATCAGGCTAGCTTTTACGTCAACCCCTATTCCGGAGAACTCTCACTTGACTTTCCTGTCCAAGAGCAGAACTGTTTGGGTGGTATACTTGCTGATGGTAAGACGTCTTCTTCCTGCTAAATCATCAAAGCTAATTAGTACAGAAATGGGTCTTGGAAAAACGATCGAGATGCTCAGTCTCATTCATACGCATAGATCTGACGTCGCAATGGCGGCATCCGGAGAGGTAGCAAGTGTGAACAACCTCCCTAGATTGCCAAAGAACTCAACATCAGTTGAGCGCGCTCCGTGCACAACGCTTGTTGTAGCTCCAATGTCCTTACTCGCTCAATGGCAAAGTGAAGCAGAAAAAGCATCCCTGCCTGGAACCTTGAAAACAATGGTTTACTACGGCGCGGAAAAGTCTGCAAACTTGCAGAAACTTTGCTGCGAGGCCAACGCAGCCAATGCCCCAAATGTTATAATTACTAGCTATGGTGTGATTCTCTCCGAGTTCAACCAAGTCGCTGCCAATGACGGCAATAGAGGGTCACATGGCGGCCTCTTTTCTCTAGAATACTTTCGGGTTATCTTAGACGAAGCGCACTTCATCAAGAATCGACAATCGAAGACTGCCAAAGCATGTTATGAGATTAGTGCTCTGCACCGTTGGGTACTCACCGGAACTCCCATCGTCAACCGCCTGGAAGACCTGTTCAGTCTTGTCCGTTTCCTGAGAGTTGAGCCATGGAGTAACTTCTCATTCTGGAAGACCTTCATCACCGTTCCATTCGAGTCAAAGGATTTCCTTCGGGCACTCGATGTCGTTCAAACCGTGTTAGAGCCTCTCGTCCTACGCCGGACGAAAGATATGAAAACACCCGACGGAAAAGCCCTAGTGCCACTACCTCCACGGACGATCGAAATAGAGCGCATTGAGCTCTCCAAGGACGAAAGAGAAGTATACGACTACATCTTCACGCGTGCGAAACGAGTCTTTGCAGCCAACGCCGAAGCTGGCACACTCATGAAATCCTACACCACTATCTTCGCGCAAATTCTTCGACTTCGCCAGTCTTGCTGCCACCCGGTCCTCATTCGCAAAAAGGAAATTGTAGCAGACGAAGATGACGCAGCTGCAGCAGCTGACATTGCCAACGGCCTTGCCGACGACATGGACCTCGACACTCTCCTCGAACGCTTCGCGTCAGACAGCGACCAAGACGCAAACCGATTCGGCGCTACCGTATTGAAGCAGATACAAGAAGAAGCCAACCAAGAATGCCCAATATGCTCTGAAGACCCCATGGAAGACCAGGCCGTCACCGGTTGCTGGCACAGCGCATGTAAAAAGTGTCTTCTCGATTACATCACCCACCAGCGGGATAAAGGCGAAATTGCGAAATGCTTCAACTGCCGCGAACCTATCAACGCTCGCGACGTCTTCGAGGTTATCCGCCACGACGAAGTCGTGGGAGAGCTAGATGACGGCGACATGGACCTCGATGACTTGTCCTCTCCTCCACCCGCTACCCAGACTCCGCGCATCTCGCTCCGCCGTATTGGCGCCTCTGGCTCCGCGAAGACTGCTGCGCTGCTCACGCACCTCAAGTCAATTCGCCGCGCGGATGCCGGCATGAAGTCTGTCGTCTTCTCCCAATTCACCTCCTTCCTCGACCTCATCGAGCCAGCGCTGGAACGTGACCGCATCCCTTTCCTACGTTTTGACGGTTCAATGGCACAGAAAGCGCGGGCAGCCGTATTGACCGAGTTCACAGCGTCCAAGAAGGGGATCGTGCTACTCCTGAGTTTGCGGGCTGGTGGCGTTGGACTGAACCTGACGTCTGCAAAGCGCGTGTTCATGATGGATCCGTGGTGGAGCTTTGCGGTCGAGGCGCAGGCGATCGACCGTGTGCATCGTATGGGGCAGGATGGGGAGGTGCGGGTGGTTCGGTTTGTAGTGGAGAAGAGCATCGAGGAGAAGATGTTGAGGATTCAGGAGCGGAAAAAGTTTATGTGAGTCCTCTCGTTCCGTGAATATGGGTGCGGTATTGGGAGGGCATTTGCTAACTGTGATGCAGTGCGAGTTCTTTAGGAATGATGAGTGATGAGGAGAAGCGGTTACAGCGCATTGAGGATATCAAGGAGTTGCTGAGTTGAGTTGGCCTATGGGGGATACTTATTGGCTGTTGGTTGTATGTGGTTCTGGTATATAGATTGGCTGAACTTTGATGGATAGTAGCGAGTTGAATACCAGCGTACATGAATATGCGATTTAGGGATACGGCTTGATATCAATCGAAAAATGCCAAGAACCCAAGCTCTCTGTGTTCGGCCCTTTGGTACCTCCGCCGTTACAGGTAAAAACGTTTTCTTAGCAAACCTTACATGCTCTATCACGTTGCGTTCATCGAGAAATAAGTCTTGGTATACTTTCTTTCCAAATCCTCATGAGATCGTTACTCATCGTCACTTCAATACTCCAATACCCTCTCATCCGTCCAAGACTTCTCCTCACTCGTGTTCTGCCAAAGTGGCTCATGTAAGACAGCCTTTACCTTTCCATTTCCTCTCTCAAGACGATACAGATTCTTCTTCTTACCAACGTCCCATCGAATAAACTCCAGACCCTCTGGCACGCCCGGCACATCCGCCTTAAACTCCTCCGAAAGCTCTTCGCCCCGCGAATCAGACAAGCGAATAGCCCGTATCTTAGACTTCGCCGGAAGGACTTCCAGCACGGCGATCTATTCACGCAGTCAGTCACTAGCCACTCAACATGAGGATTCCAAGGTGTTCCTACCAAATCATCCACCCCCATCGGCGGCGGATGCTGAAACCTCCCCACATACGTATTCGCCGTCTCCAAACCAACCGCGAGCTCCTGCAGCTCCCCCAGCTCCGGAAGCAGCCCCTTAACGACTTCCGGCAACCGCGGCTCCGGCTCTCTCTCCGTCTTCTCCTCCTCTCCCTCCGCTTCCTCATCGTCGTCGGAGTCAGAGTCGTCCGAATCCGGCTCCTCCGGCCGCCAATCCCGCGCCATCGCCTCGATTTCTAGACACTTCAATGAAGCCGCAACCCCCACGAGCTGCGACAGGGCGTTCCGGGAATGCCTTTCCAGGAAGACGTGCGCGATCGGGCGCGCGGCGTCGGCGGCGAAGAGCTCGGCGAGGGCGGCCTCGTCGAAGCAGATCTCGAACCTGATAGCGCGGAGATGCGGTAAGGCGGCGGGGGGGAAGACGTCGGGGCTGTCGTCGCGGTCGGTGTCGACGCCGTAGGTGAGGGTTGTGACGAGGGGGTGGCGGGAGAGGAAGGCGAAGACGGGGGTGGAGGGGACGCTGAAGACGCTGACGAGCAGCGTTGAGAGGTGAGGGAACGTGTAGTCCCAGGTGAGGTTGCGGATGCGGCAGCCTTCGAGGTCGCAGTCGGGTAGGGAGAGGGCGAGGGAGCGGATGTTGGGGGTGTTGTGGAGGAGGGTGTTGAGGATGGTGCCGTCGTCGCCGCAGGCGTTGCCCATCCAGAGGTTGAGGGTGTGCAGATTGGGCATGGGGGCGGTGGGGTGGGGCTTTGAGCTGTTAGCTAGTTGTTGATAGGGATGATAGGAGATGTAATTACTATATCTCCAATCTCGCGCTGTTCGCAGTCTAGTTCTAGCTTGGTGAGAGTGGCGGAGTGCTTCCACAGCGCCTCCCAGAAGGCTGCAGACCGCCCTTCTTTCTTTAGGTAGAATCGAAGACCAGCCCATTTAAAGGACTCTAGTTTTCCTTTTTCATGGACTGCGTTGAGGATGTTGACCATGGACTCGCAGAAAGCGTTCAACTCAGCTCTAAGCTCCTCTTGCGGTCGTTCTTCCCAGGATGCATCTTCGTTGTCGTCTCTTCCGATGATCTCAATTGTCCGAAGGTGGACGAGTTGGTCGTCGTCGTTGACTATATTTTCGGCAGTTTCCTTGAAGTCTTTAACACCGCCTTGTACGATGAGCGTTTGGTCACCGTTGGCTGCGTGCGTGATTGAGTACTGCCCGGACATCTCGTCGTTGGTGATATATAATGATTACGATGCGTTTCTGATTTGGAAGAGAAGTATCAGATTTGGAGCTATGTTGAGGATATGGGAGAGCTTGGGGCTTGGCCTTTATATTTCATTCAGAGTCTCGTTGCCTTACACCTGAGCAGACCCTTGAAAGACCTCGGGCTGCGGTCTGAATTAGGTTAAAGCTGCTGCGCCACAGTGATCTACATTAACGGCTGAAGATATGATTCCGCTCTCATGGATTCCTCAAAGATGTGTCGATTCAAGAGTTTTAAGAAGATTCAGGGTGATAGCGATTACCTGGAGGTGTGAACTGAAGCGTCGAACGAGCCGGAATGATGTCTGCGGTTCCACGACAAATCTTCAAATCAACACCCTGGCCAACAGCGCTAAAACAGATGCGGATTAGTGTTAGATACTTGTGATCTTCGACATACGAAGCAGGTAGAGAAAAGACGAAGTAACAGAATTGATATCGTAGTAGTTCAGCTGAACAGAGAGGCTAAACATGACGCTAAATAATTGAATTTCGAGTACTGATAGAAGAGGGAGAGCAGTCGTCTTGTGAGCGTCTCAGAATCGGATAGACGATGAGTGCTTGAAGGAGGATTTCTGGACACCGGCAGTGCATTACGTGGGTGACACGTTTACACAGGAAATGCAGGTATGAGAGGGCCGCGTTTTCAGGTATGCAATTGTATTGGGGCCATTATGGCGATTTTCTGAAATACTGGGATCCGCCAGCCGCCACGCGCTCTAGAATATAACGAAGGGGAAGTGAACGAATCGCCTTGATACAGGAGACCCAAAGACGGTCCAACGGAAGCGTGAACAAACAGGCTGTTTCTTCCAGAGGTGGAGAGGCTGCCCAGGGTTTAGATCCGGGATTTGGAAACAGGGGCGCGAAGTGAGAATATGGATAGAATACCTGAAGAGAATGTGAAGTAGACAGTGGAATTCGGAGCATACTTCTGTATCCTAGGCGTAGTAATACGTGTCTAGCACCGCTGGAGATGGCCTAACAGCCCCTCATATGTCTGAATAGAAAGGTTGTAATGAAGATGCAAGGGTGGTTGAGGTGACGCAGCCCTAACAGCTCGGGGTTAGAGGCGTTTAGATTAGATAAGCGCAGCCTTGCGTTGAGCGTGTCGAGAAGCTTCGCACGCGTCACTCCGATGCCTGAAGCTATTCACACCTTTCAAGAACTTGTACCCTCCCCGTCCTACAGCATGCTACGATAGCATTCACGATCTGGATCGCAAACATGGACGTCCAGCTCTACGTCTACGATCTTTCCAAGGTAGTGTCATGAACCCCGCCACCTGAAAGCTAATTAACAATATCCTAGGGCCTGGCGCGACAGGTATGCTACATTTTCCGGCCTTCGAATACGCCAAGCTAAACACGTCAAATAGCTGTCCCGCCAGTTCCTCGGAACCCAGATAGGTACCATACCTTCATCTACCACCCATCAAGCCGACCTCTAATAGACCTTAGACGCCGTCTATCACACGGCACTCGTATTCGGTGGCGTTGAGTACTTCTTTGGCCAGGGCATACAGACATGCTACCCCGGAACAACACATCATGGAGCACCGATGGAGGTTATACCACTGGGGGAGACGGCGCTACCTATGGAAATCATACTTGAGTACATGGACTCGCTGAAGCAGATATATACGCCGGAATCCTACGACTTATTCCTGCATAACTGCAACAACTTGTGAGTTTACTGAGCAATAGACTCGAAGTTTCGGCTTTGACGACTTCATAGTTCCAACGACTTCGCCATGTTCTTAGTCGGCAGAGGCATACCAGACCATATCACATCCCTTCCACAGACTGTTCTGAACACCCCGTTCGGACAGATGCTCAAACCACAACTGGACAGCGCCATGAGATCTATTACTCAAGCACCCGTACCGCAACGAAACGTTCCCCCGCAGTCAGCCCTACCACGAAACACACCAACCGGGTTATATCATAAGGTGTCCAATGGCACAGAAGGCAAAGTTCATAACGTGACCTCTCTCCAAGAAGTCGAAAGTCTCCTATATTCTGCCTCAAAATCATGCGCCATAATCTTCTTCACGAGCTCTACCTGTGCGCCCTGCAAGATCGTATATCCCGCATACGACGAAATCGCCGCAGAAGCCGGCAGCAAAGGCGTCTTTATCAAAGTCGACATTAACAACGCGTACGAAGTCGCATCGAAATACGGTGTCCGAGCAACCCCGACCTTCACGTCCTTCCTTCGCGGCCAAAAGCAAGACGAATGGAGCGGTGCAGACGAACGTCGACTACGGGCTAACGCAGCAATGCTCCTAGACCAAGCATTTCCCCGCCACCCGCATCTGCTCCAGAACGTCCCAACGCTCCTCCACACCCCCCTCCGCCCAATCACCTACCCCAAAGTCCCACCCCTCGACAAACTCACTGCCAAAATGGGCCCCGCCGGCCACGACCCCGCCGTCACCTCCATAGTCTCCTTCATCAAATCCCTCTCCGCCGCCGGCGCCATCGACTCCCCCCTCCCCTCCCTCCCGGCCTTCGCCGCCTTCCTCCGCTCCGCCCCAACAACCCTCCCCCCAGACCTCCTCTTCACAGCCCTCGACCTCCTGCGCACAACCCTCCCGGACCCCCGCATCGCCGGCTGGTTTGCCGAAGAGCATTCCGCCTCTTCAACCACGGGCTCTACTACCACAATCACCCACCTCCTCAGCTACGTGGCCTCACTCGGCCCTTCCGCCCCTTACAACCTCCGCCTCACATCCATCCACCTCGCCTGCAACCTCTTCTCCAGCCCGCTCTTCACGCCCCACCTCCTCGCGCCTCCGCTGTCGTCGCTGCTCGTTACCCTCCTCACTGCCGCGCTGCTGGACGAGCACCATGGCGCGCTGCGCGCCTCGGCGATGGCGCTGGCGCTGAATCTCGCGGGGGCGAACCATAAAGTGCGCACGGCGGCTTTATCCGCAGGGCAGGAGGCCGGGGTGGGGGAGCTGCCGGAGGGCGAGCAGGTGGAAGTTTTGGCGTCGGTGTTGGAGGTGCTGGGAAGGCCTCCTGCGGACGAGGCGGAGGAGGTGCGGTATATGGGGGTAGTGTGTGTGGGGTGGATCGCGTTTGGGGCGGGGCGGGAGGGGGAGGTACGGGATTTGTGCTTGGCGATGGATGCGAAGGGGACGGTAGAAAAGGTTAAGTTGGCAGAGGGGAGGAAGGGGGGTACAGAGGTGGTGAGGGAGGTTGCGGGGTTGGTTGGGAAGTGGTGAGGTAGTAGGGGATGGGTGGGGATTAGATAGGTTATAGAGATTATGTGATGCTAGTGATGATCTTGCTATTGCCTTGCTGAACGTGCCGCATAAGCTTTATTGATCGGTAAGATTTCACTTAGCTGGTCTGCGGGGTCAGGAGCTTTACATTCGAGAGATTTCTTGTGGAAATGGCGAAGGGAGGGTTGAGACTGTATGTAGGTTATCAATAGGCTTGGGAGGTCGAGCTAATTCAAAGTGCTCGGTTTCTACCTGGCTGGTTTGCGAGGCAAGGATTCTACATATCTAATCTGCGGTTTTCAAAGCTTTACATCCGAAGAAAGCTTTATAGATATGGCGAAGGGAGGTTTAGTAGTCTACGTAGGTTATCAAAGGGCCTAGAAAGATAAGCTAATTTAAAGTGCTTAGTTTTTACTTAGGTAGTTCAAGGTGTTAGGATTTCACATGTCTAATATACGGTGCCAAGATCTATACATTCAAGAAAATATCTGAGGATATGGTGCGGGGAGGTTTGGTAGCCTATGTAGGTTGCTAAGGGGTTTAGGAAGTTGAGCTGGGTTAAAGTGCTCGGTTTTTACCTGGCTGGTTTGCGCGGTCAGGATTTTATATGTCTAATCTACGGTATTAAGAGCTTTACATTCGACAAATTCTCCGTAGATATGGCAAAGGGAGGTTGGATAGTGCATATAGTTTGCCAAAATCCCTAGGATATTATCCCGATTTCCAGTGCTCAGTTTTTACCTGGCTGGTTTGCGGGGTTACAATTTTACATGTCTGATCTACGGTGGCAAGCGCTTTACATCAGAGCTTTTGATTTTAGGTATGTCACGGAGCGGATCAAGCGGGTAAGTAGGTTGTCAAAATCACTATTGCTTCAGCCCAATTTATCATGTCAAGCAAAGAGATCCGTATATGTAGATATAGTTCCCATTCTTAGCTACTGCAGCTACAAAGCATACTCTACCCTTTCGGAGGTAGTTCGCAAACATATCGCAAGGGGACAGAACCAAATGTACAAACAACCGACCCTATGAAAAGACAAGGAATCCTCTAAAAGACACAAAAGAAGCCTTAGTTTAGCTAGTGCTGTTAGGCACTAGAAGACCCGCAATATAACAAAACTCGCTTAAAGTATAACAAAAGTAAAGAAAAGGAAGAACCAGAGGGCTACTCCTCTTCGGATTCGGAGGAGTCGTCGTTCATCGCCTGCGGGGGTTCCTCGTAATCACCCTGGAGCGCTGCCGTCATTTCTGCTTCAAGGTCCCCATATTCTTCATTCACCATCTCTTCGTCCTCATCCTCCTGCTCCTGCTCCTCCTCCATCTTCTCCTTATACGCCTGATATTGGGCCACCGCTGGGGCATCACCGGCCTCATCATCCGGGTGCATTGAACGGATGTATGCCATTATCGCGTTCTCCACTCTCTGCTGGACCCGGGCCTCAATCTCCTCCTCCGCCTTCTGCCCGTCGTGTCCATAATGAGGCCCCATCTCATCATTATAGTCGTCCTTGAGGGACTTGACGAGCTTCTCGGCGTCCTCAATGGCTTTGCGGGCTAGGATGGGGGGCAGCGGCTCAGTCTCCTCGGGGTTGATGTCCAGGCCACTTTCCGCGAGCTCAGAGAAGAGGTCCTTCTTGTTCATGGCAAAGAGGGCCTTGATGGAATGTAGTCCAGAAGCTGCGGCGTTTTTGCCACGCTTGGTGGTCTTTGGGGCGGCCTTCGGCTTGGGAGCAGCCTTAGGCTTTGGAGCGGCCTTTGGCTTGGGGGCGGCCTTTGGCTTGGGGGCGGCCTTTTCCTTCGTGACCTTTGCCTTTTTGGCCGGGGTGGTGCTCTTGGTGACGCGGCCTCCAGCGACCGTATTGAGAGAGGTACGCTTCGCGGGCTCCTTCTTCGGTGGAGGTTTGGAGGGGACCTCACGTTGGGGATTGAAGGGGCCCGGGGCGACGGCGAGGGGATGGTCCATTTCGTTGCCATCTTCATCTACAATAACCAGACCGCTGAATTCGACTGGTTTCTCGTCATCCTCGTCCTCCTCCTCGCTTTCGTCTTCAAACAAAGGATCTGCCTCACGTGGAGGTGTTGGAAGAGGGGCACCTGGCTCATGGTGAACCTTCTCAGGCTCCGTGGCAAGCATGGAAGTGTCTTCGACCTCCATCAGCTCCTCCGAGCCAGACTCCTTCAGCTTCAGCTTCTTCATCGGGTGAAGGGCCCGCTGCTTGGGCGCGTCGTCGTCAAGGGTCGTCTCAAGCTCGGCAGCGTGTGCAGTCCGCTTGCGAGGCGCAATGAAGCCTGGGAGCGCGGCCTGAGGGAGGGCGGACTTCGAGCTCCTCTCTTTATTCTTGTTCCACTCGGCCATACCAGCTGCATGCTTTGTGGGGTCGGAAGGACCTGGCTTGGCCTGAGACTTGATGGCCTTCTTTGGCTGGTCATGAACAGCCATCTTGGGCTCGTCATCGTCTGTGTCCAGATTGATGACCTCTGGTTCCTCCGCCTTCTTCTTAGGCGCTGACTTCTTCTTTGGCGGCTCTTCGTCCGCTTCCTTCTTCGGCGCTGTCTTCTTCTTGGGCAACTCCTTGGCCACCTCCTGCTTGGGTAGCTCCTGGACCACCTTCTTCTCGGCCGGAACCTCGGGCTCATCATCGCCGAAAAACAGCGCATCGAGAGCCGCTTTGTCCGCCGAAAGCTTCTGAGGAGGGCTTGGGGGGCTCGGGAGAGCTTCTTGAGCCTCCCTTGCGTTCCTTTGAGCCACCTTGGCTGCTCTGGCAGCCTCCTTGGCTGCTCTATCCGCCTTCCGGGCAGCCACCAGATCCGCACCGTTCGCAGCACGCTGTGCCTGGATCTCCTGGTTCCGGGCCGCTTGGGAAGGATCCTTCATCACCTTCTCTATCTTGCTGATCTGCTTCTTCGCGGGCTTCTTCCCAGTCTCCTCCGCCTTAAGCTGCTTTCGACCCGCGGGGGTGGAGGCCAACTCAGCGCGGCCGGCAACATTCAAGCTGACCAAGTTCTGGTCAACGAACACGTCCTTGCGAGCGGTCATCGGGGTGCTGATGTGGCTCATGGGTACGCGAGGAGGGACGTAGTTGGGGTCGTAGGTGTCCAGTGTCGGGGTATCAGGAACTTTGGCCGCGGACTTAGGCTGGACCTTCCTCGTCGGGTCCTCCAAGAACATGCTGGGCTCCTTCTTGGCCCTCTTGCGCTTGATGGGAGCTGCCTTGATCGGAGCGGTTCCGGCAGCCTCGTTGATGTTGGTGTTGGACTGATCGGTTCCGGTGACCTCGTCGACGTTGGTGATGTCGAAAGCAGACATGCTGAGTGGGTTCGTGAAGATGAACGGTAGAGGTGTGTGTTGGGAAGTGATGACAAGCTTGTGCTTGTACGTGGAGACGAGAGGCGGTGGTGTGGTGGATGTGTGTGTTGTTGAGGATGAGGTCGACAGCTGGCGCGACAGCGGGAGATATGTCGCAGGACACGAGAAATGGTGGTGAATTGTGAACCTGGTAGAGTCCTGGAACAATGTACAGTGTGCGTACACGACGGTCGATACAAGCACGTTTCTGGCTGGAGACTGAAAGCTGGAAGCTGGTGTCGGTGGTGGCTGCTTGAGAAAAGTGCTTGTTGGTGTGGTGGTGCTTGTTCAAGGTTGGTGGAGGAGAGAGGGTTGAGGAGACTGCGAGGAGGCTTTTATGTGGGCGAAGGCGCGTCGAGCCTGGGCGTTCTCGAGCAAGTAGTGAATAGTCTCCGGATCCGCCAGTTTCCACCTCCTTCTGCCGACCGCGCCGGTCAAGCGCTGAATGCTCTTTTCTACGATTTCATTCACCTTCGCACAAGTCTTGGCACATTCGCCCGCGTCTACGCGCTCTCCTGATCTAACGCACATTGTGGAGATACAAGGTAGTGAATCATCGAAAGGAAAGAACATAGCTGCGTTCCTCTGCGATGCTGTTGGCTGCTCGCTGTATGTATAAAAAAGCTGCTTCCTAAAGAGATACGTGCCATTTCAGTTAGACCTAGGTATTAGACTACTGTATACGAGGACGCGAAGACCGAATCGATATGCTCCAAGGAAACTCAAGATAGCATAATTTCCATGCTTCTACATGCCGTGATGCGTATGGCTCGAATGAGGAGTAAGCATCGCAAGATCCTTTTCAACATCCTACACAATGTGAGAGTATCAATGAGGATCCCAATTACTGAGCCGAAGCTTTCTGCGCCAGGAAAATTGCTAGCGACTGCATGAGACTTATCAAGAGCTTAACGATGATCTAAAAGCCACAATCAAGATCTGGTTTTTTTCTTTGCATCAGGGATATGCTACAAAGTCGCCTGGCAAGACTTGGGGTGGGTGCGTTAGCGCATCCCGAAACAGACTAGCGCGGATCTTTAATCTATCAACAACAGGTTCTCGCTCACAACGTTCACTTCTCCACTTTATTCACGATGGCGCGACGACGGAAACGCCAACCGGTGAGCGAAGGCGAGTACTCTATGGCTGGAACTGAAGAAAGAGGCATCTGCTAACCGGTACTTAGCTAAACAGCGACCTAAGTCGCCTGGTCTTCCAACACGCGCGGCTGCCGGGACACCGTCCCAGGCGCCATTTACCATTGCTGCGGATGCAGCCCAATTCGGCATTGCCCTAGCGTTGGGTTTTTCAGCAGAAGAGCGTGACCTTCTTGCTCCGCTTGATCCTGAATCCGAGGAGGCACGTGCCAGGGCACTATGGGAAGAGCTCTTCCCAGCTTCGACTACTCTTGCTGTGGATGCAAGCCTTTCCGGCATTGCCCCAGCATTAGCTACTCCTGCTGTTGTTAAAGGCCTGTCTGGCTTTTCCCCAGCTATGCGCACTCCTGCTGCGGTTGCAGACCACTTTGGTGCTGCCCCAGCATTAGCTACTCCTGCTGTGGTTGAAGGCCTGTCTGGCGTTTCTCCAGCTATGAGCACTCTTGCTGCGTTTGCAGACCACTTTGGTGCTGCCCCAGATCCATCCGCGAGTACGGGTGCCTTGACACATGCGATGGAGGAGACTAGGAGCTCGGCCACACACCAAGGCACACGAGCCCATTCACCCCTCGCTGCTAGGGGATCTGTGATAGAACAGGCTCGTCACCTCTCCTTCAGAGAGTCGGCCCCTGTTGGTCAGTCGCCCCGCCCCGTCGCTAACAGTATCCAGATTGGACGTCCCTGGCACGCCGCACCGCCCTCTACGTCTGAACCTAGACGTTCCCTTCTCGGCGCCGCCTCGAACTCTCGCGCTGGCGCTGGCCATGAGTCCGATTCGAACCACCGCTCGACACGAGGAGCTGGGGATTACGGTCGCCGTATGATGGACGAGCATAATAGCGGAAGGCGGCGGTAGACCTTCTACCAGCGTGTTAGCACACCGAATGATCGGCAGCATTCGCGCAGTGCAACACCTACGTACTAGCACGTCTTGCTGTGTGAGCTGGTGCGCTGAACCAGGAGCCACACCCAGCTTGCAGCAACACAGCATGAGACTCGGAGCTTAGCCTCGTTGTAGGGCACATCAGCCCAGTCGTACAGCAACCTCGCCGGTGCCTTAAGGCCCGCTAGGATAGCCTGTAACCCGGTCGGCGCCACTTTCGAGGAGGCCCGCTGGTAACGGCTATGGCAATGCAAGACGTTGCGCGGCAGCTTAGGCGGCGCCTCAGGCCCCCTAGCATAGCGCGGAGGATAGATGACTGGGGTAGGATAGAGTGATAATGAATAGATCTTGTATACTTACTTTGACTGTCTTACTCAACGTGATCGTGACACCCATGACCTTCAGCATCTAAGCTCCGTGCTTATCTTAAGCTCATTTCTCACTCTCGTATATCGAAAAATAGTATTCCATTGTGATACTAAAAGCTTGAGCACAGTCAGTTGTCGCTGATTGAGGTCCTTCGGCACAGGAAAAGAAATCCGACGTAGTGTGTCGCAGAGGGCTTAAATTATAGAGCGTTTCATACATGGAAAGTTGACCTACCTCCCTACTCTCTGTGGTACTCCAACACGTTATCGAAAGCCAAAAGGCAACGCACGTAGCTATCATGCACTACTATTCCCTAGCATCACGGTTCCGTCGACCCTCTTTCTTTCTAACCTTTGCAACGATCTTAAGGTTGACAATGCCACACGAACAATCCGTGACACCCTGAAGTGATATTCTGGCTTGGAGTTTTCTGTTCTAAGTTTCTCGGATAGTGCGAATGGAAAGTAGATAGATGTTGTTTTTGATGTCGCGCATCTCCAATCTTGCTATGGCGGTGCTGTGGCCGCGTTAGCGTGCATCCGGAACTCAAATTGGAATTGCGCGCTCAAGCCGGCCGCGAACCTTCTTCTAAATCGTCGAGGCTGGTACACACGCACCATATCGAACACTACAACGATACTCTGACGGCTCTTTGAACTTTCCGGATTTCCCTTCGTGGACGCGGTCAAAAATCCGGCGCTGCGACCAAAAGACCGTCTAAGACTGAGATAGGCGGGCGATCTCGCGATATTGCCGTTCTTTGCCTAGCTGACACTTGGCTAGAAGAGACGAGGAAGAATGAACGAGAGGTAGACCAGGCTGAGGAAGAAGAGCTGGCCCAGCAGGGTAGGTGGTGGCAGTTATGGGCGCACGGATGGACCTGGTGGTTAAATCTCCTGACTGCTTGATACTTGGCAGCATTTCCGACCCTCGCGCTGAATCGTATTTGGTTATTGACACTGAGTTGCTTCAGGATTCTAAATTGGTAACAAAGCTGAGCTGCTCGAGGATTCCAGCCTGGTAATGGACTGACTTTCTCTAGCAACTTGTCAACAATGTTGGATGAAAAAGCACGCCCCGCCTAAGATTAGGGGGACCGGAAAATAAGCGACATTAAATACTCCAATAAACAACACTAAGTTGCATACCGTTTCAAGCTTGGTAATGGAAACTCTTCACTGAGCCGTCGCAATCTGGTAATATCACCATGTTGGACACCGGATAGAACTTGGTCATAGGTCACCTTGCGCAAGGCATGAAAACTCGGTGATCAGGTTGAGTCCTTTGACAACGAAATGCCGGGCTAGGAAGAAAATTTCGAAGTCTGGTCCTTGCAGTTAAGAAAAAGACTACTACCCCGCTCGAGCTTGCACTTCTGCGCAATGCTTGAGACTACTAGACTTCGAGCGAAGCTAAGGCAGGCTCACTTGAATCTTAAATCTGGACCCGGAGGGCCGCGTAGACGGACGGAGAAGTTGCGAAGTGATATAGAGGCGGTGACTTTTTTTGCGACAGGCTGATCAACTCTTTGCGGGAAACCAATATCGCTTGATCGTTTCGAGATTCAAGCTTCTAGATTTGAGCAAACCCGCACACAAAGAGCCATTGATGCTCGGAGGAGGGTTGCCATGAGAAACGGCTCCTGGGCAGATACTGGAAGGTCCATGGGGTTGACGAAGAGGCTTCTGATCTAGGGGGAGAATTAGCAGATTAAGGCAGAGAACAAGAGAGGCACTTTCCCATGCATTGTGGATTGCGACGAGCAGGTCCAGAGACAGCATGATGTAGTAGGAGGACAAATGAAGATACATACAAACATTGCACCTGGCATAACCGCGAGACACAATGATAACGCTCAGATAGTAGCAGATATGGCGTGGGTCATTCCTCAAATGTGACTTGTACTTCTGGAGTCCTCGTTCTCGTAGTGTGGTGTACCTGCTGTGGAACCGGAAGGTAATCATGCGAAGGGCCTATCGTTGAAGAATATATGTCCATGTCATCCTTTGATTCGGCTTCCGGCGAGGTAGCCGCTGCGATTGTCCAAGTTCCTGGACTCAAACTAGAAGTCCAGTCTGCTGGCGAAAACCGAGGCATCTGTGAACCTTCGCTATTCAAACGAGATAGTCGGAGCCTAATCTCCAGGACATCAAACGAGATCTTTTCCGTCCGCGCAGCGTGACGTATGCCGAACTCTCGCGCAGGAATGGCAAGATTGTCGGACTGGACATCTTTTAATTGACGTTTGATGAGAACACGGACCTTCCCTGAACGACCTCCCTTAAAGAGTAAGGGCTTTATGGGACTAGATTCGCTTTGCCAGTGTCTGGTTTCTTTGATAGGGTCGGCTCCCGTAGACGAATTCGATATTTGAAACTGCGGAACTTTGTAGCTGTCACTATCATCCTCTGGTGCCGGTTGCTGGTATGAGATGTAGATATCTTCGGCAGTTTCTGATCCTTGAATGCCAGTGATCAGGTTTGATTGTACGGCGTTGACACGCTTCCTGAGTGCAACGGCAAAGCTCTCTCCATCGCGACCTGGGCGGCGGGAGTTGGAGCTGCAGCGGAATAACAAGACACAGACTGAGCCGTCCTCGAGTACCTTGATTTGCGATGATTTTGTACTGAGGTGCTCACTGAGGGCTTTTGGTGGAAATGCTTCGGCGACGTATCCATACCTCCATGTCACATCCGTTTCCAGAATGAACTTTCGCTCGGACTTCTGATCTTTCTTGCGAGCAGAGCGGCCTCTCAATACGCAAATGCTTGTCAATGGAAGCTCTCGAACCTTGCCAACGTGTATCTTGTCGAGGATATGACATCTTTCACGTAGAAAGTACTGCTTCGTTTGCGTGTAGTCTTCTTTCCTAGCTGAAACGTCCCGGAGGTGGATCCCAAGCTGAGTATTGAGGTCCGTTGAGTCTCTGCAGTTCAGCACTGCAACATACCTGTGAACTCTCCGCAGATCTTCGAGCGGAAGATTCAGATGGTCTCCGATGTTGCTAATGGTAATCGGCGCATTGACACTTTTGCTGTTATCGCATCGGATGACATTGCCTGAGTCGGCGAAGAATTTTGGAGAGGTTGCAAGAATACCGCCATCATGGGGAGCCATGTAGGACGTCCTCCAAGCAAAGATACTGTGGTCGTCTGTGATCTTCATGATCTCCTCTTCAAGCCGGATGAAGGATTGCTCCCCCTCACCATATAACATCGGCATGTTGATCCCAAAGAGACCCATAAGGCAGTAAGCTAGATCCTCGATCCGCGTAGTTTTGCGTTTGGATGCCCAGGACATTCTCTGTGCTACGCTTACAGTCTCGGGGCTTTCTCCCATGAGAATGGTCGGATGTATACCAGTAATTTTCGATATCAAGTCCGGCAAGTTCCCTTTCGTCCCGATCTCTTGCCAATCGCTGGAAAAGAAGACAACGGTCGAAGGTGCAATCAGCTCTTGAAGCGTCCATCCCCTCGTGAACCAACGACTGTTCGAGAAGCCTTCGATGGGAAAAGCCAAATCGTCCGGACATAAGACATCTGCAAGGTAGGCATAACAAACCTCGGCCTCTTGATACCAATGATACATGGAGTTGATGGCCTCTGATAGCTCGGATGAGCTGGTTTTGTCGATACAGCACGTATCTATCCATACCAAGTCAAATCCATCTGCGGCAGCCACTTTGCAACATCCTTCAATCTTGGAATACCTCTCTTCTCCTCGAGTGATTCCATGACTTTGCAGGTCTTGGAACGTGACTTCGTCTGCTCCCCAGGTATGCGATAGAATGGCATACTGTGGACTCTTATCCCCACCGAACTCCTCAAGCTGCAGTGTTCGGGTATTCAAAAGACGCATGATCTAGATAGACGCATGATCGAGATGAGACGCATAATTTAGCTGAACAAAGATAGAAATGAAGGACATGAACAACGTAGTACATTAGCTAGATCCTGAGTATTTGCAGACGGTATGGATGGGAAGAAAGATGAGACGAAAGGAAGAGGGAAAGATTAACGGGACGTGCGGGGGAAGCTAAACCCCTTCCAATGCGGCAAAAACAAACACCGAGCCGCTCTTCCCAACTTCCTTCCGTCCCATCTCAACTCTTCCCTCATCAGCCTGTGAAGATGTGATGCCAACATCCTATCTGCCCATCGATCGACATGGCAGCCTCCGAAGATGACCGATTTGCTATGGAGCTGGAACTCCTGCACGCCATGTACCCTGACCAAATCACCTTTACAGAAAAGTCCAAGGAACTCAAGTTCGCGCAAGATACCGCTGCATTGCTCCTTCGCCTTCCTGAAAGTTATCCCAGCTCTGGCATTCCCGAGGTTGTATCTGCGAGTGATTCGTACAAGACCGACCTGCGAAATCGAATGAAAGCCGAGATCGCCAAGCTTGAGCTCGCCGAAGGCGAAGAGTCCCTCGACGCGATTATTCCCTCATTTATGGGTCTTCTTGACCAAAATAAGGCTGCACATGATAACATGCCGGCCGAGAAGCAACATGAGCGCATCCCGGGCTCGAAAACAGTCGTTATCTGGCTCCATCATCTTTTAGCCACTTCGAAGCGAAAAATGGCACTCAACCCCGCCATCCCCGGCGTCTCAGGTATCACCAAACCCGGATATCCAGGTGTCATGATCTTCTCTGGGCCGGTGTCTGCAGTGAACGATCACGTAAGCACGCTGAAGCAGGAAAACTGGCAAGCTTTCCAGGTGCGCTACGAGGAAGAGGGGCAGCTGTGGGAGTTTGAACATCTGAGAGGCGTCAAAGAGGTAGAGACAATGGGCGAGCTAGTCAAGAGCATTGAAGTCGACGGAGCGGGGAGAAAGAATGAGTTCCTCCAGGCTGTCGGGATCAAATGAAGTTGCGGATAGTGCACTAGTGGTCACGAGCGCACGCGAATCGGGCTGTGTTGATGGCTGTAGGTGTAGCGCTATCTGTGAAGGCTCGTTTGCGCTTCCTCGACACTGCTGAATTAGTTACAACGGGCTCTATGAAACCTGGGCAGCATGTTAGTCTTGCAACACATGGATCCTAGGAGGCATCTTTATCCTTCTAAACACTCCATAGCTTAGGAGTCTTGTCCTGCTTAAGGATCCGGCGACTCAGAGGAAGGCTGGGTCAATCAGTACGGGTAGTGTTGGGTTAGTGCATGCGAAATCGACATGTAGTAAAGAAGGAGGTTTCATTCACGACAGAGTAGAGCGGAAAGAAGGCTTTGGATACACAGAATGGAGACTTAAAGTCCGGCAGTCAGGAAACCTAAATAGTTTCCTCTTCCTCCTTCCTTAGTCTGTACCTCCCATTGAAGAAGCTACACGATAGCAAACACTTCCAAGCTTCATCGCAGCCTTTCGTCAATTTTCATTCCGTTCGGCTTTCGCAGAATTGCGCCGTGTCTTCCTCCCGCAGTACCTTTTGAGGGAACGCTTGAGCATGTAACGAGAACGCAAAAGACCACATTACATCTCGAGCCATACTATACCTGGATCCGTGGTTTTCGATCTTGAAAACAGTTCAATTGGTATGAACGGAATCCTACGCCAAATGAGGGCCTCAAAGTTTTCTGTGCTGGTTGTATGCCTTCATCATGCGACTGGTGTAGTTCTGTAGTCCTCGCATACTATGGTGGTTTGCGTCCGACTCCACTCCGATGCCACAAATTCCGTCATCAAGTAGATGCTTCCTTCCATCTTGAGGGGCCTGTTCGGGCTCCATGGTTTCCGGATCCCGCACCCCGCTGTGGCTGTCGCATGAGTTTTCGCCATTGCTTGCCCCCGTTGCGGGAGTTGCGTGGGTCGAAGGACCATCTTTTGAAGAAGGCTCACCGCTACCACTGATTCCATCGGTCGCGTTAGAGACATCGTTGGGGTCTGGTGGTGTAGAATGTTTGTTGTGGCAAAGTAGGAGGTGCTGGAATTCCTGTCGCAGCGCCTCTATTGCTGCATCTTGGCCGTCCTCATCGAAAATGGGAGGCGGTGTTGTTGAAGACGCATTTTCAGTGACATGACTTCCGTCGCGCGAACCTCCTTGAAAGCCCTCAAAGGATTCTCCTCCTGGCGGTGAGGCTTCATGGTTGACTGTAGACAGACGGTCAAGCTGCTTTTCTTGCCACTCTACAAACTCTTCAAGGTATTCAACTCTTCCCCACAGCCTGATGTTCTCCATTTTGGCTCTCATCCGCCCAGCGCCAATATGCCCAATCATCTTCGTCAAGGTCCAGAATAAGATAGTCAACTCCATTACCGCGAGCGGGTTTACCACATGCAGGAACTTGTACAGACTGTCGAATCGAGTGTGTTGTTCGACCCAGAGCTCTTTGAACTCTTCGTCGGAACGGGGATATGGGCCGAACCGGTCTTTCATGGCTCGTTCACCGCGCTTCCTGAGGTCCATATATATGGCCTGCACATCAGCTTCGGAAGATATGGCGGCATAATCGACAGGTGCAAAGCGATCATCTTCGGTTGTCGGTCTTGAACTATCTCCAGGTGGAGGAGTTGAAGGTCCTTCTTGTGTTTGTCAGCCAGGTGTCTGGATTCTATTGGGATTGTCTTAACTCACCTGCCTCTTCCGCCTTCTTGGCCTTGCCACGGCGGCGTTTTCTTGCCATCGCTTGTCAGAACGAGGCAGAGCAATCCCCTCAACGTTAGATCAGTCTTCGCCCTTTCCTTTGTGGGTGAAGCGTAGGAGAAAGAGTAGAGGTAATGTGGTGGTGAGAAGTGAGGAGTTGAAGTTAAGCTTAAGTCGGGATGCGGGCGCTAACCCGTTTAGGACGCAAATTTAAGATTCGTCCTAAATGCCTGGCACACGTCGGAGCCTGAGTCGTATGCTGTAAGTGAAGGGCTTCAAAGAATTGAACGCGCACTTGCTCACCGCTTCCAGTCCAGGGCGGTTCAACGTATTTTCCGCAGTCCGGGTTCCGGTTCAGGGAGCTTGAACTCAAATATTCAGAAAAGGTAGGCAAGTTAGCGGGAGCATGTGATATGCATTATCACTATTCTCATTTCTTCTTGGGCACTTCGCACGAATGGCTTAAGAGGCATGCCATTTCTTGATCTACCATGCTCAAGGTATCTTTATCTTACACGAGTAGCTCCAATGAAAGGGAGGACAGTATAGAGGGTCCTCGCACAGAGATCCCTTCCATCATCAAACTCCGAAGACTCTCATGACTCGGCAGTTCCATCACATTCTTACGGGACCGCACTTTTTCCACTCGTTCCTGAGCCAGCACCCGAGATGTCGCTGTTATGGCCCAAGCGCGACGACCTTGCTAGCGATGAAGCCCGCTCAGCTCGCAGGTGCGGTGAGACTGTAGCGGCCGACGATGTGTCAGCGACAGATTTCCGTTTCAAAGCTGGCTTAGAGACGTCGTTGTTTGAGTTCGAGCGCGACAAAGCAGTTAGCAACGCCTCTCGACTATTCCTCATCCTCAGGTACGGTGCTGCTGTAGCAGACGATGATGTGTCATCGACTGATCTCCGTTTGAGGGTCGGCTCGGACCTGGCAGTGGGTACATTTCCATCGCTGGGAGATGCCTCGGGAAGAGATTGGGCCTTGGCCTTGACAGCAGCAGATCCCTGGGCAATCTTTCCTACACTAGACCTTGAAGTCTCTGGGGCGGCTACATCTGTTGTTAAAGTCCGCATTGCTGCAGTCGTCGTCTCCGCGGTGGGTCTGAACTCTGTTTGTCGCAGCTAAATCTAGTCAGCTCTGCTCAAAGTTGCTGTGGGTGTAACTCACCATCTCTCCCAGCGGGGGCAAATTCTTCGTTCTGAAAGACTCCGCAAACCACTCCCTGGTCCTCTCAAGCTTCTGCCATAGCTCACGGTTAGAATCCTTTCGGGTCTCGGCCTCCGCACGCAAACGAGAGATTTCCTTTTGTGCCGTCTGTAACGAGAAGCGCAGGCTTTTTGCCTCCCAGTTGGTGTCCCACGGCTCCGAGGCTTTGCCGCTCTTATCAGCGAACCGTTCCCTAATCTTGTCTAGAGTCTGAAGCAATCCCTCCTCGATTGTTGCTTTGATTTCAGCTTTGGAGCGCAGCCGAGCATTCTCTTTCTCGGATGCCTGTGAGGAAGCCTTGTAGTCGTTTTTGCAATCTTTCGCATCTGCGAACTCTTCTTCGATCTTATCCACACTCTCCTGCATATCCGCCATCCGATTCCTGAACGCTTCCGAAAACAGTCGAATCTTCTCCCTTACTTCGAACATCTTAACATCCTTCGCGCGAAGGAAAGCGTCCTTTTCGTACAACTCGTCTTCAAGCTCTCCAATAAACTGGCGAAGTTCACGTCGAGTGGCTAGATCGAGGACCGCTTGCGAACATGGCCTGTGATCGTCTTGCGGATCTTCGGGCTCGCGAGACCCTGTGATATATGCTTCGATCGCGTCCGGGGTGAGGCGAAGGTATGATGCGATCACAACATTCTGCGCTTTCCGGTCGGCCTTGATCCAACGTTCCATAATCTCCTCAGCGTCTGGATCCTCCATCTGAGTATCGTCTCTGTTGGTAGTGACGATTTCTGCCCGTTTGGGTGCGAAGGCGGAGGGTGTTCAAGAGTTGTTTGTTTTGCGGAGCGGGAAAGGCCGCGAAGGTAAGGTTTGATCCCGGAAAATACTCGGCAGACCTCGTTGAGCATAAAGTGGCCGCCTATGCTGATTCCGTCTGAAGTGGCTCGAAACGTCATCAGGCGAGTGAGAAATATTGTTTTCTGATTTACCGGAGCCTCAAGAAGTAACAGACAAGTGTGAACAAGCCCTAAGTAGGTGTGTATCAGAGACTCTGCTTGTAGGCTGTCTCGATCAGGTTGTATTAGCTCTTACGTCATGTTTCCATATCAAAAGATGACCAAGGCACTTCAAGCAGTGCCAAAAAGTAGGTGTTCTTGTGGTTAAGATCATTTGAAGTGAGCCTTAGCTGTAATGTCGCGAATTTTACATACAGCGCAATCTCAAATAGTGGGAGGTCGCGCAGATGGCGTCACATTGCGCAGACTTCGACATGACAAGGCGTTATATATTGGTACTCACTCACGACATCAACGAAGGTATAGATCTGCAGCGTTTCTATTACTACTGCAGCTCGCACATGAAGCCCAAGCCCAAGCCATACGACTTACTCAAGAAGTTCCGACAGGGCAATCCTCCAAGATACAGAAAGAGAAGAAGAATCACTAACCTTGGGATGCCGTTCGTCTCAAGAAGCCTACTCGCAGAGCCAGTGCAAGAATCGGACATACCAATCGAGACCTGTTTCAGGCCCGCCGTTCGTTTAGAACTAAATTGATACGCCGTTGACAGAGGGAGTACATACCTATCGCCACCTCACTCAAGGCTGACAGCGGAGCAAGTCCAGACCTTCACTCTTCGACATGGGCATTCCAACGGTCCGTCTCGTGGCGGGCGATCTTCTCATAGTATCTCCGGCCGCCTGGACCTTTTCGCAGAGTGGCCTCGGCACCAGTGTTGGTGGTGAAGCCATCATACAGCTTCGGATCAGGAGGGGCCTTGCATCAATTAGTCTCAAATACATATAAAGGCCGCCCAGGAGAATTACGAGAACTTACTGGCGGATCATCTGGCTCCTCGAGGACCTGGAACTTGTTGGTAGTCGGCTTAGTCTTCTTTCCCTTCTTCACCTTGACAACGGTGAAGTTGTTGTTGGTATTCAGAGTCTGACCGGTGGTCTCCGCAAGCTTCGCCCTGAGCTTCTCTTCGTTCTCCGCCATGAGCTCGGTGGAAATGTTGAGAGCCGCAATCTCGCTCTGAAGTTCCTCAATGATCTTGTCTTTCGCCTGGACGGTTTCATACAGAAGGTCGTTGGCCCGAAGCTCATTGCCTGATATCGGATATGCAGGCGCCACGACCTCCTCGATGCCCTTGCGGACCTGCAACTCTCGAGTCTCTTCTTCGCGCTTCAGCTTCAGCTCTAGCTCGGTAGCGACGCTTCTGGAAGTGTCGAGCTTTTGCCAGGTCTTTTCCTTCAACTTGCTGAGCCTAGCCGCTTCCTTTGTCATCTCTTCGATCCTCCTCGTTAGTGCATTGGCCTCCCGGGTTTTTGCCGACAGCTGAACTTTGAGGTCTTTGTGCACCTGTACTTCCGCTTGGATGGCAAGGTCCTTACCGTCGATAATGTCATCAAGAGCCTTGATTCGCTTGTTTGCACCCTCAACTTCGGCTCTCTTCTGCTTCTTCAGACTCTCCATAGCGCGGTCCTTCGCAGCGACTTCCTTCTTATAGAGCTCTTTGATCTCGCCGATCTTCTTGTCTTTGGCTTCAAGCTCTTCCTGGAACTTTTGGCGTTCCTTTTGAAGTTCATCGCAGCAGCACATTGTACCCACTGTACCCACTGGGGCATTGACAAGGGTGTTGATAAAGTCATCGCGCTCTTTGATCGCGTCATCGCGCTTTTGGATCATCAATCCCAGGTGCATGAGCTCCAGCTTCCGTAACTCGAGAATCCGTTCTTTCTCGCTGAGGCCGTCAATTATCTTGTCGCGCGCCGCTATTTCCTCACTCAGCCGCGCGGACTCGGCGGCGTTCGCGTTAATCACTTGTCGTAGAGAGCAAACTTGCGCTTCCAAGCCAAGGATATTAGGGGGGTACGAGACTGTGGTGTTGCCAAACATGAAGGCGGACATCGACTCCCAGCCAACGGGAGACTGGTTCTCGGACTCCGGATCCATGTTGACGGCGGATGGGCACATGGTTGGAGTGCTCGGCTCCTCAGTAGACGACAGGTAAGGGAAATTGAGAAGCAGAGGTTCGAGAGGCGGAATTGGGGGATGGCAGGGAGGTGGTGTGGGGTGTGGAGTGTGTTGTTGTGAGGGTTGCAACAGAGACTCTTCGTCGTCGTCTGTCTGTTTTGACTGCGCGAGTCCTCCGCTTCTGGCTGTGAGTGCGCCGATCTGGGATAGTGAATTGCGAGTGCTTACCTTTCAGTGAGATCCATCTTGCCAAGGTTTGCCCCCGCAAGGCGGATGTTTCGCTGCTTTTGTTGTCACCATATTGTCAGCGGCTGGTCTGAATCATCAGAGGTGGAGCTTGATATCTGCTTCTTCTATGTCGCGTTCAAGTCGAAAAGAGGGTGTTTTGAAGGTCTATGTTGATGACATACTTGTGGTCGTGTGGCAAAATGGTGTGACTCTTGGAGGACGCGATGTTGAGTGTTGTTGTAGGTTGAGTCTAATATCGCCCAAGACGGCGAAAAGCTCTAGACGGCGGCTCGTTGCTCCGCCCACCCCCGAAATCTTTACACCGTTTTTACCCGAGGGACTTGAGACTTCTAGGCTCTCTTTTCGAAGGTAAAGGCCAATCCGGGCAAAGGTTTCTGCGTCTCCGCGTTACCTAGTTCTAAACTAGTCTGAGTTGGAAGTAAGTAGAGCCGCTTCATCCACCTCACCCACCTGCAACACGCCGATTCTCTCTTCTCCATATTGTGCAATAGAGTGGGAGATGGATCACAACAAAGCCACAACGGCGCGTCCGAAGCCTGTTTTGCCAGTTCAGTCACCAGAGACGCCCGGCACCATGACACCAAAGGCTTCGAACCCTCCGACGACGTCACACACGCTGCGAGCAGCAGCACCAGCTTGGTCACCTGCGCCAACATTGGCAGCGCTCCCGTTGCAACATGCTCTCCCGTTGCAGGGTTGTGGATTTCCAGAATTCCAACTCCAAGGGCATATTTACACACCGTCCGGGGCAGACTACCCAGTAGCCGAAGAAGCAGAAGCTCAAACCCTTGTTCGACGATTGAGAGTGGAGAACGCATATTTGGAATGCCGCTTTCTTGCGATGCAAGCCGATCATGATACTGAGCTAGCCAGACTAGACGAGCAGATCGATGCGATGTCCGCTGAGCTGAAAGACAATGAGGATTTGATTGAATGGTTGAAAGAGATGGCTGCAAAAGACCACAAGAAGAGCATTCGGCTAGAGCATCGGAGCAAGTCTTTGGAAAAAGATCAAGTCTCAATGGAGGAGCAAGATGAACTGATCGACTGGTTCAAAGAAATGGCGGGAAAAGACCACAAGAAGATTCTTCGACTAGAGGACAAGATGAAGAGATTGGAGAAAAGTCAGGTCGCGCTGAAGGAAGAACAAGAAAGCGCGTTCACGGCAACCTTCGAAGAGTATTTGTCGCAACATGACTTGGATGTAGTGAAGAAGCCAGCCGCGAAAGACAAGGAGATGCTAGAGCTTACCGCCAATGTTGGGGAGCTGCATAAGAGGACCGCTGTACAATCTCGATGGCGGATGACGACGCCATTGAACCAGCAGGAAGCTATCCTTTCTTTGATCCAGAAAGACATACTCGAGAGAGCCACCGAGATACAAGAGGCAGCATCAGACCAGATGCTATGGATAGAGAACGTGATCTATAGGATTTCAAGGATGGAGGCGGAAGACAACGGCCTAGAGCTAGAGGTAGAACGTGCCGAAGCGCAGGCATGGTACGACGAAGTCACGATCAAGTACTGGGAACTTGAAAATATAATCATGATGGCCTCTGAAGATACCAAAGTGGTAGCAGATGCGGAAGCTCTAGGCGCCAAAGACGACGAAATTTGCAAACTCCAAGGTCAGCTTTCTACTATCCGCGAGGAGGCGAACGATGGGTACGTGAAGGAGCTCTCGTATCTCAAAAATGAGCTGGAACAAGAAAAGTCGCGACGACAGAAGGTAGAAGAGCGGGAACGTAAGCTGTTGACTAGCCAAGAGAAGCTGAGAGCGCAGCTTGTGGACGAGCGGGCAAACAATCAAGCACGGCAGCGCAATGCTCCCCAGCCCTTCCAAGCCGGCCAGCGCCCAAACGCTACCCCTGAGGTCCATGAAGATGCCGAAGATACACGCGAGGACGGGGAAGAAGTGACCGCAGATGCCGAAAAAAAGCGTGGAAGATGGGCGGAGAAAGCAGCGGAGACGCGAGGTCGTAGGAAGCGGTGAGCATGAACTCGCCCGCTACCTTGTTTGAGTATATGTGAATACTAGTAACGAACCAACACACTCCACTCTTCAAAAGTTTCTTTGCATAACCGTGCCATGATCATACTTACGCGCGGCGATGTAGCCCTTTCGCCCTCATGAAACACTCACTGTATAGGATTTCGCTTACTCTTTCGAACGATTGGACCCATGCCCTTCAATCCAAGCCCCAGCATCAGGCCTCCAAACTTCTCAATAACTCCATTTCCCAAGCATCCTCTAGACCTGTTCTCTCTCAACGCCCTCCCGCAAATGACCAACTCCAGTCGCTCCATAATCCCATCGCTCAGCCTCCCCCACAATGCCCCCCTACACCCTCTCCCTCCACATCTCCGGCCCCGGCCTAACCCCCCACGCCCGCTCCCACTGGTCCTTCCTCCTCTCCACCCCACCGCACCACCTCGGCACCCTCCTAAACGTCGTCGTGCTCGACCTCGACACCCTAACCTACCAATTCGAATCCCGCACCGGTGAACCCCTCACCACCCTCTCCAGCGAAGGCCGAGTCGTCCTATGCACCACCCCAACTTCCCAGTATCAGCAGGTGGTCGATGTTATAGGGCGTGAGCCAGCGCCCAGGAATGGCGTGGTAAGTTTGCATTCCATCCCTCTTTTGATTTTGAGGCGTTAAGATGAAGAGGAATAGGAAGGCTGACGGAGGCGTAGGACCGCTGCCAAGACTGGACCCTCAGCGCGCTCATTAGTCTAGAAGCCGAGGAACTCGTTCCCGCGGGGACAGCGGCGTTGGTGTCGGAGATGGTTGGAGAGACGGCTGTGAGTGTGGCGGAGAAGGCGGGAGAGCGGTGGATTCCCGCGTTTACTGCGCAGTCATAGAGTTACAGTGACAGGCCACAAGCCTGAGCACACTAGTTCGCCACTGCTTGGAGTACCCCAACAGGCTTTCAAAGACTCAATGTCTATAGCAAGCGTCAAGCAGTGCAGATTATACTGCATTTTGACGAATTGGCTGCTCAGCAGCCAGGCTACCCCAAACAACGGTGTCGAGTAAGCAAGCTGGAGCCACGCCGCAATGAGTCTGTGTGCCCAGACTTATGGCTTAGTACTGTATAGCATCCTTACGCGGAGGCACTGATGAATAATATGGGGTTGATCATGCATTTCTGATATTGTTACATTGTTGGCCGAGAAGCTGTATGGCTTACGTATCTCCAGCTACTTTTATCCATTGCAGCTTGACAGACAGAACCGTGCCAATCACCTCAACAACCAGTCCCAATCTCCGGGTATCTTTTCTTAATCGTACACTCGGCCCTTTTTCGCACCCCCTCATCCCTCCATAACAACATCACCATCCCCATCAACCTCACCATCTGCATCCTGATCAACACCATTTTGATCCAAACCTGCATCCACAAGCCCATTCCCACCACCTTCATTCCCACCACCCTCAACACCGCTCCCATCACCTTCCTCCCCGCCACTCCCCCCCGCAGTAACCCCCGCTAACTCCAACAACGCCCCATCAAACTCCCCATCATCCTCCACAGGAATCGGATACCCGATATTAATCCCAGTGACCACGGGTCTCGGCTTCCGCCACCCCTTCGGCGGGCCCGTCTTCTTCTTCAATTTCTGCGCTGCCGCCTCTTTCTCCTTGATCAGTCTGCGTTTCTCCGCTTCCAAGCGCCCAGCATCCGTGGTGCCGAGGACGCACCACCAGTACTCGCCTGGCGCGATCCGAGTGTAAGAACCAGAGGTAGCGAGAGTAGCAGCGCCAACATCCACAAGCCAATGGACAATAAGCTCGATCTCCCAGCGCTCCAGGATCTTCGACAACGCGGAGGAAAGAGAGTCGATGGACGCCGGTGAGCGGAGGACGAGATGGCCTATCACAGCGACGACAGCGCGTTCCCACCATGCGTACACGAAACCCTCGTTGAGGTCACACCAGATGGGGATTTTGCCGTTCTGACACATCGGGGGCGGAGCGATGGAGACGTCCCAGTCGATCCCGAGACCCTTGGCGTCGGCGAGCGGGTTGCCGAAGCGGTAGGCGTCCGTGGGGACGATGTCGAGGCCCCAAAAGATATGCTCGCGCGACATGGAAACGGCGCGATAATTATTTTCTGTCCAGCCCCAGACGGAGAGGCGCGGGAAGGGGTCGCCGATGGTGCTGTTGACCACGGGGAGGTGGGGCACGAGTTTGGCGCGGTTGGTGGAGATCAGGGTGGTGATGACCATGAGAGCGCCGCTGGAGAGGGTGAGAGAGATTGGGAGGCGGGCGTCGGGGTTGAGAGTAGGTGTCGTGGGTTCTGGTGCGTCGGTGCCAGACATCGTCACGTCGTTGTCTTTGTCGGAAGGTGGAGCGCTGAAGATCTTGTCGAGTTGTTGCTTGAATGACACGGCGTCGTTGAGGTTGTCGACGTTCCATACGCGGTTGAACTGTTTGTAGAAGGCTGGCGAGAGGGCGAAGTCGTCGCCAAGCAGCGGATTCTTCCCCTTCTTGAGAAGCTTGAAAGCCCCGTCGCCTCTGAGGTCAGAGAGTGCTTCGTCGATATAGTCTTCATCGAGCTTGCTGAGTTTCTCGTTTACGGCTTGTACGGCATCTCTACCAACTGGTGCACCATTGGCAACGCTGGCTCGAAGCCACGACTTCGCTTTTAGTAGCTCTTCCTTCGTAGAGGAATCGCTAGCTCTCGGAAACTCGCAATTGTCGATTGGCACCGAGTACACATAACCAGCCACTTCTCTCGCTCTGATATATGTTTGCATGGTAGCATCATACCAATGCTCTTGGAAGTCAGTATGCTTAGGCAGCTCCTCGACGGTATAGTAATCGTAAATCTCCGCTCTATCCTCGGGAAGTTGAACGGATCGGCTAGACTGTTTCAGCGTACTCCTGGCCCAGTCAACCAGCTCAACCCAGTCATAGCTATCGGGATTGCCGAAGTCAAAGGTCGGCGCTTCACCCTTCTCGTACGCTTCAATGTAATGCTGTTGGAATTCCTCGGTCAACCTATCAATTAGCGCCGTGCAGCGGGATTTGACAGTACCCCAACGTTTCTGGAAGGTAGACCTGTTGAACTTTGGATGGTCCTTGAAGACTTTGTCGACGATCTTCCAGTCAACGTTTTGCTCGATACCGCCGGCTAGGACTTTGATAACCACAATAGTATAGAGAAGCTTGTCAGTGGCATCGTTGTCGATGATGCATTGAGTCAGACGCCGAGTATGCCGTGTTGGTCTCTTCTTTGGCTCGGCTACAGGAGCATTGGGGTGCACAACTTTAGCAGCAGCCTTTTTTCTAGCAGGCTTCGCTTTCGGCGGAACAGTACCAAGATAGGCGAGCTCAGAAGCGGCTCCCTCGGAAATAGCAGCTTTCGCCTTCTTGAGCGCTGCTCTCGGCTTCTTGGGTCCGCTTTCATTGGTTTGTGTGCCGTTCGCTTCAGTTGCGGATTCTTCTGGTAGATCGAAAGTGACCCGCCTCTTCTTAGCAGGAGGACGCTCAACCCCACCGACAGCATCAATAGTGCGCTTTGTTGTCGTGAATTTCAACTGACCATTCTCAGAAGACCCCTCGAAGTTGATCCAAACACTGCCAGGGACATGTTTATGGCCCTCTGTTGCAGCGCGACGACGACGCGATGTCTCGCTATCTGCCGTCGATGGGCGCTCGATGTCCTGGCCATTCGCAACGACGTGCTTCCCAGGCATGGCGAGATTGATGAAGCAAAGCTCAGCTTTTCCAGATACATTCGACTTCTGCACCAAATAGTCGTGTCGTATGTCCCATGAAGCAATCTTGTAGACGTCCATGAAGTACTTCTTGTGTTCGGGATCGACCAACCATGACTTGTCTTGGCGATCAACGGAAGGCTTGAATCGCAGGAGTGTTTGAGTCGTGATGTCTGCGAGACTTCGAGGAAATGGAACCTTTGTGACCTGTGGAGTCTCAACAGAAGGAGTTGAGACCGTAGAGTTCCGTCGTGGGACAAGCTCATCTGAGAACGTGCCAATGTTCGGATAGAAGGTGACAGCTGGGTTCTTCCAGAATGCTTCTTTAGCCACATGATGCGATTTCTTGGAGTATCGCTTGGAGCCGTCCGTTTCATAATGTTCCGTGAAGAATTCCCTCGAGATTGCTTCGAAATCCAAATCGTCTGAGTATGAACTAGAAGGCGACGTGCCTTCTGGTGTATCAAGAAAGACGGGACTAGGGGCATCGATATCATTCTGCCCAGGAACGGTTGTTTCACTCTCAGGACTCAATGTATCGCGCTCGGTACTATCACCATCGTCGGATGAACCGCTGTTGGAGAGGAACCGCCTCGATCCGTCAACTTCGTCTTCCTCGTTCTCAAGCTGGAGCGGCGGCAGAAGCGCAGCAAGATTGTCCGTGTTAAGCTTCGGCAATCGCGACAGGTGACCAGGCATCTTTCCCCCTCCTCCCTTTGCAGTAGAGACGGGATGCGCACCACTGACTAGAGAAGCCTGCTGCAGCTCCTGCATTTGCTTGGCTCTTTTCTCCGCACCACGTTCGCGAGCTCGCTCCGCAGCACGTTCGCGCCTATATTGCACTCGCTCTGCCTGAGTCTTCATGACTCGGTCTTCAAGACGTTGGATGACTACTCCAGGGAACATTGGCTCCACCGCCATCTCGGTTTCGATCTCAAACGTTCTGTGAGGACCCCTCGCTCGGACGTCGGCGGCAAGTCCGGTAACATGTTCAGGGAAGTAGATCTGAGGATAATGCCGGATCATCTGCTGTTGCAGTGACTTGACCTCGATAGACAAGGGATCAATACCAGCGAGAGTTAGGATCTGTTTCGAGATGAACCTTCCATTGGCGAATTGGAACGTGAATTGCAAACGTTGGAGAGTTCCCTCAGAGACGAGTATCTTGACTTGCTTGATTATCGTCGCACGATCTGGCCATGTCGTCTGCTTCACACTCGTTAATTTCTCCCAAGCACCTGTGAACACGTAATGCAACTCGTTGTGTCCGGGAAAAACGCCACCGCATTTCGTGATGATGTCGAGGATGACGCGAGTCCGCTGATGGAACACGCTCCCGCCTCCAATTACCACACCACGCTTTACGACGGGCTTTTGACTACGCTCTTCGGCTTCCACTACTTCTGCATCCGGAACATATATCAACTGCGGATTGAAGATTGCCGAAGGTACCGGAGAGCCCGGAGGAGTGTGGGACTCGACCATCTCAACGTCTCCCGGAGTGACAGAGTTTTGTGGGGCACTCGGTTGTTCATCGTTGGTGTTGGTTTCTGACGATATTGATGGTCGTTCGGTAGAAGTAGATTGTGCACTGCCAAACTCGAAAATGACGTTGGGTGACACGAAGTCCGTGGAGAACGTACCAGTCCATTGATGGAAGAGCGGAGTAGAACTTGTGAAAGCAGGAACCGTAAAAGCTGGCACAGAGTCCCCACCGGGAGATCTTGTCGAAGTTCTCTGTCTCTTCTCGCCGTTTCCCACCAATTGATTTGGGCTTGATTTTCGCTTGAGCGGCGACATAACTCCTTCGGGAGTAGCAATTTGCTGAACGATCACATCCCTACCAGCGACCTCGGCCTCCTCCGCATCGGCTGGGCCAACGCTCTGTTCTGCCGCAACCTCTTCTTGGCCCAAAAGTCTACGTCGGCTCCACCCACGTGGTAATTTGCCTCCATCGGGCTTTGCCGGCGCCAGCTCTTTTCGTCTCCTCGGTTGCTCTGGAGGTAGAGGATCTAAAGGCAACCCAAGCTCGCCAAGTCGGTTTGACTTGAACACGGCGATCAGTGCTCGGCGAGGACGACCCCGGGCTATTCTCCGTGTGGCGAAAGGGTTGATATACACTCCAGGTTCTGACCGGCCGTTGAACCGTGCGAGAATGGCTTCAACTTGGGCAGTTACTTTGTCTTCATGAGTTGCCCTGGCAGGTGTGGCTGTGGGCGGAGCCTGAATTGAAGGACCGGGTGTTGCACCCGGATCGGCACCGAGAACCTGTTCTGTTGTTTCTACTATAGAGCCCGTAGCATTTGGATCACTGGACGTGTTCTCCGGGATGAAACGACTGAGACTCTCTTCCGCAATATCTGTCCACGACTTGTAGTGTTTTCTAACACGTTTCGCTGGTACATCTGTGATAGTCGAGTCCAGAGACGCTGCTGTAGTTAAAGTACGGCTTGGAGACTGGCCAGGCTGAGGAGTTTCCAACGGCAAAGCTTCTTCCATGTCCGCCCTAGATCGCTTTCGAGAATTTCCAGGTTCATCCCTAATACTTGTCGGAGTTTGGTCAGTGCCTTGAGGAGGATTCGGGATCGGAGAGTTGCGATTGTCGGGTGTTCTGTCCATATTTGGAGAACCAGGCATTGAGCTTGGGGCTGCTATAGCGGACTGCTCGATTTGCCCTGGTGTTTCCTGGGCGGTTTGCACAGGTGTCGCTTGACCAGGCTGATCAATCCCGGCGTTTATAGGCGTGAAAGTACCTGTCACTATGACCCCGGTACTTCCATCCAGCGCCTTCTTCCCTTTCTTCGGCGTCTTCATAGCTTTCGGCGTCTTCGAAACCTTCGGTGTCTTTGGAACCTTCGGCGTTTTTGCAACCTTTGGCGTCTTTGCAACCTTCAGTGCCTTAGGTGCCTTCGGCGGAATAAGCCCCTGCTCCTCAAGCATCTTCCGCGCATCGATAGTCAGCCGTCCAACAACCGAAAACCCATTATCAAGCCTCCACTCGCGTAGTTGCTCAGTATTCAAATAGTCTGAACTCGATCCGTCGGCTTTTCGTCGATACGGAGCACGTTTCGGCTGTGGGATGAATGAGCTGAGATCGGGGAGTTGAGTAGTTTCTCTGGAACCCGGGCCTGGAGTATCGATCTCCATCGAGTCGCCAGCAGGGCTTTCCGAAGGGAGAACGAAACCCCGAGCACGCGCGGCTGATGACGGTGGGACAGAGCCTGGAGCTCGAGAAGATGTAATTACCCCGGGGGCGGGAGTCTGAGCAGTTGGTGTGGCTCCTTCCATACGATCCTTGAATATTTTCGGGATCTTGATTGCGATGGGATCGCAGTAGGGGTATTTGGCGGTCATCCGTTCGACCTGTTTCTCCGTATACACTTTCCCTGGTCTGTCCGACTTTGATCCTCTGTATTTCGACGGCTTGACTCTCTGATATCCAAGCTTTGCAATCAGATTGTTGTCCCAATTATTCGACACCACAAGTTCATTCATCGATTCCCGACATTCTTCCAGTGTCGCAGCGCCGGTGCCATTTGTGAAGAGCTTTGGTGAGAGTACAGGGAACCCCCATTCGTCCAGCTGTGTCTCTTTAACGTCTTTCGACTGTTTGAGCTTGGCGCCCTTCTTATCGACAGCCTTCTTAGGATCTTGCACCGCCGCCCACTCAGTCTCATTCGCATCGACAGCTTTCTGGAAGTTGTTGTGGCTCCGGAAGATATAGTGGATGAATTTCCTCTCTTGCGTGATGGCGGTGTCCCTAATCACCGAGAAATGCTTGGTCTGGGCAGGCTGGTTCTGCTCCCATGTGTCCGTAAAGCGGACCAGCATAGCTTCCAAAGGTCGTTTCCAGAATTTCCCTAATGACGCAGTACGGAGATCTTCGGAGTTGATGCCCTTGGCTCCAGCGCCATCGATAGCATCGAACAAGAAATTCGTGATCACTCGATCCGGAGTCCACTGAGGCGGGATCCGTTCGTCTTCCACGACGACCTCGCCATCCTCAATGTCTGCCTCGAGGTCGAGATCTCGTAGATCGTCGTCACCGCCTTCGTCTTCTTCGAGAATGCCATCGGTCGCAGTAGTTCTATTGACATGAGTCACAGCCATGATCCGACGATCATCGTCGGTTGGCGCACGTAGGAGCTTCACGCATAAAGCGATCTTATCCTTGCGTCCTTGGACTTTTGCCTTCGTCCGGCTGATGTATCCAACGTTCTTGAGCCGAGTGAGGGCGCCTTCGAGAGCCTTGCCTTGCCAGCTCTTGACGTTTTGGATTCCCTACACAGGTCAGACGAATATCCTCAACCAAGGAGGAGGGTTTAATCTTACCATCTTCCTCCTGAGATCCACTTGCGAAATAATCCGGATGTCTTTTAGCAGCTCATACAAATAGGTGATCAGATGATCCATGCTCAGTACCCAGTCATTGAAGACATCCTTGCTGTCAACAGAAAGATCCGTATCGTTAGTCTGACTCTGGGCCTGGGTCACCACAGCCTTCGTGGCCAGAAACCTCTTATGGATGCAAAGACTCGTCCTCAAGCCCCTGACGTTAACAACCTTCTTCTCAATATACCCCTTCTGGGAAAGATTGTCTGTCCGCTTCGGCGTAGAACGCTTGTCTTGCCCAGTAAGGGCCGTAAGGTCTGGTTGAATGATGCCTTTCTTTCCTGCGGCGCAGATGACTTGAAGACACGCAAATTCGAGGATGGGTAACTTCTTATAGTCGATGCTGTGGCCAGCGATAGCTTTCCAGACGCGGTCTTCTGTAGCGTGCATGCGGAAGCCCTTCGCTTGGAGCTGAGGTACCGGATCATGTTCCTTGGAAGGCGGATCGGAAGCATCGTTCCTAGGTTGAGTAGTCTCTCCGGAAGTCGCAGCATCCTCAGGCTGATGCTCGTTCGCCGTGGTGTTTCCAGATCCAAGGGCGTTTCCAGAACCCACAGCATCTCCAGATCCCGTACCATCCTCAGCTCGACCATCCTCAACCTCAATCTCCCCTAACCCCATCCCTCTCATCCCCTTCCACTCCTCTTTAACCACAAAATCAGGATGCTCCTTCACCCACCCCCACACCTTCTCATAAACCCTCTCATCCACGACCGCCGGCGGAGCTGCCACACTCCCAAACCGCCTCCCCTCATACTCCAGCTCCGGCAACTCATAAAACTCCTTCACAAATCGTCGGAAATCGGAAACACTCGCTCCTGCAGAAAAAACGCATTAGAACCGAAAACCTCGAAGCAGCGCGATTCGAACCGCCGTCGTCGTCGTCGCCGACGCCAACACCCAAAATATGAATCCATCGCAAGCACCCCAAGCCATCCTATTGGCCGTCTTCCAAGCTCTTTCTGAACCCTCGCTAATGCAGGCTTGCGTGCGTAGGTAGGGGTGCTCGCACAGGCTATTCGACTCAGGATCTTTTTTCTCACGTACCTCTGTCCCCCGCCAACGCGATCTCAGCGAGCACAAACTCGATCAGCTCATCAAATCCTTTCGCCATCGTGATCTCCACCCCTCCCCTTTCAGCTTTCCGTCGAATGGTGTGGGTAAAAAAGCGGCTAAGCCATGCGTGGAGGGTGGGAGTCGAACGCAGGTTCTGGTGTCACAGGGCTGGGCGTGAGTCGCGATTTTCGAAGGTGGGGCAGGCAGTGAGGTGGCGCACGGACGGCGCGCGGGTAAAGGTCGGGTAATTGGGACAGTGGGCAACGGCAGAAGATGAGAGGAGGAAGTGAATGAGGTGCGAGGGGTTCGTGTTTGTTTGAAAGTTTTGGTATGTGAAGAGGATGGAAAATACGTTCATTGTGATGAGGTTATCTAGAGGTGTTGACAAAACTTCACTCGTGTTGATAGCAAACGGGAATGATTGCTATCTCTTTCACGAGATGCGCATATGATGTCTAGCTAGGCATTTCAAATAGACTTCGTGAGGACTACGCTCTTTACACAGCAGCAACACCCCTCTTCCCATCCATCATCGCCCGATACTGCTCGATAATCCCCCTCCTTTGCTCCCCCAATTCCTCTCTCCGCCGCAAACTCCCCGCCTTATTCGGCACATCCGCAACCTCAGCCTTCGCCCCATTCCGCACCTTAAACTTCTCCCTCGGAATCGTCGTAAACACCGGCGGCGCCTGCACCACATCATGCAACCCCTTCGGCTGCTCCCGCGTCGCCATTAGCGCCTCCCACGGATCCCCATCGCTGTCGTCCTGCTCGCCTACCACCTTCCGCCGCTTATTCTTCTTGCCTCTCTTGCCAGGTAGTGGTGCAGTCTTGTCCTCCCAAATAGCATCAATCTCATCCTGCTCCTCCTCCGCAAGCTCCCGCGCCTCTTCCTCTTTGTCGCGAATCCGCACCTCCTCCTCCCGCCACCCCTTCTGCAGCTTCGCGAGCTTCTTGTTATGCTTCGTCAGTCGCTCCTTCACGCCGTCAACCTTCTTCCCCTTGCGGCTGAGTCCAGACACCGGGAGTGCTTGATTGACGCGCTGGGCGAAGTCGCTCATGCGCTCGCCGGGCATGATCTTCATTGGCGCCACGACATCTTTGGCGGGCTTTTTGGAAGAGGTAGAGGTGCCGTCCTCGAGTTTACGCTTCTTGCTCTTGCGTTCGCCGTCGTCTAGGCCTTTGGGGTCGCCTTTGCCGGTGCTTTGGAAGTGCATCAGCCGGGAAAAGGCCTTGGGGGTGTCGTCGACGCCATAGCCTTCTATGCGCTGCTTTCGCTTTTTCAGAGGCTTGGATTTGTCTGCTGTGGGTTTGCGGGTAGGGAGGGGTGCGGCGCGGGAGGTTGGGGGGAGGTCGAAGCTAGATGATACTCAGCATATGCATTAAAAGGCTGGATAATGTGATGCTTACGTCGAGACATCAAGATCTTTCCTCTTGTGCTTGTGCGGCATGATTGCGATGTTGCGACAGTTGGTGTGGTCGTGGAAAGTTGCGCCAAGCTCTACGAAAAACTCGTGGTGTCGGGATAGGTGCGAGAGTTATTCCGGTATGCCGAGCCGCACGTTCTGCTAGCCGGCCCGATTCCCCAGCTCGCTCGGCAGGGTCCTGTCACAATTCGATGCTTGTCATCACACTGTGACACCAGCACACCAGGGTCTGCGGCATGCTCGCTCCAGTCGTGTTCCCTTACTCGCTGCGGGAGAAGCTTGTTTGTGTGCATGGAGATAGCGCCGGAGATGTCCACTTTAACGGCATGTTACCTGATAGTCGGTCATCCAGGCCTTTGGAAGTCTGCAGGTGCTGTAGACTCGCTGGGCACGGACATATTTCCGAGGCGCTTCACGACGCTGGATTGGATTGCAAAGATGGGGGTGGGATTACGACATCTGCGGCTGGAACGGGGCAGTGGGCATCAGAGCCATCGTCTTCGCCGTGCTGCTTTGCACTTTTCGCTGAGGAGAGACGTGCGAGGCTTACGACGTAATACGAGTAGGTACCTGGAAATCATCCGGAAAGGATTGGAGTTGGTCTGGTGACGGAAGGGTGACGGAGGCCATTCACTGAGAATCCCTGGTGGGAATCATGGAGCAGCTTCTTGAACTACATTAGCGTTTCTACATGGTGTTGTTCCAAGGCTTGGTAGAGATATCGAAAGCCTGGAAAACAGCTGGCGGGACAGCTTTCCGACGTATCGCAGGCCGCTTGTGAAGCACGCCGCTCCGAACCCTCGACGATGCTGCAACCTTCGACCTCAACACCATCACGAGGCCGATACCCGACGATCTGGGTTGAAAGAAGGTAGACGTGCATTCAATAGAGGCAACACTAGGCAAAGCAATGCACACAATGGGCAAACCAGATGGATCTGGCTGGGGCGTGGTGTTCTTGGACGCTTGCAGTAGCGGTGGTGTTGAAGACGTCCTTGGCCAGACCATCGGCGAAAAGTGGTGGCCAGCCTCTTTCGGCGAGCCACTTTTCTGCACCAACGAGACGGCGGGAACGGCCAACGCGCCACAACTTCTGGAAATCGACGCCCGCTACTCGGGATCCCAGCCGATGGGGACTGAGGCCTTTGACACGCTGCTGCCGATATATGTCGTGCTCAAGCCCCAAGCCGCAGCTCTGAGTTCCCCGTCCTTCTGGTCGCTCTGATAAATATTGCTGCACCGCCTCGTCGTCGCTCGTTCCTCCGTCTTCGCCCCTTACCTGCATCATTTACTGTTTCTGGAATACGCAGCTTCGCATTCCGCTGAAACACGGCGCGTCGAACGAGCCTACCCAGTGCTCGACCGCTGAGGCACAGCCATCGTGTAACTCCAACAACTGGCCCCTTCGTAACCCGGAATAAAGTGCTGGGAACACTGTGCCGCCACCTGGGCCGAGCCATCTTCCATCCATTTATTGAGCGCATCCCCTGCCTGGACGGAATTGGCTCCTCTCAGCCCCAGTGGACATACATTTAGCCCTCAGCGCCCTTCAATTGCGCCCAGCTGTCCATCCGCTCCTCTCCATCTTCACCGCTACCAAAGGACTTCACCTCGGGTCAGTCAAGTTACCGGCGGCTCGATTTAAGCTCTCGACAACCCCGCTGAGACCCTGGCGCGGCTTTCAGTCAATTAGAGCCCACCAAATCACGATCCGCGCCGGGTTTGCTGGCTAAGCTCCGGTCGCCCCATTGGCTGGTCCCTGAGATGGCGCCATCCCGATATCCGGGGAACGAAAACTCCATAACACGGGACTTCGAGGACTTCAACACACCGCTCAAGGACGCTCCCATCATCTCGCTGCGAGCACTGGAGAATGGCAACGACATCTTGGACGCAAAAGACAGTGCTATCTCGCTCTGGAGGCGGCTCCTCATGACGCTGCGTGGCCGCCGCAGGAAAGCCACTTCCCCGACCTTACATGACAAGGTTGTAAGACGTTCGAGCAGGGCTAAGTGGAGGAGGAGGTCGTGCTGGGGCTGCATCGCGATTCCGATCTTAGCCCTAGTGTTTTTGTAAGTTAAGCTTTTTGGCAGCCTCATCCGGGACATCCGGCCCACCTTGAACAACTCTATCTTGACCTCAACTTGCTACGTAACTTGTTCTTATGTCTGCCAATCATCTAAGACTTCAACATGGGCTTCTCGTCAAGTTTCCGTACACTTCATTCAACGAATTACACTAACACTCCCCAGCGGCATGGTCCACGTGGCAAACGTCATCATGTCTCTCGTCCCCATGATATGGGACAACGCTGTCGATACCGACATCTTCCTCCCCAACTGGGGAAAGCCCAACGCCCCCGGCGAGGGCCTGTCCTCCTACCCGACCGACTTCACACGTGACGTCCAGCCGATCCCCTGCCATAGCCACAACGACTACTGGCGGCGCATCCCTCTTTACCTCGCTCTGCACTATGGTTGCACAGGCGTCGAAGCGGACGTTTGGCTATTCGACGATGACCTCTTCGTCGGCCACAACACCGCCAGCTTAACCCTTAACCGCACATTACGCAGCCTCTATGTCGACCCCTTAGTCCAGATCCTCGACCAGGCCAACCCTCCCACCGCCTTCACATCCACCGACCTCACGCTCTCAAACTCAACTCTGAACGGCGTCTTCGACGAAGATCCCACCCAAACCCTCGTCCTCCTCATCGACTTCAAAAACGCCGGCGACGCCCTCTGGCCTGTCGTCTATTCCCAACTCTCCGCCCTGCGCTCCAAGAACTACCTCTCCTGGACCGACGGCTCAACCTTCTACCCAGGCCCCATCACGGTCGTCGCAACCGGCAACGCGCCCTTCGACCTCCTAACCTCGAACACCACCTACCGCGACATCTTCTTCGACGCGCCCCTCGCTGCAATGTACGAAGAGCCCGTCCCCAGCGACCGGCCCTACCATTCCCACCCCCCGCACGAGCACTCCCACGACCACACCGAAGCCATCCCTCCCGCCGCCTTCGCCACCCCCCAGCGCCGCAACAGCGGCCAAGGCGAGACTGGTATCGTCCCCGGCTCCTCCTTCGACGCGACGAACTCGTACTACGCCTCCGCGAACTTCCGCGCCGCGATCGGCTTCGTGTGGGGGAACCGGCTGTCACACCGGCAGATCGAGTTGATCCGCGGCATGGTGGCGGGCGCGCGGCGTAGGGGGTTGGTGGCGCGGTTCTGGGGCACGCCGAGCTGGCCAATTGGGGTGCGGAACCACGTGTGGCGGGTGCTTGTAAGAGAGGGCGCGGGGATGCTGAGTGTGGATGATTTGGAGGGGGCGAGCAGGGGGAATTGGGGGAGGCGGAAGCATTGGGGGTGGTTGTAGGTTGGATTCGGAAAAAAAGGGGGTTTTGATGTCTGGGGTACCGGGCTTTTGCGTGCATAACGATTGGAAACGATGATATGTGGATGAGTGTAGAGGTGGGTATACACGACGAGAGAAGAGGGTAGGGGATTGGATGCATTGGACGGTGTTACGTCATGTTTTCCTATATACTTCCTATAGCACTGGGCCAAAAGATACCCGAATGTAGCACTTACATTACACCTTCTCCGCCACCTCATCCCAACTGTTCCCGGCTAGACCAGAGACTCAGGGATATCATCCGTATTACTTCAAACATAACAACGCCCCCTCCCCAAACTCCCTCGCCACACTCCCCTCACTCCCAATCATCCCCCTCACCCACCGCCTCGCCCCCTCCACCTCCCGCGCCCCAAACTTCACAAGCACAAACCCCCTCACCCTCGCCGCACTCCACACCACCCCATCCCCCGCTTCCTGCTTCCGCCGCGCCGCCCGCTGCGCCTCTAATGCACTCAGTTTCGTAGGACTAGGCGCATCATCCTCCCACTTCCGCCCCCCAATCCGCGGCAACGCCTCAAACTCCCGCATAAACGCCTCCCCCAGTCCCTCAAACACCGGCCCGCGCAGTATTAGCGTCCCAAATACCCCCAGCCCATCCATCCGCCCCGCCAACTCCTCAGAGTGGGTGGTAGCAGGGTGGGTGGCAGCTCGCCCCGACAGCGTCCCTGTCGCCCACCGATCCAGCACCTGATTATCGCGCAACAACAACCGCCGCCGCCCCGTCCGCACGTCGACCGCCCACACCTCATTCCGGCTACGGTACGCGTGGAAGCTCCAGCGCTCGCCCCTTGCCCTCCTACCCTCAGACACCCAGTCCAGCACGCACAAACTCGCCGCGGGGGTGTCGCCGCCGGGGGATTCGAGGTCGTAGATAGCGGAGAGGGAGACGGCGGCGTCGGCGAAGGGTTGGACGGGGTCGGGGAGGTAGCAGAGGGCGGAGGCGGGGGCGAGGGTGGTGTGGGTGAGTTGGCGGGAGACGAGAGCAGGAGAGGGCGTTTTGAAGATTTTGGTGGCGCCTTGGGTGAGCAGGACGAGGCGGGTGGTAGGCGCGAGGGTGAGGGTGAGGGAGATGGTGTCCCCGGCGACGAGGCCGCCGCCGTAGGTTAGGAGGAAGAGGGTGTGGATGAGGGGGCCGGGGGTGGTGGGGTGGGAGGGGTGGGCGGGGAGGTGGAGGGGCTCCGGGGCGATGAGCTTGAGGGGGTATTGGTATGTGACGGTTTGGAGGACGGGGGTGTTCGGGGGGAGGAGGGCGAGGTGGACGGTGCCGTGGCCGGGGCGGGAGGTGGAGGGGAGGAAGGGGTTCGTGAAGGACATGGTCCGCGTGGTGGGGTTATCGGGGGTGGTGGCGGAGATGGCGGAGCATAGTTTGTCGGGTCAATTGGGGTTAGCTGAGGTGGAGAGCTCGAGGCGGAGACTTGGATTGCTGTATTGGAGTTTGTAGAGCTGTATGTGAGGTATGAATTTACTCTTGCAAGTAGAATGTGAGAGAAGGGAGAGAGGTGGTGGGAGCTTCGAACGAATACAAAATGTTATAATACCGCGCTATTGCTAGCGCCCGGTATTGTATTTTCCCTGAGCTCTCCCGAACGTCAACGGAAACACCAAACTTTTCGCCAATGCAAGGTCCCGCAGTCTCAACATTCGCCAGCGCAGCATTTAGGTACGTGTTTGCACCAGTAGAGCTCTTTGTTGCTGCAGTAGGATGCTGATTGTGTCCCAGGAACTACGAATGTGTATTATGTCCCATAGTGCAAGTATCGTTCGACCATGAAGTTTGAGTAATACTTGATTTCAGACTCAACCACGACCCATACACCAATCCCGATTCCTGTCTCGATCAGTAACTCGATTACCAACGTGGTTTACAATTCACATATCGCGAGAGCCAACCAACCCTCACGTCTGTCCTTTACATTCCCTCGACGTGTCCGCGCGATGCCTACACGACTGAACCATGCGCATTTGTCGACATCCTATACAAGAACCTGATTCGCAGACGTGGTACTCGTCGCGACGGATGGCAAGAATCTTCGTAGGACACTGTCCCTGTACTTGTCCACAGTGATAGGAAGAGTTGGGCAGTCAAAGTCAACATACTATCAAGATGTTTCGTGCTACATGTCGTCTGCGGACGATTGACACACGCGGTGGAAATCACAATTTCGTCAATCTCGGAAATTTTTATTCTTCGCCGCCTCTATCATCTTGTATGTCGTTCTTGCAGGATGGCACTGCAGTCGTACATAAAAGATGCCCCAACGATTTAGTGGGTGAACTCCGCGTTATGGAAGCATTCAACCGCCGCCTGCGGGAAGTGTTTGCACCTAACTTCAAGGCCCTTCAAGAGAGGCAGATGGCTCACATTCTTTACGTCCTGTACGTCTATACCTATCCGGTGGTAATTGCTCCGCTCATTTTTTCCCAGCATGCCTCTCCATCAATCGAGACCGACGCCAGCTGGACTACTGCGGCCGGTTCACATCACTCTCACCAGCAATCTCGACTTAAACCGGAATAAGTTCCACGTCTATTGTCACGGAGATGACATTGCCAAAGGCTTCTCGAGTTTTGAAGTTTTAAAAGGCACGTGGTCTATTCCTCAACATCGTCTTCGAGCCACGATTTTACGACCATTTCACGACGTCGACCCTTTCAAAGGCACATTCATTGATGGAAAGCTTGAACCCCGACCAGTGCCCTCTTCGTCCTACGAAAGGAGCATCCTGGAACGAGCAAACATAGCTACAGCTGTAGTGGAAAGATTTAATCCGGGTCTAGTACTTGGGCCAAGTATGTGGAGACCAGAGACCACGCAGTTCATTTCCGAGCACCAGCATCGTGCGGCACAGGAGTTGTCCCGCAACAGCAACCCCTGGGCAACGCTGGGTATGCTCGGTCAACTGCCTGTCCTTCCGGAGTTTCTTTACGCTTTTTTCCACGGCAAGTCGCTGGAAATACAGGGTTACGGGAGTGCCACTCGTCTTTATCTTGGCAAGGCTATAGATTTCGTCCGTAGTATCCCACAATCTCGCAGTAAGCGCATGACTTCCACCGGAGAGATTAACACAACGACCAAGAACGCGCGGCCCAAGAAGCCACTCATCCGCTCTAAAGAAAGAATCTCCCACGCTCATGATCCGTGGGCATGGACTTCGACAGCACTAAAACAGAGGTCCGATACGAAGAAAGTACAAAAGAAGGACGATCTAGAGGAGGAGGGAAGGTACGGTAAGCTGTTACGAAACCTCAAAACTAGCCAATGCAAAGATGATACCGCCTCGAACCAGAGTAGCAACCGCCTTGAATTTACTCAACGATATCTCTCAACAAAACACTTGTTCCACGCGCGGTGTCAGTCTTTGTTGATACCTAGCCCTGCTATCATATTCAAACGGAACAGTGGCCGACTGTGCGGGGCGGAATTCGACCTTGATTACTCTGGTCGGATCAACATTAAGGTCAGAGGCTCTTTTGAAGTCATGGCTCAAGCGAGGTTGGCGCTTTGGCAAGCTGCATTGAAGAGAATAGAAAACTTGGAAGCAAAACGCCGATTCCATCTTCTCTGCCAATTCAATGACATGGCCAAGACAGCCGTCCATCATAACAAGACAATTTCCGGGCAGTGGACGGCGAATCTAAAGCTAAGCCATCCTTCACACGGGGAGAGAGCTGTAGAAACAAAGGCCGCCTATGAAACCCACGCGCAGGCGAATGTTGCACTCTGGAAAGCTGCATTGAACGTGCTAGAGGAGTTGAACCCTGCCTCCAAGGACCCAAAGAACCTCCTCAGGTACCGTTATATTCGCGCGCTCTTAGACACGCGATGGAAGGCTTTCGGTCTATCCAAACCGGATATCTCCCTTGAGCAGGACAATCCAGATTTTCCTAGTCGCTGGGTTGCAAAGCTAGGGATAGAGGTCTCATCCGGAAAAAGAGTGATCAGGACTGCGCTGCCCCTGGAGGTTAAAGCCCCCACATCACTTAACGCCGAACTTGCTGCATTGCAGATGCTGGAAGGGCTGGAAAAGGAAGGGCTGCTAACCTATGCGCCGTGGGCGAGGCACCGATACCGTGAACGCTTTGGCCTATGGCGTTTGTCTCACTTACCATCAAATGTAATATTCAAATGCACCGGTCTCTCGGCTAATATCGGGGCAAGATTGCGTGTCCAGCTAGAGTTGACTGGGGAAGCAAGAATCTTTGCAAGCGGAGACCGATTTGGGACCGCTGATGAGGCACGAGAGGCAGTTTGCGCTATCGCATTGGACTCCTTGGATCCGCAGCAGAAGACAAGAGAAATCACGTACAGCTCTATTCAGAAAGATTTCGGATTTCCCAGTACTATAAAGGAGACTGGTACGACTGAGATTGCCACGAATGCCACGACCACGGTAAGCGATCCTAACACTGAGATTTCGACCGCCGCCGCGCCTTGGGGCTCCAACGCTCTCAAAGAGCAGACTGCCATCTCTTACCTCCAAAGGTTATGCCGGGTGATTGGATATGGCCCCCAGAATTACGTCTTTGGGACCAACGGCCCCGACTATTATTGCAATCTTACAATCGAACCGCCATACGACCAGCCAGGACAAGTGTTTGGAGGCAGGGACACGCTGTATGATTCGCAAGAGCGGGCGAAGTCTGCTGCGGCGTTGGAAGCGATCCAATACTTGCAGAACAACGCGTTGTTCAAAGCCTGGACTAGGTTCATGGGAAAGCAGACGTCTGTTAGTCAAACGAATTCCATGAAAAGTAACATCAACAACAGAGGAGAATTGCTCCTGTTTCTTTCTGAATTTTGTCTACACATGAGGTGCGACTCATCCTTTTCAAAGCTGATCGAGCAGCACGACGCCGGATTCTCTTGTGAAATTCGAGTCCCGCCATGGCCTATGCGCATTTTCGGAGGACACGACAGGCCATTTCCTTCGGCACGCGAAGCCCACAAAGCTGCACACTTAGAGATTATCCACTCACTATATGAAGCTCGACTCTTTGCGTGGAACGAAGTGAGTGATGAAGACCCAAGCGTGTTCTCCGAGCAAAAATCTGCCATCGGCTTTCTTCACAAGTTCTGTTTGATTACAGATTCCGGCAAGCCGTCGTTTCACACATACAACGACCATAGCACCGGGTCTTCCTGCGAATTGCTAGTTCCGCGACTGTCCGAGGCTGGTTTCGGAGGCCGAAGAAACCTATTTCCCACTAAACGTAGTGCGAACACAGCTGCCGCAATGGAAGCTATCCAGTTCTTGCGCGAAAAACGAATGATAAGAATGCCGGGCGTAGAAATGGAGAATATATCCAACTCGACAACGCTAGAGTCTACCTCCAACAGCACGAAGACCTTTATAAATTCAGTTGTGGCACCACTTAAACACTCTATTAGTAAAGAGAAAAATAGCTTCGAGTTCATTCACTTATTCAGCACTCATACTAAATCTCAAACATCGCCAAAAGTTTCATTTGAGGATCAGCCCGCGGGAATTTCATGTGAATTGAGAATCCCGCAACGGCCCGAGCACGTGTTTCGAGGGAAGGGAAAGATACAAACTGAAGCCCGGGATTTAGCGGCATGGGAGGCTGTCAAGTATCTGCATGAGACGGGACATTTTGGAGTATGGGATACAACAGCGGAGAAGAATGAGTCCACCCAGAAAGATGTTGGCTTGCCTTCTGCCTCCTCCCCGAACTCTATTGCTCCTACCGGCTCTGAGCTTGTGTCTAACATGGCAACCCATGCGGACGCTCTACGTTTAGTGTGTTACTACGCCAAGTCTGGTCAGCCTCAGTTCTCGTTCAGAATGCATGGCACGGAGTTCTCCTGTGAAGTTCGGATTTCGCAGCGCCCTGGACATGTGTTTGGAGGTGAGAAGCTGTATGCGTCCAAAGATCGAGCATCGCGTGCAGCAGCAGGGGAAGCTGTTCAGTTCCTGCGTCAGGCCATGGACTTTCAGTCAGATGCATCTATGGAGAATGATCCCCATAGCGCAGTATGGAGTCCGAGGGAAGATCACGACCAGGCCAGCGGTGGGCTTACGTTTGCTGGAAGTATCCGTAGCTCTGAGCAGCAAGAGAGCAGTCTCAAGCAAGAGAACAGTGCTCTCAGGGAAACTAACATCAAGCTCAAAGAGAAGCTTTTGACGGTTATGGAGAAGAATCTTGCGCTTATGAAGCTTGTCGACGAGAATCCGGCTGTCTCGCAAGAGATTGACAGTCAACAATCAGATGACTCAGTGTCCGGAAAGACGGTCCCCAGCAAGCACGCAACGCCATTCGATCATCTAGAGGAAAATAATTCAATGAGACCAAATGTGATCATCTCTTCTCCATCGAAAAACTCACAGCCTAGCAGTTTGCTGTCCCTGGCGACGACGCTTATGAAGCCTTCTCGTTCGCCCACGAAACCCGATCCTACGGCGACAACAACGAAAGCAAGGATACAACGGCCTAGACCAAAACGGCGGGACACATTCAACTTGATTGAAGTTCGACGGAATCAAATAATTCAGGGCAAGTTGTCAATGCGGCCAGTGCAGGACCTGGCGACGACGCTTATGGAGCCTTCTCGTTCGCCTACGAAACTCGGTTCTACAGCTACAACAACGAAAGCAAGGATACAACATTCTGGACCAAAACGGCGGGACACATTCAACTTGACTGAAGTTCGAGGGAATCATATAGCCGAAGCTCGACGGAATCTAATAATTCAGGGCAAGTTGTCAATGCGGGAAGTACAGGATGACACACTCAACTTGACTGAAGTTCGACGGAATATAATAACTCAGGGCAAGTTGTCAATGCGGGCAGTGCAGGATGCAAGCGTAATTTCTCCGACGAACATCCAGAAGCAAGCGAGAATTAGAAGGATAAATTTCAGAAAGGATGTTTCATTCGAAACACGTCTGCGGGACCAAACCACGAGCCGCTCCTCGGCTGACTCTCATCATTTCCGGTCGTTTTGAGGGCTGCGGTGCTGAGCTGTAAAGTAAGAAACGTGTACAAAGATGTAAAATAGTGCTACAGACATATGAGATTGCGACTTTCAAACAGTGCAAATTGGACTGTCTTTTGGCTGCCTACCTACTGAGTAGCCAGGACACCCCTCACAGTGGCGTCGAGCGAGCAAGACCCAAGGTAGATGCTGATGATTCCGCATGCCCGGACTTGGAACGTAGAGTGTCAAAGGCATATTCGATTTCAGCTTTCAAACAGTGCATATTAGACTGCCCTTCAACTGCCTACCTGCTAAGTTGCCAGGACACCCCAAACAGTGGCGTCGAGCGAGCAAAATTCGAGGTAAATAGTGATGATTCCGCGTGCCCAGACTTGACACGTCGAGTATCAAAGGTATATTAGATTTCAACATTTGAACAGTACAAATTAGATTGCCATTTAACTGTCTACCTGCTGAGCAGTCAGGATACCCCCCTCACAGTGGTGTCGAGCAAGCAAGATTCAAGGTAGATGGTGGTGAATCCGCGTGCCCGGACCTGAAACGATGACTCTACCCCACAGTTCATTCAAAGGTCTTGCGTTTCCATACAATCACATGATGAGGCATTTTATCTGTTATACCTGATCATCTAGCGATCGAGCTTTGGAGCATCGTCGTTTCTGTTGTCACTATGAAACCTGCAATCGCTCTGAGCAATTGATCAAAGCAATGCCATTGAAGAGTCACCGCATCTCAAGAAGAGTATAAGTATTCGTATTTCCATCACCAATGTTTCTCTTCTCACAGCAAACTCCAACTTCACGAATCTGAGGCATAAATCAGCTCTCGACTCTTCTCTGCACGGAAATTTCAATCTGTCTCCAGTATCAGCACTTCAGAGCGCCCTACAGCGTCTCGATCCAGCCGTACTAGCAATAGCTTCGCCGAATATCTTCGACGCCATCTCCTCCTGTCCACAACCACCAAGGACCTCTTTGCTCAATCCTGCAACATGTGCAAAACAATCCAGTACCAACTCCACGACCCCAACGACCCCCGCAGCGAGTGCAAGGAAATTCACCTGGTTCACTCCGCCACTCACTGGACCTTAATCTTCCTCTGCGGTTCTAACCCTGAATGGGCCAAAGGCACCTCGGATAGGCCGGACGGGAAACTCTTCGACGCGTCCGTAAAGATATCGAATGGCGATTACTTTCCCCGCGCTCTCATCTTTCCACGCCCTTGGGAGAAGCACAGCACCACTCCTTTCCCCGATTGGCGTATCACCGATTGTCCCAACTGGAAGCCGCAGGACAACGTTCCACGGAGTCCCGAAATCAATGACTATGTAATTCAATGCTGCCCGAATTGCATGTTTGGGGTTGAGACAGGATCTTCCGTGCCGTATCTTTTCAAGGTATTAGGAACGGAGGAGTATGTGGATTGGTTGTTTGCGGGATTGAATTTGAAGAACATGGGAGCGGCGAGAGGGGCGGTCGCGGCCTTGTTGGCGGACGCGGAGAACTGGGAACCGGTACAACGTTGGCAGGATGAGGTTCGAACTGGATGTTAGAACAGGTCGTGATATCGGATCTGGTGTCTTCCTCACAGATGGCTTGGTATAGGCTCTCTGTTTTTCCTAATTGTTTTACTTTATACCCTTGCACAAATCTCTTTGCATGTATATGTTTTTTCCCTTTCTCCTTGGGTATCTGTGTGTAGATGATCTCCTTGCATGTGTTTCTATCTTTCCTTTGTTACGATATGTTCTACTTTGTAGATCTCCCTAATAGACATCCCATCATTTCGACCCTCTCTTGGAAATAGAAATGTGAACCCCCATCCTCCCCCTGTTCTCCTATAACGCTCACACAAATATGATACACCAGCCAAAGCCTCGAATAAATACGTTTCACCTCTACATCCTATACTGTAAATAGTGACGCTGTGATCTTGTATACGTGTGCTATAATCGGCGCGGTACTAGCTCTGCGCCGATACTTTACACCACATCGTACAAGTTAGACCTATAACTTGTCCCTACGGAAGCAGCTTAATTGCGCGGGGCTAACAGGATAGTTGGCAGAGCGACTTTGAATAACTAGGACATCTTTCCCGTATTATATCTATCTATATATTTCGTATATACTCTTTATACTGTCTTTATTGTGAAACATATCTTACCCGATAATTCTTCTTAGGTCTCTCTATCGCTCTTCGTATTTCTTATTGTCCGGTCCTCTTTTTGTTAAAGGTGTTGTCTCTCAGAGCTTCACCAAGTCTCTTTCCTTATGAGTTAGCCTCGTTCACGAGTCGATCTGAGCCCAGCGATCGTGCACTCTGTGTAGTCATATTCCACAGTCCACATCATAACGAAACGTGGACTCAAGCTGCAAAGCTCACCAAACGACATTGCCTTCGATCGTAGTCATATGCCACAACGTGATGAAACAAGGAGTCAGTGCGAGTAGCCCTCCTGGCGATCTTGCTTTTACTCATAGTCTTAAATTGTACCAGGACGAAACATGGAGTTAATGTGAAGTGTTCACCTCGTGAGCGAGCTTCTTCCATGACCATCTTCAATATCACGCTGTCAATCAGGACTGTCCACCCCGCAATCATAGCCCCTTATGATCCCCAATCCTCTTAATCTACCACCTAAAGAACAAATCACTCATGGCGTTTAGTTTAAGGAGTCATCGAGTCTGAGCAGGAGTATAAGTACTGGCCTTTCAAAGTCCCAATAACCTTTCTTCATACAACAACCATCAATTCCAAACTCCTATACCCAGAAACTATAACGGCATCGATATACTGAAGAGTCTAACAAGCTCGCCTCAATATCTTCTACTGCACCTCCTCCTTTCCGAATCTTCCAAGCATCAAGATACCTGGTATCCGAACACGCAAGATGTGTTGGGCAATCCGATATACTCTTCCTAGGCACGATTACGACGCCCAACAGCCATGCTACAGCGACGGCACCTTCTATATGATTTTTCTGTGCACCCAGAATGTCGAGATGCAGATGTCACGCAAGCTCGGAAACGTCTTATCAGGTGGACTCAGCAATCCTTTCGTTCTCATCTTTCCAAATAGGGGAAATGAAGACATCAACCACCCCAAATTTGCCGATTGGGACATCGAAAACTGTGTTAGATTTGAGCTGGTGAAAGATAACACGGGAAATCCCATTTCCCCACAGATACAGTGCTGTCCGCTCTGCATGGAGAAAAAGTGGGGCCTACCACAGCATGCGCCTCCTTACTTGCTACAGCTGGCATGGAACCATTGGGAAATGTATAACGTAGTTAAGAGGTTTTGGAGTGGAGACCAGCAACAGATAGACGGATCTGTCTCCTCTTTGAGTCGTTACGAATCCTGGAAGCGTGCACCAAGGGTTTGGGATGGGGAGAAGGGTTAACGGCTTGGGATGACAGGGGATCTCCATCCTATATTGTGTATACCTGCGTACTGCATATCTGGCATATCCTCTCTGTTTTTCCTTATTGTTTCTACAGTATATCTTTGCACAGATACCCATGGAGATCTTTGTATTTCCCTAACTTTTTCTTGGATCTCCGTATATAGATCTCCTTACATGTGTTTCTATTTTTCCTTTGTTACGAGATATTCCACCTTGTAGATCTCCTTTGGTCTATCCCTGTAGATATCACTATCCGGTACACTACACTGCCGTGAAATTCTTTCAATTCAGATCCTTGTATTTGCTTATTTACTGTGCGTCAATTCTCAGATCACGGCGGAGCGATAGTATCCTCCCACTCGTGCCACGTCGTAGGTCCCTTCGAAAGTCAGCTCCTTGCCGAATGTAACCTCGTAGCACTCATTTGATAGTCCATGCTTTCTTAGTGCTGGGTATTGGAATGAAGAATAATTTAGACATGTTTTCATGGTATTGTATTCGTCTTCAGGTCCTAACTCAGTCTTAGACACTGGAAGTGCTCTTGGCTACTGGAAGTCTCGTGAGACAAGTCGAAAATGGCATTTAAGATGGTCATACCTGGGCATGCCATGCATGATTAGATTGGATCGAAGCCATCGGATGCGTTCGGAGCAAAACATCCTTGCCAGCGATCAAGCGGCCTAAACACGACAGCATGACCCTTGAGGTTACTTGAAGGGATCTCCCTCCAGGGTTGGAGTTATTTTAGCGTTCCCCTGACGCATGCAGTCAGATCTGTGGTCCGTCCCGAAACGGATGGCGGCGGCCCATCCCGTCGGGTTCCGAGGATCAGCAAAACCTTAGATCTACGCCGCAACATCCACTGGAGCTCACTTCCTATCCCTTGCATGACTACCTTTTGCAGGAGCGGTTGTTGCACAGCATCTTGCACTTGTTTCGAGTTCAACTTGTGGACCAGGCCATCTTTCCGATACAGAGAAGATAGAAAGGGACCCTGTGGGTTGCGGGAGGATGGAACGACGTTGTGGGACTTCAACCTTCAAAGGGTAAGCTCCTTAGCTCCGTAAGATACTCTACCATATAATACTTAGCGGCTTGTCGAGTCTGTCCGTCCCCTGTTCTGCTCCTCCAACCTCAACGTCTCCCATGCCACACCTCCCTAAAACCGCCACTCGAAGCACTGCGGCGGCGAACATTGCCCTTGCCATTCTGGATGGGTGTGTTTACTCCCGAGGGACCAAGTTGGTCGTTGATACGGCAAGGCTGCAGCACAGCTCGTGTAAACTCTCATTCTAGACCAACGCATTGCTGCTCTTCTGGGGCCTCTGGAATCTACCAAGACCAACAAGGAATCCATGCAACACCAAACACTACATTCCGAGACTCTAGGTCTCAAATCCTACCATGTAATTAAGGAGAGCTGACTGAGAGGCAGCGGCAACTAATCTCCCGCCCGCCGATACCCCGACATGCAGGTACTTTCTGATGAAGAGGTTTGCCGAAGTCTTGTACTACCTAACGTGGTGGATCGAGCACCCGAAGGGCTCATTATCGTGTGTCTGCTCATCTACATGGGATGACCGCTTAATCTAGACACGGTAGATTAGCTTGCATGGAGAAATTCTGTTCGTACATTAAAGCGCGATATGGATCTTCCCTATAGGGTTTTCCGTCTTACAATGTTGACCCATACCAGTCTCTCAGTCTGCTAGCTTCAGAATTTCCTATTTCTACTAGATATCGCCGTAGAGTATTTCTCGCGCTCCAGCCTCCGAATCACAAAAATTCATGCAGCCTGTCTTTTCCATAATGCCACGATTTGCATTGAGTTCTATCGCGTTTTTATTGTTTCTTGAATTTTATTCTGGCCGTCATTACCGAGATTGCAGCTACACGGCAAGGTGTCAAGTGCGGTAAGCTGACTTCTTGTGAAGGTGGATGTTGTAGCTCAGAAGGCAACTGTCGCTTTAAATGAGATTTAGTCAAAATGCTAATGCGTGTTTGTGCAGATGTCAAGGCACCTGCAACACCAAGGCAGAATGTGGGAAATATGCCTTGAAATGAAATCCTGGATGTCCATTGAGCGTCTGCTGCAGGTAAGCGCATAGCCTCTCCCAATCTAAAAATGGAGCCTTGACTGAGCTCTTATTGACGTGAATACAGTAATTGGTGTTTCTGCGGTACTACGGGTCAGTTTTGTAATTCCAAATGTCAAATTGAAGGTGGTTGCTTGCCAGTCCTACGTGTTTCTCGATCTTAAACCTTCGAATAAGCCTCTGATCAACTATAGACGGCCAGAATGTGGAGAGAGTACCAAGACTATGTCCACGAGCGTTCGCACTGGATACTATGGCACGTCCCTGGTATCTGCACGAGTGTCTAATCCTTCCTCAGCCGAAATGGCGTACCGACGAGTCGCTATTCAATGACGTACGAACCTCATAACCTCTTCCTACGACGGCCAGAGCTGCGGTAGCGGACATACAAATCTATGCTCACCTGTAGCTGATGACACCAACGAAAAACTAAAGAAGCAACTTGAACACCCCTACGATGAGATCAGAGATCTGGTCCATTGCGATGAGTTGTCCCTATCTGTCGAAGAAAGAGGATATGACTATGCTGGCATTTCACCAGCAGCCCTAGGCGTGACGCGGACGTTTGTTCAATCGTGGCAAAACAGCTCGCAAGGAAACTGCTGCAAATTTCTGAACGATATTCAAACGAATCTGGTATACTTCAACGACGCCAGCCAACCAAACGGTGATACGAATACGGCGAATTGGCAATCATGGGACGGCCGCAATCGTGGTTGGAATAAGAAGGGTGGTCTGCCGAGAGGGAACGCCTTACGGGATACACTACTGACTAACCAACTTCTTTTGAGGGCCAAAACACCAATGTGAGTCATCACCATTCAATCGCACTTCTTTCCTCGAGCCCATCAGGAGATGTAATGAGTCTATAAACACGGAACTAACACGTCCTACAGGAAAGAGCAGATCGCAGTCTAAGTTGGTATCACAAGCGTAATTTCACGCTTTGTCTGAAAAACAATAAACTGTCGGGGACATCTAGCTTTGCTGAAACCACCTTTCCCACCGGCACCCTCTTTCCCGGCAGCGCCGGCAGCTCCGCAACCACAGTCATCGGAAACACCCCTTGGATCATCTGCGCGGTTAACCTGCGTGGCCAAGACCGCTATCGCTGGGCCCGTCGTAAAAGCGGAAATCTCGCTCATAACGGGTATTGTTGGGATGATACGACCATGAAGCCGGTGCGGAAGGGTGTTGGACGTCAAGTATCCGTGCGGCACTTCTCTTGCGACATCAACTTCGGTGACGCGCAGCACGTCAAGCGTGGGCAAGAGGCAAAGCCAATTGGGTACTTCGGTGGGGAGCCGATCTACAGTGTGAAGAGGTCCGGCGACTATAAGACACACGTTGTGAAGGTTGATGCAGAGGACGCAAAATTGCCGGATATCAGGGATACGTATCCATTGAGTGAGTAAGGAGGCTCTACCATGTATCCACATGTCGCGTTCATATTCGCTAGATAGATGCAAGACCGCAGAACATTTGTAGTCTGTATCATATAGAAGATACCGCTCCTTTCGCCGGATAGTCGTCAATGAGCCAGGTCATTCTCTCATTTCACCTCCTGAATGTTCGAATGGAGGCAGTGCGCTTTTACGCTGCAAAATGCTAAGGGCTTAGCGTATATGATATGCTTAGTGATGAGCTAAGGCTGTGAATGTCCTGCCAAATGAAGGTAGCTGCCCAAAACAAAAATGGATGAGTCTCCTTAGGGTGATATGTTCCAGAAACTAAGCCAAGAATAGACTAGTTTAGAATATCTTAGCGCCTTCGCCAGAATACTCCAGTGACGACTCCTGCCCAGGTAGTCTCCAAACGCTCAACCTTTCTCAACATCATCTAATTCTTCAACCTGAAATGCTTTCGTCAACCAACAATCAATAGTGCGAGCAGGAAAGAAGCCGTGAACGTTGTGTGGTTACACGGTACTAAAAACGCCACGTCTTTCTCGGAGACCAGAACGGAGTTCTGGTAAATATCGGTAAATACCTTCAGTCATAATCGTCTAAGCTGGACCCCTGAGCCGAGGATAAGCAAACCTGGGAACAACCCTACTAACTCGCCCACTCTATCGACGGGGCCCCGGATCTTCAAGGTTGATAGTGGATAGTACCCACATTGGCGATCCGGGGCCCCGCATCAACCTTACAGACGACCCATTCGCCGTACTATGGGGTATGATAAGCTGCGACATTGGGATAATCAAATCTCTTACCTATTGGCAGAGTCTCACTACATTGCTTTAGACTCTTCGTTGCCCTGCAAGAAATACCAATCACAAGCAGGAGCGAGTGCTCAGTCATTGATTCTCCAATCATATGCACATTTTCTTGGGACCAAGCCTTGGTGGAGGGCTGCGAATGGCTACTGAATTATACCCCAGAGATGATCTTCTCCCGGGACGAGTAGATCTGTTCCCGGGACCGTGAACTATCCGGTTCCGCGAGCGGTAAGCGGTCCACGCGGCCGGGAATGCGTCCTGGGGTCTCCGGCCCAGGTCCTCGAGGCTCCCGGGGATCCAATAGTACCCCGCATTGCAGTGAGCATGGATCTCTATGGTTCCTGAGGATCGTCCATTCAGATCAAGGTTCTAGACTCTAGTCATTAGTGTACGCACTGATGCGGATGAATGGTGATATAATGACAGTGATATTAAATACCGTCTCCCATCCTCCCATCTGGAGTACAACTATCCTTTCAATTACATTCCATCCATTCATTCTTGGACACAACTTGTGAATTTATCCAATATGTCTTTGGGTTCTGAGAAAGACCATGTCGAGATGCATGAGAAGGCTGGAGCTGTTGAGCAGCAAGCCATCAAGGACTCTCACAACGAGGATGAAAACCAGTTCAAGTTCACGTTTGGAGTTTTCATGGCTATGGTGGTAAGTAGTGTTTTGCTGTCACTTTCGCAACATCAAAAACTAATCATGTTTCCTTAGGCTCTCACAAGTGGATACATGTCAGCTGTCTTCTGTATTCAGATGGCATCAATCGCATTGGTGACCATTAACGAAGATATTGGTTAGTCGGAGAAGCACTTTCTTGGTATCAAGTCCAGCATCTAATGTTCAAGCGTAGGACCAAGCCCTTCCTTCACCTGGATTGCCAACAGTCAGGTCATCCCGGTAGCCATATTTGGCCCCTTGGTCGGCCGTTTGGGTGATATTTTCGGTCGACGCCAATCTATCATGCTCGGAAACCTTTCTGGCCTGATTGGTTGCGTCATCTCCGCAACTGCAACACGCGTCGAGGTTGTCATCGGCGGAGGTATCTTCATCGGTCTCGCAACATCACTCCAGCAGCAGGCTTGGGCGTCTCTCGGCGAAATCGTTCCTAAGAAGTATCGAGGCCTTACTCTCGGTCTATTCGAGTTGGCCAACATCGCTCCTGGAGCATTCGGACCAATCATCGGAGCTGCTATCGTCAAAGGTGCTGGATGGCGATGGGTTTATTGGTTCCCCTTTATCCTGAACACTATCGGATTCTTCCTTATCTTCCTCTTCTACCGCCCCAAGAATCAATACATCAAGGAAGCTGGACGAACGAGGATGCAAGAGGTTATGGATTTGGACTGGATCGGAATTGCCCTCTGGGGAGTCGGACTTACCCTGTTCCTCCTTGGGATTTCATTTGGTGGCAATCAGTTGGCATGGTATGATAACCTCCAGCCCACGCATTGCTCCAAAGCTGACTCTTGGCAGGAAATCTGGGGGAACGATCGCTATGATTGTCATCGGACTACTCATGTTGGTAGCTCTGGGATTCTACGAAGCCTATGTTCCACAGGTATTACTTCCCTTATATGCTGATGATCAAAACTAACAGAAATCAGGTGTTACCGCTGTTCCCAGGCGTCGTCCTCCGCAAGATCCGAGGAGTCACTTTAGTGCTCATCGGCACATTCCTTTTCGGCATGTTGTACTACTCCACTGCCGTTCTATGGCCGCAACAGACTCAAGCTCTATACACACACAACATCATCGACGTTGGCTGGTATGGGTGTGCTCTCGGTATGGCCGGTATACCCACGAGCGTCATCACTGGCTACCTGTTCGGAAAGATCGGACACGCGCGCATCATGTTCACGGTCATCATCGCCGTTGGTACTATTGGCGCTGGGTTAATGGCTCTCGTTAGTAAGTCAATCTTCCTGTTGTTCTGACTTTCCATAGTGGAAGTTCCAGCCCGCTTATTTGTCTTCTTTACTAACGCCATCTAGCTCCCACCTCAAGCACCGAATCCACCGTCTTCGTCGCCATGATCGGACTCTGCACCGGTGGAGGCTTCGTCGTTGCCGCCGCCATGATTCAGCTGGCCGTCGAGCACGAATACATCGGAATCGCAACCGCCCTATGCGTCACCGCACGCAATGTCGGAGGAGCTGTCGCTACCGTCATCTACACCGCCATCTTCACCGGACGCCTCAAGTTTTACGTCTCAAAATACGTCGTAATGGGGTTGCTTAAGGCCGGTGTTGCTCCTGCGAGCCTACTTGGTGCCACTTTCGCCCTGTTAGGCGAGGGACCTGAAACTGGCCTTGCAGGACTGACCCCAGCACAGATCGAGGTTGGCTTGAACGGGGTGAAGCAGTCGTACGCGCATGCCCTGCGCATCGTCTATCTGTCTTCGATCGGCTTTGGTGTCATTGGGACCGTCTGTGTGGCTTTCACCAAGAACTGCGATGATAAGATGACGAACCAGGTGGACATTAAGCTGAACGAAGGCGCGAAGCTTACTGGTATCACTGATGAAGGAAAGGGTCATATCATCAGTGTTGAGGAGCAGGAAAATCTCCGCCATCGTCATCAACATCAGTCAAATTGATCGATCATGAATGCAGTTCGGATGCAGATCTTCATCCGTGGGACTATACGCATAGCTAGTTATCTTAAATATAGCAGACACAGGTACTAAATATCACTGTATTTAAGTCATGGAAAAGCTTCTACTCTGATGCATGTTTCCTCCCGGAGTAATGTTTTTGGGCCATGATGTACGGCTATTTCCAACCATCCAGACGGAGCCTGAGAGTAGGGGCACGCCGAGATAGGTTGTTCTCTTCGAGGAACGATTCGACTAGCTTGCCTTCTATTTCAAATACCACTCGGCGTAAACTCTATTTCAAAGCAATTTTGGTGCTTTCGTAAGAAGACATCCATGTTCTGAAACATTGTGGTGAACAGAGACATCAGTGAAGTGACCAGGCACCTAGAGTATTGGGCAATCTTGGCAGACTGGTGTGTCAACCTTTTCCTGTCCAACCAATCTTCTACCGCCCTCCCACCAGTCTTGAACACGGTAAGTGGAGATTGTCCGCCATGGGGGACGGAATTGGGAAAAGGCAACGAGAGTCGGTGACTGGGTGGCATCGGCGCAACCATGCTACTTTTGGACAGGTTGTTGTTGGTTTGTGGATAAGGACCCTGGATTGTTGAATGCACCCCGAGTTCGCTGCCGCGATTGCATGCTGTGGTAATTTGTCATAGTCCAACATGCAAAAGCGAGGGGGCGGCACTGAGGTATGCGAATGGTAAAGGGTGCTTCCATAAGCGCAGGGAGTTTGACCATGTCCATACAATGAAAGTCGACTTCAAGCTTAACTTTCAGGCCTTATGATCTTATTCATACTTCAAGGATGATCAAGTATCAAATAAAGAGTAGAATGTGTCCACAAAGCGGTGTCTTTACAGTTACCTCAGTCAATTCGCTGCACAGGACATCCGTCCTATCTCTACACCCCACCGTCATCATTGTAGCGTTTTACATCATCAGTACCTCAATGCGTTCTGTCTTATTGCCGGACTTCGAGCTATACATGACAGCTGCCGTATTCTTTGATGTTCAGGCCATTGGATTCTGCTCTCGTTGATATACCGCCGTGCATCTCAGCCTGTCTCATTACGCCTGTTTTCCATCTTCTTGTGGTCACTTCGGTGACTCACGCCACTCTATACACCTCCTAAGCGCACATAGCTGTACTCATTTATGTGGCTCCCACTGCAGCTTCAAATTCTAGTTCTTAATTAGCTGCAGACCTCGCTAAGATTATGGCACCTCGAGGCGGCCGTTTATTTATCCCCACTAATGGCCGCCCGCAGAACTATTATCTAATTAACCCAAATCAATTAAGCAGCCCGCCGCCGGACTTACTTATAATAGTTAGGCCCGCTAAAAAGTTTAATTAATATTTAGATTCTAATATAGATTCTAAAGATAAGATAAAATTAAACTATTCTAGTCTAGATTGCTTTTTTTATAGTAATGCCTGCTTTAAGATTACGGTATAGATTAAAGGAATTTAAGTAGATAACCTCTAAAGGATATTGCAATTTAGAAATAATAAAGAATAACTCCCTAATATTATAAGGACTAACTAGACGGCTAACTATTAACTAACTTATAGTACTATAACTAGATTTTAAGAAATGTCTTATGCTAGCATTAGGGTTAATCCCAAAGTTAGAAATATAGGCAACTTAGTAGGGAAATAACCTATAAAGAGTTAACTAATAAGAGAGGTTTCTATAATAAATATATTAGATAAGTAGACTATTAGACTACGGCGGCAACTAAACTCGGAACTTAGAAAGATTGGATAGAATAACCTTACGGGTAGGATATTTAGCTAGAATAATCCTACTAGCTATATAAATAATTATTATCCGCTTATTATAATTACTAAAAATTTTTAGAGGGCTTTAGATACTAGATACTATAAACTTATTTAAGTTATACTATTAGATAAGCTTGTAGTAGGCAGCTATTTAGATAATAATACCTATAATACCTTTATCTGCATTACTTATAAGGTTCTAGTATCTATAGATTAATTTCTTCTTAAATGTCTTATTTTAAAGAATGTCGCCCTTAAGTACTATAAAGATAGAATAGTAAAGGCTGCCCTAGACCTAGTAATATCTAATAAATAATACTTCTCTATTATCTATCTCTAGCTTATAGTTAATAAAGACGGCTAATTACCTACTCTAATCTAGCTCTATTGCGTTATTAAAGATCTCTTAATATATATTAGCAATAATAATCCTAATATAGTATTCCGCGTAGACTTATAGAAATAAAAAATAATAAATATATAGTAGAGGCGAAGATTAACTACTAAAGAACGTAAGTATCTTTTTAGTTTATTAAAGAAAGAGACAGTAGAGAATAGAAGAAGATAAACTAGGCTATTCTACTTATATCTCCTTAACTAATTAGGCTGTATTCTAGCTAAGGATTAGAATAGACTATTAGCTCTACTACTAGCTAAGGTTAGATATACTGCTAGTATAGTAGCCCGGCTTAAATAATACTAGCAGCATTTAAACTCTAATTATATTATAAATCTAATACAGGCTATTAGCACTATGCGCTACCCTAGAAAGTTTAAATTAGACTAGAGAGTAATCTATTATATCTAGGATTAACACTAGGCTAATATTATAGAGATTGTCTTCTTGCGCTTATACCACGCGTACACCTAACACAGTAGTGGATTCAGCCATTATCCAGCTGGGCGTAGCAGTTTAACCATACGCAACATTGCATTGGAACGATGGGATAATCTCAGACAAATAATCTCCGAGTCGTCGGCCATGTGGGCGAATCACCAAGCCGAGATGAATCGCATGGATGCCATTATACACCGGACACAAGAGGAGCGGTTGGAACTGGACGATGAGATCGAGGAAGCTACATCCAACTTGAAGACGGTGCAGGAAAAGGTTTCTCAAGTAACCGCCGAGCTGACGGCGAAAATCCAAGCCGACGCTGCTTCCGTCATGGCAGAAGTTGAATCCATAGAAGCCAAGATCAAGGAGGTTCAAGATGAACACGACCTACTAGTCCAAGATATTCTAGACGATGACTTCGACGACGGCATGCTCTCGGCGTATGTTTTCGATATTTGGTTTCCTTGAGCGACATTCCTCGTACGCGCACGGTGTTATCTACATATGGCTTTCTTTTCTCAGGTTCCAGTGTTACTGACTCTCCCTTGTACCTTGTGGCAATCATTTTAATGAGTCTCATTTTTGTACTTCATTTTCTATGTACATATTTATATTCCATCGTCACGGATCGGGCTCGAGGATATGAGCGTGCACGCATATGGCCCAAGGGCGTTTACATATACTTTTGATCTGGGGAGCGACATCAATATTCACACACCTTGAAAGAATGCCTGCTATGTTACCTGTATAACAGTCTCTAGATTTAAAAGGGTCTCACTTCCAGTATATTTGAGGCCTTGAGTTGAATTAAGCTACAGACGATCTCGATATCTAGGCCGAGACGGTGACAAATAGCGCCGAGAGTCCCGTACCCCTTGTAGGAGGCGACGCAAGGCTTCCCACCAGGGTAGAGATAGACGCCGGACCACCACTTGCTGGAAGGGGTGATAGCCGCTTCGGGGTTTAAGATATCGATGGTGGCGTACTCAGCGTGGAAGTAAGCGTGTAAGACATCGGAAAGGTCGTCTTCGGTGATAACGTCTCGCTACGGGCGCTCTCGTAGTGCTTCGCGTTTCTAGTAGTCCATAGTGAATGGCTTCCGAATGTTATTTGGATGGCGGAGGTGACGTTTTCGACGAAAGGCTCTTGGGGAAGAAGGCGAACGTGCTTGAAGTATTTCATCTGGTGAGTCACGTTGGTTTGTTGCGTGGCCTCTGACATACGTGAGCCTTGAGACGGATCACGTCGCTTCCAAGGAAGGACCGCTTGGCAGATGAAACTTATTCATGACATCTTTTAGACTTTAGTTCCGAATCTGTTACATAAGTGTAGTCGAAATAGAATGTCCAATACGTAGAAAAGATAAATAGGTTGGAAGAAAAGGCCTTAACCCCTCTAGCGTACCGGATAATAATATATACATGTATAGGCCCGAAGAGATTCATATAAAAGTACATAGAACAACAATAAGGAAAGATAGAAAGTATATACCCCATATGCAGATGCTTAACATGGAAGAAAGATATCCCCATTCATATTAGGCCAGCGCTGGTCGCCCTGGCAATCTCCCCACAATAAGGCTTGACATATTCATCATTCTCCCACTTCCTATCCCCCACTTCCTATCCCACACTTCCCAGGAGTCCTCGGCCTGCAAAGTAAAGCTGTGCTCGATTGAGAATCTTGACCCACCCATAATAGCATGAACCGGATTGTCCCCCTCTTGAGACTGCAGTAACGCGGGAGGGTCATCTGGTCATTTGCCCGCTCTGTATGCAGTGCAGCGCGGACAGAACAACACTCGCCGGGATGTGCGTTTGGTAAAGCTGTTGCTACAGTATCAGGTCATAAGCTTGGGCCTAAGGATATCGCTGCTTGAGTGTCGCTTTTGCAAGCTGGATGGCACTGTCAGGGGCGGCCTCACTAGTCAGTGACCACCGTGTCAAAAGGTAGTCTGATTCTCATTGCGTTAACTATTACATTTGATGTCCCATATTTGACTAAATAAGTTTTAGTCTTCTTACGCTAATACTACCATAGTGGGTGGCCTGGCTGCTCGGGAGATGATTAGCTAAGGAGCAGCCTGATCTACAGTGCTTGAAACTGAACATCGCCTCTGGATTTTTAAAATCCCTTGGGGGTACCCCAAGCAGTGGCAAACCGTCACAAATACTGAGCTGTCATCTACTTCGGAGCTCTACCAAGTTATGAGAAACGGAAGTATAAGGGTATTTATGTTATGGCGGTGTGTTGTGTTGGTAACAAGCCTCTTACCAATATAGAGTCTCAAGCCTCAAAGTTTCGCTCGAAGTCTGGCCTACCATACTTCCACTCTGAGAACTCCACTTCTCCAGGCATCTCCCTCCCATCCGCCAGCCTCAGTCTAGGCCAATCCTTCCACTCCCACTCGTATAACTTTCCTTCATGCGGCGATCTCTCTGGCGGCCCACCCTTGCAAGACTCACGCACCATCTCCGCAAGCACATCATTGACCAGCACCAGCGCACCACTATGCCACCCCGCCGCACTCACACTCAGCGCAAAATACGCACCCAAGCGATCCTCGTCCGCATCCTTGAGCTCAGGACGCTTATCCCAGTCCCTCGTCTCCTGCTCGAACCACTCGCTGACTTCGCCTTTGATTGTGGGATCAACATCGGCGAGTTCCATCCGCTCCCTTGCCTCGCTGGGATCCTGGCCACCGTCGCCCATGAAGCGCATGAATTTTCGCTTTTCTTCCTCAAACCACACCTGCCGGCCGGTGGTGTAGGTTTCACGAAGCAGTTCGCCTTCACCTCGATTAGCGACAATGTTGATGCCGCGAATCATGGCCTGAAGGTTGTTTTCGCTTCCGAGGCCGAGCGCGCCACATCCTTGAGGATCTTTACCGTAGGAGGTAATCCGACCGTTCCGGTGGAGGGCGTGGTAGTGGTGGTCGCCAAATGCAACGGATATCACGCCGGTATCTTGGAGAGCGGGAATTCGCTGTAGGCCGTGGATATTGGTCTGGGCGGGGTTGTCAAAACGTGCTTCCCAGCATCTATCGAGGTAGCCTTGGTCGGTGATGATGACTTCGTCATTTTTGAAAGAGGCAAAGCGTCGGAAAGACCCTTGAACATCCCAATGCGTACCAGTATCGTTCCGAAGGCGACGGAGTTCTACGATATCGGTGGTGGTCGATTCGTCACCGATCTTTGCGGCAAACACCTTTCCAAGGTCTGTAACAAAGACGACAAAGTGCTCAAGGATGATATAGTTGCTGACCATGCCTACTTCGTCCCCGAGAGCCTTGTCATCTTTCGATTGCCGAGATGCATGCTTCGGCCGCTGGTAGCTGGTTTTGGGTACGACTGCCGAGTCAACGACCAGCATCATGTCCGATACCTGATCTCCTCTAGGGCGTTTGACTGGGCTCCACAAGACGATGCCAGTCCCACACACGTATGCAGAGCTATGGCCCCACCCAGCCACAACCTGCCGGACGCGTCCAACCTGGCCAGTGGTGTCTGCAGTCGGAGTTTGACTGCTCGAAGATGGCGACGCTTCGTTGATGTCGATATGAAGGAATTTGACGTGAAGGGCAGCCTTGTTAAAGGCGTACCACGACCAGATTCTGCCACTATCTGCTAGTGCAAGTACGTGTGATCTCCCAGACGAGAACTGGAGAGTAGCAACTGCCGGATCATATCTGTCCGTGGACTGAGGAAATCCAGGTGGGTATTTCAAGAGCTCGTGCTTGTTAGAGCTGACTTCACGTGGCATAGTCAATCCATCGAGAACCCCAAAAGTATAGAGGGAGCCCTTGGAGGTAAGAAGTGTTGTCGACCAGCCACTAGCGTCAGTGTTAGTCACGCACCTGCTGAGAAACGTCCAGGTATTGAAAGAAGGAAGTGCAAAAGTTACTTGCCCGCACTGCATGTCTGAAGTAATCCCTAGTTCTCTGGAATGCTCCACCTCTATAGGGAAAGACGCATTGGTTGCACTATTGACCCATCGCCGTCGCAACATACCTGACTGGTGGGCTTCCTCTTGGTAGGTATGTCCCAGACAGCCGTGAGTGTTACTGCCCCATGTAAAGACGCGGCTTTGTGTGAGAAGTCTGCGGTACATCTTCTGCCATCGGACGCCATCTGATTGGACGACGGGCTGGTTGGGGACTCGGAAAGCAGAACGGGTGGCACGACTCCAGTATGCACTGTCGAGACTGATTGAGGGCTGATGGAAGGCCTTGCAAGTTGCACATAGTGCCAAGAAGCTTTTGGCATCGAGGTAAGGAAAGACCAGGACAAGAATATCCAGAGGAAGGTCGGTGAGGGGCGTTACTTTCTTAGCCATGTCTGCGTGATTGACTCACTAAAGTTTCAGTATATAGAAAGGCAGTCAACAATGTTGTTTGATCACGCATGTATTGAAGTGAAGAAAGTTGTTGGCGATGTATGACGTGGGTGGTGCCTGGTGGGATGAGGTTGGCTGCAGCTGCGGCTCAGCGCTAGCAGCATGACTCGTGCAACCGCAGAATCTGGGGTAGATCTTGGCGTTTCTTTTCTGAACTTGAGTCAGGCGAATTCCTCTGGTCACTCTCAACTCAACCCACCACCGTTTGGATCCTCACCAACCTTTGACCAACCACAACGCCAAATGCCAGAAACGTCTAACCTACCGTATACTCACCGGAAATCTCTACCTACACTCCAGCCCGGCCGGTAGTACGACCGCGCAAACAAACCCCCCACCTTGCCGTGTCGCAATTGACTCATTGTCTTCGAACCCACATTACGACCTCCCCACGATGAGCGCCGACCCTGTAGATACCGGAGAGACTCCGGCAGCACCAATATCTGCTCCATCGGATGCAGCACCTCCACAAGATGCTCCACCGACTGCTGAGAAGGGAGCACCCGAAAAGCCCGCACTCTCGGGAGCTGAATTGAAGAAGCGAGCAAAAGCAGAGAAAGCAGCAAAAAGAGCGCAACAAAAGGCGGCGACGGACGGAACATCAGGCGCACCACATGACTCAAAACCAGTCCAGCAAGAACCAAAACAGCAAAAGAAGGACGGCAAACAAGCACCAAAGGAACCGAAGCAAGGACCAAAGGAGGCTGGACAGCCAGGAATGCCCATCCCAATGCGACGAAGGCAATCTGTCACCCTTCCGCCACCGAAAGAGAAGGAAGAGGTGATAAAGCAAGTCGGATTATTTGGCCACTTGTATGGTCAACCAAAACAACATTCGATAGCTGCCGCGGCTAAGGAAGTGCACCCCGCAATTTTGGCCCTTGGGCTGCAGTACTCGAGCTATGTTATTTGTGGGAGTACTGCTAGGTGTGTTTCGATGCTGCTAGCCTTCAAGAAAGTCATAGAATCGTACACAACTCCCAAGGGCCAAGCGCTAGCCCGGCATCTCACATCTCACCATCTGTCTCCTCAAATCACCTACCTACAGGCATGTCGCCCGATCAGTATCAGCATGGGCAACGCTATTCGCCATCTGAAAGATTTGATCGTGAAGATTGATCCAGCTGTCTCCGAAGCAGACGCGAAAGAACATCTAATAGACTCAATCGACAGTTTCATTAAGGAGCGCATCACGGCTGCAGACGAGTTAATTTCGGAGGAGGCCATGAGGAAGATTGCTGAAAAAGGAGATGTAATTCTTACATACGCCTCGAGCACTATTGTGCAGACCACGCTGTTGAAAGCTCACGACGCTGGCAAACAGTTTCGAGTAATTGTTGTGGATTCGAAGCCATTATACGAGGGCAAGGCCCTAGGTAATCTTGACTCTTCTATATGTAGGAGATCTAGTTACTAACCCTACTCGATCCACAGCCAGGAACCTAGCACACCACGGTCTCCAAGTCAGCTACAGTTTGATCAGTAGCGCCGCTCACGCTATGAAAAACGTTACGAGGATATTTCTCGGCGCTCACGCAATGATGAGCAACGGGTATGTCCTCCCACTCAGCTATACTACTCCACTAACTTTCCACAAGTCGTCTCTACTCCAGGATCGGGTAATTCTCCCACCTCCACCCCGCCCAACCATAACTAACTACGCCCAGCACTGCCGCCATTGCTATGCTCGCCCACGAACGCGACATTCCCGTCGCCGTCCTGTGCGAAAGCGTCAAATTCACCGACCAGGTCGCACTAGATAGTATCGTGAAGAACGAACTCGCATCACCAGAAGAATTGCTCTCCGAGAACGAGCGTAGCGCACTCGTCGATCTACTTCCAAAAGAAAAATCTAGCAGCACAGACAAGCATGAGGACGTGATGAAGTGGTGGCGGGATGAGCCGAATCTACAGATGTTGAACCTATTGTATGATGTGACGCCAGGTAAGCCTACTTTCATGTTATGAGGAGTCGGAATTGGCGTTTAGGGCTAGTTGGCTAATGGGTGATTGCAGCGGAATATATCAGCATCGTTATCACGGAGTTTGGATCGTTGCCGCCGAGCTCGGTGCCGGTGGTTCACCGGATTAGCACGAACACTTGAGGTCAGTTGAGAAAGTGCTGAGAGGCGTAGCGGTAATGAAGGGTCTTGGGAAAAGCGGGAGACTGGGAAATTTCCACCTAATGGGTCTTCATATTCATGATCTAAAGGGCTGAACGACTTGGATCTATCCGCATTATCAGAGATGGCTTTACATAGGGCGTGATGGGCTTTCTTCTAGAGCTGTAAAATATGAAGCTACTGCGCCTTCACTGGTCAAGCTAGGGAAGAGCCATATTCAAGATTTTGTAACGTGATGAGCCCTCTTTGCTTTGACGTTTTAAACCCGATGAAGAACTCCAAACAATGACAAATAGGTGTATCTATGAGGCAACATGCTGATAAGTGTTGATAGAAAGTGGCAGTCCACGAATTCGTAGTTTGATTTCGAATTTAATATCTTTGAGATTTGTACTACTATACACCCCATATTTCGGCTGTTTAGCGCCGCTTGAGGTCCTCCGGCATGTTTTTATTAATCATGAATTACCAGCTCTGGCAAGCCTGAAAGGTCTCTGTCCCACCTCAAATAGTGCCAAGCAGCCTCACGTGCTTTCGCGAAAGCCGTCGCGAAAACTCCAGTCGCCCCACTGCAGCCTACTTCGTCCCATCACCATCGTTGCATCCCAACTCCCACCAAGTGTTAGATTGTTTTGGATACTATCTACATCTTATCAGGAGTCCCCGCATCGCACCCTCCACACTCGCTCGAAACAGCCAGTCGCCACAATGAAGTCAAAAGCCGGCGCATCAAAGCGCAAACGAGCGCGCCAGACACGCCTCAACTTCACGCCCGTCGATTCCTCATCGCCAGCTGCGGCGCATCTTTCGCCGCATGTACGCGATCGTGCCGCTGTAGTTTCATACGAGGGTTCCCCTAGCCCGTTGAAACGGCAGAGGGTAGAGGTGAAGGGCGGGATGGTTGATGATATCACTGGTACGCACGACTTCACCGCGCGAGCTAATTCCTCATCTTGTCACTCTGTTTTCTTATCTAACGGCGTCACAGATAGCTTCAGAGCTCTACCTACACCCGACAAATCGTCTCAATCACGAACTCACGGCCACGGCAACACATCGAAACTACTTCGCCGACAATTGGATTTCGAGGACGGCGATAACGAGAAGGTTTCACTAAAGCGGGCGAGAGGGGCAATGGGCTCTTCCCCTTCGCGACCAATGGCGCCCAATATGTTTGGAAGCCCGGACAAGAATGTGGTGCATGTGGCTACCTGTCCAAGCTCTTCGGAAGGTGACGAGCTTCCGACGAAGGTAATGCGTTCTGCCAGGAAGGTCTCGAAGGTTCACCCGCCGAAAGGAAGTGAGCTTCCACCCGCTGCTGGAAGATCTCGGAGGAGTGATAAGAAGCTGTTATCGGGCAAAGTGATGGAGCATCCACCAAGTGCTAGGAGATCACAAAGGAGCAATAAACATCAGAAACCGATGGTCATATCTAGCGACGAGGGCTCGAATGATGGAGACTCAGGTGGAGTGAAAGGAAAGAGCCCAGAGGAGGCACAATCCGTTGCTGATACGGAGTCTGAGAGCGATGAGATGCCGGATTCGTCTCCACTCAAAAAGTCACGAAAAGCGGCAGATACTCGAGCTCGTAGGAGATCCAATTCTTTCGAGGTGCCCGATGATGTTTTGGAAACCGAAGAGGAGGATGAGCCAGTTGTTTCCCCTCGCAAGCGAAGTAGGAAGTTAAGAGCTCAGGATTCCGAGGACGACAATGACGTCGAAGTTACTTCAAATCCGCGGAAAAAGCTGCGACGGCCACAGCAAGAAAAATCTCCGACCCCCACAGAAGAAGAGGATGATGAAGACGAAGACGACTCCATCATCATAACTCAACGGAGACACAAACCCAAGACCCCCGACCAGAGCTTCAGCAAACAGGAAAAGGACGATCTAGACGAAGATCTGGAATTCCTGGGATCCGGTCGAAAGTTAACCAACAAGGCGCGGGAAAAACGAGCCACACCAAAGAAAGAAGCCAGGCACATTGCCCTCGAAGAATTGAAACGAAAGCGGGCTGGCGAGAAGGTCGACACTACAGCTACTCCCAATCGCAGCAAGCCACCCGTCCGTACGATTGGCGATACCTCCTCAGAAGAAGAGGAAGACGAAGAGGATGACGGTGGCTTCGACGACCTCCTCGATGATAACCGACCAGCATTTCGATCGGATGTGCTAGACATGTTCCATGAGGACGATGAAGATGAGGGGTTTGTTGTCGACGAGGATGACAACGGTGACGATACTCTCGGAGCACCGGATGCCCAACTTCCGCTAGAATTCAGCAGCCTCAGCCGTGCAAAAGCAAAGGACCTCTTCAAATACGCTATTGAGTGGATGGTGCAGAAAAAGATTAACCCTGCCTTCGAAATGACGGACGACGTCTACCGTCTCACGTTCCAAAAGCTTGATGACGAAGTCAAGGGACTAGCTGGATCAAAGTTCGTGTCCTCCGTATGGAGGCCCGAGTTCACAAGGTCTATCAAAGCTAGGCCGGAGATGAATCTCCTGCAAATGTCTGTCGACGCAATGGATGCGGATTGCCAAGCTTGTAATCGTCGCAACCACCCAGCCACTTGGAGCATCCAGCTTACTGGAAAGCCTTATCATAAGGAGTCGCTAGAAGAGGTAGCCCAATCGGACGATGACTCTAATGAGGAAGATGAAGACGAAGAGGACGAGGATGATGGCAAGGAGTATGATGCTGATGGGAATGAGCTGCCGGACCGAGAGAAGTGGTTCAGCCTCGGAAGGTAAGCTATTCATGCCGTCGTAAGAACGCAAGCGAAGCGTGTGCTAATTCATCCCCATAGCACTTGCAAGCAAAACGCCGAAATGGCACACATTCTGCATCACTGGCGCTACCATCTCAATGCTTGGGTCGTCAGCTATCTCGAAAGCAGTGGCTACTGCACTCCGGAGCTGCTCACCAAGCGCGATAAAATGAGCGTTAGAAAGCGGCGCAAGGCTGCACTCAAGATCGTCGATGCGATGGAAAAGAAGGGTGAGGTCAATCGCCTTTATAGGGACTATCGGAACCAGCTCGATTGGGCTCAGAGTGCAAAAAATGATGGGTCGAGGTATGTTAGGAGGTGATGATGGTCAAGGCAAGGCATAGGCGGAGGGTCGGGTATCATGCTTGATATTGGTGTCTGCTTTGGCATCTTGGTTAAGGATATGAGATTGAATCGGATACCCCTGGGAGTTTTTCCACTCCATAGCTAGTTCAAACTCTTGGTAATTCATGAAACTTATGAAAGCCCTACATTGCCTCGTCAATTGCTCGGGTACACTAGCTCACCGCTGTTGGGGGTGCGTCGACGCATCCTGGGCTTTGTTTGATAACAAGTAAAGTCCCTTAGAGCTTGAATCATCGTGATAGTCCATCTATAGAACGGCTGGATTACCTCAAACAGCGTTATCCACCATTCAAGAATGCCCATCACCAGCCTCGCCACCCTGTAGACTGCGTGATAAGATGAGGATATCCTTCCCTTACGCCAGTCTTCCGCGACCAGCCCTTGTTTGGAAAGGATTCCAATCCTATGGTTCATGTCCCACTGTCCCACTAGGGCTCAATCCTCTGCTGGCCACGCGTTCTCCCGCGATAGCAATAACTCCATAGTATCCCATCATCAAAGTGCCGGGAAGTGATAACTTTCCCTACGCATCCCTCATCTCGGCAACCCACTCCCCTCTCCCCTCCCACTCCTTCCCGCCACCCCGGCCTTCAACCTCAACTCCAAGCCCACCGTCGTCCCCGCCCCTTCCTTCGCCTTCCCCCCACTCGCCCCCTCCCCCGGCCCCTTCCGCAACAGATCCTCGAGCCCCAAGTCCCGCCACGCGGGCTCCTTCTGCTTCATAGTCGCACGCTGGATCCCGAACGCCGCATGCTGGTCCGGCACGACGTCATCCTCGTCTTCGGGATTGGGAGGTTGGTGCTGCGGCGGGACATAGATTTCTTCCGGGGAGAGATGGGAGCGGGTGAAGTCTTCGAAGAGGTCGGCGACGCGGGGGTGCGGGAGGTGGAGGGGGGTGCGGGAGGAGTCGCGGGACTAAAAATTGTTAGTTTGACGAGGTAGAATTCAAAGGAGGTAGCGGCGTACCATCTTTGTGGTGGGCTATTGATTTGTGGGGACTGGTATTGTTTGGTGATGTTGTTTTGGTGTTGTTGTTGATATTTATGCTCGACTAAGGTTAAACGTCTGCACGTGACGGAGGCTCGAGCGCCCGTGCGCCAAGCCCGCCCTCGCTAAACTTTCCACAGCGCCCCGATCTCGAATTTGGCCTGCGATTCTCTCGACGACGACATCGACAAACGTGCCCTCACGACATCACTCCAGCCGGCCGAGCAGCGATTCCGATGTACGCGTACCTTATACTCCACACTATCAGGATATCCAGAAACTGACTTCTTTGTGTGTCCGACAGCCGCCTACTCAACAACACACCGCAATCATGTCTCACGATAACGTTTGGTACTCGCGCCCGCGCACCTACGGCAAGGGCTCGCGCTCATGGTGCGTTTGATTCCTTATTTCATGAAGACACAAGGGGATTGGAACTGCGAGAGGGGCTTTGGGAAGCGGGATGGAGAATGGGAGATGGGAGATTGAATATGGCAGGATGGGAATAAAGGGAACATTGGCTAATGGATATACAGCCGCGTCTGCACCCACCCTGCTGGTCTGATCCGAAAGTACGGCCTCAACATCTGCCGTCAGTGCTTCCGCGAGAAGAGCGCGGACATTGGCTTCGTCAAGGTACGGATACTCAATCCCTCCTACACATCTAAACTTATCGACAACCGACCCCTCAACAACTTGAAACGAGCCGCATCACAACTTTTCGGAATCTCGCGGGAAACAACGTGGCTAACCGCTTTCTAGCACCGGTAAACGCCTACGGCCAACGAAGGGACTTATAGTGGAAGGTTCAAACGGTGTTCTGCTTGCTGCGATACGGAAAAGCGAGCAAATGACTCGAGACGAAAAGATGAATGGGGAGGATTCATTTGCAGTGTGGATATCTTCCTCGGAGGTCTGAGGCGTGGAATACACTGGGTTTCTCTTTTGCGGGTGCTAGGTATCAAATTCAACTAAGCATCACAACCAATGTCATCTTCCTACTAGGGCAGTTGTGAGATTGTTCCGGATGATGGCCTCTGGTTGCTAGGCGTCTCCATGCTCAACATCAATACTAATCAGGGAGCTTTCCTCAATTTCATTCAGTCACATCTCCCCGTCATTCCATTGGAATTCTCAATCTGCCCTCCTCTTCTTCGCCACTCCGCCAAACCCAAGAATCTCAGGCACAGAAAAGCCGCTCCACCACCACATACCAGTCGAAAACACGAAATGATTGATCCCAGTCATCAGCAACGCACTAGTCGCCCTTTGCGGCGCGAACATCACGGTCGATAGGGCGAAGGCCGACCAGAGAGCATTAAGAAGTACTGTAATTGTTAGATGAAAGGGATTCGGCATTTTGTGCCAAGGAGAAGGAAGGAATGTCGAGCATCAAGGCATCTCGAACAGGTATGGAAGACTCGATGTGAGGACTTACTGAATGGAGGCAGCGAAGCACGATCGAATGAGGCCCGGACGTGCGCAAGGCCAACTGCAGCGACCTACGATCATGTCAGGATTCTATGGGATGAAACTCGTTGCCCACCGCGATGACTATATCCGCTCTACATATCGCACTAAGCTAGACGAACAAGACCAGACACAAAGATATCTAGCAACAGAGAATACAAATCAACCCACCATGATTGCAACAGCATGCTGCGCGCTCCTCGCCTCCTCGCCAAGATTCGGCAATGGCAGACCAGCGGACTCACTCAAAGCCTTGCTGAATGCGCTATGGTAGATAACTGCCGGTTTGATGAGCAGGATGGCGCCAACAGCGGCGTCGGCGGCGCCTTTGATGAAGGTGAAGAGGGAGAAAGAAGCCATGATCATGTGAGGAGAGAGCTCAAGAGCAAGGTTAAGTAGAGTAGGTATAGATGGGACGGGTGTCTATATAAGCAGGTTTAAGGTACAAAGGTAGGGAGACACAGGAGATTGCGCATAAGCTCTGCTGACTAGCGGAGGATCCTCCTCCCCGTGATGGGTTCCCTCATATATTACGTAAGCAAAGATATATATGTAAAGAATTGACCGTCTCGAGACCTTTTCGAGTCAACGCCACTGCTTTCATTTCAAATACTACCCAGAGCACGGCTTTTTTGCCAGAGACCGTTGGCCCATTTTGAGAAGGGAGAGTCCTGCCGAGATTCGACTTGATGGGTCAACATCAGGGCCTACTCGGAAGAGAGAAGAAGATCGCTATGAGGGCAAAGACATCTTTCGTTTTACGGTGAACGAGCTATTCGGTTTTAGGGGTGGGTGGAGTATAATCGATTATGAGGAAGTGTCACGTGAGCCATCAGAAAGTCATGATTATGTTATTTAGCGCTCCCTTTACAAAACCAGCACGACTGAACCAACCAAGCCTTTTTTGTCATGGTGTCTCGGGTCTTAGTTGGAGGGATCAAATCTGTCAAGTTCATGCCGCATGAGTCTGGGTCGGAGGTCAACTTTGGACATGGATCGTGACATGGAGCCGCTGGGAAAGCAGTCTGGCGTGTTCGAACCAAGCCAGGTCGACATGCATCATGAGACCAGTAAAGAACATGCCTGTCAGCAACGAGAAGTGGAATTGGAGGGCTTCTGTGCCTTCAGAGCGGTGATGGTGAGCATCTTTCCAGCTCCATGATGACGATGAACGTAGGAATCAGAACCTCATTGGTATAATCTGATGAGGATACGATATGAATGCAATTCGTCTTGGTAGCCATCATGTTATAGTCGAGTTCATCATTCTTATAAGTAAAGGGCTTGAAATGAAGCTGTGGAGCTACAAGAGATGACTATTGCACATATGATACTAACTCCAATCCGGTATAGCTCATCTTCACCCTTTAATCATCCCATCCCGAGCACCTCCCACGAGGTCATCCCCTCTCCATGACAATGTCCTCACCCATCATCCATGGCATCTCCCTTACGCCTCTCACCCAGTGCTCCCACTGGTTTTCTGCTCTTGACATCATCGCCATCAAGATGAAATGTTGCAACGAGTTTTACGCGTGCATTTCGTGCCATGCTGCTCTCACAAAACACAACACCGAGGTATGGAAGAAAGATGAAAGAGGCGAGAAGGCGCTTTTTTGTGGGAGCTGTAAAAGCGTCTTGAGCATTGAGGAGTATATGGCCGGTGATGGGAAGTGTGAAGAGGGAAATGAGAAAGAGCGCGAAGTGGAGAGTAGGTGTCCGAAGTGTAACGCGGGGTGGAATCCGGGGTGCAAGAACCACTGGAATCTTTATTTCGAGATTTAGGGTCTGGAGATGTTTTTAAGGCGATAGAGGTATGAGTTCGCGATGCAATAAATCCCCCTGCTTTGCGTCTAACTTTATCTAGGTTTTTGGACCAAATGCAGAACGGAATATAATACCCATGTAGCAGATCCCCCAATCATGAGAGAGCCCAACAAGCATCGTGGCTTTCCGGTGAAGGTTGACGCAGGGTTTCAAAGTCTACATATTCAGGGTGCTAGCCATTCAAAACCTCCTAGAACTTCACTACTTTATATCAAAGAAAGACATCACACCTAAGCTATGATCTTACCTGCATTAGCCCCCCTACTCCTTCTCCTCGGCCCCCTCGCCCTTGCCCAAACCACCACAATTCCTATCTTCGGCCTCGACGACCGTGGCTCCGGCAACAACGTCTACACAGTGATAATCAACTGGAGCGGCTCCATCCTCGCTGTGAACTCCACTGCTACCACCTTCGTCGTCACATCGACGCTCGTCCAGCACGTGACGCCCGTCTACCAAGGCGTAACTGCGCGCTGGACCTACTACTCGACAATCGGCATCCCGCAGACTATCACGCAGGGGCCGTCAACGTACGAGTACACGACTTCGTACGGCAATAAGGGCATGGAGGATGTGACGGCGTGTAGGTTGTTTGGGACCACGGAGGCGCGGTGTAATTTTACAGGCGCGTCATGGTATGGGACGCATGATACAAAGAGCTTCACGTGGAAGGCAAATCAGACGGATAAGGATGGATTTTGGGGGCATTTTGCACCTGTGACGGTTTCGGGGGGTTTGGAAAAGATAGGTGCGAGTGTTAGTGCTACTGGAATTGCGACTAGGACTTCGACTGGAGCTTTCAGTGAGCCAGTAAAGACGGGTGAGGCAGCGGGGAGGATGACGAAATTGGAGTTAGCTGCGTTTAGTGCCATCCTTACGATAGTATTTGTTTACTAAACAACAATTCTTAAATTAAGACGGCTTTTGAAGACATCTAGTACAAAGGGTACTTCAAGCTCTTTCGCAACCAATGAAGGCAGCTCTCTCTTAGTCAGCGTATTCTATGTTTGCTGCGCCATGCATGATGCCAACACAGCCGGAGAGGCTACAACACGCTTGCCGAAAGACAGCCAACATTTCTTTACGCTCAAGATAATCCTGTTGCATCCGGCTTACATGTTTATGCTTCGCCCTTCGAACTCTGTCCCGCAATATGCGCCTTCTTAGTTCCGACGCCGACGGCAGCTTCAGCCTAACCAGGTTCGAAGGCAACAACATCCCTAGCTATGCCATTCTCTCACACGTATGGGAGGCGAATGACCAGGAAGTCACATATCAAGACCTGGATAATCACCTCGGAAGCAGCAAAACGGGCTATAGAAAGATCCAGTTTTGTAGCAAACAAGCTGAAAGAGATGGTCTGCGATATTTCTGGGTAGATAGTTGTTGCATCGATAAATCCAATAGCACGGAGCTCCAAACGGCTATTAATTCGATGTTTCGCTGGTACAAGAATGCAGCGAAGTGTTACGTCTACCTTTTCGACGTCTCAACGGGGAAGCGCTCCCGATCCTCCGATCTTTTGTGGGAAACGGCTTTCAGGCGAAGTAAGTGGTTCACGCGAGGCTGGACAGTTCAAGAACTTCTTGCTCCGCGGTCAGTCGATTTTTTTTCGAGAGACGGGAAGCAACTTGGCAACAAGGACTCGTTAGAACAGCAGATTCATGAGATAACCGGAATTGCAGTCGAGGCACTGCGAGGAAATCTATCTCATTTCAGCAATGACGAGCGAAGAATGTGGGCTGCAAAACGAGAGACCACCGTTGAAGAAGATCAAGTCTATTGTCTACTAGGCATTTTCGACGTCTATTTGCCGCTCATCTATGGCGAGGGAAGGAATCACGCATTCCGCCGGCTTCAAGACGATCTTGATAAACGCTCAAGCCATACACAAGGTGATTGTACCACATGGATATCATGTTAGTTTGCTAATCTACGAAGTAAAATGGAGTGATAACGAACGCGAATGTATGCAAGCCCTACGCTCTTCAGCTTTCGACTACGAGAAGTTCAAGGACAGGAATCCCACTCGACTTGAAGGAACCTGCCAATGGGTTCTCCGCCATGGAAACTTCCGAAATTGGAAAGATGACAGCTCTTCAGGTCTTCTTTGGTTATCGGCGGATCCCGGATGCGGAAAATCAGTTCTATCTAAGTCTTTCGTCGACGAAGACTTCAAAAGCACGGACAACCGCACTACCTGCTACTTCTTCTTCAAGGATGACAATGATGTACAGAAGGCTATAGCTATAGCGCTTTCGGCACTGTTACACCAGCTCTTTTCGCAGCACCCAACGCTCCTTAAACATGCCATGTCAGAATATGCCGACAATGGAGACAAACTTACTAAATCGTTCCATACACTCTGGAACATTCTGATGAAGGCGGCGGCTGACCCGAGGGCTGGGGAGATCGTTTGTGTCCTAGACGCCCTCGACGAATGCGCAGAGGCAGGACGCTACCAATTCATCAACGCCCTTGATATATTCTACCAACAAGCTAATTCCCAGAAAACCCGTACCCAACTCAAATTCTTTGTCACCAGCCGTCCTTACCTAGATATCGAACGGCGTTTCACCGAGCTTGTTTCCAAATTTCCCACGATTCGGTTACAAGGCGAGCAAGAGTCAAATGCGATCAGTCATGAGATTGACATTGTGATCAAATGGAGAGTTTCAAAGCTCGCATCCGAACTAAAGCTCAACAAGTCGGAGACGTCAAATCTCGAAAGGGAACTTTTGGGGATGACCCATCGAACATACCTTTGGTTGAAACTTATTCTGGATATCGTTCGGAAAACAACTCGTCCTACAAGCCGAAGGCTGAAGGCTATCATCAGTACCCTTCCGTCTACGGTTGAAGAAGCATATGAGGCGATCCTCTCAAGAATCGAGGATGATGAACGGCCCCAAGCACGGAAACTCCTCCATATTGTCGTTGCAGCAACCAGGCCACTCACGTTGAAAGAAATGAATATCGCTCTAGCCGTCGAAGACCATCATCGATCCTACGATGACCTCGACCTTGACGACGAGGCGAGGTTTGAAGTATCAGCGAGAAACCTTTCCGGACTCTTTGTGACTGTGGTGGATCAGAGGGTCTACTTGATCCATCAGACTGCCAAGGAGTTCCTTCTCGCAAAGAGAGGCGTAGCTACTGGCAACTGGAAACATTCTCTAATCCCAACCGAATCAGAGACTCTTATGGCAAGAATTTGCGTTACCTATCTTTCGTTCGCTGAATTCGACGGAGCGAGGGATTTCGCATCTTCAGTAGTTGAACACCGCTTCTTGGAGTACGCCGCTGATTCTTGGGCTTCTCATTACCGAAAAATTCAACATAGTGCAATTGAGCAGGTGTTCCAATCGGTTGCCAGGCTCTGCGACCCTCGATCACAGCGCTTCAAGACTTGGTCCCACATCTACCTTGCGAAGAATACCCACTACATAAAGCCCAAATTCACAAATATTCTAATGGTAGCATCATATTTTGGGCTTGAGGCCATACTTGAGCTGGCACTTGAGCACACAGCGGACGTTAACTCGAAGGACGAGCACGGTATGACGTCGCTGTTGTTGGCAGCCGGAAATGGGCACGAAGCTGTAGTCAAAATACTTCTTGAGAAGAAGGCGGACATTGAAGCAAAGAACGAACATGGCCAGACATCGCTGTTGTTTGCAGTTGATAGAAAGTCCGAAGCGTTAGTCAAGCTGCTACTCGAAGGTAAAGCGGACGTCAACTCAACAGACAAAATGAACTTGACGTCGCTATCGTGGGCGGCCGTAAGAGGGTTCCCGGCCATAGTAGAGCTGCTCCTTAAAAATAACGCGGATGTTGCCTCAGAGGACGAGAAAGGTATGACGCCGCTATTATTGGCAGCTAAGCACGGGCACAAGGCCGTGGTTAAGCTTCTCCTCGAGGTCAAGGCGGATGTGAACTCAAAAGAACATCAGTCTGGTATGACGCCGTTACTATGGGCGGCCGCGAATGGTAACGAGGGCGTAGTTAAGTTACTTCTTGAGGGCAAGGCGGACATCAACGTGAAGGACTACCAGTATAACATAACGCCGCTATCGTGGGCGGCCGCGAATGGCCACGAAGCTGTAGTGAAGATACTTCTCGAGGGCAGGGCGGATATCAAGTCAAAGGACCGTCAGTATGGTATAACGCCGCTTTTATGGGCGGCTAAGCACGGGCACAAGGCCGTGGTTAAGCTTCTCCTCGAGGGCAAGGCGGATGCCAACTCAAGGGATCATCAGTATGGTATGACGCCGCTGATATGGGCGGCCACAAATGGCCACGAGGCCGTAATCAAGTTACTCCTCGAGGGCAGGGCGGATGTCGACTCAAAGGACTACCAGTATGGCATGACGCCACTATTGTGGGCGGCCGCGAACGGCCACGATGCCGTAATTACGCTGCTTCTCGAGGGCAAGGCAGACGTCAACCTGAAGGATAACCACGGTGAGACGGCGCTTTCATTAGCCGCCGGGAATGGTCACGAAGCCGTAGTCAAGCTGCTCCAGAATTTCAACTTTGAATGAACGTTAAGTTCTACCCCAACTGGCACCTTTCCTCCTCCGTTGTTTTTGTATTCTACAGGAACAGGCTGGAATCATCTTTTGCTTCATAATAACTAAGCCTTGGAGAGGGTTTGATTAGTACATATCTCGTAAATTCCGGTGAAGCTAAGATTGTTGCCTGTAGCGTGCTTGTGTCTTAATAGGTACTTGCCAGATCTGATCAACACCAATCACTCTAATCGTAGGAATTGGAACGCTCACTAGCCATCACGAGCACGAATCGGACACCGATTTTCCAACTTTACTCTGGTAACTTCCTTGCTCTACGCTTTGTTGGAGTATATAACGTCGCATATTTTCCGGTCCCCCTAATCTCGTTGTTTGGGAGTTTGAAGGTGTTCTATTAATGGTGTAGCCTGAGTGATTGGTATGGGGCGGTGAGTCTCGGTGTTGGGGCGGTGGAAGTCATTGCGATGGTTACTTGAGAAGACTCGAGATATTTGTCGCAGATGAACGCAATGTAAAGGAACACTGTCTGAAAGTCGGAGATACGAAGGGTGTATATTTGTAGAAGAGCGCGGGGAAGATGTGAACACTTTATATAACCGATCGGCGATGATGTGTATTAGATGGTACTAGCAGAATGGCTCGAGCCAGATAGCCTTCGTATGAGGTATGTCTAGGTTGCTTAGACGTTCTAGTATTTGAGATCTCTCGTGTTGGACGAGACGCTAAAAATCCCTCTGAAATCGGTCCTATGCCATGGGTTGATTTGGAAGTGAGATGAGTCAAACTTCGGGCGGACGTAATTTCCGTGATAGATCTAAGTCTTGTCAGTATTGAAAAGTGTTTGGTTTCTTTGCTTTATACATGGTTTGGATTTGTAGTGTCCCAAAGACATCTAGTAGAGGGTTAAGTTTCTAATATATCACACACTATTTCTCAAGCTCTTACTGCTGTCAAGTGATACGGATTTCCATATCGAACACGCTCCATTATCCTAGTCGGCGTAGAACAGGTCCCTTAGTGTGACCTCAGAAGGAGGTCGACCGCTTACACTAATGTACCACGGCGGGGACTTCTTACTTCGGTGACAGGAAATCGCAACAGTAACGCGTCGAGCCTAGGCGTTGCGGGTGGGTGCCGTGGCTTTGAATACTTCAAAAATTGCGCTTAAATTCTTTTGGGACCTCACGGGGACACCGCCCGCGGTGCCAAATCGCAGGCTTAAGGCCTCAGCCTAATTCCTGGATCACATTGACAACTCAGGAGCTCGGGTCAGCCTCTACGGCAAATTCGGAGGCGTCTAGTCCGTCACCAAAGCCGTCATATACAATAGCAACCAGCTCTTGTTCGTCGGAAAAGTCGGGATGTGTGCGATCGGAAAAGACGAGCCAGCCTAGAGAATAACGAGTTAGGACTTGGAGTGAGAGCTTATATCTCTGGACTGAATATCGGCGCGAAAGAAAAATACATTGACTTACCATACTCATACTCGGTATCTGGCATCGAAACCCAGGCCCCGAACGGCTCCCTTCTCATCCTTTTCGGCTTTCCATCACTAATCTTACCCTCGTTGTAAAGGAACACTCGCTCTCCACTCGAGGTCGTGTCTTGAAGGAAAGATCTTGCGAAGTCTGGATCGAAGCTATCTGCGTCTATGGCTATCATGTACCCTGAAGCTAGATCCTCTTCGAGATCGTCAACGTCGTATTCATCATCATCATCACCACCCTTCTTCGGACTAAACCTGGGGTTGACTGGACGAATGAACCTTTTCCAGGATTTGTCCGAGTTGGGGTGGCAGTGCATTGACCAATCGTAGCGGTTTACGTAGAGAATATCCTGAGGAGTGGTTAGCATAAGGACGTCTGGGATATATTAGAGCAAGCCTGCGAGAGTACGCCTCGGACGGGCATGAAACTACAGTACTAGGCCACAAGTCTGGGCACACGGACTCATCACAGCTTGACTCTGACTTGCTCGCTTGATACCACTGTTAGGGCTAGCCTGGCTGCTGAGCAGCCAATCTGTACTGCTTGAATCTCGATTTTGCCCTTGGATCTTCCAAATCCTGTGGGGGTACCCCAAACAATGCTGAACCCGTGTACCCAGATTTATGGCCTGTCGCTGTAGTACCGGTGCTTACCTCGTCAACGTGCGCTTCATGGAATCCCTCAGAAGGATTCAGCCTGCTGCATCGAACAACGGTCTCCAGTGGGTCAATATCTTCGTGATACATCACCCAGCCAAAGTGTTCTTTCGGTCTTCCACTTCCTCCACCAGACCTATTGTCGCGGTTGCTGAAAGCTTGTCGGACTTTCCATTCGCCTTTTCTGGCCGCGGCACGGTACGAGTACTCTCTCTGGATGATCGTGCCCCCGCGGGCTTTAGGGTCTTGCTTTGAAACAGTGGTTCGCGTAAGCTTCTTAGCTGTAGAACCCGCAACCACTGTTTGCAATTGTCCCCAACGTAATAGTCCTGAATGGATGGTGAAGCTGGAGAATCTAGAATCAAGGAGACCTTGCGAGTTGCGGAGAGGCTTTGAGATGACAATGTTCCTTTGTGAGGCATTCAAATGATTGAAGAGGCGGTACTTTTGCCCCAAGGAAGGATACTTGCCTTTGTTTTCCACGTTGACGCCGGGGGGAGTCTCACCAGTGAGTGTGGTTGACTCGCCATCTTTCTCACGTCTCCACTGCTCCCAGCGCTCGAATGCTCTCTCGACAGTTGCCTCTAGCTCTGATAGCCCTACTTCATCGGCATGCCTTTCTCCGGCTTCGAAGATCAATGTCTCCCACTCCCTGAACCGTTTCAAGATCATGTCTCCGATATTTTTCCACTCCGTTTCATGCTCCGTCAACTTTCCCTGGTATTGAGCCTCCTCAGAAGGCTTAGACCGACCCACTTTTGAGCGGAGACTCTTGACACAGTTGCCTTCATACCTCCACCTTTTCATCCATGGTAATACTCCTCTCTCCTCCCGCCGCTCCTCCATCTCACCTATTAATCCTGCGGTCGTGACCAGCACAATGCGCACGAGGTCCGGCGTCTTTTCTCCAGGCTCGGGATACAACCCATACTTTGATCTTTCGCCCCACGGTAGTCTTCCGGTGTCCTCCTGCACAGCCCAAGCATCCACAAGGGTAGACGTGGGGTCGAGGACAACATAGCCGCCGTATTGGTGGAACCAGGGTCCAAAGTCGCGGAAGTGAGATTGGACACTCAGAAGGATGCCGTAGTCACTCTCTAGCATCTTACCAATAGTGTCTATAGTGGTCGTTGATGACAATCGGCTTGAGAAATCTAGGTGCGGAAGCCGTGATCCTGGCATGATGAACTTGGTACCCTTTGGGGCGGGATGCGTGGGGAATTCGAGAGCTTTCACCACATTTGCATCGTACGTGGATGATAGGAATGCATTGGCATGATCAGGGGAGTGTGAGAGGTATATTTCGAGTTTGACGTTTGATTTAAGGTGCGGGGCCATTCGGGCAACTAAGATGGCAAAAAATCTTGAAGCTTGAAAATTAGGGGAACCGACGTATTCTATGATGTATCTGAGGGTTGAATGTCGATAAAGGAACTTGCCATTGAAAAAATCAGTGTATGAATGGACTTCGAACGGAGGTCATATTTGCCTGCTTAGTCAGACCGCTGGTTCCTCTTTAGCCCCTTTTTAGGTTAGCCCTACGACGACTAATCTACACTACCAACCGAGTTCAAAAGGTGATATACTCCCCGTCCTCCTGAGTCACTTACCTAGTCGGCAACAGATGCTCAAATAATGTCTCGGCTTGCTGAAGGAGAGAAAGAACCCCTCTCTCGCGATGGCAGCTGGAGTATTCTAGACTTGCTAGGCTATGAACGAACGGACTGGGAATGAGACCAGGTATGGTGGCGTTGTTCAACACCGTATGGCCATGTTGACATACTCAATCATCCAAGTTGGGTATCTTTCCAAACGCATAAAAGACGTCGATGTCTCAAGAAACATAGGCCATCTTTAGTCTCCACCACTTTTCCCAAAATCTCTAAAGTAAAACACACCACAGCAACCACCACTACTACCATCAGCCCTCCCACCCCCCAGCCCACCTCACACCCTCCCGCTCCACTCGTACTCGTCACCACCACCACCCTCGCCACACTACTCGTCACCGTAATCCCCACCATCTCCAACCCCCCCGTAATCCTCACCGGCTCAAAATCCATCACCGCATACGGCCACCGCGACCCATTCCCCATCCCCCCACCCGTCATCCCCACCTTCCACGTCGACGTAAACGCCGACGACGAACTCACCTGCCCCGGCGGCTCAAACAGTGTGATATTGCACGCCGCCGACGTGCTGCCGTACAGCGAGCACGTCATGATATTCCCCAGCGCGTTCGTCGTGTGCGCGTACGTCGACGGGCCCTGCGTGACGATTTCCGGGATCGGGACGGTGCTGGTCTCGAAGCTTGTCGCGGCCCCGGACACGCCTGTGTGGATCTGCGGGGGGTAGGCGAAGGTGGAGGTGAGGAGGTAGGTTGTGGCGGTGGGATCGAGGGCGAGGATGGAGCCGCCGTAGAGGGTTTGCGGCCAGGGGCGCTGGGCGTCGGGGTGCGGTAGGCCGAAGATGGGGATGGTGGTGGCTTGCTGGGCGGCGGCGAGGGAGAGGGCATAGAAGATGCGCAGCAGGGGTGGTGGGAGCATTGTGTGGGAGTGGTGAAGGGGGCTTGGGGGTTGCTTGTTATTGGAGCGGGAGGGTCTAGGGAGTTAATGGGGCGAGATTGGGCTAATAAGTAGGAATATAGGTGCTTCACCGGATTTCTATTGCGTTCTTGGCAATATGGGAAGATTTGCTTGTGGGTGTTTAGGTGTCACTCTACGTTGGCATGTTGGTGTCGGGGAAGCTAGATCTTTGACAAGGGGGTAGGTGTCTTTGACGACGAAAGGTGACAAGCGAAGGAATAATGGTTAAGCGAGCGCACAAGCTGTTCACATTGGCTAGATAGACCTTTCTATAGTTGTTTCATGTCTTACTTTTGAGATGAGACTAATTGATAGACTTTGCACAGTGTGAGCGAGCGGGGTGAGGCAGGGACCAGCTTTGAATCCCCTCTTGATGCACGCTAGTGAGCTAAATGAGGGGTTTTCTAATACAACGGTAATGGAAGGATTTCTGGTTCTGCGCTCGGTATTCTTTCATGTGCTCAAACAATTGACTATCCGCCGCCTCCACTCAGATTAAAGCGCCAGTGATAAATTGGACCTTGCCAATAACGAGCCTGCGCGGTCGGAGTTCCGAGAATGGAAGCGCTCAAGTGTTTCAGAGAGGCGGTTATTTAAATGAACGTTAACATATTTGGACGGTGTATCTCGACTCGCCGAAACGTTCGAGTCATCCCCGCGGGCTACGTGGAATCTAGTTGAACCTGGATGTAAAGGCGGTAACGCGCGGTCGAATCCCTCCAGCACATGCTGCTTCCGAAGCTCATTGAACAAGCACTTCCAGTCATGCACTTGTTTGATATGCTCAAAGACGTGATAGTGGTTAGGGAATCCGCTGTCACACGCAGACCTTGGGCAATCTTTGGACAAAGAAGAAAAGGCTCCAAAAAGCGCTCATGCATGTCGTGTCTCCTAACGTCGAAGAGAGCTATGAGTTCATCCGTCCTTCTGGCGGTTAGAGTCCCATTGCGTCATGTTGACCCCTTGTCTGAAGTGTGCAGCGATATGACGTGCCCGAAGAGCCCAGGTGACCAGCTCTTCCCCACAGAATCCACAGGTCCAGGTCTGCTCGGAGTCATCTATGTCGACTTTTAAGTAACTAGCAGGTGCTTCATACAATTTTCTGCCGTGGACGTTCTGGATGTGCTGCGCAAGGTGATCCTTCCGATAGAATGTGCGGTCTTCTTCTGATGCTTCGAAGCACTTGGCCAACTCAGGGTGGGCTGTTCGGCAGTGTTCATGGTCTGGGTCCAGCTTTAGACATATAACGCATGTTACCACCCCTGTAAAATGTTTGAAGTTGGTAGTGCATATCCATTTCCATCTCGGAAGATGTTGGGTCTCCTCATGCCTCTTCCATGTTTTCTCGCTCAAAATTTTAGAGCAGAACGTGCACTGAAACCGTCCAGGGATTACGTCTTGAGACTCGTCTTGCCTTCTTAGAGTTGCCCTTGAGTACTTCTTGCTCCCACGGTTCTTTGAGATTTTCCATACTGCATCCTTCGATTGAGAAAACGCAGATCTGGCACTTTCGACTGAGCTTGAGCTGTTTCGAGCAGACGAAGCCCGAGGGTAAGGGCTCTTGGTGGCTCCGAATCTGTCGGTCCCAAAGGACATGGTGAAGGAGTCGTTCCCAGATGCGAAACGCCTAGCTGCGTCTGCAACCTCCTCGTCTTCCGACGAAGAGTTAAGCCAGTCTTCGATAGGGTTCAAGCGGCGCTTCCGGATATTGGTGAACCAGGTATGTACTTGACTCTCTCGAAGACCAGCACGTGCTGCAAGGACTGCTTTGTCATCAGCTGAGGGTCAAGGATCATCCATCTGTGCTCTGAGCCATCGCTCTAATATAGCAATCGACTTTAACGAGAATTTGCAGCGTGGGTATTGTTGATGTCGTTTTGGAACCTTCACACTTAACAGCTCAGGTTTGGTACTTCTTTTAGTACTTCTTCTGCTGTCTGCAACACAGTGTGTCAGTTTGAAATTCTGGTTCATGCATTTTCATTTAGTGACGAGATTAGTAACATCCCGCGGCGTTTTCTAGCTCAGAACCCTGCTGCAGAGGCTTGGTGCTCAAGCTTTGCACTACTTCAGGCGACCAAGGATCAGTCGAAGTGAAAGTATCCCAGTTCCCTGATCTACCCTCAGGCCCGGCATTGTTGACAGTTTCCATCGTGTCGTCGTCACGAACATCTAGCCGTTCATGATTGGGAGGAATTGCTGAGGCTGGAAGCTCTGCGGGCTGCATATCGAGTGCCAAGTCCTTCAGAGCCACAGCAGAAATCTGAGGCCAACGAGCCCAAATATCCTGATCAATAGGCTCTTGCGTTTCGAGAGACGAAGCCTAGCTGCAGTCAGCGTACCGTCTGGTCATCAAGAGAGTAGTCATATTACCCAGTCCCACTCGTTACTAGGATCCGAACTGGGAATGCTGAGATCATTCTCGTAGAACGGGGCATAGTCGTCGAAGCCTAGAGTCTCGGAAATACCATCACCAATGCCGGCAAAAGCAATGGACTCGTAGTACGAGGCTTGGTGTTGTAGAGCTGCAGACATGTTGAATCAAGTCTGGAACTTCCAGAGCCTCTAAATGAATATAGGATGAATGGGGGACAGGGTGAATGAGAACCTTGGTTGGAGTAAGAAGGACAAGAATTGAAAGCAAGAGAATATCAGATGTTACCCTTGTTGTGAAAAACACGGTGCATACTCATTGTGATTCAAAGTCTGGGAGGGAGGTGATTTTTCTAGTGCCCTCGGCTGGTGACCTTGAGGGCGAAGTTGAGCTGCGGCGTGGTCCTTGCACTAATGCAGCAGCTAGCCCACCAATCAGAGCGCCTAAATGTGGTTCTAGTATTAGTTTACGAATTTGCCTTTCTCAACCTAGCATTTCACGTTAGACATGGAGAGATGGCACTCCTAGCAAGTATTTGGCTATGTGGAAACTTGCTGAAGCACTTCAAGCAGTGGCTGACAGGTATGCACAATCGGGACCGCACACAAAACTCAAGTACGTGAACACGATGAGAGCGTTAAGAATGGATTGAATTACTACCTAATAAGTGCCGAGTCTCCCCTCGACCCTATGTCCCCCCACCCTATTCAGCACTCTCCGAATCCCCATTCTTTAAACGCCATTGCGGCACCATTTTGTGTCCATGAAACCCGACGCCAAAGGAAAGCAGAAAAGCGCCAAAAAGCTCCCCCAATGCGATGCAAATATTAACAAGTAGGTTTGTGAAAGCAGTCGTTTAATTTCCAGAGCAGATCTCAGTACCCGACAGCGCTGTAATGAGATTGCCGCATCCCAGGCTGCTGCTGGTACAGGCTGCTCGCGTACTCGGAGTCCTGGTACACGGTGGCTCTGCGGTCTTCTTCGGGGAGGAGTTCCTTGACTTCCCAGTTGTGCTGCTTGATGCCGACGCTGAATTCGAGATCTTCGCGGGTGACGGAGTCCCAGTACTGCGGTATCAAATTAGCAAGTAAGTTCCCATCGGGGGAAAGGGGGAAATGACGAACCTTGTAGACCATCATGACGCCGAGGAGGTTGCAGATAGTGGCAAAGAAAAGGCCGTCGAGGTAGTGCTGCACGTGATCGCAGATGGTGTCGCTAAAGACATAGAGGATAACCTGGCCAATGACAAAGAAAAAGACACCGAAAATAATATCGCCCAACGGCCAGAGGTCCTGCAGGGTGTTGACCACGAGAATGACCTGCGTCACGACGTAGACGAACAGGAAGATGGCGTTGATGATATATAGGGTGACGAATAATGCGGCAGTCTTTGTCGGTCCGAGGCCTGCCCATCCTTTGAATGTCAAGAGGGAGATGGCGCCCACAATAATGAACCAGGCTAGGGAAGAGAGTCGGAGGAGCCAAACGGATAGCGTCGTGCCGTCTTCATAGAGCTGAAATCCGACAAAGCCGTTGATCATGAGGCACATGAGTAACGCGGAGGTGAGGCCACTCTGGGCTGCGACAAAGTAAGGATATGAGCCAGAGGCAGGGGGAACTACGCCGGCATCGAGGATGAGCGAGAAGATGGTTAGGATCATATAGATGTAGAAGAAGGATGTGATTTCTTTGCGGCCTGTACACATGAACTGTCAGCTATCTGCGATACTGGCTTGACAGCCTCTCGAGGTTGGGGTTCTGCAGCACCTACCAACGGCAGTGAATTTCGACCGCACATGGATAATCATGACGACGGTCATTGTGAGGGCGAGAATGTGCATAAAGTCGGCAGCGGCTTGGAAAATGATAGTGTTGGCCAGTTCAATGCTGCGCGAGTAGCATGCGGCTTGGATCCCCACGGCGCCCGTCAGGCCGGACGGAGGGCCAACGACGGAGCATAGCGGTATAGAGACCTTGTTGCATATTGTGTGGAAGTCGCCGAAGCCCATTTTGGGAACGGTGATGTGGATGTAGAGGGGTGAGGAGGGTCGGGGGCGGCTGTGCCTCGCGCAAAACAAAGCTCAGCAGCTGCTGAGGCTCGCGAGTCGGTGTCGCCGTTCAGTATGCCGTAGGGGTTTAGAGCGACCTGGTGATAGAATATAGAGCGATGGTGGGACAGCGAGTGGCGGCGGTGGTGGGAGCGAGAGCGAGAGTGGTGGTCGTCGAGGTGGTGGGTGAGGAATGCAGGTGTTGTCTTCAGGGATGGCGCTAAGCAATTCGCTGCAGGGCCGTCGTCGGTGCAACCGTGGGCACCGGCATCCCTAGCAAACCTCAAACACCTTACATCTGTCTCCACATGCATGTTCCAACCTCAGCAGCAGATCTATAGCCTTCTGCTTGCTCTATACCTTCAAGATATCTATTATCTCTTCTTCCTGAGGTCGGGAGCAGCGGTTCTCCTCACGCCACCTAAATCTATTTATATCCTGCAAATCCTTCCCCCGCCGAGGTACCGATCCGGACGCATCGTTAGAACGGGGGGCCTAGGGGCCCAATCTTTAAGCAATTGCACGTACAGAGGGTTGGCTAGTCTATAGATCAAGAATATGCTTGCGTATTGCATAGCTTAAGCGATATTTCTCCAGTATCTATAAGCAAGCATAACTTACAAGACTTAATGAATACATATTTCAGGGTGACGCATTTTAACAAGCGTTAACGTATGTAATGAGATGGATTTGCTAGTCTACTAGAGCATACCTGCTGTTTACCCCGATAGACAAGTCACGCAATACCTTGATGAATCATACATACGATAGCCAGCAATTATTCGCACATCGTGCTGCCTAACCTTCCATATCATCTGCACAAAAGGCCCCGAAACCTCCAACCCCATCGCTCGACTCAATCGCTAGTCAAGTCAATCGTTTCAATCTCTGGTTCTGCCTTGCGTGCTCGCCTTTTCGTGGTCACAGGCAAATCGGGAAGCTCCTGAAATGCATCCGTGGTCATAACGGCGATCTCTGGTACGAGAGCTTGTGCGGAAGTATGGGGCTTTTCGGTCGCAGAGACACTATTTCCGAATCGAGCCAGCCGTGCTGCCCGAATTCGCTCAGCATTTTTCTCAGGGTCCACTTCTGCTGCTGGTACTGGCGTTCTGGCCGCTATCGGGGAAGACTGGTCTACCATTTGCTGGAAGAGAATTTTGAGATCTTCCATACTCGTCAGACTGCTCTCCTGGCGTTCTTGAGGAGCAGCGAAAGTGTTCACGAATGCCTGTGTGCTAGGAAGACGGCCGTTCGAAGTTGTGGAAATGGACTCATGCGTGCTGTGAAATGTGTCGAAGGTCGGGCGACTGTCTCGAGGCTTTGCAGGACTTGGCTTCGGTTGTGACAAACGTGCTCTAGCAGCTGCCACAGACGGTAGCCCTTGTATCGCTTTAAGAACATCCGCTCGCGAGGCCGCCGAGCTCCGTGCCTGTGGGGTTTTGTTGACATCGGCGATATCAAAGCTCCAAGATGTACCAGAGCGAATTTCGTCTTTGACAGCTGTGAGGCCTCTAGAAGGAAGGATTGATTCCTGGGGGCTTCCGGCAATTAACGCCAGACGATTCGATATCACTCCTGGCGAGTGCGGGCTCACAAATAGACTGGGAGAGGACGGCGGTTCGGGCGAGATTTGAGCGTTTGCTTTGCCCGCATACTTGGATTTGATGGTGTGGATGGAAGGAGACCTATGACTCGAAATACTACTCGATGGGGGTTCATGTTTTCTTCTAGGGTTGTTGTGGAATGTGGGATTTCTTGGAGTTGGTTGTTTTCTCTGCTCTTGTAGACTGAGTCGTATAGCTTCCCGGAGCTGCTCATCCTCGCTTTCACTGTCTTCCGAGTCGAGCAAGTCAATCACGTCGGTCGTAGCACTCCTCGCCGCTGCGGTCACCACTGGTAGGTGGTTCGACGACGCAGATGTCGAAGGTATGGCGAACGGTGAAACGGTGTCTGTGGGTATTCGAAACTGTGGGCGATGCTCCAGTAGGCTCGAAGAAGTCGGCTCGTTCGTTGGGGGGATACGGCTGTCTTCTTCAGCAGCCTTCTTCGTCGCTTTGCTCTTGCGTTTCTTTGGGGACACGTGAGGTTGGGCTTCGATGCCATCTTCTCCTTCTTGAGCATCCGTCGCCCTCTTCCGTTTCTTCGCAGGTGTCTTCGCTGGTAGATTTAGCACCTCATCTGGCAACGCTCGACGAAGCATGCAATCCAGTATCTCGCACTCGACGCGGTGATCAGCTTCAAATTCATCCTCTCTCTTGCCAGTCCAATAGCGATCGTGAAACCTGTCTTGACCGAGCGATGATAGATCGAAGGGCGAAAAGGATAGCTTGCTTTCGAACGACGGGAGAACCTCATCTTCACCCGTTTCCGAAGGTTTAGGTGCTCTACGTTTAGTGAGCCTCACCGCATGTGGGTTGGATCGTGCAGTCGACATTGAGAGGAACCGAGTTAGCAGTATTGGCCCTATCCAGTTGAAATAACCCTTGGTCCACAGGTTGAAACGTGTGCTAATGAACTCTCTCAGAGCCTCCTCGTCTAAAGATCTATCCCAGCCATGGCGGAGACATTCAAGATTCGCTATTGCGTCGTTGGTGGAGACTAAGGGATCCCTGTAATTTTTTACGTGCTTTAACTTCGGATAGTCGTTGCGAACAATAACGTTGCTGGTTGCCTTAGCCTTCGCGAGGAATTGTATTAGGGCGTGTCTCCAGTCTCCCAGGTCGGTCTCCGACTTGCAGGCATACAGCGTTCTTGCAAGGCCATGCTTGATCATCTTCATTGCAGTGTTGCGACCGCAATTTCTCAGGCCTTCGCGATCGTAGTCTCCGCCACAGACCACGGCGAAGAGAACGATATCCTCTCTACTGAGCTGTAGTGCTTGGAGGTGTTTCAGGCGAATTACTCGCACGTGAGTGTTGCTCTTCTTGGTCCCTGTCTTTGATCGATTCGTCTTCTCTCGTTTCTTCTTGGGCTCTCGGTAGTCTCGTATGAGAAAGTCGCATCCGAACATCAAGGCGTCGGCATCCTCACTCCAGACGGCATCCACGACGCCAAGCTGCTGGAGGCGAACACACTCCGCTTCTGCTTCGGCGGGCGCACGATAGTGGGATATGCGCAAGACATCCAGAAGTTGCTCAGTGAGTTCTCTCGATTTGTAGTCGATTCTGCCTGCTGTTTTGCCGTTCTTCCAGGGACGGCGTGAACCGTCGAAGACGAACAAAAGCTGGATATTCTGCTTCAGAAGGCGAGCTATTCTCCAGAACATTTGCTTCTCGATGCCTTGGAATGCTTGCTCGCCAGACTTCTCCCGGATGGCCTTGACCTGGTGCTCATTCAGGTTGTTGAATCGCCAGCCAGCTTCATCCACAGCAATGCGCAAAGGCCGTCCTGTTTTGTGATAGTGCTCGGTGGCCAGCTGGGCAGTCTCTACAATGTCGCCGTCTCCGAGAAGTTCCCAGAGCCTGTGAGTGGTCAGTACGCTATCTCCTCACCAAAGCATGGTGACTCTTCAGTCACTGCCTGTGGGACGAGGCCTTGTTAGTTGTCGGGTGACCTATGGACAAGCACTAGACGTAGCCTTTTGAGGTAGCTTGACGAGTTCATAGCTTGCTCAAAATGATGAGCTCGTCTGTCGTTGAAATGTTTGACAGAGTATCCAAACACTCCAAATAGCGACAGGAAAAGGTAAGCTGCCATCTCCTGGTTTGGAATAGGCGTGGACGAGGCATTGTAGAGTCAAGCAAGGTGGGGTGAAATGGAACGTACTCTGGGAGCCCCATCGCGACACCGCTGTTCTAGACGGCGCGCTGCGAGGTTCGAACTTCTTCAAGTTGCTCTATATCGAGCGGCGATCGGTGGCGAAGAACAAGCGGAGGATTAGCGGAGGATTAGGACCGACGACGATGGGACTCGTTGGTGGTTGAGGTGCGGAGCTTGGGCGTTAGTGAAAGGGGACCTCGGGAAGCGACGCGAAACACGTCTCCGCGAAAAGAACGCGCTTCCCGTGAGCAGGGACATTGTGTCACTCTTCCGTTTAGAGAACTCTGAAACTCGACCACTTCCAAATTCTCACTGTTGGAGTATATAACGTCGCTTATTTTCCGGTCCCCCTAATCTTAGGCGGGGCGTGCTTCTTCATCCAACACTCACCCATGATTCTTTCCAGATCGATCTAGAAAGGCTAAAAGTTCGGCTAGCTTCCGATGGGGGACCCGCAACGTGGTCAGGAGAAGTCATCACGGATCCATGGGGGACGCTGGTCAAGCCTTATGTTGCCTGCGGCTCTCGCTCCGTGAGATACCAGAGGGAAGAGTTCGAGGAGACCAACAGCAACGAGCCACGTGGGCGCTCGCGATGCATCAAAGAGTATCTGCGGCCTTCATGGATAATCCCTCCCGCAGGACTAATCAGGTACAAGATCAACGACTGACGACGTCGGCAACTTGCAGCATGTCGCCAATGGTGTCGCATAGTCGACCACAGTTCCGGGAACTCAGCTCTCCATATGGGCGGCGCTGTGATTCGGCAAAGGAGGCGATCGGCGGTACACATTTCGCAGAAGGGACACACTGAAGACGCCAGGCGCTTGGAGATGGGCAGGCAGAGCAGATCTAGAGATGTGCAGGACCATGAAGTGGGGTTCGATAGGCTATATCAGAGGCTATATAGTTGCACAGACTTAAGCTCTGTGGAATGCAAGAGAGACGTCTGACAGGTGCCGGGAGCATCAAACACGGTCGTGACATCTCTGACACGGTGACAGGCCAACAGGGTCCAGCGCGAGGTGCGGCAACGGTGCCATACAGTTCCATGGTACTCCGGAGGGGAAGTGGTTCGACGACATCTGGTTCTGGGTCCTCAGCCCAGTGAATTTGAGGATAACTTTGTGCTTCAGCTTTCTGCTTCTCCGCAAACCCGACAAGGCGCAGATGCAGAGCGTGCCTCCCAGGTTCTAGCGGGCGGGAATTAGATCACGAGCGGCTGGATCGGCCAAGCACATCTCCAGCTGGCGACGCTGGTCGATGTGGAGCTGATGAATTGCGCTAACGCCCTCCCGTCGTCTGAAACTCCTTGCGACTTCATCTGTTCATCGACAATCTGCATTCTTCCCCCAGCGCCCCTCGTCATCCCCAGAGTGCCTGGCGCACTGTCGACCAAGCATCCAGACGATTGCGAACCACCCCCGTCGGCCAGCTCAATGGTTCGCACCGCTCGGTGATCTGGCTGCTGCGTGCCTATGCGACCCCTGATACTGCGCTCGGCCCGCCTCACCACCTGCCAACTCCTCCACTACGCACGACAGCGGTCAGCGACCTCCAGGACGACAATATAGACATCAGCCCGCGCAATGTCTCTGAATGGGCTCGATGGCGCACCCGTTGCGGAGGCATATGCGTCTGCCCTGGCCGAGGCTGGAGGATGGTCAGTTCGCTCCGCTCTCCCTTACCGTTCGACGAATTGGAAAGATCTGCTGCTAACGACGCCGCATTCGCAGGTTCCTCCTCAAATACGCGTCCCGCGATGCCATAGAAATCCTCACTCGTGGCACCGGCGGCCTTGTCGAAGCTCGAGGAGCCATCGCCCAGTATGAAGACAAATCACCGCTCTACGGCTTCCTGCTGTACCGGCGGCGGAAAGTTCTGATAAAGTACACTCCGGAGGGGACGTCTCGGCTTCTGCAGGGTAAGGCGCTCTCAGCCACAGCTCTGAAGAACATATCTAACAGTTATAGCACGTGTGACTGTCCACTTCCAGGCCGTAACGGAAAAGTTCTCCCCCCACGACACCATCCTCCCAATCACCAGCGCCGAGGACCTCAGCGATGCCGCCCTATCTGCAGCTTGCTCCCTCCATACCGCCGCGCCTTCAAGTTCTTCGTCCAGTAGCTCCTCCCGGAGGCGGAAATTAGATGAGATTACTGAGGACGCCGAGGAAGGGCAGGCGACCGCCGATGACACTTCCTCCATGACACGACCGATGACCGCAGCCTCCACCATACCTACCATCGTAGAGCCGTCGAGCCCAAACACCAGGACCGAGGCGAAATCAGAGGCATCTGAGCAGTCCACTGTGCGAGGATCTATGGACAGGAGGCCAACAACGCCTCGAGCCAAGACGTCTGTGTCTCAAATTAGTGTGGACGCTGTCTTGGAGTCAGCAAACAGCCCAACGCCAGACCAAGCTACTGCGGATTATGTGGCCAGCCTCAGGAACTACGAGAACCATTTTGACCACAGCTACGAGGCTCGACTTTCGTCGCAGACAGCGCGTCCAAGCACCTCTGAGCTCTACGACTACCTATACAAGCCCAAGGTCAAGCTAGGTCCACGCCCACGCCCGTCGGTAGATGCTGGCAAACGTCCCCATACTTCAGGAACAGGCTCGAAAGAAGACGCTAGACCTGTGTCGCAACTCCCACCCGGCCTACGCATAGCCCAGAGGAAAACAGATCCCAGGCGGCCAAAATCGCGAGACTCTAGCATCGTCCCTAGCATCGCCTTCCCACCACCACCGCCAATTCCACATATCCCTGAACTCTCGTTGATCACGCCAATGCGACCTGGATCCAGCCCCGCCAGTATCCGGTCTCTACCTGCTAGGACCCCGGGAATGACACCGGAGAAACAACGGTTGATGAAAGCTCTAGAATTAAGGAAAAAGCAGATGAACTCTCGGAAAGCTAAGGAAGCTAATGAGGCCGACAAAGCCAGGGACGCCGCTCTGACCCCGGCCGCCGTCGTTGCGGAAGTCTCTCCGCCCGCTGAGCTGGAGCAGGCCGAAAAGCCCCTAGCTGTGGAACATGAACCCGAGAAGATCGAGCCAAGTCCTGCCACGGAAGAATTGCCTGAGCTAAAGTCTGTTTCGAATACTCATGATTCGTCGTCAACTGTTACGGAACCTCCGAAGACGGACTCTGCAGTGGAGGTTTTGGAAGACGATCATCCCGAATCCGAAGACTTACAATCGGCATCTGCCTCGTCACCAACGTCCGCACAGACACAAGGCTCCTCCGAGTCACCATCTACTCGCCCCTCATCGGTATCAGAGGAAGATGACCACATCGATCATGACCAAGAGACAAAGCCTGACTTGCACGTGAAGTCAACCAACTTTGGGGTCGATGGACAAGCTGATATCCCCAACTGCCAGGATACGCCCGTGGAAGAGTCCGTGGAAAGCTCTCCTACTGTTGTCCCAGAGGATAATTCTCCGGTGCCGTCAATTGAAGTCATTGCGCCTGCAACCACTCGATCAGAAAATGGCCGGGACAAAGTGGAGCCAAATCCCCCACATGTCTCCGAGACGGAAGAAACAGTGCCGTCTCAACCATCACCATCACCGACGCCCGCAGATCTCAAAAGGAGAAGTACTGTCGAAGTTCGCCAAAAACGTCGCGCCCTCGTGGAACCCATTCGCATCGATCTCACCACTGCCGATGCCTCCGACACCGAGTATCTCTCAGATGACTCGTTCATGGAGGAGCTACAAAGTGCAAAATTCGAGCAAGCCCAACCCATTTCCGTCTCCAAATCTCCCATTAGCCCATTATTTCCCCGCAAATTTTCAAATCAATCAGTCGTTTCTATTCCAGAGCGATCATCTTCGAGTCACTTTCTTCCAGGAGAGCGGAGATCGCCCGAGGTCTTTGGTGGTGATCGTACATCTTCCGGCTCCTGGTTAACAAAACCCAACCAGGAAAACCTCACAGTTGCCAAGAAGATCAATGTGTCATCCGGTATCTCTCAGAGGATCAAGGCCCTTGCTGAGAAATCGAATCGAGAATCTACAGCATCCGTAAGTCCCGTTACGCCCCCAGAAGCGTCAAGTTCGATTGTCGCACAGCGAAAATCATCTTTCCGTACACCACCTGCATCTACTGGCCCTTCACCCGTTTTACAACACACAAAGCGTTTCAGCAGACAGTCTTTTGCTTCATTTACCAATCCTTCGCCTAACCGACAATCATTCATACAGCCCCCGGAAACCACCAACCCGATGTACAATGTACAACAAATCGACAAGCCGGAATCCGTTCAAGTTACTGCTCGCATTATCCGCGATCCTCGGACAGAAAAGCCGAACTTGACAATGCCGACTCAAGATTCGCCGCTCGAGCTTCATCAGAGTCCCCTCATCATCGATCACCAAAAAGCTCAGAAGGTGTTGATACCGGTGTCAAGCTCAAGGATCAGCCTTGCGAGACCAGAGCCTGCATCCCCGGAACCTCCTGGCTCTCCGCAATCCAAGGAGGCTAGCTCTTCGGGACTTCCGCGCTCGTCTTCTGAGAGCAGTTGGCGGTCTCTAGGACGGCGTATGAGCGAAGCCAAGCCTCCGCCTACTGCTGTATCCGTCCGCAGTCAGTCTGCAGCCAGTTTGGAAAGCTTTGACGAGAAGAAAGACGACAAGAAAGACAGCAAAAGGGACTCAAGGACGAGCCGCCTCTTCAAAAGGATGTCATCATCAATGTCCATTTCTTCAGCTTCCCGGAAGAACCTGGCGTCGCTGAGTCCTACTGTGCATGAAGAGGATCATGAGGCCAATTTACCATCACTTCGGGAACCGCCACCAGCTGTGCAGGTGGGCGACTTAAATATACAGTTCCCAGACACACTCGTGAGTTAATATTCTGTCAACCTGAATGAAGTTTGCTAACCTAAAGATAGCTCTGGAAGCGACGATGGGTAGAGATTGATGGGTCGGGCAACATAGTCTTGACCCTTTCCAAAGCAAATGACGTGAGTATCCCGTAACCCACCAAAAGTTTCCAAAATTGACCTCTTTTCTAGCATCCTCGTGGCATCGTAAAGCGATTCCATCTCACTGAATTCCGCACCCCTTATTCACCCGACCAGGACGCGCAAGAACTCCCAAATAGTAGGCTACCCCTCTACCATCTTCGCGAGGCACAAAATCTAAATCGAACAGGCGTTATCCTAGACTTTCTCGATGGCCGAACGCTGCAGTGCGCTTGCGAGACCTACGTGTCCCAGGTGCATGTTCTTCAAAGTATGTAGCAACCCTCCCCAGTCCTTCATCCCTGCTAACAAGCATCTCCAGTTCTGAGAGAAGCACACGAAGCCTGGATGGCCTACGGACAATAATCCACCTTTCCTTCACGCACACGCAACTTCCTTACCCCTAAGTCATGTAATTGACAGCGTCTTCTCCCTCCATTTTCTCTTTTGCTTTCGCCACTTCAACATACCCCGCCACTTTCCGGCTTTCTTTCTCTTTCGCTGTGAGATATCAGGCAGATGTTTGCTAGCACGACCGTACGATACTGGGCACCCCGTTTCTCTTTTGTTTGGTTTAGAGTTTATAATGGTTTTAAGTTGGTTGGGCTTGGTCCGTGGAATGGATTTTAGTCTGGAGGGCACAAAAATGTGGTTTTTATTCTGTTTCGATTCTGCCTTGCTGAGAGGAATGGCGTTTCTTCTACGCTGGGCCCGGTTTTCTATGAAGGGCTCTGATGGGATGTGGGCTTCTTGCTGATGGTGGTGGTTGTTTTTTCAGCGAACTGCATACCAGGGGGAGGCGGGGAAGAGTGGATATTATGAGTGAGCGCACAGCTGGAGCCGTGCAAGCAGGCGCTTTCTCGCTTCGAGTGTAAAAATATAATTATAGTGAAGAGCCTAGAGCGATTGGTTAATACTTGTGGCGGTTCTTCGGAGAGCATGTGATTCTTTGCTATGCACTAGGATACGACTTTGGGCACGACGGCGTTTGCTCTCGTTCAGAAATATGATAATGTGCTGAGACACCACAAACAGCGGCCAAGCAGGCCGACTGTAGGCGCTTGAAAACTCCCCGATTCATACCCTCAGCGCCTTGCAGTATTATCAGAAGTTTCATAATTGGTTGAAGCACCTCAAACGGTGATGAGCAAGTGTGCTCACTGGATATGCATAAAGTATGATCCTAGCGCCTGATCCCCAAGGCAGAAAAAGCGGAGCTACCATTTCCCTCTCCCCAACCTCCACTCCACTTCAAACCTCAAACCTCAACCCTCAAAGCTCCTCTATCCACCACCCCAATTCCACACAATACACCTTGCCAATCCGGAAATGAGCACTCCCCACCCTGCCCCCCGCGCCCTCAAACCCGCGCCCACACCCGCCCCCTCCTCCAGCACCGCCGGCCCGCCTGCAGCAACAGTCTCCCAACGCGGCGGCGGCACCGCCATGGCTGCAACGCCGGGACTCCGCTACCCCTCGAACAAGAAAACAATCTACGACCGCAACCTAAACCGCAGCAAAAACGCGGAGCTGAGCCGGGCGGCGTTTGCGTACCTGTTTGTCGAGATGATAAGCTATGCGCAGAAGCGGGTGAAGGGGATTGCGGACCTCGAGAGACGGTAAGAATCCCGTAGGAGGGCCTTGAGAAGACCCTTCAAAATTTAGGTGGAAGTTGCTAATATACGGGTGATTACAGGTTAAACCAACAAGGCTACCCCCTCGGCCTCCGCCTCCTCGACCTCCTCCTAACCCGCCTCCCGCCCCCGTCCCTTCGCCCTACGCGCATCCTCCCCCTCCTCCAATTCATCGCGCAAACCCTCTGGCGGCACCTCTTCAACCGGCCCGCCGACGCGCTCGAGAAGAGCGAGTCGGACCCCGCGCAGTACATGCTGTATGACAACGACCCCTTACCGAATACGTATATTTCGCTGCCGAGGGAGATGAGCCAGCTGAACTGCGCGGCGTTTGTGGCGGGGGTTATTGAGGGGGTTTGTGATGGCGCGGGGTTCCCGACGACGGGGGTGAGTGCGCATAGTGTGGGCGAGCAGGAGGGGGGTGGGGGCGTGGAGGGAAGGATGTGGCCGGGGAAGACGGTGTTTTTGATTTGTTTTAGGGGGGAGGTGTTGGAGAGGGAGGAGGTGCTTGGAAGGGGGGGATCGGGTTAGAGAGGGGAGGGGGAGGTTTAGGAGAAAAGGGGGGCATGGGATGGCGTTCTGAGCAGCATTTGTGGGCGTTTGAGGTCTAGAGGTACATTCGCGTGGTGGTGAGTTTGGGGTGGAGTCACAGCTCTTCTTTGGGCTTGGCTGCTTCATCGAACCGCTGAGCTTGCTGACCTGGGTCATGCAAACATAGGTTGTTGAAATAGTAGAGGCGATTTTTCCTGCTTCAATGGGGCAAGCCGCGGGTTCCTCCACGTATCCCGTCAACGGACCGCTAATAGCACCAGCTATTCCTCAACTATCTACTATTGCTGCCCACTGCGCTACCCGCACTTTGACGACCGTCCGCTCTATTTTTCGCATCGAACTCTTGCTTCCTCCTCTGCTCTCCTCTCTACGTCTGATATGTTATACCGCACTACCTTATCACAACAACATAACACCTCGAGCTTGCTTAGGGTCTTTAGAGAGGGACTACGGAGGTGAGGGGACAGAGATGCGGTATGTGTAAAAGAAGGCGTACGCGGGAGGGAGTATTCAGCAGTCTTACACTTAAAAAAAAGACATCGGACAAAGCACCGCAATCTCTTCTATTGATATCTGTCGGTCTAGATATATCATAACACCATAAATGCCAACGCCAGAGCCCCCCTATACACTCTAAACCCCGACCACCCACTCACCCTCGGCCACCCACCCACCCCCTACCACGCCCCCACAATCCCCGCAATCGGAATATCAATCCCCGTCGTATAACTCGCCGTATCACTCAACAAATACACATACGCCCCTCCCAGCTCCTGCGGCATCGCCAACCGCGGCATGCCGCCGTAATACTGCATCTTGAGGTCCCAGTCCGGCGCCTTCTCGACGTAGTACGTCATCGCCGTCTTCACGAAGCCGGGGGAGATGCTGTTGACGCGGATGCCGTGGGCCGCCCACTCCATGGCGAGCGTGTGGGTCATGTTGCGCACGGCGGCTTTGGTGCCGCCGTAGGGGGCCGAGGGGGCGGCGCGGTTGGGGCGGTAGGAGGTCATGGAGGCGGTGAAGACGATGGAGGCGGGGGTGCCGAGGGCGATGCATTTTTTGGCGAAGATTTGGGCGCAGAAGAAGGCGCCGAAGACCTAGGGGGTGGGCATTAGCTAGAGATATTGGGGCTTCGGTTGGTAGGTGGAGGCGGGGGTTTGGGTTGGTTAGGGGGTTACCGGATTGTAGGTTTAGGAGTTGATTGGGTTGGGATGAGGACGATGGGGATTTTGGAGACTCACGTTCAGATTAAACAACTTCTCTACCTCTGCCCTTGTGAAGTCTAGGGCGGGTTGGTGCTTCGTCATGCCTGCGTTCGCTACTAAACCGTCGATTCGGCCCTCGGCCTCTACTATACTATCAATGGCTTTCTGCACGCTCTCTTCGTTTGTGACGTCCATCTGGATGTACTTGAAGTTTGGGTACTTCTTGTGCAGGGCGGCGAAGTCTTCTGAGGGGTCCATGAGATCGAGCGAGTACACCATTTTCGCGCTGTTGGCGAGGCATACTTCTGCAATTCCGAGGCCGATACCCCGGTTGGCACCTGTGATGGCGATGACTTTTGAGGCGAGTGTGATTTGCCAGTTGAAGTTTGCGGGGGGTTGGGTGGTGAGGGGGGTCGTTGTGGAAGAGGGAGCGGCAGCAGAAGACACGCCGGCGCCGTTTTCGTTGGAGCCCATTGTGAGGGTTTAGAGGGGAATCGGTGCTTTCAATGGGAGTGTGAAGACACGAGTCTATAGACTCAGGTTGAGAAGGGAGGGTTTGAGGGAAGATTGATATTTAGACAACAGCTGTGAGATTCAGTAGAGAGGAAGAAGCTGGAGGACAGAGACTCAGACAAACGACAAGCGCAGATAGCAAGAAAGAGAAGCGCAGGACCCTATGATACTTATTCTACACGTCGGAAAGAACGTCGGCACATCTCCCACCGCGAAAGACCCATCTTCCCTGAAAGCTCTCCCCCACGGCACAGCATCACGGTGCGCGTCCATACATGCGGTCCGGAGCCTCTGTGGGTACCTCGGAGCTTCGCGCCGTGGGAGCTACGAGCGACTTTAGTGCTGAGGCCACCTCTACCCGGGGACACCGCTTCGAGGCTCAACAGGTGGTTTCGTTAGGTTGAGAGATTGTGGGGATGGCCCGATTAAAGACGGCCTGGGAGGTTGATTGGGTCGCAGGGTGGCCATATATCTGCCCCGAGACGAGCTTCTGGCCTCGTGCCGAGTCTATCCCCATTCTTTACTACGACTCCACGCCCCTTAGCCTCCCTCCCCATTTTCGCCTCCACAAGTTCCCCAGAAGACTGGAGAAGGTCAGCGCGGGGCCATCACAGGATGTGCTAGGCTACCGACAACCGGTCGCTCGCCATGGCTTCCCTGGCATCTGGGTCAGGACGCTCGTTCTTCGGCGAATTTGTCTCGGCCGCTTTTCGACAGCCAATGCGAATAGCGGCCGTGCATCCTGGTTTTAGGGCAAAAGGCTGGAATTCGACCTTGGACTGCTCGATTCAAGATGCGAGCCCGCGATGCTATATAACCTCTGTTCATTCTGATACTCTCACATCTTCCTGCTTTCCTTGTTCAGTCAGTTCCACGAGTTTTACGCGCTTTTGAGTCTCCTAGTCCAGCTCCTTCCTTGATTTCAATTGCAGATTGTTCTCCTTGTTCGGCCACCTGCCTGCCTCCACTATCATGTCGCTAGATCTCAAGCAAACCCCCGATGCTGAGCAGATCGAGGCGTACGAGCCGTCGATGGACGACGAAGCGCTGAAAGCGGAAGAGAAGGCTCTCGTCCGGAAGATCGATCTGTTCCTCTTACCGACGATATGGCTTATGTATCTCCTGTCCTATATGGACCGTACCAAGTGAGATACCATGTGCTCCCATCAAGGGGTCATCAATTCCACCAACTAATAATCGTCAGTATTGGCAACGCTAAAGTCGCGGGCATGGACGTTGACCTGCATCTCACATCAGGCCAATACTCCATCTCCCTTGTTGTCTTCTTCATCACCTACGTCGTGTTCGAGATCCCGTCCAACCTCATCTTATCAAAGACGAAGCCCTCTATCTATCTCCCGATCATCATGACGCTGTGGGGAGCCGTAACGTGCTGCATGTCTCTCGCACACAGCTATCACGCGCTTCTTTCGTTACGGCTGATAGTCGGTGTTTTGGAAGCTGGGTTCGCGCCTGGTATCCTGCTCATCCTGTCATCGTGGTATAAGAAGGATGAACAGGCCAAGCGTTTCGCTGTCTACATCTCTGCCGCTGTTCTCTCAGGAGCATTCGGCGGCATCCTCGCTGGTGCTATCACAGGCGGCCTCGACGGTGTCCGCGGGTTAGAAGGGTGGCGATGGCTCTTCGTAAGTTTCCCCTCTCCATTCCAACCACCATGACTAACATTCTCAAGATCGTCGAAGGTGCCGCAACCGCCTTCTGGGCCATCTGCTCGCACTTTATCCTCCTCGACTTCCCGGCCAACACCGCCCGCCTGACCCCCCGTGAACGGGAACTCGCCATCAGCCGGCTCGCCGCCGACGAAGTGACCTCGCGCACAGAAGACAACCCCCGCCTCACCTCCCTCCAAGCCCTCGCCATGGCCCTCAGCAACTGGAGGACCTGGCTGCTAACCGCCGGGTACATGGTCATCGTCGGCTCCTCCACCCTCTCCTACTTCTACCCAACACTAGTCAAGGGGCTCGGCTACACCAGCCACATGGCCCAATACATGGTACGCATCCTCCCCTCCCACGACTTCTACCACTCGCATCAAACTCCCATGTCAACGACAACACTAACCCAACCACCCCCCAGGTCGTCCCCATCTACGCCGTCGCCTTCCTCGCCGTCGGCATAACCGGCTACTTCATGGACAAACACCCCACCCAGCGCGGCATCGTCATCGCCGCCTGGCTGACCCTCTCCATGATCTGCAGCATCCTCGTCTGCACCATCTACAACTTCACCGCGCGCTACGTGCTGCTGGTCTTCATGGCCGCCGGGCTGTGGGCCTCCAACGGGCTCGCGCTGAGCTACAGCGCCTCGACGTTCGGGTCCATGCCGCAGGAGGTGCGCGCGGTCAGTCTGGCGTTTGTGAATGCGATGGGGAATCTTGCGCAGATTTATGGCGCGTATCTGTTTCCGAAGGAGGATGCGCCGAAGTATTTGCTCGGGTTTGGGGTTATTAGTGGGATGTGTGCGTTTGGGGTGGGGGTTTATGTGGTGTCGCATGTGGTTATTAGGAGATATCCGTCGAAGTGAGATGGACGAGGGGTTGTTGCGCTTTTGGGGGCGGGTGGGGTTGTATATAGATCTGACTGTGGGGTGTGTGGTATATACGGGCTTGAGCGGGAGTTTGTGGAGTGAGCGATGATAATGAAGTTATGCATTCTTACGGCTGTGGGTTGATCTTGCGGTGACCTTTGATAAGAGGACCACTACTCTTATTAATGGCTCTAATCTTTTATGCTTGAGCTCCTCGCTGCGTTCACTCTCAGTTTTCTCGGCTGGAGCTCTTCTCTGCTACTCTTCTACTACCTAACATATCACACCTCTCATCGCCTCAACCCCGGCCAAGCTTCACGTCCCAAGGATCCTAATTACTTTCCCTATTCCTAGCGACATCATTTTACCTCCCAGTAACTAAGACTGTGGTTTTTGAATGCTGTGATTAGGTTACGGTTCAATGAAGTCTTAAATCCGCAACTATCTGGAAATTTTCAGCGATGTATATATGCGCTTAAGAGACAGAGGTGAGAAGTGATAAATAGACGAATGGAGCAGAGGTGGAGAATACGTTTTCAAATTGTTCTGCGAAATTCCGTGCGTTGTGGTTTATACAGTAAGGTGTCGAGAGGGTTTCAGCACACGGGATCGGATGCGGGGGATGTTGAGAGACGGGAGGCAGGGAATGGGATCGAGGGAAGAAAGACGGCGATTATGGGTGGAGATTGGGGCGATTGGGGAAGCTGTTGCTAAGAGGTTTCTAATTAGAACTGGCTATTGAGGAAACTGGGGACTCGAGAAAGGGGCCGGGGTGCTTCGGTGCGGTTTGTGTGCTGGCAAAGTCTCGAGGGTAAGGGGCCAATTCGAAGCTCATCGCTCACTTCACAGTCGATATGCTGTAGTCAATAAAGAACACAAAGTATCGATACCATGCTAAACAACGCGAACCTAGTCTCGTCACCCTTTTTCACCCCTCCAACCCCCTCAAAAACACCCCCGCCGCAAAAGCCCCCGGATCAGGCGGCATGTCCCCCTCCTGCGCCTTATCATCCGCCACATACGTCGCCCTTCCAAACCGTGCCTTCATCCCCGCCGTCGCCTTGGCCCCCTTCTCCGCCTCCGCCACCGCCTTCCCGAAATCTCCCTCCTTCTCAAGACTCTCACAAAACGGAATCAACGCATCCATCACCGTGCGATCGCCCACGCGCGCAGACGTATACAGCTTCAGATTCTCCATCGCCGGACCAGCCGCCTTACCTACCGTCTGCGCATCCAAAGTAAACCCTTTAGGATTCGCTTTCTCGATCGAACGAAGGGAGTTCGAGAACGCGGTGAGTAAGATGGAGATGATGGCGCCGAGGGAGCCGCCGGTGTCCTCGACGGCGTCGATGATGCGGTCGAGCAAGGGAAAGATGTGGGTGGAGGTGGGCGAGGGGAGCTCGTCGAGTTTGGAGACGATGCGGTGGCAGACGAACTCGACGGCTTCGCCGCAATCGCCGTCGCCCATTTGGATGTCGTATTTTGTGATCAGGGGCTCGGCTTTGATGGCGGCGGTGCAGGCTTGGCGGAGGGAGGGGATTAAAGACTCGGGGACTGTGGTTGCTGTTAGTATGATTGAAGTGAAGGAGGCTAGAAATAGGGGTAGAGAGAGGCACGCACTTATGGGGCCTTGGGCGGCTGGGGTTTTGCTTTCGCCGGATGTGTTTTGTGCGAGAGAGGCGTTTTCTTTGATGGGGGCGTACCCGTTCTTTGGCCAGGCGGGGGCGGTGGTGGGGAGGTCGAGCAGGGAGATGATTTCAGACGTTTTGGTTTCCATGATACGTGCGATCCCTGAGATGTTTCCGAGGGTGATTGAGAAGCCAGGGCCATTTAACGAGGTTTCCATAACTCCTGCGTATACTCGACTTGGGACGATCTTCCAGTCACGTTCTGTTGTTGGGGTTAGCGAACTTCATATGAGCGGAGAGGAATGCCAGCATACTTAGCTGAACAAGGCATATGTTGGTAAGTGCTTCTAGTTCCAGACCTGACAGGCCACCGAAGTTGTTAATCAGCATAACGACGTCGTCTTTTGGCTCGATTTTGACGAAGGCACGGTCCGCGTCTGATTGATCTAAGAGGAAGAGGAACATCTCCTTGACGATATCTTCCGCTGATGGCATTGGTGATACGGTTCGAAGTCCCTATCAGTCATATTAGCAGGATTTTCAGTCGTCAATCATCACCAAAGTAGGACTAACTGGCTCGTTGTGGATACCCATTCCCAACACGACCGCATCTTCTGGAACGGCCTCATGATGTGCTCGTCCGGGGACATGACAGTGATCAAGACTTGTACCCATTGTAACCAGTTGGTCGTTTCCGAGGTTCCCAAGTTTCAAGCATCGTTCGAAATTCCAGCCAAGCTGTGCTGCAGCTCCGACAAGCTTCAGAACTGTAGAGAAGAGAGATTAGCAGCTGTTTCAGGGAGAGTAGGTGCTAAAGGAACGAAGGCCACTTACCAAGCAAGTTTCCCGCAAGACCTCGTCGTCCGACCAGTTCTGACTTTTTCCTCCCGAGAGAAGCGTCTTCTGCCATGTTCACCACGGAGATGTTATATCCTAGTGCGAGTCCCTTCTCGCAAGCCAGGCCGAAGTGCAGTTTATCGCCAGTATAGTTCGTTATACACAGTATTATGCCAACGTCAGACGGGACGTTCTTGATCGCAGCCATGATCTGCTTGGTGGAGGGACTGGCAAAAACATCTCCGCACGCCGCAGCCGCCAACATACCCTCTCCGACATAGCCTGACCATGCAGGTTCATGTCCAGAACCACCTCCTGAAATCACCGTCACTTGTGAGGGAGGGTGGGCTTTGGAGAACACGACACGGTTGGGCTCATCGAGTCCCAAATGCTGGTTTCTTGCCACCAGGGAGTTGAGGGCCTGAACGACGACTCCCTCGGTATGGGGAAAGAAGTGCTTCGTAGACATGATGTGGAATTGAGAACACGAAGAGTGTGGAAAGTTGGAGACAAACGCGTGCTACGTGACGTGAGGGGCTGGCTATGTATTTATTTGTCCGCGTGCCCGCTCAAATGCCGGGAGGCTCGATTGGAGTAGCGCTACATGCTGTCGATGAAAGGAAGTCATCACTGCTGCCCACCCACTGAATCAATCGAGATGATAAGAACCGAATTCGGTCTGACAGAAGAAGATATACAATACATACAGAGCTCAGGATTGAAATCTGTCACATTCGACCCGAACCGCAGTCAAAAGGCTTCGTCCGCCTTGTCTCTACCCAAGTGATGCACAAAGCTACCCCGGTCAGTGGATCGACACCCCGCCATCGTGGATGCGGGAGGGGTTGTTCCAGACGCAGTCAACCACTCAGCTGCCGCATGGTTCGCCCCTCTGCTAAAGAGCGTCTGGAAGGCCCAAAGCGGTATTCCGGGATGGAGGTACGCGAGTCAACTCACGTGCGACTCAGACAATGCGAGTAGACGATGGAAAGGCTGTGAGGCTCTGCGTGGCCGCCGTTTCTTGCCCAGAAGCGACATCCCGAGAGCGTGTCTTTGGTCGTGGGCGGTGCTGCATGGGAGGCCAGGAGGTGCAGCAACGCTCGGTGACGCCACCAATTTCTCCGAGCTCACGTGTTTAAGGCCGCCAAGGGCCGCGGAACTGTTCCTGGCCCCGTCTCGAGTCGGCGTGGGAATGGGGTTTGAAATTCCTTTTCGTGCAACTTCGCCTCGCCCTCCCTACTGCCACGAGACGATGCTGCCAGCACCCACCTCCACACCCCTCGACCCCCCCACCAAACCTCCGCAGGCCCCAGTCGGCCTGCGGAAGCCGAGGAAGCCTCGTGGCCGTGGTCTGCGGACCACGACGGGATGGTAAGCTGCCCGGTTGCTATTCCGCTAAGCCCGTGCCGAGACCAGTTCTCACGCTTCACCGCTGCTCAGCACATGCGCCACTTTCCAATTGAGATTCATGTATCGTGAACACCTGCTAACTACTGATTCAGTGCCATCTGCCGTCGTCGTCATATGGTGCGTCAAGCTTGTTCCAAAGGACCGAACAAGCGTTAACGTAGCCATTCTAGAAATGTGATGAACAAAAGCCGACTTGTGGACCTTGTGCGAAAGGTGGCAGAGATTGCGTCTACGGTGCAAAGGTAATAGGTTCCTATTTTCTTCTCGAATGCTCGTTCCCAGAATGCTTGAACGTCTATCTGAGGTCTTGTAAACCTGTCTCTCGATATCAGATAGATCCATAAGGCTGGGGAGGTAGACCGCCTTGCCCTGCATAGACACCACGCACACGTGGTAAACACGTTGGCACTAGACCCAAGGCGGCGATGACTTGCTTCTTACGGACCCTAGTCTAGTCCATTCTACCAAGTGTGCTGCTGGCACTCGAAGAGAGGCCAATAATACCCTTCGTGCTCACGGCAATCCTTGCGCGCGTGGCTCGTCTATCCAGTGGTACCGATACACGATTAAAACAGCCCAATAACCATTATGGCTCCTAAACCCGTGCAAGAGGACTCGTGTCCGGTCACTGTCACTCAATGCGTGATTGTGGTTCATCGCACAGGTGACGCAGATTTCTGCAATCAAGTGGCACGAGTTGTACGAGCCTTGTAACTGCCTTCAATTTCGAACCTCAATTATTACCATCATTACCTTTCTTGTACTCTTACTAACGCATGCTTCAGTCACACAATGCGAATCCAAGTTTGACTCCCAGTGAGAGCGACAGGCCAGCTCCCAATTCTGTAGTAGGGCATTGGCAACAGGAACAATCACCACCGCCCGAGGATGAGGAATCGAGACGAGCAACGAAAGACCTGTCTTCATCGCAGGTACTCTGGAGTCCTCCAGAGAGTCAAGTACCGTCACTTCCTTCCGTGAGTAGACCTTCAACCCGGATTCCACTGAACTGGCGAGTGTATGCTAATTTTGACAGAGCAAACAAATACCAGAAATCAGCAGCCCAGAAACAGCTCGACGCTCCATAGATCAAGGAAGCTGGAACGATGCCAACACAACAAGCCCTCAATCGAATTTCAGTGGATCAGCTGGCTATGGAGTAGAAGTCGCACCTTTAAGATGGTTCGGCCTCCTTGCGGACGACGCCGCGAACGGAGCCGACGATGGCTCCCTCGCGTTCCTTCACGAGAACCTCTCCACAAAATCCCCAAGCATCAACGAAAATCTCATGGACGATGCGCGGAGTCCAACCTACCCAGCGTCTGCCTACTCCACCGGAACCCCGAGTCTACGATTCGCCCACATCGCCCCTACTTCCGTCCCTCGAAGCATTCCCCCGGCTGGGGACGGTCGAGAATCCTGGCAGTCACCCATCAAATTACGCGACCGCGAAATCCCCATCTTCCGCCGCTTCGTCGAGAACCTAAGCCATTGGATTGACATGTACGACCCGCTGAAGCACTTCTCCACCTTCGTCCCCCAACTCGCGCTGCAGAACGAAGGTCTCATGAAAGCCATCCTGGCCCTGTCCTCGCGCCACCTCTCCATCAAACCCATGGAACCAGGCGGCCCGCTCCTCGACCGCACCACAGCCGTGCAGTACTACTATGAAACGCTGCAATACCTCCAACGCGCCATGAAACACGAATCCTACACCCGCAGCCTCGAGCTCATCGCCACCGCCCTCATCGTCTCAATGTACGAAATGATCGACGGCGCCGGCAAAGGCTGGGAACGCCATCTAAAAGGCGTCTTCTGGATCCAGCGCTCCCAAGACATCAACGGCGAATCTGGCGGCCTCAAGCAAGCCGTGTGGTGGGCTTGGCTACGACAGGACCTATGGGCCGCGTTCCGCGAAGGTCGGCGAGCGTTCAGCTTCTTCAAGCCTACGAAACCGTATCATGTGATGGAGCAGTACGACATAGCGTCCCGAGTAGTGTACCTCCTCGTCCAAGCCGTCAACTACAGCTCCGCCGAGGAGTGCAAAATCGGGGAAGCGAGTCTCCGGCCCAGGATCGAGCGCGCAGACGCGCTGCTGGCGGCGCTGGAGGAGTGGAAGGGGAATCTGAGCGTGCATTTTAATCCGCTGCCGTTGCAGGGCGGGAGCGAGAATGCGGTGTTTAAACCTATCTGGATAAATCCGCCTGCTTTCGGTATGTTATACCCCTTTCCCACGTGCCTGTCAAATGCCTTGTTGAAATCACTGATCCTTCCCTAGCTGTCTCAATCCAACTCTACTCCTTCGCCCGCATCCTTCTCTTAGTCCACCGGCCCGCGCCAGGCGGCTTCCTGGAGTATGCGGAACGCAGCAAACAGCTCATTGATGCTATTGATGCTATCGGCGGCATTGCATCTACTCTGACCGAGGAAGCGGCGTGTGTCGTCAGCACCCAATGCCTCTTTGGCGCGGGGCTGTATACGCAGGAGCCGCCGAAGCGGGAAGCGATACTGCACATGATCGAGGAACACCAGTCGCGGACGGGGTGGCCGGTGAACTCGCTAGGGGAAGAGTTGGTCGGGGAGTGGCGGAAGGGGGATGGGCGGATGGGGTAGTCAAGAAAGGGGGGGGTGGTTGGAAAAGGGGCGTTCATGGATAGATACCATACCTTTGCTGAATAATCACAGAACATTGATTGCTTCTGAACAGACTTCCCCTATGTTCGACTGCACAAAGACGGCCAGAACACACTTTTCATATCTCGAAACTGCTCAAAACCTCGCTCAACTCTCGCTTCCCACCTAACAAATCCCAATCACCCCATTCACCGGAATATCAATACTCGTCGTATAGCTCGCCGCATCACTCAACAAATACACATACGCGCCGCCCAGCTCCTCCACCTCCGCCAGCCTCGGCATGCCCCCATAGTACTCTAACTGCTTCTCCCAATCCGGCTGCTGTGGCACCCAGTACGTCATGGCGGTGTTGACGAGGCCTGGGGAGACGGAGTTGACGCGGATGTTGTGCGCGGCCCATTCCATCGCGAGCGTGTGCGTCATGTTGCGGATGCCGGCTTTGCTGGCGCCGTAGGGGGCGGAGGGGACGCGCTGGGTCCGGTGAGCAAAAAAGGGGGGCGAGGGGAGGGGGTAGGAGAGAGAGGGGTGGAAAGGGGGTTAAGGGAAGGGGAAGGGAGACGTACCTTGTTAGGCCGGTACGACGCCATGGATGCCGTGAATACGATCGAGCCCTTGATGTTCAGCTTTATAAACGCCCGCGCGGCAACGCGTGCGCAGTAGAAGGAGCCGAATAACTACACCGAACCGCATTAGCACTTCCCTTAACCCCTCCCCCTCCCCCTCCTTTTCTCAGATCCAGGCATTCACGCACATTCACATTCCACAACCCCTCAATCTCCGCCGTCGTGAAGTCCAGCGCCGCCTTATGCAGCGTGCGGCCCGCATTCACCACCATGCCATGGATCGCGCCCGCTTCCTGGATGATCTGGTCCACGGCGGCCGTCACGGAGGCTTCGTTGGTCACGTCGGCGGTGAGGGCGAAGAGTTGGCCCGGGAACCGCTTCGCGAGAGCCGTGAAATCGGAGTCTGGGGAGGGGGAGGCGAGGTCGAGGCTGTAGAGGCGGGCGGCGCCGTTGGTGAGGCAGCAGTCGGCGATGCCGAGGCCGATGCCGCGGTTGGCGCCGGTGACTTGGGGGGAAGGTTAGGAGGTGAGGAGGTGGGGGAGGGGAGAAGGTGGGTTTGGGGAGGAGATTTGGGGTCGAGGTTGAGTTGAGTAAGAAGGGGGCGGCGTACTGGCGATTATCTTGCCCTCGAGGGTGATTTTCTTTTGGGGGGTGATGACTTCTTTGGACATGGTGGAGATATGGGAGAGATGTGAGAGATGTGAGAGATGAGAGAAATATGAGAGTCGTGAGAGTTATACGAAGCGGAACAGATGTAAGGAACAGGACTCGTAAGGATAAATGTATGTCTATTCGAGTTTCTAATACTCCTCGTTCCCTGGTATCAGTTTACTGGCACATCCCGCCTCTGCCCCTCAATCACGCCCGCAATTGGCAACCCACCTTTCCCACCCTCAGGGCCCCAGGGACTGCGGGGATAGCGCGTATGGTACAGATCCATTGGGTGTTAGTAGCGGGTCGTGGATGAAGGAGACTCGACACGAGGTCAACCCGCTTTTTGTGGGATGTGGAGACCGCTTGGCATGCATCATCCCTCGCCGGATTTCCCTCCGAGCTAACGACCTAACACCACAACGCGTGCTGAGATGCTATTAACCGCCATGGGACGCCGCTGGAGAGGGGTTGGTATACCCTACCTCTCCAATTTGGAGCTTCTTTGTCCGTCCTCTGTTCTTGACAAATTGGAATCATGAAAGACCTCAAAGATAACAAAACCGTGAAAATCTTGAAAGATGCGGAAGAGGGGGGTTATGGGGTAATCGCTGCCATTGTGTATGCCCTCTTTCCTTCTTCACTTACCACACCTCTCCTTCCTCCTCTTCCTCTTCGCAAAGAAGCTATAAGACCTCCCCAGCTAACCCCCCTCCAGCTACAACATCGAGCACATAATCGGCTGCATCCGCGCCGCCGAACACGCCCGCTCCCCCCTAATCCTCCAAGTCTTCCCCTGGGCCATCACCTTCTCCGCCGGCCTCCTCGTGCGCGCCGCCGCCGACGCCGCCTCGCGCGCCACCGTCCCCATCGCCATCCACCTCGACCACGCGCAGGACGAAGCGCTCATCCGCCTCGCCGCCGACACCCTCCCCTTCGACTCCATCATGGTCGACATGTCGCACTACGAGAAAGCCGAGAACCTCGCCAAGACCAAAGCCCTCGTGACATACTGCCACGAGCGGGGGATCGCGACGGAGGCCGAGCCCGGGCGCATCGAAGGGGGTGAAGATGGCATCGCGGATACGGCGGATTTGGAGGGCATGCTGACGACGCCGGAGGAGGCGGGGGAGTTTATGGCGACGGGGGTGGATTTTCTCGCGCCGGCGTTTGGGAATGTCCATGGGGAGTATGGGGCAAGGGGGCCGCGGTTGGATTATCCGCGGCTGGAGGCGATTGCGAAGTTCGCGGCGGGGAGGGTGCGGATTGTGTTGCATGGGACGAATGATTTTGATGAGGTTACGATGCGGCGGTGCATCCAGCTCGGCGTGAGCAAGATCAATGTAAATAAGCTGGTGTTGGATGACTATTTGGTGCATTTGAAGGAGAAGGCGAGTACGTTGGGCTTGACGACGCTGATGGAGGAGGGGGTGGAGAAGGTGGTGAAGCTGATGGAGTGGCAGTTTGATGTGTGTTATTCGGCGGGCAAGGCGTGAGTTAAGTCGTAGGTAGTTCTATCCATATGCTGTTTTCTATCTCTGTATTGTTTCATGAGTGCGACGTTATAAGCGTGACCTCTCCCGAGCCTATCTATATATTTCGTATATTTCGGTAAACTCCCAACTAATTTTCGCAGGTCCTGTGGCTCAGTTGGTAAAGTCGGCCACACCGAGTGTAAGCCCGCGGCCGGATTCCAGGCATCGCACCTCGCGAGGTGGGTTCTACCCACCGCCGACACTCCTCACCTGAGTTTAGAAGTTGGTCTGGCGTTCGACCCTAGCAGTCGGCGATTCTCGACTCGACTTATGGTGTTAAAAGCTGATTTCCTTTGGGAACCGGCTCGGAGGCGGCATGAGAGGCTTGGAAGCCGGTAAAGAGGCTGTATGCAGTTGGTGCGTGAGGCTGAGAGTGGCCGGTGAAGATTCGATGGATTGAAGAATTGCGGGCTCCGGAATTCCAGGATGGATCTAAAGAAACCTCTCCGAGGTGGCTACACCCTCTAATGAGGGTGGTGTTTTGCTCCTTAGATATTCTTTTTACTCTACTCTAGATAGAATAGAAGGGTGTCTTATTATTACTTATAGGTGCTACTTTCTATCTTAACTTTCTTATTTAGTAGTACTAAGAGGAGGTTGACGTGGTATAGCAGAGGTGGTATCCCTAGCTGCCTGCGCGGTAAGCTCAAACAAGACAACAGCCTCTATAGTATATGCCTGCGCCTATCTAATCCTACTACACCACCTCTAACGATGCAAGCGGTGAAGAATTGGATGCCGAGCAGAGGAAACTTCAAAGAACCAGCCACCGAGTTCAATCCCGCAATTAATCGCAGGGAGAGCACGCCGCACAAGAGAGCTATAACCCGTCACTTTGTTGAATCATTTCAAGAGCATTACAGTCATAACATTTCGGATGGAACTAGCGGAACGAAACGCTCACATCTACATGCTGATGAAGGCTACCGCTTCGACCGACAAGAACGCTCACATCTACAATGCCGTCTCCCGCCATCCACCCACCCACCCACCACCCACTTCGCCCCTAGGATGCTTTCCTCTCCGTAACCTCAACCCACAACTCCGACTGCATCCACAGTCCCACATTCGCGCTCTTCCACGGCTTCGTCGGATCGACGACTGAGAAGTCAAAGTTGCGGAGAAGCTGCCATCTATTAGCCACAAACTCCCCCATCTCTCAAAGCAAGCACTCACCTCAAAAAAAACCTTATTCAACTCAATAGTCGCAATTGGCCTCCCCAGGCACTGATACTTCCCCCATCCCCAAATCAGCTCCGCGGTCCGCTGCATTCTGCTCAATTCCTCCCCCTCCTTCTCCAGCCACCGCTCAGGCCGGAACAGATTCGCGTCCTGTCCGAACACTTCCTTGCTGTGATGCACAGCCCACGCGTCATACCCTACATTCGTGTTACCGGGGATATACACCGTCTCGCCATCGATCTCGACGGTATCGCCCTCTGGCGGCGTGACTTTCGTCAGCAAACCCGTGACGGCGGGCCAGATGCGCATGCCCTCTTTGATTACGGCCTGCAGGTAGGGTAGCTCGGCGGCTTCGGTGGCAGTGATGATGGGTTGGGCAGATTTGCGCGCGCGGACGGCGGCGTCGATTTCGTCTTGGAGCTTGCGGTAGACGCGGGGGTGGGACATGAGATACAGCATCGTCGCGCGGATGGTGGTGGCGGAAGTGTCGGAGCCGGCGAGGATTTGGATCAGCGACTCGGAGACGAGCTCGTCTTGCTTGAGGCCGTGGCGCATGAAGGAGTCGAGCATGTCTTGGCGGTGGATGGGTTTGGGGCCGAAGCGGCGGGAGATGAGGTCTTTGGCGATACTGTAACATCGTCAGTTACAGCTAGCAGGAATAGGGCTACCAATCTCGCCATTGGATAGACGCATCGAGAGCTTGACGAGTGCCTGAGCGGACTCTGACGTCTGCGTGGCTGCGGCGCAGATAGTTTAAACTGACATGAAAGGTACTCACCCAATCAGTTTCCCGATCCCGACTCCGTCCTTATCACTCGGAAACATCAGGTTTCCAATCCACTCGACCGTGAACATGCTCTTCATGAGCGGCATCGTGGCAGCCATGATGATCACTTGCAACATGTCCTCGGTGCTCTTGATATACTCGTACATATCTTTATCATTCTCCAGATCACCAAAGGCTTCTCCAAACGCAATCTTAGTGATGACGTCGAGTGTGAAGAACTGGGCTTTGCGGGCCAAGTCCATGGGACGGAATTGGCCTGGGGTGGAGAGGTACGAGGTCCGGATTAGGTGCAGCAGGTTGTGGATCTGATCGTCGATTTCGGCTTCGAGCGAGGGGATGTCTTTGCCCGAGTACTGTGGGTGGTTGTTTGTTAGCTTTTGTACTCTTTTCCGATTTATCACTCAACGATGGATTCTCTGCTTCAAATTCTCATAGTGTGGGCTTCTTCCACCTAGAGAGGGGTTTCTTGTGTCCAAAGAGGAGGTTTGAAAACACCTACAGCTGGAGCCAATTGTGCCCTCCGACTCGTATGACGGTCCTCATCGATCCCACTAAACACATTGTCACGGCCTGGCTGGATCCTGGAGCCGTTGTACCAGCCACCTTTCGTGTAGGTAGATCGGACGCTGTTCATGCGCCATAAGAGCTCGGGGGAGCTGGTGAGGAGGTCGTTGGGGCCAATACGAGCGAGGGCGCCTGTGGGGTACGAACATGGTCAGCAATGGGTCTTTGTACCACTCTTCCCCCAGCTCTTTCAGGTCCGCCGCTCTTCTACGGCATCCTGCAGACAAAAACACAAATTAGGGTAAGAAAAGCGGCTGGTCGCCGTTACACAGCAGCGTCGCGGCGGTCTCTCACCACCACCTGGCAATGATAAGACGCAATTGAGAAAAAGCAACAAAAGCAGCAAACTCAACATAGCGCTACTTACCATATTTCTCATTGACTCCCGAATATGACAAATGTGCTTTCTTGCCCTTCACAGCCAGAATCATCCACCAGGCCGAGAAGCCCGTCGTCGCAGGGCCCTTGAAGTGTCTCAGACGGTGATACTGGCCGTACAAGCGCGCGACATACGCCAAGACGACGACGGCCGCCAGGTGCCAGTAGGCGACGTTGAGGGGGCCAATTTGCGGCATCGCTGGGCGCAATTGCAAAAAGAAGAAAAGGTGGTTTCCAAGGGTTCTTGTCCCGTCGGGGTAGGAAGTAGTTTGCGGATTGACTGGGACCGACCAGATGGTTGGAATTATGCGGCGACCCAGCAAAGCAAAGCTGTCAGCAACCAACACGTTCGCCCCCCACCACACGGCGGCAAGAGGTCCATAAATACGGTGCCTTGCGAGGACCGCTAAGCTGCGTTCTAACCCGCTGCTTGGATATGGGCTATGAGCGGCTGGGTTAGGGTCAATATCAATGCCTGATAGCGCCATGCACTGCCGAGCCGGCCACCGGCTTCTCCCAAGCCCACGCTTTGCCAGGGTCGCTCGGGATGCCGGCCTCTTAGTGGACAGCGCCCTAGCTGACTCGGGAACGCGGTGCACAAGTGCCCTTGGCCCAGTGCATCCAAGACTCTCGAGCCAATTGGCTTGGGCGGAATACCCCACACGGGCACTGACAGCAAGCTTGCCGGGCCGGACCACGCTTCCCCGTCAGAGGCCCGGGCGTTGCTTTGCGTGCGCTATCTTATGCGGCACACCGGCCGTCCCTGGTCACTTCGCCGCACACTCGCAGCATCGGTTCCTCCCGTTCGCATCGAGAGGGCATACGAACCGCGACACCTGAACCGCGCAGCCTGACTGGACCGAGGGCCTGATCAATCGCTGCTCTTCTTCTCCGCCTCTTCCATACGATCTGCCACTCACCTTTTTCCTCTCTTCTTTCACCCGCGCGGCAGTAGCCTCATCCGCCCTAACCACACTACTACGACCACCACACGAAAGCTGCAGTGCGTACTGCACGCAATCAATCCCCATGGCGTCGTCGTCCTCCTCCCGCGGCGACGGCACTGCGAATCCAAACTCCGCGCTCGATCCACCACCGCACGACGCCGGTGACACGCCGGATGACGACGTCCACACCGACGGCACGGATATCGAGCACAACCAGGACATCGAATTGGATGTGAGAGACTGTCCACGTTATACGAAGAAGACGCAGCAAACTAATGCCGTGCGTGCTCCAGACAGGCTCCGACAACGACTCCGCATATGCCGGTTCAGTGTGAGTCGAGACTGCACACCAGGGACAACGTGTGCGATCCATCTAACAATTCGCCTGCAGAAACAGCTCGACGTGGACCGCGTCGTTGACGTCAAGTATACAACATTTCCGCGAAGAGAATGGGCGGACGTATCATTCATATCGAGATGGGAGTGCGTACCCCGAACAGCTTCCCACACCTCAAATCAGACCTCGCGACTGACTCTACCCCCCTCCACAGAATACATCCTCCCCAACGACGACTCAGAAATGGACCGCCTCGACCTACAAAACATGCTCTTCTCCATGACCATCAGCGGCGCCCTCTACGTCTCCCCCCTCCAAAACCCCCTCCACTGCCTCGACGTCGGCACGGGCACAGGAATCTGGGCCATGGACTTCGCCGACGCGCACCCAGGCTGCGAAGTTATCGGCATCGACCTCTCCCCCATCCAACCCACCGACGTTCCCCCCAACCTCACCTTCCTAATCGACGACTGTGAAGAGACCTGGCACTACCGCCACCCCTTCGACCTGATTCACAGCCGCATGATGGTCGCCAGCCTGGCCGACTGGCCCAAGTTCTTCGCCGCCGCCTTCGCGAACCTGCGCCCGGGTGGGTGGTTGGAGAACCAGGACGTGTGGACGCTGAAGTGCGACGACGACAGCTTCACCCTCGACCCGCCCTCGTGCAGCCTCGCGCGCTGGTGGAACCTGACCTGCGAGGCGGTCGAGAAGATCGGCCGCTCCATGGTCGAGGCGCCGCTGCACAAGCGGCGGATGATAGACGCCGGATTCGTCGATGTCACGGATGAGACGTACAAGTGGCCGATCAACACATGGCCTAAGGACGAAAAGATGAAGCTGATGGGGCTGTGGAGCCGCGAGAACACGGTCGAGGCACTCGAGGCGCTGGCTATGGCGCCGCTGACGCGGATACTCGGATGGGAGAAGGAGGAGGTGCAGGTGTTGGTCGCCGAGGCGCGGAAGGATGTTATGAATCGCGATATTCATGCGTATTGGAGCATGTGAGTTTGCCTCCCCCTCTCGTAGACCTCTTCCGCGACCTTCTCTAGGAATACGTACTGACTTTGCCTTTCCAGACGTTTCGTATACGGCCGAAAACCCGAATAGTCTCCTCCTCGCCGCGCCTAATTCACACAGCACCCGCCCATCCCGTTCGCGGAGGATTGAGCCAAACTCGCTCTCCTCCGGCCCTGCTCTAGGACCTCCTGCCATCCTCACGGCTGTACCAAAAGAAGAGAAAAGAAACAAGCAAATCACGAGGCCCACGTTCCCCACGACCTGATGCCCTCCTCATCCTCATTATCAAATAATACCCCTATGTATCGCGAGGAATTCGCTGATCTAGCAATCACATCTAATTGTCAATATGCTTGCGATCGACTATTTTGAGAAACGTGGCAGCGCTTGTGGGTGAGAAATTGATTAATTTATGTGATAGGCTTATCGTGTTTGCGTCGATTAATTACTAACGCAGGAAGATGCGGTAGGTAGGGCAGGCTAGAGTGGAGAGTAAAGGGGGTAAGGAACTACACCGCTAGGAATATGAGAGACATCAAAGGACATCCGCCGAAAGATACGTCAAGGCCGGAACCGGGGGTGCTGCGTGTGGGTGCGGTCCAAGACGTTCCTACCCATCACACTTCACACTTCCCACCTCACCACCACACCAATCCCCCCCACACCACTTCCCCCCATTTCAGCGAGATCATCGGCCCCGGACTCGACCACTCCTCCTCCTTCCTCGGACTCGCGTTCTGATCCCCCGCCTTCGCCACAGCCGCAACCTCCTCATAGATCTGCCGCGAGGGGCTATCAACCACTTCCTCTGCTCTTACCTTCCGCTGCCGGACCCCAGACGCCCCCGCCTCATCTTTTAGATCGAGTCCCGTGCTCGAAGTTCCCCCGTCAAAATAGCCCCCGCCCTCCGGCTCCTCCCGTAGCTCTGCCCGCGCCGAGCGGAGGGGTTCGAACGGCGACCGCGACGGGTAGATGCCCAGCACGCGGTATGCCTTCCACGGCGGGGACTGGGGGTGCGACCTCGCGTAACGTTGGCTAGGTGCAGTGGGCGAGAGCAGGGGGTAAGGGGGGTGCGAGCGGGAACGGGAGCGGGAGCGGTAGGGGCGCGTGCCAAGTGGGATGGTTGAAGTTGTGTCAGAGGTAGCGGTGGCTGTGGCGGTGGCGCTAGGAGAAGTGGTGAAGACGTCGAGCATAGTTGTGTCAACGAGATCGGGGGATTGGGGGTAGAAGGGGGTTCCTGGGTGAGGTTGAGGGGGAAGTTGGGGGAAGGGTACGGTAGTGGTGTCGAGTGCTTCGATGGATGCGACGGTCATGTAGGCGAAGGATAGCTGGGTGGTTTGGTCCATGTGGTTTGTTAGGAGGGCACGGAAGATGCCGCGTTGTTGCGGCGTCGGCGCCATTTCGAGCCAGGCGGTTATTAGGCGGATGCGTTGATCGCCGGTGAGAGTCGTCCAGAGGGCTTGGAGCGAGCTAGGGATTGGAGGTGCTGGCGGAGTAGGAGTCTCGCGGGTGGAGGTGTCCGGCGCAGCGTTGATGGATGTTGGGGCGGTGGCTTTGGTGGGTGCGAGAGGCTCTAAGGGCGTTGGAGTCGCGGTGGGTGGGTCGGAGGATGCCAGGATGGCTATACGTGGTGGGGAGACGCGTGGAATGGGAACACGGGGTTCGAGTGCTTCTGGGGAAGGTTGAGTGGGCTTGATGGTTGAGGGGTCTAGGGGTTCGTCTCGGATGGCTATTGGTGTTGATAGTGGTTGATCTGGCGTACCTCCCGCGGCTACCATGAAGTCACACGTGCCGTCGGACGAAGAAGCCCACCGACGAGCTCGAGCAGATGGCACGGTAGGATTAGAATCGGATACGGGTTGGGTCGCAGGTTGGTTCGTAATGGGTTCCACAACTGCTGGAATGGCATTGGTCAAGCTGGGCGATGAAGACGTATAAGGAACTAGAGCAGGCCTAGCAGGCGGCTCACTATCCACAGAATCGGCTTCCAATTGCGTCTCAAGTTCACTCGTCGGCCTCTCCGCAGCTAAATGGGCCAGATTGGCTGAGGAGGACGCATACGAAGGCAAGGCAGGCCTCGGGGGCCACATAGCGTCGGTCGAACTGGCAACCGGCTGTGCCGTATATGCTAAGAGAGCACGACAAACACAATCAGCCCTGCTGGTCAAAGAAACAAGCGAGAGAATTACCAGTGTGAGAATCGGAACCCCGAAGTGCCCCAGTTGTTGCGTTCTCTGTGTGTTCCTTCTCTGACCTCAACCGCTTCCTCTCCCGAGCTGCCGCCTTGTTCTTGTTCTTCCGCTTCTGGACCATCTGAGCCCACTCGTCCATCGAAGAACGCTGTAGGAGAGCTTCCGATGCCGGTTCGACCTTGCCGGTTGCTGGGCTTCTTGAAAGCCTGTCGGCGGCGGGCGAAGTTGTGTTGTAGTAGAGACGGAGTGCGCCTTCAAACCTTGCGTTGGCTCGTAGGGTCGAAGACTCCTATTATTTGCACAACGAAAGTACTATCAACGAAACGCAGGAAACCAGAAAGCTAAGGCCGAAGCCATGGAAGGCGACGTTGGCAATCGAAAATGCTGGCGAGGGACGAGAAGCGAAAGGGAAGCGGGGTGGTAGAGGTGGAATTAAGGTTGGAACCCGACTAGGGAGGGACGATAGACAGGGCAAGTGCAGTCACAGCCCCACGAGCTGAATAGCTCTCATGCCTTCTCGATCTCATGTTAGGATTGTCTGAGGCAAGGGTAGTAAGAGAAAAGAAAAAAGGTAGTCAGATATGATGTAACACGCCGCTTCTTCGATTCTGGAAAGGTGTTGAAGCACCGTCGGCAGTAGTATAGAAGAGTAGACAGGGTAAAGTCTTGGGACATTGTCATAGCGCCGATAACGCATAAAATGATACTACAAGGAAAAATAAACCAGATTGACAGTGGAACTGATCGCACAAACTGAATCGTACAGACTAGCACCATGCACGAGATTTTATGCCGCCCCTTTTGGCCGTATAGGGAGCCTCCTACGCCCAGAGCGCCACATAAAAGAACGCCATTTCAATGAATACGCCACTGATACCTTCCTTTCGTCTATATATACATCAGTGGCCCTCCTTAATCCTCACGGTTTCAGCAAAGTGTGGGAAGGCCGTGCGGAAGGCAGGTCCCAAACTCCAATTGTTCAAGTTTCTGAGATGACTTTCGAAGGCGGGGTTGATGAGCCAGTAGTCGTCGTCTTTTGAGCCTCCAGTTCCTGGCGTGCTCGCCGCACCCCCAGGCGTAGGTGGTCCTGGCGGCGAGCCTGCGTGGGCTGTGGTGCTGTACGGAGACGTGGCAGAGAACTGAGAGCCCGAAGTCGATGAGGCCTTTGCAGCTGATACGGGGAGAAGACAGTCGCGGGCTTCGTATGGCCAATTAAGAGATATGGTGGTTGTATACGAGATGAAGAAAGTATCGAAAACAGTGAAGGGATGCACAGCTGTTATCCGATCACGAAGTCGTGGCCTGTAAAAAGTGCACCGGTTAGCAGTGAATTAACTGAACCAAGTCTGACTATCTTACCATGGCAGATGGTCCATCCAGCATGGATGGGGAGTAAACAGCTGACTCGGCCTGGGTGTGACCCATTCTGGTAGTCTATCGTAGTTTTCTTGTGTCGGCTCAATCTTCCACCGCATGACGAGAAACATGATGAACACCACAGCCACTTGCTCGGGAAGACCACATATATCTGGAAATGTACGCAGGATATCCGTGAAGAGCTTTGAAAGAGGGTGAGCTTCAATTTGACGATCCGGATACACGAGTGAGGTAAAGTTGGGGTAAAGCGGGCCCACCAAGGCCTTCACGGGCACCCCCTCCGCAGCTCGCTGCCGCCTGTCTGCCAAGAAGTCGAGCATGATCACATCCAGCGGACATGTTGGCTCAATGTTTCGTGGTAGGGTAGAATGAGCGATCATCGCGTGGTCAGAGTGGCCAGCCATCATCGGCCCTGGGGGGGAGTGTGGAGCCGGACGGGCTCCCAACTTCAATCTCTGGTTACCCTCTAGCAGGAAGTCCACGCCGAGTCGCTCATCAAAGCCCATTTCTTGAGATATGCTATGTCGTTCCTCATCGAAGGGGGGAATTGCTCCTGGCCATCCTCTGACGTTGCTAGTGGGAGGATCGCCAGGAAAAGGCCATGGTCTGCTGCTTGAGCTCTGAGCTCCCGGCGACTGCGCGCCTTGGGCCTCATTCGTGTGTGATATGCCGTTCTGAGATTGAGTGTGGCTATGCTGATATTCGCGATCTAGATGGTGTGAGGTTTGGGAGCCTACTTCCGCGGGTGGAGGAATGGGCAATGGGCTTCGCTCTGCAGCAGCAGCCAAATCTGTGAGATCGTTAGTGTCAAGCTTTCAAGAAAGAATTTGAGCTTGATACGCACCATTGAGGCCCTGGGCGCGCAATATGGGCTGGATGATGGTCAGGACGGAGGCCAGCCTCTTGCGGATATCGTCGTTCTCGCGCTCAACCGCCTCCTTCGCGCGCAGGACAACCTGGAGCTCATGGTACGGCTGCTGCGACTCTAGCTCGCGAATCCGGCCATTGAGACGGTCTATCTGGTTTTTCGTGCGCTCCCTGATGGCACGCTGGGCCTCGCGGTCATTTGCGCGTTTTCGGGCAAGCTGTTCAGGAGTGAGGTTGGCGACGCCGCGCGAGGAAGGGTTCTGCGAAGTCCTCCGTCTCTTCGCAGGGGCGCCACTGGGGTCATTCGAGGTTACCGAAGGCGTCGACGTATCCGCTTCTTCTGCCATAATCCGGGGAAAAGGTGATCGGGGCAGACGGTCTGGGGTTGAGAGTCAGAGTCGACAGCAGCCTTCTGGAGCCTGACTCATGTCCGGTCGCCAAGTTACACGCTACCCCACGGGGCCAGGAGTTCCGAGTCAGCAGATCTGGATCTACGTCCAGGTCATGACTGCGTGAAAGCTGCTAAAGCGGCGTGAACAGGTGCGCATTCGTATAATAGCATAGGTACAACAGGTGTTCATTTATTCATTTCGTAAGGGAACAGCGACCGGAAGGCGCAAATATGAATCCGTAAAGGTGCGTAGCGTGGTCGTCGTTTAGCGATGTCTCGTTGAGGAGAAGAGCTTCCCGTGCATAAATGAGCTCCTAGCCCTTCCACAAGCGGGGGCCTTTTGCCTCGGATACTGTATTCCAGCCAGCAACAATGCCCGCCGGGTAGCACAGGTTCCTAATCACAGAGCTAAAGACAGCCATTGCCGATGACGGTAAGTTTGACCTTCCTTTCACTCTTTGCACCCTCGTCTTCCACTACACTTCATCACTATGTCGGATCCTCAGGTTCAAAATGTTAGCAAGATAGGCATTGCCTCCATTACCCTCCGAGCAAGTTCGTGCCTGGTTGCCTCTCCTATCAAGCCTATACTAATCTGTAACTTCGACAGTGGCCGCCGCAGTCGTCCGGCTCGGAACCTCGCCTTTCAAGGGCAAGAAAGGCGCCTCCAGCTACTTCAAAGATGTCACTTTCGCCATGATGCGGTCCCAACTAGGCGCCCTGAACCTAGCGCAGTTCAGATACATGAATCCGTGGACCAGCGAAGTATACATTCAGTTTGCGAAGGATACAGGCTTCGCGCCTGATACCATCACGCTACCGAGCGGCACACAGGCGCATTGGATTGGGAACAAGAACGCGCAAAAGACAATAGTTTACTTCCATGGTGAGCTGGAGCGTACTGATGACAGTAGCAGAAGCGTAAATGTTAATTACTTCCACAGGCGGCGGATACGTTCTACCTGCCAACGCAGGCCAAATGAAATTCCTCGCAGACATGAAAGATGCTTGTATCGCTGCTGGACGGGACACAGCTGTCCTACTTCTAGCATACACCAACGCCCCGGAAGCAAAATACCCCACCCAACTGACCCAGGCAATTGAGCTTCTGACACACCTCATTGAGACTGAGAAGCGGGACCCAACAAACGTATGTTCCTAAGTTTCGACCCTCGACCCTCGAACAACACAGCTGACTCTTCAAAGATTACTCTCGGTGGTGACTCGGCTGGTGGCAACCTTACAATTGGCGTACTCGCGCATCTCGCCCATCCCAACCCCGCAGTGCCCACCCTCTCCCTACCCTCCAAATTCCATGCCACTTTCTTGATATCACCCTGGGTATCTTTCAACACTTTCATCTCGTCATTCGAAACCAACGCAGAAAAAGACGCCTTCGACGGCCGCGTGCTGCGACTCTGGTCCGCCGCCTTCCTCGGCAGCGACTCTCCATTTGCCGGCGACTTCTACTCAGAGCCCGTAACAGCCCCGGCGTCGTTCTGGGAGGGCGTCGCCAACGTCGTGGACGAGGTGCTAATTTGGGGCGGTGCCGATGAGGTCTTAATTGAAGGGATCGAAGAGTTCATGGCACGATTCAGGAAGGGTTTCCGTGGCGCGGGTGGGAAGGTGACGACGGCCGTCACAGAACGCTCCGCGCACGAGGAAATGATTCTTGACGTGATGTTTGGGTATAAGGAGAAGGGGAAGAGCCATGTGGTCGTGGAAGACTGGGTGAAGTCACGCCTCTAGGGAGGTATGTTGGACATATATCTTCTACTGTAACAATATCAAAAACAATCAATGGCTAGCTATCTTTAGGCCATTCAGCTTCATGCTCCTCACGAGTTTGACTTTGTCCCAAGGATGAACAAGAAAAAGGACCACCGTCTAAAGTATCCCGAATCCTTCGAAAATGCTCTTGGGCGCGCTGATTGGACGGAAAGCTGGCAGCTGGTGCAAGCACCGCTCTGCGGCCCAACCCACCCTTAATATCCCCCATTCAGGACGGTGACGTTACAATTCACTGCCAGCAATCCTCCGTACTTCACTTTCACATGCGACGGCCACGTTGTCTTGCTAGAGAAGTCATGGCCCGTCTGCATGTCCGTGCCTTCCTCTTCTTCAGTACCTTCCCTCAACCACTAGCGGGGCTCAACAGGCGCAGCCTAATTCCACCTTTTCTGTCCGGTTCTGTGCCAGTTTCCATATATCCCCTGTTGTTTGAATATGGAGTCTAGCCCTAGCTACCACACACCGGTCTACGAGACTATCGCCGTCAAGATACCCCAAAGCAAAACAACAGATGAGTGTGTCCTACGCTCCGACGATTCGGGAAAATGGAACGCCTTCGAAGCTTGGTACCTTTTCCTACTACATGCGGCAGCCTGCGGGTTCTTCGTCCTTAGCATCACCATCTGGGTTGACGAGAACACTTTCCACACCGGCTCGCCTCCTTTCTGGTTTCAGTGGAAGTCTGGCCTCTACCAAACTCAAGTTGCCGGCCTCATATCCATCGCACTAGTCGGTATACGCCTTCTAGGTAGCACCTGTACCGCGCTCTTAGCCTGGAGAATTATTTTCATCCTACTCGAGAAGCGCGGAGTATCACTGGCCGAGATAACGCGCCTGAGCAACTGGCGAGTGCCTATCTTCCCCGGACGCGGTTCTACCACGCAAACAATATGGTCGGCATGGGCGATGGTCGTGATCTTTTTGCTATGGCCGTCCGCATTCTCCGCTCCACTTGCGTCTTCTCAGTAGCGTGGCTCCCTTGGACAAGGCTCCTCGAAGGCTCCACACAAACATCGCTGGGGGCAATAGTCAAAGACGCATATTGGAACTTCTGGCAAGATATGGAAACGAGTTATCTGGCTGTTGTTAGCGCAGCCGCCATGACTGGGAAAGACCCATTATACGCCTTCAACCCGACCGGCCTCCCCTTACGCAGATACTTTGATTCAACTCACCCATACCTGACTACAAACAGCTCTATGAGTCTCACAGTCCCGTATTTCGACGTTAATCTTACATGGGTTAATCACACAGTCGTCCACTATCGCGACCGCATCGGCAATTCCGACTACATCGACGTAAACAATAACAGCTTTGTGACTCGAGATTTCGGTGCCGTAGCAATTATGCAAGACAAGAAGTTCTATGACTCCTACGTCCCGCCAGAGAAGCCTGAAATCTTTTCAGGCCATAAGCTGGTATACGTCAAATTACAGACCCTGAACTCGGGCGAACGTTTGGAGGACGGCACCATAATCAACAACAGCACAGCGTGTCCAAGGACGTCAGACGCATTTGGCAAGCTACCCGCCGTCAGCCAATTCCAAGTTCCTTACGTCTATGACAACGACACTTGGGCCGCTAATTATTGTTATATTGTCGCAAACGCCTCTATCCTTGCTGGGAAACACAATGCCACTGACTGTATCGCTTCGCCCGATGGCTCTATCGACCGGTACGCAACCTGCACAACGACAGCACGCGTTCCCGAAGACGACTGGTTGACGTGCTTGTCGCTGGACTACATGTCAGAAGTGATGAAGTACACCGTCATGCAGAAATTCACGCAGCCGTACCTGAACCGCGACATAACGCAGTATACCTCCGGAATGCTAACACTGGGGTATCACGCGGCGTGGAGCGGATTGATGAAGAACCTAGGCAACGATACGGAGTCTGCCTCGTTCAGAAGAGCTGAATCGGTCGTTCAATCTCAGATTGCTAGAGCCAAATTGTACGGATGGCTGGGGATGAACATGACGCTGGCTCTATCCGCGGTGCTTGTGTACATTGCTCAGAGATCCAGCGCAACGAAGACAGTGCGGGATACGGCGATCGCGGCTATGACTATGGACCTCACTGAGGTAATGCATAGTGGGAGGGCGAATGGACTATGCAATGCTGTCGCACTCAGTGAGCGGGATAGCAAGCTGCCGAAATTGAAGTGGAAGGGAACTAGGACGACGGCCCACGGCGAGATGGGAACCTTTGAAGAGGCAAGTTGTCGGCAGCGGCTCGTCTTTGTGGATGAGATTGAGGGTGGGAGCCATGGAATCAAAAACGTATTCAAGCGGATTCAGACTCCAAGCGCTGCACGGCAGGGGCGGTATGACCGGCTGTAACCTAGGTGGAGGGCTCGACACAGTGCAGGCTCTGAACGGCCTCACGACGTGGAGATCTTCATACTCTAAGCTGGACGTGTGTCATATTGGCACTTCTTCGACTACACATAGTATCCTTAGAGGCTCAATATTTTAATCACAAATAAAATCATCAGGCTTTCGACTCTTCCCTCATCGTCTCTAACTCTCTCAAAACCCCCTTCACATCCAACCCATCCCTCAACCCCCTTCTCAGCACATCCTGCTCACTCTCCGGCGCCATACCTCCAGGCTGCGGCGGTCTCCGATCCAAATTCGTCGGAAACGAATACCCATCCCCAAGTGCCCTCACCAACGCCTCAACCTCCGCACTCCACCCCTCCTCCTTAAACATCTCCACCAACCTCCCCCAGCACTTCTCCACCAACGGCACCGCATCCACACTCTCCATCGTCCGCCCAAACGCACTACTCACCTGCAACAGATTCGCACAACGCTCTACATCTGTCGTCGTGTTCTCCCCCGCCGCATGAAACAGCGCCGGGTTGAACCACACCCCATCCCCCATCTCCAACGGCACACTAACAAAGCTCTCCTGAAAGAACTCCTGGAACTCCGGCATCCGGTACGCAACATATCCGGCCTCGAACATCTGACTAAACGGCAAGAACCGCGTCGGCCCGCTCGCGAGCGGCATATCCGAGTGCGCGACCGCGCCCTGCAGCGTGAGCAGCTGCGTCGCGATCTGCGTGACCTTCGGGTACGCGGCCGTCGCCTCTGCGGTCTGGAAGCCGAGGTGGTAGTCGCGGTGGCCGACCTGCGCGGCGCCGCCGGGGCGCACGAGGTTGACTTGGGCGGTGATGCGGTAGGCGGGGCCGAGCCAGGCGGAGCTGATGGCGGAAAGCCAGGGGGAGGAGTAGTAGGCGATGAAGCTGGGGGGGTCGGCGAGGGCGTGCTTGCTGAAGGAGTTCCAGATGCGGCTGTTGTTGCCGGCGGAGGAGAAGTGGTCGCCTTTTGCGGTGGCGAGCTCCGAGGCGATGATCGAGGTGTAGATAGTGTTGGTAAGGGTTATGGTGGGTTTGGGGAGGGTGGCTTTGGTGACGAAGACGCCTGGGCCCGAGAGGAGGATCTGGTGCCATTCGTCTTGGAGGGCGGAGATTTGGGAAGGGGGGAGGGATGAGAAGGGGGGGAGAGTGTAGATTGGGATGTTGGATTGGATGGAGGAGGCTAGGGGGTATTCTTTGCTTTGAGTGGTTTTCGAGCAGAGGATTTTGAAGTCTGAGAGAGATGGAGGCGTGTCTTTGGGGAAATGTCGGGAAGGGATGGGATTGTGAAAGCCGTTCATCTTGAAAAGATATGTACATACGAGAAGATAATAGAAATAGGTTTTGTTACGTCGCTGCGCTAGAAATGAGATTTGAACTTAGACGAGATCTAGTTATAAGTATGCATGTTTAATCTTTTCGTGAAGTGACGTTGGACCTTCCCCACATCCATCAATCCCAAGAGGGCAAAACTCCCCGTCTCTATGCCGATCTCCGGGATCCACATCAACGGCGGAGTAATAACCTCCGTTATTGGTCAGCTTAGCTTGAAGAAACGAGGGGACCTCCTTTGAGGGCAGGTCTAGAAAACTCCTTGTTATCAGGATATATGTTGTTCGATCAATAACTTATCCTATTCGAAGAGAACCGTGTAGCACCGGATAGCACAGTCGTAGAATCTTATAATCTCGTAATATTCCAGCGTTCATTCGGACCTCCCTAGGATAAACGAGCGGTCAAGGAAAACCAATTGAGAATACACACGGTATGAATTGGCGAAGCTAGGAGGAGAGGTGAGTGATTCATAGTGACGGTGGCTTCATCACTTTTGAATTCGACATGGCAGTGTGAAGCTTGCGAGTGGCTTCATCCGCGCTTGCTTCTATTTGTTTGTGTATGGTGCATCTGGTACTCTCTACTGCGCACTCACACCGAAAGGGCTTAAGATCGGTTACGCTTTCCGCCTGCCCTGCTTGGCGATCAAACTCCTTGCCTCTTCAGAGACCCAGAGCAACGGCCCAGAATCCCAATTTTCCAAGCCCACATCGTCCACTATACGGTCTATTTGCTTCACCGTTGTCCGGTTCGATGTTAGCGTAGTGAGACCAGCCATCCAGCCAAAGAGAAAAACAGAGCTATTGATCGGGGTGAGCTCGGAGGCCACTGCGGCAGCTGCTGGAGAGATTCGGGCATCTGGCACATCTTTTGGAAGAACTCGAATAGGGAGAAGGAAGTCCGCCGGAGTAGAATAGGCGGATAGCTTCGACCAGGCCATGACAAGATCTTCCCCAGATTGGTGGGATATTTCACCAAAGAGGACAAGGGCACGCTGTTTCTCCGTCTCCGTGCCGATAATAGCTGCAATCTCTTTCATTTGTAGTGCCGCTTCTTCTGTACAGACCATAGAACGGCCGTTCAATATTGGGTAGAATTGGGTGGGGAGAAGACGTTCTTTGGCCTCTGAAACGATCTGAGATTTCACCGCGGGAGGGTACCAATCTTGTATTGGAACGTCGGCATGACTAATGTCGCTTATAATCGCGAGGAGAATGGTACAATCGATATTGAGGGTTTCGGTGAAGTTGGTAGATCGATCGACGAGAAGACGAGGTAGAGCCACTTCCATCGGCGGAGGTAGTTCCAGATCGTTTCCGCATTCGACGATGGCGCCCGTAGCTCTCATCTTTTGGATTACACTATCGATTTCCTTTATCTTTCCCGAATGTATCCTCGGTAGAACAAAACGAACAGTTGGTATTTTGCCCATGACGCGACTTTTGGGGGCACCTTTCGCTAGATCTCGTGCCGTTTTCACCAAGGATACTTCGTCGTCGTCATCTTCATCGAGTCTATTTGGCTGGTCATTCATGTCTTCATCTTCATCGTCTGAAAACGCGTCGTTTTGCCATCCTAGCTTAGCGAGATCGAATAAGAGTCGTTTTTCCGACATAGTAGAGATTTTGATCCACTCAAGCCCATCGCAAGCGATGATATCTACGAGAGCAAACGCTTTGTCGTCTCCCCGAACCCTCGATGGCGTGGCGCCTCTAGAATCAAATTAGTCTAGCCTACAGTATCACGCGTAAGAGTGATATTACTTTTGCTCGACCCCTCTTCGCCGTTCTGCTGGTCGACTGTGGAACAGGTTTTTCCTGAAGGCTAAAAGACCCGAAGATCTTTTAGCAGCAGCCCACATGGCTTCGAAATACATCAGATTGGAAGAAACAATGTAGTGCCGCGCTTTCTCTTGGGACAGATCCATTGTAGCGAGTTTCTGTAGGAATCCAATCTCAGCCTCGATGTCATTTCTGATGGTCCTGTATTCTACGGCCCGTTGACCCGTGCTTAACTTCTTCTGGTGGACAGCTTCAATCCATGTTTCGACTTCGGATAGGAGGGATTTGGCTCTGCTCAATAAGTCCTGCGCAATGGCTTCTAGCTCGGCAGGATTTTCTGGCGCGTCTGTGTCCTCAGATGGTTGGTCGGCGGCCTGGTCGTTTTCTGATTTAGACGCCTCAGAAACTACGGCCATGCTTTCATGAATGTTTAGAGATTTCATGTCGACGTCTAGAGTGTTTCCTTTGGTTTTGTGGAATCTCCCATGCTGATTCGACATGATAGTGAAGTGCTTCGACCCAGAGGGCAAGAGGATGGGAAAAAGAAATTGGAGAGCTGCAAGTCTAAATAATATGTTTGACTCATATGTAGGTACTTTCTCGAAATTCTAAGATGTTCTAAGAGTTGCTAATGCCAGTCAAAAGAAATTGCGGCTGGGTTAAGGACGTTAGGGCGTCCAAGTTTGAGAGTACGGCTAGACCTGAGAAGTTTGACCGCTGAGCCAGTCTACTAAGTGCCTTCAATCGTAGTATTGGGTGAATTAGACCTCTTATTGGGAGTGAGGTGGATGCCTGAGAAAGGCCAACCCCAGATGTCAGCACTCCTCGGCCAAACATTTTTCCATCCCCATTCAACCCCGCGAAAAGCTTCCCCAATTCATCCCTCTCCGCCCAAAACCACCAGCCCAACATGCCTCACATCTCAACCAGCTCAGAATGGCTCGCACAGTCCTCTCTCCTGGTAAAAGCCTACCCGAGAACTGTATGTTATTCAAGCTCCCCACCCATCCCTCAATGCCCACACTAACCCCGGTGCAAGACCCGAGTTTCATCTAAATACTCCGTCCTCAGCCCCAAAGTCTCCAAGGTCTCGAAATCGCGAAAGAAGGCTGCCGCGGCGGGATCTGAACCTGCAGCAGCCCCGGTATCCGACGATGCGTCCGCTACTCCCACTCGCCTCAATATCGCAACATTCACGCTCAAAACGTACGACCCAGACTCCGGCACATGTCTGAAGTATCAGACCAATAAAGCAGCAGAGGTGGGCCGGTTGGTGGGAAGCTTGGGGAAACTGGCAAGGGTTATGGCGGCGCTGCCGGAGGTTGTGGAAGGTGAGTCGACCCCTCTAACCACTGTAATAGAAGGACTCGAGGCTGTAGAGCGTGCGCTGATTGTATGTTTGGCAGATCTGAACGCGCCGATAGATCAAACGGGCACACATACGCCGGTGCCGGAGGGGACGGGCAAGGATGTGAAAGTTGGTGATGCGAAGGGACCGCCGGGCGGAGGGGCGGCCGGGGGTGGGAAGAAGAAGAAGAAGGGAAAGAAGTGAGTGTTGAAATGAAGATCACGAGATAAGAATGTCAGAATCGGGGTTACGATATGCATGCATGGTAAGGCGTTCAGGGGAATTGGGGTTGGGCTATCAAATGCATGTTGTTCATAACAGCAACTTCAAGAATCGTTGAGCATGGAACTGCTACCGCTGAGGCGCTTCAATAGTAACACTTTAAGTATTGGCAAACATGTGTACACACGACGGCACGAGACAATATGCTTGCTGAGTGCCACTTCTTCAGGCCCGGCGTGACACTGTGGTCAAAATTCGGGGACGCAAAAGAAAGATGTGTTTGTGTAATACGACAACTCTTAACATATGTTCTTGCTTTTTGAAGTTGCCTCGCAGGGTCACAGAGTGAATGTATGGACCATCTTACGGAGTCAGGATGATGTCGACGGAACGCCTATACACATTCGCTCTCATTTTAGGACACTTTATTTGCCATGAATCACGTAGTGGAGAGAGCCTTGCGAGCCGTACACCCATTGAGAGTCTACAATGACTCTTCAATGTTTGCTGACTTTGCCACCTTTGCCATACTCAGCGTGGGTGTGTCCCTCGATTCGACTTCTTTACCCAAGTGTAATCCGCTTTGTAAGTATCTATATAAGACTCAGCGTCCCTACGTCGCGTTTTGGTACGCGTCTGCGGATTTCTAGCACGGCGACTGTGCTCGAATAGTTCGTCGAGGTCATAAGTGTCTACATCCTTCGTGATGATCAAATAGTCGGGGTCCTGAGCATCGTATTCCCAAGGCAGCCGAAAGTGACTAATTGATTCGTTAGCATGAGAAGGATTCGGGGGGACCACATGTCATGTTTGCCAGGCACCATTGACGAAGTAGTCTCTGGAGATTTGAAGATAAAGAAATTTGATCCGTACGCTAGTGAGTCAGAAGTGACGTATTTCCGAAGCACTCTCGCATAGGTTGGACGACTTCTCTCCAGGGGCATAACCGCCGGCGATCGCATATATGGTGGAGACAAAGGCTCATTCTTTTGGGCTGTGTAGGTCCGAGAGCGGGGATCTTTCATGATTTTTGAGATGGGTTCGGGTAAGAGGTAGTGTCCGTCCTGAACTGTGTTGCCAGCCCTCCCCGGAGCTGCTCGCGGCGGCGGCCTACCAATCACTCCTCCAGCAAGCGTGTTAGGCACTGGCATTGCATACTCCGCAGAGTCTCCAGAGCTCTTATAGTCGACGTCGCTCGAAGAGTCAATACCTGCCGAAAATTTCTTTCTTTGGGCCACCGACAAGGTGTGTCTGCTCTTTCTTGACTTCTTCCCCGTCAATGTGTGGGAGACGGACGAAACAATATCGCGGGCTTGGTCACCATTATAAGCAACTAAGAGAATCGATCCCACCGTAACGGCAGTAAGCGGAAGAGCTATCTCCCAGAAAAGGGATTGCTTGTTCTCCATATCGCGAATATCGGCCGTATTCATACCAAGATATGATGTAACGAAAGAAAGTGGCAAGAAAATGATGGTCACCAACGTGAATACCAGAATTGCTTTGCCATGGTCTTCTTCGTTGATCTCTGTGCTTTGCTTAGTCGTCTCTATCAGAGGCTGGCAGCGCCCCAGCAGCTCCATGTAATCTTCGTGATCGTCTAGTAGGTGCGGCATGAAACCAGAAAGGAGGTTCTCTTCATGTTCGAAGAGGGCTCGACGACCAGCGATCTCGGTCGAGAATGATTTGTCGTCTAGGACAGCCAAATAGTTCTCGACTAGCCTTATCTGCCAGCCATTGACTTGGTCCAACGCATGAAACTCCTCTTGTAGGAGATTGATGTCCCGTAGCAGTCTTTTCCTAGGATGGTGATTGACTTGGAATACCTGGGGATCGATGTCAGTTCCTTTCCATGAACGATACACGGCCTGCTTACAAGAGCCGAGAGGTATTCTCTATACAGCTCGGGTGTCCCCACGTTGTGGTCTATGGGCTTGACGATGAGGCGGCGCATTAACCACGCAAGGATGAACTCCGGTCCAAGAGAAAGCTTCAAGAGAAGGTTGCTATCGTTCGGGGGAGATCGAACCATGAAACAAAGGTCTTTCCGGGCCTCCGCGAGCGAATTATGGACACTAGACTCAAACCTTTTAAGAGCAGTCATGCCGTCTGTGAAGTATTCCATGGCCTCCTTTCTGTGCTCGAATTTCCAATTCCTGAAACGAACGTCAATGAAATATATGGCGCGTTCAACTCCTAGGAACAAAACAGTGAACCTTCGCATCGATTCAACTAGCGAAATTGGCAATGCATATGAGTCCGCAACAGTTTTGTTATCGAAGGTGACCCCATCTGCAAGCTCCTTGGCTTGCAATATCAAATTCGAGATCCCCTTGATGCTCTTAGACAAGATGAGAATGAACGCGGAGTTGCGTTCCTCTAAGCGCATTTGCAAATCATTACGAAGACAAGGTCTAAAATCGGGGGTTAGATCATGTTCATCGCCTTCCAATGGGGTCTTCGTATCGTCTCTCATATATCGTTTCTGCAGGTGCTTGATTGCATGGTCTTCGGTCGCGAACTCGGCTTTTCGACATTTTGTGCAGCTTTTGATATGCTGGGGAAGCCAGGAGCCGAGATCTGGAGCTAAGGACCTGTCTATATATTCGGACCTCTTTCGAAGCGTCCAGAGCTTGGCCTTGCTTTTGCGTGTGGGTTGTGCATCGTTGTCAACGGCGATTTGAAGTACCGCCGCTATCATACTCAGAGCTGACCATACTTTCCTTGAAACAGGACTTATATCAAGCTTGCCAATGTATAGAGAGAACGTTAGAGATACTTCCTCTAAGAATTCATATGCAAGCCTCGCGATGTGGTACCGCTGCAACTCGATAATTTTAGCATGTATTTCATCAGTAAGACTAGACCCCTGGTATTTTCCGGGGCGGAAGTCAGTTTCCAGAAGCAGAGACGGCTCTAGAGGCGCTCCAGCTTTGAGTCTATCCATGGCTTCCTTGGTCGTTTCGAATTCACGCTCCGAAAGGCCTTTATAGTAGTCGGTCGAAGCAAATCCCTTGTTCACGTCGTGATCAATAGCATCGTTATCGAGAGTATCGCATAGAAGATTTCGTTCCACCAAAGCCAGTTTCTCGAGTATCAGGGCCTCAGAAGTTTTTTGCGCCGGCTCAAGTCTCACGCCCCGGATATGAATATGATTCCCCTCCCGGACACGACGATTCACGACTGCGGCGGAACGACTCCCGCGACGATGATATTTGAGGACAGGATCAAGGCCGGCTCGATTGATCTCGTGTGGCATTTCGTGTCCCTGAGCTGGCTGTTGCATCCTTCTCCGCTCTGTAGTGAGGGTGGCAACGTCCGGATCTGATATAGGAGTTCAATTAGCCTTTAGCACTGTATAGAGGCGGTCAAACGTCTTACCGATAACGTCGAGCATGTCAACAATGTTCGAATCATATCCATGATGGTCCTGCCCCGCTTTTTCATTTTGCAACAAATTGTCAGGCTTCCAGGTAAAGAATGGTGCCACTTTGTATAATGTGTTTCTTTTTGGTGCATCTTTCCGCGAAGAGTTAGTCTCAGGAGTCGCGTCGGTCTGTGAGATTTCTTCATCCGAGTCCCACTCTTCAAGAGCATTAGTTCCGTCGGACATGCGTCCCCATTTATTCAAAGTTATAATATCAACGAACGTAGTCTTCAATGAATGGACCTCATCAACCCAATTGCCGGGTGTCAGCAACGTTTTGTCTTTCTCTTGCACAAGCACAAATTTGAGAGTACCCTTTATTGGAGCCTGTCGAGTTGAAGCCGATCGTACCTCTCGGACCTTCTGCTCGAATTCGAAAAAGGTGTTGCATCGCTCCCGTGGAAACAAGAAAACACGGCCTTCCCAATCAGTAAATCTGATGTCAACAGCAGTCTCTAACCTTCCGAGCTTCTGAATGTCACGCTCTATTAGCATGGATGGCCCCATTGTTGCTGATAACGTTTTATAACCGCATGTTACAATCGCCTCAGATCCGATGCTGAGCATCCAGAAGACTGGTACATGGATGATACTTTCGGAGGAGTTGTTTCCATGCTTTCGGAATGCTTGCTCTCGGTCACGCTCCACTACGTCTTCGTACGGATACAACGTCGACATTAGGGTCCTGACAGGATGGAGGCGTTGTCCTCTACTGAGCCTTGGCTTCAACGGAGCTTGTAGATCGAAAAATGGAACACAGGCGAATATGACAGCATGTTCCTTGCCCTGGTCGTCTTTAAAGTCGCATCGCAGGACTGTACCCGGTTCGATGAACATACCATCCAACGCAGTTTTGATATTTTCTTTCTCTACCTTTGCTAATAGCGTTGAAACGGCATGGCATGCCTGGCGGCTCACTTTGGGAATACTGGTACAAGCATCCTTAAACGAATAGAAGTCTAATTCGTCGGAAGCATGCAGGTGATGCCAGCGGATACTTGCGATGTCTTTACTTCCAGGCTTTTGGGGGGAGTTGGCTTGGCGGATGAGTACATAGGTTTTGGTTTCGTTTGAAGACATGCGAGACATGTGAGCCTCTAAGATATCAACAGGCTCCTTCGTCATAGGCCGACTGGCCGGAGGCTTGGGGCTTGTCCCTTCTGATTTTACCTGGTCAGAGAATTCTGAGTGTGTTGCGAGAAAGGACAAATGATTGCCATCTCTGTCCCTTGGGGGGGCCCACGGCCTAGGAGGTTCGAAGTCAGTGGGAACGCTACCCGAACTCGACGCATTTGAGACAGACCCCCAAGAGGATCCTCCACCAGATAGGTACGAAACCACAGAATCGCGAGATTGAGAGCGGGATTGAGAACGTGAACGTGATCCGGACCCTAATCGGGCACGCGGTCGAGACCGAGCACGCGAACGAGAGTCTTGAGAGCGAGATTCTGATCTCGAGCTTGAGGACTTCGGGGCCGGATTTGGAAATGGGAGTGGAAAGGGGGGATCAGTACCAGGCGCTTCAGCTCCTGCTATTGCCCATGGTGCTGGTGGAAGCTGGGGCGATGGAACGGGGGGCATAGACCACAAAGATAGATGGACTTCCACCATTGGTCTGATTACGGCATCCCATACCTCAGGGAGTGCGACATCTCTGTTAAAAAGCAAGAGATCAAATCTCTCCTCTAAGACCTCAGGCAAGAGCGCAGAGTTCTCGCCACGTGAATACGCTCGTTCAATGAGCTTTTTTATGCCCTGTGGGAAGTGTTAGTTGCAAATTTCCTACGTCAAGTAGAATTAACATCGTGTACCTGCCATGTCTTGCACTCGACCCACGGGAAGAGAAACCTCTTGCCATTGTGGTCCACAAAGACCAGTGTCTCAAGATGCTGCTCGTTCTGGACAGAGCCGGTGTCAGGGGATGGTGGTGGTGAGACTTGGGACGCGTTCTCTGCTTCCTTCTCTAGCGGCGCATCGGTCTGTTCCATCTCGAACGCGACGGCAATCGATCCAAACCGGATATAAGCTTGCCTCACATTGATCTCGCAACCATGTTTCGCGTCTAAGATTGAGGTTGAAATGGATCATCCTTTTGGCCCCCATCTTGGCACTGGCGCTAAGCTGGCACTGGCTGGGATTTGTTTTCTGATACCCATCAATGTCCTATAATTCAATGTGTCCACTACAATGGCGTTTGTATTTGTTGGTAGTGCAAACTTCCATTACTTCTATAGGTCTGGTATATAGTTGAGAAGAAAAGAGCAGTCATCTTGGACTTATCTACGCGACCTAACATATGTAGTTCCATTATTTTTATGCCCGATAGCAGCACAAGGCATTCGCATTGCCCATAGTGATTGCAACACAGCCTTCCTTCCAACGTACCAGCTACAATGGCACGAATGGTTTCATATCGACATGAAAGGCAACACGCTCGAGAATCTCCTCTGGATGGCGCTCAACAGCTCGAAGTCTCCTTTCAAATGCTAGCCCATACTCTGCGAAAAACGTCCATGGCTGAGGCCGAAACACTGTAGCAATTGGGTTGTATGGATACGCATCCTGCGCTAGGTCGTCCAATGTCTCAAATAAGCGTCGGCAGCTCTCCCGCTCCATCTTGGCCAAGACAGGTGGTCGACCATCCCAAGCATCTTCGATTTCCTCGAGTATCGGGGGTACTTCTGGGTTATCTCTGTTCGCCCACCACTGCTCCCAGAAGAGCCTTGGACCTTCCCGCAGAATGTACCAAGAAACCCACGAATCATCGAGCCGCTTAGATCCCTTCTCAAAACCCCAGTCGAAGTGCTTGTCCTGCTTGTCCAAGTGACTGAATGAAGCTTTGACAAAGAAGAACATGTCCTGGAAATAGCAGGCATACTCCGGCCACATCTGTCTTAGGAAGTTCTCCCGCGTTTCCAGTATCCACAACTCCTTCCTCCATTCCCGGATCATATCCGACGACAGCAAAGCCAGGCGCGTGCTCTCTTGAGCTTGTGACCACCGTTTCGATATGCAATATGCGGTCGAAGTTATGAGGCTCTTCCGTCTGAAGTGTGGCACCGCTCGTTGTACGACATGGAAGGGTTTCGAGTGGTCATTCTGGGCTGCAATGGCGATCTGCGGGAGCTCGTCCAACGGCACTGACTCGGCATCTCTGGCGACATTCGAGAACAGGCGCAATATTCGAAATCCCTTGAACACCCGCTCGCGCAACTCCTCTCCTACTGGATCCTCAGCCGCCGCCCCATCCGCGACCCGCAGCTTGTGTTCCCATCGATGCTTGTCCACAGCTATCGCGGCCAACTGTCGAAGCTTGCAGTCTAGTAACCATTTCAAATCGTATTTTCCCTTTGAAGATGCTTCCAGGAGGAGGCGCTTGCTCTGTGGAAACGTGTTCCGCGCAACGCGTCGTACAACAGTGGACTCGTATGCGGTTATGAGGTCCTTGACGGATCGGGAGGTGAGGCGTAGGTGCAGGAGGGTGTCGAGATCTGACTGGAGGATGATATGTAGGAGTAGATCCGGAATGGCAGCTAGGCTCGCCATCGGCAACACTCTGGCTCGTCAGTGTCGCAGACTACACACCCGTATATCTCGAGAGGGGTTGCTCGCGAGAGAGAGGATGCCGCCGTCCTTTTCCAAGCGGCAGATTTAAGGCGTTTGAAGGTCCCGGGCCGCTGGAGCTGCCACGCTACATATTATGCAAGGGTGGCTTTTCGCGCGTGATGCTTCATGCATCTCGAAGGGATGGTGCTAGGAGAGTGTCCCGATGACACTGAGTGCTGGAGGGCGAGCGCGGGGTGAAAGAACAATTGATGGCGGTCTCTTTATCCATCGACCTCGTGGCTTCCTAGGGTCGTTCTATCCCACGTGTTCCCAACCACGTTCCAGGCTAGAATCTATCCGTGCTCTTCCCGCCCATGCTAATAACTAGCGCCGTACTATGATAGCTAGCGGCGTATTCTATCCTCTAGCATCATCGCTCAGCTCTACTTATGTAATCAAACTAATGGTGTCAGCTTCATAGCCTTGGACGTGTCGTCTCACTCCTTCACTAATCTCTCATAAGTTCTTTAGTTGAAGAGGGCCTATCGAATGCAGAAAACCACAACGTATCGCTATAGCTCTTAACTCGCGACGCACCATCCTTCTTTAAGACTTCCCATCTCTCAGCATCGTATACTCTCAGCGCAAGGCTGAGGCTAGAGCTTCTCGCGTTCTCGTTGCAATTGCGTGTCTTTTGGCCCAGCGCATCTCTCCTACGCCTCGTCTTGATTGTAGACTTCTCATCCGTCAAGATGCGCTTTCTCAATACTACTACCTTGGAATTCGAGCAAGTTCCAGATTCCGAGCTGGACTTCGACAACAATCAGTATGCAATTCTGTCACACAGATGGGGCCCTGACGAGGATGAAGTCACCTACGAGGATATGCTGTCACCAAACAGAGCTTCCCAAAAGAAGGGGGTTCGCTAAAATCAAAGGATTTTGCGACCTGGCCTCTGCATCTAATTGCCGTTATGGCTGGGTGGACACCTGCTGCATCAATAAGGGAAACTCGAGCGAGCTAACAGAAGCCATCAATAGCATGTACCTGTGGTACAGCTGTAGTGCTTTATGCGTCGTGTACCTCGAAGATATCCCCCAAAAGCAATTCTCGGATAGCGAGTGGTTCGACAGAGGCTGGACTCTACAGGAATTAATCGCGCCAAAAGCAGTATCCTTCTTTGATCATGAATGGAATCCAATGGGATCGAAGACCGAACTTCTCGTAGAACTGTCACGCAAGACGAAGATTCCCAAGGATGTCCTGAGCCATACCGCCGCGCTTTCCTCCTGCTCCGTTGCTCAACGAATGTCGTGGGCAGCAAAGAGAAAAACGAAAAGGATAGAGGACCGAGCCTATAGTCTTATGGGACTGTTCAACGTGAATATGCCTATGATCTATGGAGAGCGAGAAAAAGCCTTTCTGCGGCTACAACAACATATCATTCAGCAAACCAAGGATGAATCAATTTTTGCCTGGACCATGGAACCAGGTGACGCCTCTCCAAGATACTCTAGTTTATACGCACCGTCTCCCTCTGTGTACCTCGATAGCAGCTACGTGACCCCAACTCTAGGGTCTCAAGGTTTCACAGAGACCAACGGTGAACTGTCTATAGAGCTGAGGGTTTCACTTTGTGCCCCTGGAATAGATATCGCCGTACTCAACTGCACTACGACATTACGTGCCCACGTGGCGGTCGGCCTTATCATTGCCAGATTACCGAACGACAACACTTACGTTCGTGTGAGAGACCACGATGACAGCAGTATGATAACGATAGAAGATATCTTAAAGCTCCCGAGACGTCGAATCAACGTGCCGATTTATCCTTGCGAACCTCCGAAACGTACCTTCTTTGGGTTTTGGCTGCGGACCCTACAGCCCCCAGGGCATACTGAGAGCGACGTGGTGATCCTTTCTAATTGCCAACCCCCGGGAGAAGATTATGTATTCCAGCACGATTATTGCCAGGGGAATGCTGGTATTGTATGCATAAAACCAAAAGACATCTCGAAGCGTTCTGAATGGTCAAGGATTCGTTGGATCAAACTCGGATTCAACTTCAAAGGGACTCCTGCTCTGTGGTTAGCCAATGATAGTCAGTCTGGCCGACTACAAAGACCGTTTGAGAATGCTCTCGCATCCCAGCGTTCAGAAGAACGATCTTGTGATCACGAAAAATCTATGACAGAAGACACGGCTGAACGCTATGGAGCGGAAAAATACGCACGTTGGAAAGGCACACAGGACCGATATGACCACTTTGAATGGCCCGCAGGGAGATCCTATATCTGGATTAACAAAGAGCAGGGATTGACCGACCACGCCATCCCCGAGCTCAACCTCCAAGTATCGATCCAGTTGGTGCCTTTTCACAGTCCGACAAGGGCCATCCCCAGAAACCGAGATCGCAGTGGATTTTCCATGGAGCCAATGACGGTCTGGGCTGTGGACATCACTGAGACCAAACAAAGAACAAGACAGGAACACGAGCCCCTTGTAGACCAAAGCACACGTCTTAAAGCTATCGATTGTATCACCTGGTCTCTCTCTCTACCGTGTATTTTACCACCTTTCTGCTTTGTCTCTACCTGCCCAAAAGGTGCCATCACGGATTCCGAGTGTCTCACTGCTTGGGCGACTGTCTGGAAACCTTTCGATGATGGAAAGCGAGCTACAAAGGCTAAGAAGATGAAGATTGAAACTGAATATCAGAGCGCGCGGGCGACATACGCCGCTCGCGCTGAGTCTCGAATCATACGGTTGAACTGATCTGCAAGCTGTGTAGATCAATACTCGCAAAGCCTCCGCCAAACTCGATTCCCTGTGCGTGAGAGCCAAACTTCGCTTAGTGATCGGCCTATGATATATTCATGGAGGGTTTCTCCGGAGTTTATAACTTTGCTTCGAGCTTGGTCTTAGCCAAAGCTGCTTCCGCTTTTAGTCTTGCCGGTAATTGAGACCTCACTACTTTCCCATTAGGATTCTTCGGTATCTCGTCAATATGGTGTATGCCACCGCGTAGCTTCTTGAACGAGGAGACCTTTCCGTCAAACCAGATTCTTACTTCCTCAAGTTTTCTATGTCGATGCTTTTCAAGAATAGATTCTTGCAACCGAACATACGCAATTGGGAATTCGCTTTGCTGGGACTTGTCGAATATAGCACATACAGCCGCTTCAAGTATGTCTGGGTGAGAGCCTAGGATGTCTTCCAGTTCTGCAGGGGCGACTTGGTAGCTGTTCGGAAAGGGAGAAGCTATTAGCAAGTCCTCTCTTAACGATGTAGATTCACGTGCTTACCCTTTCACCTTGATCATTTCCTTCTTCCTATCAATGAACCATAGGAATCCGTCATTGTCCATAGACAAGATATCGCCAGTACGTAGCCAGCCATCTACGAAGCTCTCTGAAGTGCCCTTCTCGTTGTTCTTATATCCCCTTCAAGATGTTCAGAGCCTCTTCCGGTTCGGGAACTTTCGTCCCTCACACCTTTGAACAACTTACATGAAAACAGTCGGAGCTCTCAGAAGAGCCTCTCCAGGCGAACCAGGTTCAACATCGTTCAAGTTCTCGTCTACAATTCGTATCGAACTACAAATAGATGTGAGTGAACGTAGAGCTTCTACGGGGTCGGCTTCAACTCACACGTTCGGGTATAATCTACCAACGCTCCCGCGCTTCTTGACTGACCACGACGCACGCAGCCCGGCAACGGAACCCTCGCTCATTCTAGTCACAGCCTTGCGTGTAAGAAAGGGAGCAAACTTTGGAGTACATACAAATCTCACCCGTATCCTTGGACAATAGCGACCCCTTTGAGTAGGTGCTGTAATCGCTCCACAACCTCGGTTTGAAGCGTAGCCCCAGCACATAGGATCGTATCTGCACTACTCAAGTCGATTTTGTCGAGTGCCGGGTCTTTTGCAATGGCAATAGCCGTCGAAGGCACCATCCTCATCATTGTCGCCTTCGTTCTTGCAACTCCATGGACAAAATCATCATAGTTGAATTGCCTCATCATCGCGATGTAGCTGCCGACGTATGGAGGCACAATGATGCCACTAATCATGCCGAATATGTGAGCAACTTCTAACAGCATTAGCAAAGCATACACTCAGGCAACTCCAGGGACTTACAGGACGTGTAGAACACTTCGCGCGATGCGCTATTGTACATTTCCGGATTTGCAGTTCTAGTGCAAAGCATATGACCAATTAGGTTGTGGTGGCTAAGCTGCACTGCTTTAGGTAGCCCAGTGGTACCGGAACTAAACACGATAGCGGCTGCATGCTTTCTATTGTCTTTTTCAGAAAGGTCAAAAGGGCGGAGGACCTTTCGATTGCGATCTTGGGTATCTATTTGCTTGGGTGGAAACTGCATTGACTCTCATCAATTGCTGGCTCTTGGACTCGTTCCCTTCCTAATTAAAAAAGAAGGGGCGCTCACTGAATCTGCAGACTCTCCTCCAAGTTCTATGATTCTCGGCTTGAGATTAGAAAGATTGAGTGGCGACAAGGATTCCTCCACTCTGTCTCGAAGCGATGGATCACATACTATCAATGTTGGGGTTGATATTGCGATATAATGCTTCAGATCTTGCGCGGTTGCTACGGGATTCACACCTCTTGAAAGTAACGCATTAGAGGGGCCATTACCAACAATACTCCCGTGTGGGGACTGCTTACACTATCGTTCCCCCGAACCACATGACAGAGTGAGCAAGTAGCGCCCAGTTCACGCTATTTGGCGCAACGACAAGTACTGCATCCCCCGCGGATAGATTGAAAGCGTCAACTAGTACTGCCCCTCCGACTGCAGCACCATGACGAAAGTCACCATAAGTGAGAGCTTTTCCTTGCGAATCCAAGTCTTGCAAAATGACTTTGTCGTCGGTGACATCTTCTGGATTGTATCGTAGAAGAAATTGGGCGACCGAGAGATTCGTCGGCACGTGGTTATCTGGATAGATAGACTGATATATCCGTTGTGCCATCCTGGCTTACAATCTGAGGAGAGAGCTTTGTTGAGATTAGATGTATATAAGATATCGATGTTACTGTTCACGGATGTGGGAAGACTAGGCTTCCCCGCATGATACCCCTCTTCCCCGGAAACAAGCTATTGGGACAGCTCTTCATTGCATACAAACGCACGAAGGCGGGTTCTCGTCATGGTTTGTGGGGTAAACGTTCGCTAACTTGATGCATCCGTCTGGTAAGAATTATCTGACTTCAACGGAAAAGAGACTACTGAGGCGTATAAAAGCCGTCAGTAATCCGCAAGTATATAGAGCACCATACTAGCTTGCCATACGCACAAATTCCTTTATGATGTATAGATCGTCTGAAGAGGTTGTACAGATCCACAACTTCCGCCGTTAAAGATTCCGTTTTAATGTAAGAGGCATAGTCCATAATCATGCGAGCTCTGTGATTACATCTTTGCGACTTCCTTGCTCCTCACAAAGAGAGCCTCTGCTTCAGCGAGGACTGACCTCCCCTGATCCTTCATTTGAACGAGGACCTTTTTCTTACGCCCTTCCATTGACACGATCTTTGAGTCTACGGCCACTACGCCTGGCGTCTTTACTGGTTGCTTGAACCGAACATTCAAATAGGCAGTATAGATTGGGCATCTCGCATCGCCTCCTATGGTTTGGGATAGACGTTGAATCAGCCCTGCGCATTCGTCCATTATAGTCGCAACGAGTCCTCCATGCGCAGTGTCCGCATGCCCATTCACATCAGAGCCGAGAGCGACGAGAACAGTAGCTTCGGCAATGAAATTGCCTTCTAGTGGTTTTTTATAGAGCGATACGACGGCCGGCATGGTTGTGCGTGTGTTTAAAGTGTCTCTGGTGAGAGTATGGCATGTCGTTCCTCTTGACGGAGTCCGAGGTGGAAAACCTCGCAGGACGACGTAGGCAGGATCTTCAAGTAAGGCGTTACACCATGGTATAGAGCTAAGATAGCCGAGAGCTCTTTCATCGAAGAAGGAGGTCATGCTTGGTCATAGGAGGTAGAGGTAAGTTACACCATACCTTCGCGACGAACGAATAGATGATGAAATGAAAATAACATACTATGGTAAATGATCTAGACGTAAATTACAATATGAGGAACTTCATAAACTTATGCTCTTAAGAGCGGAGATGGATGACTTTGAAGTGAGGGTGGTTTATGACTGATCTGCCACAAGGGACATTAGAATGGAGGTATTTGTGTGAGAAGGACAACTTGGTCTCCTGAGGGGGCTCACAAGTCAGCAAAAGACGACTCACCACCTTGTTCAAACCAAATGAAAGGCGTATGGAGTTTAAATGCGGGGTGGAAGGATCCCCGCAACTCACACTGGAATCCTTGTAGTGGTTGGAAGCTAAGAATGCCGAGGCACTGGGATTACATTCATACATCAACGTGTAATAGTTGCCTTCTGCTAGAAGAGAAGAGCCACATGTCGGCAGATCAGAACATAGACCTGCTCTGCCTATGTTTGAGGATTCCCGAGTGACAACGTGTCGAAACTGGTAGTTGACGGTTAAGTAGAATAGTTGCAGTCATGATTGTAAGAGACAGGGAACTCGTACGCAAGCGTCTTTGCTTCCGGGCAGCGAGTGTAGTCGCCAATGATCTGAGAGGTTTCGTGAGGGTAGAGAAGAGTACGAGATGCTCCATCTCCCCTTTTAAAAGGGAAATTATATCACGTAATGGGCATGCCACAAAGTTTGCGCTTCTTATCAGCACAAACAATACACCATGCTTTTCCATCTCAATTCTGCTTTCAACAATAAATGGTACCTTGTCCGATAGGAACCGCTGAGTACTAGAAGAAAGGATCTCAAACACCACTTTCAAGAATCGTGATCCACAAGGCGTCTTCAAGGGTTACAAGGGTCCTGTGTCAACTAACGGTCTTCACAGTAAGCGAGCCTACGGTCGAAGAAACATCGAAAGCAGTGAAATGCATGTAGTCACACAGTTGTCTTGAATAGCATCTGTATTGCGTTGGAATGTCATGGTAAAATATGCGGATAATTTATAATACAGCTGAATCGGGAAGATGTGCAATGTAAGCTAGGCTCCATCCAGCGTGTTCCCAACCACATTCGTACACTCAGCCCCTCAACACCAAATTCTCTCACCACGACTCCCCGCCATAGAGCATCTATCCGCCACATAGACTTAGTAACAACTAAGCACCACCGAGACCAGCGCTCCATCATGGCGCACTCGCACTTCCTCCTCCTCCCAACAGAAATCCGACTTGACATTTACGACCTTGTACTCTCCCCCCAAAACCCACCCCTCGAATGGGCCCAACGAACACAGCCATTCCTCACCTGCCGCCAAATCCACGCCGAAGCCCGCCCCGCCCTCCTCCGAGCCTGGCACGACCAAATCTTCACCTTCAAAGTCGCCATGGGCTTCATCGCCGGCCTCCGCATCCACCCACCGCACATGCCGCTAGTCCAACATGTGATCCTCCGCAACCCTGTCAACGATCTGCACCTAGACCCGATAGATATTCTCGCGAAGCCGTGGATGTTTGGTCTCGAGGCATTGAATCTCAGATCGCTCACGTTGGTGTGCGATTGCGGTGGTACCGGGAGGTTTGTGGAAGAGTTACCGCAGCTGAATCAGATGCTGGAGGCGAAGAAGCCTGTGAGTCGCTGCGATGTTTGGAAGAAGCTGAAGCCGTATGTGAAGCGGGGGGTGGTTGGGAAGCCGCCTGCCGCGAGGTTTGGGTGGCGGCAGTGGGTTATCACGGGTAGGTTTGCGGTTGTGGAGGAGAGGTATGGTTGTCGTAGTCACTGTTGCTATGTGACGCTCACTCGGCTTGGTAATTGTTGAAGTGGAATGGTGATATTGATTGCTGCATACTTCAAAGATGTACCCAACACGTTCTAAAAAGCAGACGATACTATGGCGGTCCGATTCGAGTAAACTCAAGTCTGCCTATCTCCCCATCAAAAGCCTCCTTGTGCCACCCGTCATATTCGTGCATGGAGAAACTCTTCAAGAACCAAGAGGCAGGATAGTGCCCAGTATTCGAAATGATGACTTTTCCAACAGCTTTACTCCTACCCAGCACACCGGAGAACAGACTCCTTCGGAGCTGGTCATTCAAATACTCTGACCGATGTTTCTGTCTCTCTGTGAGGCCCCCTCGGAACGTCGTCGCTGTGAGCGTCTCGAGCGTGAGTATCTTTGGATCCCAGGTCTTGAGCAAAGTAACCCAGACATGTCCTTCCACAGTGACATGTCGTATACTCGCAATAAGTGCTCGCGGCAGAGTATCGAGATAGTGATTGAGCTCGCGGACGACTTTCGCGGGTAGAATGAAGTTTGTGAGTGAGAAGGCAAGTTTGGAGGCCTCTGTGTGGACTTGCTTGCACGTGAGGAGGAGGGCCAAGGCGCGGCTTGATGCTTCAGATCGGGAAGCTTCTGCGTGTATTTCTGTGCATGTGAGGAGGAGGGCCAAGCCGCGGCTCGGGCGTGGAGCTCTCAAATGTGCCCCGTAGAAAAGGAACTCGTAAATTATGAGGCGTAGCTCTGCTGGCAGAGTTAGAAATGGGGACTCGGACTGCATCGCTCCAACCACATCAGTCGACACGCTCTAGAACAGGGCAAGAATTGTAAGGCAGACTGAGGACGGCTGTGCAGAGTGGTATGCTAGAAAACGACACCGGTGAAGGTGGAAGAGTGAATGCACGTTGAAAATGAGGGTGAATGGTGATATCGTGTGAGGATAAAAGATGATGTTTGGTAGCACCGCGGATGCTAGGCAGCAGAATTCCGTCGTGTGGCATTGGACGCTTGAAAGCTAGCTGTCGTGGCTGTGCATGCAGGAAGCCCGATGGAGTTGCAGTCTTCATGCGTGTTCGGAACCTCGTCCCTCGCCCCAACGGAACACAGCTGTGCCTAGATAAGTTTGTATACGCAAAGGCTGTTGTGCGGACAAGGGATGAGTAACGGAGCGGGGCGGAGAACGCTGTGCGCTCTGCAAGCTGCAAGAATGTGACTACACCGTGCAGGCTGGTTCTGGCTGACTGAATATGTAGAGTCCAGGAATACAAGCGACCTGGAAGAGGCCTCGTTTGTGATATCTGATCGAGGCTGCGCTGATGATCGGCGCTGCTAGCTCCTCTGAACCTCTGGGGCTAGAAGGCGCTCCGAGCTCGTGCAACGCATAGGCTCGTGCACGCATTACTAGAAATTACGTATAATAGAAAAATAAGGTTTTCTACTATAATAAGACTTTCTATATAACTCTATAAGTATAGAGTTAAGATAATTAAATTTACTTTTTTACTCTATTATAACTATATAACTCTCTAGATACTTAAAGAGCTTTCTAGTTCTCTATAGCTAGCCTAAGGCCTCTAGTATATTAATTTTCTTCTTATTATCTATTATAATAATATACTATATTTTTAAAGCCCTTTTTTTTAGTATATATAGCTTATAAGCTCTACTTTTACTAAAAAGCTACTAATTAGCTAGCTTTATAGCTCTAGCTACTTTATTTAATATCTCTTTAGCTCTTTTTCTATTATATACTAGTTTATTATAAATATTCTTCTCTTAATAATATTAAGAGGCCTATTACTAAGTTAATACCTATTATTTCTCTTTATATATAGCTTTTTAAAGTTTTATATTTTCTTTAGTATTAAAAATCTATTTCTTCTTTTTTTCTTCTTTTTTATAAAGCTTATATACTTATTTTACCTTATTAAGGCTATAGATTATAGTAAATCTATATTTTTAAAGCGCAAGCTTCTTAAAAAGAGGCTATTACTATATTCTTTTTCTTTTCTTCTTCTTTATATACTTATAAAGCCTTTTATTTATAAGCTTTATAAATATAAGCTTAGTCTTAATCTTATTTATATAATATATAAATATATAGTTATTCTAGCTTAGTTACTCTCTCTAAATTCTCTTCTTAGCTTTCTTAAATATTTCTATAGCTAAATTAGTAGTAGAAAGTTCCTTCTAGATAACTATACTTTTTTCTCTTTATAACTTCTCTAAAATAACCTTAGAATCTAAGAGGTAAATTCTAGTCTTTTTAAAGTCTAAGGCTATATTCTCTAGTATTATTATAAGCGCCTAGGCTACCTAAAAGAGTTTAAAGAAGTTTCTTTTTATAAAATAAGGGGGCTAGTACTAGTACCCCCCCTAATTAGTATAAGTATACCCCCTTTTTAGTACGCGTATACCCCCTATCTTATCTAGCCTTCTAATTAGCCCGGAGGGCTTAGAATACTACTCTAGCGCTTTATAGTAAGGCTATATAGCCTTTCTATTTTATTATATATTCTTACTATTTCTAATAGCCTATACTTAGCTATATATAAGGCTATAGATAAAGCTATAAATAAGACTATAGATAAGGCTATATATATAAGCTATATATAAGGCTATATATAAGGCTACTTATAGTAAGGCTATATAGTATACCTATTTTACTATATATACTTTCTATTTTCTATAGTATATATAGGCTATTATATTACTATCTATATATCTATATATCTATAAGTATATTAAAATAGTTAAATTCTTACCTTATTATAGCCTCTCTATATTAAACCTAGCCCCCCTATATTACTGCCGCGTCTTTCTAGCTATTTTAATCTATTAACCCCTCTATATACTAATTAGATAATACTATCTAATATTAGAGCTTCTTAATAGAAAGCAGCGCAGGCGCTATCTAAGGCTAAGAAGCTAGCTAAGGCTAAGGAGCTAGCTAAGGCTTAGAATTAGCGCTATTATAAGAATAAGAATATAATAGATTATAGGCACGCTGTACTTAGTAAAAGTATTTAAAAATTATAGGTAAGTTAAGTAAGTAAATTAGAGGCCTTAGAGGACCCCTCCGGGCTAATTAGAAGATTAGATAAGATAGAGGGTATATACGTACTAAAAAGGGGGTATACTTATACTAATTAGGGGGGGTACTAGTACTAGCCCCCTAAAATAAGTATAGCCCTTATTTTAAAGGTTAAAGTAGTTTAATTACTAATTATAATATATAGTAAGAGGAATAAAGAGAGAGATATTTAATAGCTATAGAGAGTATATTAAATAAGATAGAAAGATAAAGAAAAGAATTCTATACTTAATATAGTACTTAATAAAGCTAGCTATTATATATAAACTATACCTATTAATAATTAGTAGCTACTAGTTTCTTTCTTAGCGCGCTTTTACCTTTATTTCTCTATTAAAAATAGTAGTAAGCTAGCTAAGGCCTATCTTATAAGAGGTTTAACTAAAAGATAATAATTTAAAGAAGTAGAAGTACTTTTTAGGGTTAAAATTTTAAAGCTATATATTCTAAATATTACTAGAAATAGCTTAATATATAAAAGTAGGTAAGAGTGCTATTCTATTAGTATAGATAGCTACTACTACTATAATCTACTCTCTATTTCTATTCTATATAATATTCTTAAGTAGCTTATTACTCTTAGTAAAGATTCTAAGCTATTTAAATAGGTAGCTAATTAAAAAGCCCTTTTTATTTATATTATATAGATTTTAAGGCTTAATACTATACTTTTTAATTTTAGCGCTTAAAAGCTTAAAGTAGAGCTTATAGTAGTATTTTAAATTAGCCTTCTTCTAGATAGAATTAATTAGCTTTAAATAGCCTATATCTAGCTAATCTTTACTATTCTTATACTAGCTATTTAGCTAGTACTTTTCTAGTATTTTTTCTATAATTTTATAGGCTAATTTTTATAGTACTTTATATATAGAGGGTATTTCTTTAGCTAAAAGATAGCTTATATAGGCTAGAAGTAAAGCTAACTATCTAGTATTAAGTATCTTTTAAGTATTATAGCCTTTCTCTTTAGAATAAGTAATACTATAGTAGTACTATAAGAGTATTAAAGAATAGATTTTATACTTCTAAGTAATAGTAGCTACCTCTTTTTCTTTAGTAGTAATAGCCTTCTAAATAGCCTTATTAATTTAAGCTATTTTCTAAGTAAATTAGATAATTTTTAATAGAGTTATAAATTTTTAAAGATAGTAGTAGTGGCGCTTAGTTTAGTGCACGAGCCTATGCGTTGCACGAGCTCGGAGCGCCTTCTAGCTAAGGATTGTAACCGCCATCCCACTTTTGCTTGTAGAGGGTCTTGAATAGTATTCGGTCGCTGTTCCTCAGTCTTAAAGAGAAGATTGGAGTAATAAATAGAGACGTTTGCAAAGGTAGAAACTAATTAGATGTTAAAGTTGTCCGGGGCAGAGTTCTAGATTCCGCCACAGAAGGGCACGCCATATGCAGCATCAAACAAAATTCTCGACTTAAGCCTCAAGCCTATCCCGATTGCGCTAATTCACAAGGCTGGATATACAGTAAAAACATGCTTCAGCCTGCGGACAGAAAGCGGTTGGGATCGATCGAATACTGCTCACTGATGGCAAGGCCATAGATCACGTGATATCGCCCGTAACACTGAACATCATCCACGAAACATAACATGGATGGACAGTCTTGACCGCCAGCACAAATAGAATGTGAAGATCTCGTGCCTCGATGCTATTCTTGCACTCGCTTACTAGTCTGTATCTCAGTCAACGGCGTCCTTGTGGCGTACGCTGAGTGACGAGCCGACGCTGCTATCAGTCAATGGGGAAACGCCATTGATACTCTCGCTTCCTGGCCAGCAGTCCGGAGTACCTCCGTATCTGAGCGATGCCCTTCACTCGCTCTATCGTCAAATGTGATGGTCAGAAGAGTGCAGTGAAGTCGGGGGAATTTCACGCACCCCCTGACCGCGGTGCTTGACTGGCTGTGGCAATTAAGGAGCATCCGCGCCCCTCCCTTGCTTGAGCAGCAACAGAAGGTCCCTATTGCAGCCCGGAAGCCTCATTGGGGCAGGTTCAGCAGGATCCTGACCCCGGTGGCTGCGATGTGCTTCACAGGCGTCCCTGGACATCGCCAGGAAGTGGAGCAGTAACACGACTCTAGCGGCATCTCAAGCGCTGGGGCGCCGCGATGACAGCTGAAGAGCGGACAGTCTTCGCCGTCACGGAGCAAGCCGCGATATTGAAGGCAAAGCATGATCGCAGAGACTACGGGACTGTGGCGGCAGACTCGCGCGCATCAAGACGATCGTTCTCGGATCTCGGGAGAAATGCTCGATGGGCTCGTCTTGGCTGCTCTCTCGACGCCCGTCCAACGCCTCGTCGTTCCATCACAGCTGAAAGGTCCCCAGACGACGCACACCACCGCGAAGCCCCATCCCTTTGGCCTGCTGCAAGTAGCCCCCTTGGGCCTGGCCTACCGGCTTAAACCATGCTAGGCCATTGCGAGGCGCGACGACCCTAGCTGAGCATCACGGCCGATCCAGCAGGTTATTCATTCTGCGACCTTGGAGTCGCACACCTCGCGACAGAGGGCAGCTGGACGGCCGCCTGTCTCATTGCCATTTCCCCACCAAAGGCCGCCCTCGATCTCTGCAGCGCGCCTGTGGCCACCGCGAGCCATGCGCTGCTTAAGTATCTGGGGGCATCAGCCTCTGTGGTATCGTAGAATAGTGACCTGAAGCACCTCAATCCTGCCCTATTTGCATCCTTGTACTAACCCACGCTCAAGGCCTGGGACTCTGCTGACAGGCCTCCGGAGCATTACTCCCCTAGCGCTGACCATAAACGGTTCTCCCGGCGTTCCTGGTGAGTTCTGGTAGAGCTGAAAGCGGGATGCTTGGTTGACTGGTTGACAGACTTCTGCCTCGACGCCCCCTCCCGTCTGCAAACATATGCAGAGCAGATCAGTCTCGAACCCAATTCACTTCTCTCTCGAACTTCCTCATGCCTCCTCCTCGACGTCTTGAAGCTGGCGCATCCCGCCGGCCCACCTCCACCCTCCCGAGTCTCTCCGGCGCATTGCACACTGTAGCCGCAAGCTATTTCGCCATACCAGCGGCACTCGTCCTCGTCACCGTCTTCCTAGGTTGTATAAGATGGGCAGTACTGCAACATCTCCAAAGAAAAAGAAGAAAAGCTAGAATCACCCCGACGCCACCACCAGAAAAACACCCCGCCCCACCACCAACTGCATCACCACCACCGTCACAACCAACAGTCACCTTCAACCCCATCTACCCATGGACCTCCCCGCCCCAGCCTCTCCCAGGCCCATATGACCCCCGGCTGTACCCAGCTCCCACCCTGCGGCGCCACTCCTACCCGGACCCCTCCCCCACCTCGCCGCTGCACGCAGAGACGACCACGCTGTCATACACGCGCCGCGTCTCGACGAACAGCATCCCTCCACGACACGCAGTGCTCCATGGCACCATCACGACCGCCAGCACGGGCGCCACCCGCGGCTGGCGCCGCAACCACTGGGTCGTCGGCGGGGCTGGCTGAAGCGCAAGCTGTCCCTAGCACGCACGCTGCAAGCAAAAAGAAAAAAAGAGCGAGAGAGGGGCCGCGAAAGAGAGAAAGAACCCTGCCGCAGCTCCCAATCCGCGCAGACTCGGCGCGCTCAACCGCTGCCCTCCGAGGCTTCTAGGCCTTGGACCCGCGGGCGGCGAGCTGCGGAGAACTCTCCAGTGAAATGAAGGTTGGTCATGTGGACTCGGGAAGGGGTTTGGGAATAGGGCAGGTGTACGTTTGGTTCGGGATCCGGGGGTCCGCGTCTTAGGTCTTGATCTTGGGTTTTGTACGTGTAGGATTCGTGGTGATTTGGGTTACATCTTTTTTATTGTTATTGTCGGGGCGCCCGGTGACGGCAGCGCGCGTGGCGGGCGGCGGGCGAGCTGAGTGGTGGAGGGGCCTGCAGGCCAGCAGGACCAAGGCGATAATCACTTGCAGGTGTGCGTTTGCCCACGGCGGGAAAGGGTTTGCGAGGGGGCGGCGATTGAGTAAGCGGCGGGCTTTGTGGTGGGGGAATTGGATGGGTGCTGCATCGGGGTGCATTGGGGTGGGTGTTCTCATGGATTGTGATAGCATTAGTGAACGATTCACCCTGTTCGTACTGAGTATAAGGCGCTCTACTATACGTCGCGTGTGAGCCAGCGATCGCATGACAGCGGGGACGAGTACCAATAGCGCCTTAGTTCTGCGTGGGCGGTAGCTTTCCCCATGTTCTTCAGTATTGATACCCTTGTCTTATTGAATTGTCCGCTAGCTGCAGACTACTACTCCGTATGTACGAGGTACCAACTCAGCTATAACCAATCCCAAGCGCCTTGCTGTATAACCACTGCTCCCAATTCCAGATTATGTCCTAGTCTTTCCACTTCAGTGCCCTTTCGGCGGTCTCTTCCGAGAGTGTTAGACTACCGCCCCTCCCACCTCTCACTCTCCGTGTAGAATCGGATCAGAGCTTCTGCACCAACGATATCTCCTTGTCGGAAGAGCGCCGCGATGTCGATATTTAATGGGGAGTCCGGTTCCGCGGATGTCAGGAGTTGGTGGACAGCAGTGAGGGTGGCCGAGAGGGTGTAGATGGCAGACCAGTTGTTCTTCAAGAGATCAAGGCAGATTTCGCCGGTCTATTGCGCGCTGATGTCAGTTGGGTGTTAAGGTAAGGTAGAGAGGAGGAGAAATCACCTTGAAATTCACATTCGGGTGGCATATCCGGTTGATGAACTTGATCTCTGGCGGCGCGAGGGGGTAGTTTGAAGGAACGCGAATGTCTAGCTTCCAGCGTCCGCCTGTTGAGGGGATGTTAGTCTGAACAACATGTAATTTCCCTGCCTCCAAGGTCTCTCCGAAGCTCTTCATCGAATTTATCCATTTCAACCTCCTCAAATGCTGGCTCTCTACCCCAAACGAGTACACTCATGGAACAGGAAAACAAGAACCCACCTTCATACGGACTCCCATTAACCCCCTTCATAACCGCAGTCCAATGCATCAACTCATCATCACTCACAGGCCCCAGCTCAGTCAGCGCATCATTCGGATCCCTCTGATAGTCTTGGAGCTCCTTGAGCAGGCGTTTCGTGGAGGCCATACGGGAGTATCCGCTATGTAGGTAAATAAACAAACAAACCAAATAAGCTGAGCTATGCAGATGTCGTATGTCGTGTTGTTAGGAAGTGAATGAGAGCGCCAACTGACAAAAGCAACAACACAGCAAGCCGCGGTTGGAGCTTCCCGTCCGTCATCAGCGCGATCGGCAAAAGCACGGCGGCCGGAGAAGCCAGCCCCGCAAAACAAACCTCAGTTTCGGTTTTCGGTGCAGGGATTATTTGATATTTACAAAGCTCCTTCGACATTCCATAATCTAATATCTTGAACCTCACAATGGCACCCCAAGCCCTCCTCTCCCCCCTTCACCAAGCCGACGGCTCGGCGACCTACTCAGCGAACGGCTACAGCGTCATCGGCGCCGTCAACGGACCAGTCGAGGTCTCGCGACGGGACGAGCTACCAGAGGAAGCAGCAATTGAAGTAAATGTGCGGCCGGCGGCTGGTGTTGGAGGTACATTAAATCCCACACACATATCTTCAATTAACAATACTAAATCCCCCCAGGCCCGCGAGAGCGGCACCTCGAATCCCTCATCCAAAGCACCCTCCGCCACATCATCCTCACGCGCGCCCACCCGCGAACACTGATCCAAGTGACGCTACAAGTCACCAGCCTACCTGAAGAGGAGAGCAGCGTAGGCGACGGATCCGGTTTTTCGTTTTCAGTATTGCTACACCGCTGCATCCTAATCAAATAAGCATGTCGATACTAACGCGACCCGCAGTCCCTCCCCGTCCTTCCCCCTCTCCTCACCACCGCCACCCTCGCCCTCCTCTCCGCCTCTATTCCACTCTCCACCACCCTCTCCGCTACTCTCGTCGCCATCACCGCCGCGGGGAAGATCAAGTGTGCGCCGACGGCCGCTGAGCTCGTGCGCGCGAGCGCGAAGGTGAGCTCGCTGCATGTGTTTGCGTTCTCGGTGGGGCGCGCGCTGCTGCTAGCGGAGAGCGAGGGGGATTTCGAGTTCGGGGCGTGGGAGAGCGCGTGTGAGGTTGCGGAGGATGCGTGCTGTAAGAGTGTGGAGGGGATGGAGGTGGATGGGGAGGTGGAGAATGGGCAGGAGTTTTTGAGGGGGGTGGTGGAGGGGAAGGTGGGGAGGGAGATGAGGTGGCGGACGGCTGCGTAAGACTGCTGTGGTGGGGCGGGTTGCTTTGGATTGAGGGAGTTACCTAGTTGTTGGTGTGGAAGATACGATACCCTATGGATGAAGCAGGTATGGCAGAGACCTGGGAAGCGTGGTGCCCACAGGCTCCTCACTAACTTAGTTACAGTGTAAAAGCAGACAATATGTGCTTCGGTGTTCTGCAGAGTTACTGTACAGGCGTTGCGTGTCCTAAGAAGTCTGCAATTGAGTACGCCAAGCCCGATGAAATGAGTCGGAGCATCAGTGGAGGCACGTAGTGTATGATAGCATCAAAAAGTGTGTTATGATCGGTGAGTTTGTTTCAACTGTATTGACAGTGTGGCTATCCAAGCTTTTCATCTAAATAATCAATCGTGTCCCAACGCGCCTACGCGATATGCCAACCGCTCAAAATACGCAAATGAAGAAATCGCTCGAATTAGGGCTGATGATGATAAAAATGAGGCTGATGATGATAATGCTGCCAGTGGTAGTCCAACACCTATGCAATTACAACTCGCTAAGAAAGCGCTGAAATGACCAAAATCGCTAAATGGCAAAATATAAGGAGCGAAGGTGCTTTTGAGATCGTAACGTCATGATGCGTGATGGGTAATGCGAAACGCTTCAGAAACACTCGGGTCAAAGCGACTCAAACCTCTTCAACCCCCTTCTCTTCTTCGGCCCGCTGCTCGTCCAACAGCTCTCGGAGACGTTCTTGCGCGTTCCACACCGGGACTTGCCACGTCTTAATCCCATCAGCAACTTGGATTTCGGCTTCCTTGACATCCTGAGCGGTGAATTGCGCGTCGTTCATCCACGCCCGCCATGCTTTAGTATCCGGTGCTGCTTCACCTCGCCGCGCCCAGTTCGCGTTCCTGGTGAGGACAATGACTTTCCACAGCGCTTGGGTGAACGTCGTGTTCTTGCTCGGATAGCCTTTAACATCCTTATCACTATCCGACAGCGCTTCCATCGTCACCTTAAAGCACGACGTATCCCAGTGGAGCTTCGCAGGCAGCGCAGCGACAGTCCAATACGCAGCGTTGAGCAGCATATAGAAGCCTGCCCATACAATCTGCAGCCTCGGCTCTGCGTTAGCCAACGCAATGACGCCGCCCATGAGCATCAGGGTGCCCAGCAGCGAGAGCATGCGGTATGCCGGAGCGTGGCTCAAGGTGTATTCGATGGACTCCGGAGCGAAGTAGAGCTCACGGGCGACGTCTTCTTCGCACTTGACGACGAGAAAGCTACCCTTAGGATATCGGATCACCACGTCGCCCCGGGGAACGTTGCCAGACTTCTCCATGCGCTTGGGCAGGTGTAGTTTCCAGTGGTTTCCCCATCCGATGAGGGAGGAGAGGAGGGAGAGGAGGGCGGTTGCGAGGAGCGACATGCCGTCGCCCCAATAGATCGAGACGGCGAGGAGGATGGAGGAGAGGCTCGCACCGAGGAATAGTATGCCGGTGAGCGGGCCTACGGTCTTCGATTTGGCTTGCTTAGGGCTCACTCGTGTTACCGTAACGCAGCGGACCGAGTAGTCGTCCATGGAGTTTCCATCGCTACACCGAGTTAGCAAAAGCTGGCCAACGAATTTGAAGTACAGGGGCCTAATATACCAAACAATGTTTCCGATGTGGTTTATGGAGGGTCTGTCGTTCCCTGAAAAAACTCCAGTTACTCGCCCCGGATGGGGCTCGAGTTTGGAGGGCCTCGAGGGCCGGAGAAGGGCTTGTGGTGCGGGAAGAAGACGAGGCAGGAAGATCCACTTGGAGAGGGTTGACACTTGGGCATTTGCGAGCACGGATCCTTCACCGAGGATGGCAAGGAAACCAACGATATCGAGCTGGAAATTATGGAGGCCACCGGTGACCCAATGCATGATGGCAGAGCTTTGGGTGAGAACTACAGTGAAGCTAGAGACTATGGCTATGGGGAGAGCTAAATGAAGGACCGAATGACAGCTCCCAGTATATAAGTAGGGAGAGCGGCGAGGAGAGGCCGGTCATAGGAAGCAGCGGCAAAAGAAACAGCGCGAAACTGGAATTGCCAAGAGGGGACTGATGCAGGATTCATGGCGGAGTGGGAGATGCACGACGCTCAGCCCCCATACGATCCCAGTGGGAGCATAGCGGTGTTCAGCCTTGCGCGCTTTGTACGATTTTGAGCAGACCGTGTGGAGCCTTGCAGCCTGGCGGGCGCTTGGTGCTTAATTGTCTGGCGGTCCAGTAGACGGATTTCAGAGACGAATCGCACGGCCGTAGGAGGAAATTCGCCACGTAAATCGGTGTAATGAGGCTTGAGCTACTACAGGCCCCTGGTTAGCTCGGTATTTACAAATTTTCACAAAATGCCCACTAGTAGGGGGCCCCCTAGTTAGCGGCATACCTAGCGTAAGGCCTGCATGCCCGGAGACCTTAGATAAGGTCTCTAATTAAGGCAGCTCATGCAGGCCGTATATAGTAAGGCGCCGCTAAGATAAAGCTACTAGCCTATTCTATCTTATTATAGCCCTAATAATCTATAGATCCTTCTAAGAATTCTTAACTTTCTTATATTATAATTACCTATACTATAATTAAGGCCTAAGGCTATATATAAGGCTATAAAGGAGGCCTAAGGCTATATAGAAGGTTAAATATATAATAAGATTTATATTTTTAATACTATTTTTAATAAAAACAGCCGGCTAATAATATAGAGAGAGGAGAGAAAGTAGAAGATATAGAAATATTATAGAAAGCCCTTAACTAAATATTTAAGAGAAGGAAGATCTATATACTATTTTATTAGTAGTAGAATTACTCTATTATAATCTATTATTAGCTCCTGCCTTAAATTCTTATAATCTCTATATAAACCTTAATTTTTATTATATTATAATATCCTCTTACTAGCCTAATATTTTCTCTCTTCTTAATACCGCGCCTAGAGTTTTATAGCTATATAGAGTTCTATAGCCGCGTATAGTTCTATAGCTATATATAGTTCTATAATACGCGCTGCTACTCTTCTATCTAATTATTTCTTACTTTAAGCCTTTAGTAATACCTCTATAGCTTCTATAGGCTTCTCTATAGGCCCTAGGGCCTTACTACGCGCTCTATAAGATTAACGCAAATAAATAGCTAGAGCTTATTAAGCTAGATAATAATATAGATAATATTCTATAAACTTAAGAGTATTCTAAAGTAGAGAATAAGAATACCTTAATAGTTCTTCTGCCCTTCTATAATATTATTTCTCTAGAGATATATAAGTAATTAAGGCCGGCTAAGTAGCTCTACTTTATTAAGCTACTAAACTAGTACTACTACTAGGCCTATAAGTATTAGCTTAAAGCGTATATAGAGAGGATAGTAGTAATAATAAATAAGCTTATAGGCTATATAGAGCGCGGCTATAACTTCTATAATAGATATAATTAGTTAAAGAATAAAATTAATAAGAGAATTACTATCTAAAAGGGTAAAAGAAAGAAGACTAGAATAGTATAGAGAGATAATAAGTATCTATAGTAGCTTAATATCTTTATTATAAAGGCGGCGGATATAAATAAGATAATTAAAAAGAAGCTTTAAGGCCTACCTAAGGTATAAACCTATAATAGCTAGTAGTAGGCTATTATTATTAACCTTACGCGCTTAATTAGTATAAAGAGAGAAATTAATAATATTAATATACTAGAGGAGGCGCCGCGGCCTTAGTAGAGGCCTAGTAGAGAACCTCTATACTATAGGGGGTTTATAGCCGCATACTATATGCGTTAAGAGATTAAGAAGTATTAAATTACTTATATAGATAAGAGAGAGAGGCGCTATATAGCTAAGGCTAAGGCTTAAATTAAGAGAATAATAGTAAGATAGAGAGAGTTATTTAAGGCCTTTATATAGGGCCTAGTAATTTCTATCTAGGCTATAATAAATCCTACTTAAATAGTAAGTAACTATAAGAAGCTGCAGGTATCCTACTATACTACTAATTAACTATACTATAAGAGGGTAATTACTAATATAGAAAAGATATAGAGAGACTCTAAGCGGCCGTCTTATATTTAAACTAAGGTAACTAAGGGCGCTAAGTATAGTAGGACTTTTAGTAAGGTTGCTAGTAATATAGAACGTGCAATTAATAATAATAAAGAAAGAAAGAAGAGTATTATTAATAGAGGAGAGAATAAGAGGGTATTATTAGTAGAGGAATATAGCCCTATAGAGGTGGCTAGCCTAGCTAGCCTTAATTTAAAGCCTAATACCCCTAGAAACTTCTATTTTTTTAGTTCCGCTTCTTATAACTAATATATTTTAGACGCTATTACTTATAGGTAGAAAGTAAGTAGTATAAATTATAGCGGCGACTATTAGCTATATTTTCTAGTTATTTTTAAATAAATTAATAGATTTTTAGTGTTAGTTTTATATATATAAAGTAGGTAGACATAAAATTAATATTATCTATAGAGTTTTAATTTTCCTTACTTATTTTGCGAGCTAGTAGAAGCTAAACCTAAATAAACGCATCTAATTAGCTAATTTCTTATATAATAGGTAGTAGTAATATTAGTTTATATACTAGTAATAAAACAGAAAGGCTATATAAAATAGAAAGGCTGTATAAGTATAGTAATACTATAATTTAGCCTACTATAACCTTAATTCTATACTTCTATACGCCCTTCTTAATGCCTAGGTACTCCTTAATATTAGGCGTGCCTATATTATACACGTCCGCTATCTAATTATCCTAGAAATAGCTTAAATAATTTATTAGTAGTATAGTAATAATATAATAGCTTTCTATAGGTAATAATTCTATTCTTATTACTAACCTAAATAAACTAAAACTCTAGTATTTTAATACTAAACTAAAGCTATGCTTAATAGCTATATATAGGCTTACTATCTCTCTATTATACTAATATTAATTAGGGCGCTAAGCTATATATTTCTCTAGCCTTCCTTTAAAGGTACTAATTATGCCCTATCTATTAATATATGCGGAATTACTATAAAGATACTAAACTTTCTCTAGTAGAAGGTTACTATATAGCTCTACTAGCTTTATAGATAGCCTAGACTCCTCTATTATTATAAAGTTACCGGTACTACCTAGAAATAGCCTAGTAAGAGACTAGATTATACTATTAGAAGTAATAATAGACTAAAACTTAAGGCAGTAGTACTTTTTATACCTAGAGTATATTATCTACTAGATCTAGAAGTTCTTTAGCTATATAATTAGGCAAGTAGTTCTATTTATATAGCTCTAGACTTTACTAATATCTAGATAAAATTCTATAGCTATTATATACTCCTCTAGCTTCTTACGCGTAAGCTGCCGCCCGTTCTAGTATAGCCGCTACTGCTACTAATTTATAAAAAAGATAATAGTATCTCTAAATATAGTATAAAGCTATAAGTAGCTATATTTAAATACTACTAGTATATTACTAAAGCGGCGTAGTATTAAGAGGCGCTAAAGGAGTACGCAGAGCGAGAGAATTAAATAAGAATAACGCCTGTAAGTATACTTAATCTTATTAAGCTAGAGAAGTATAGCTAACTATCTAATTTTCTTATAGTTAAAGCGTATCTTAAAGCGCGCGCGCTTATTAGTAAGCTTATTATTAAACTAGCGCATAAAGTTAACCTAATTATATAGTAGTAGATTATATAGTTAAGAAATAAAGCTATCTAGAACCTTATTAACTTTCTCTTTAGCCTCTATTTTATCTATCTTGGCGGCCTTATTATTAGCGAGGGTATGTTCTTTCTTATCTAATAGCTCTGCAAGCTTACTAATATTAATAGTAGCGGCCGCGGCAGCTATAATACTATCTAGAAGGGCTATAAGGGTAGTAATATAAGAATTATAATAATTTTCTATATTTTAATATATTTAAATAATTAAAATTAAATAAGATATAGGTGCTAATAACTAGTAGATAAAATCCTTACCTTATTATACTAAAACAACGTCTAATCTATATTATTAGAGGCTCTACACTAATTACCTATAACCTTATAATCTATAATACTAAGCCGGGCAGCCTAAGCTGTATATAGAGGCCTTAAACGGGTGGAAATTAAAATCCAATTTTTATGAAAATCACGCGTCAATAGCGGCCAGGGTAGCCCCCTGTGCCAATTTATTAGTGTCACCACCAAAATCGGCACACCCCTTACCCCTCCGAGCCTAGCTGACCGCCGTGCAGATACTAGCGTAATTCCGTTGAAATCCGTCTAGTGGGCGTGCAGGGGAGCTGGAGGCGAGTACAGAGTAGACTTGCATGAGCATAGCCACTATCTTTCCAGCCTGGGCGGGACTTGATGGCTGCCTCTTTGCGCTGCGCTGAAACACCACATCTTCTTCCTTGCTCGGACCAAAGCTTGTCGCAGCACCTACTGTACGCTGGCCCTGACCGGAATCTTGTCTTGAGAAGCGCTTCTTGACGTCGCGATCCCCACCTCTTGCTCCACCTTGACCCTGCTCTTACAGGACCTCTATTCCCTAGGCTTCGCACCAGGCACCAGACTGATCGGAGGCCCATCGTGGTCGAGTCAACCTTGGTCATCACCACACAGTACGGCGACTCGAAACCTCGAAAGACCGAAAAGAAAGTAATACTGTGTCAGACAGTAGATGGGTGCGCCGCCCCGCAGTGTATGTAAGAAGCTTTGTTGTCGCGCTGAGACCACAGGCACGCTATGAGTGCATTCCTTCATCAAATTTCATGTCTCGCATTTGATCATATGAACTGTTTTGATCTCTTAAAGACACTCTGCGGCCCTCTCTTTCTCTTACTGCTCTTGTCAGGACCATCATCTGTCCTGTTCAAAGGGAAGATGACTCTAAATGTCAGCCTTCCCCGTGACATTGGGGCGCAGCTGAATCAACCCCATCTCTAACACCACCCCCCAGGTCATTTCCCAACCCATAAAAGGGTTACTCTGCTCGGGACCATTCTCAAAGCATTTAGTTAGCGGGCCTCAACATCTGGTTCGGCGATATTGAACTTGCAGACCGCCTCGAGTTAAGCGGGTCATTCTTTTTAAACGACTCAGGGCTCTCACTCAGCCTCTCAAAGTGCCCAAGGTACTAGATTCAGCCTTATTGCAGGCTGCAAATACTTCATTATCCGCCGCCCTCTCCAGAATCTACCCGATCATCAAGCATTTGTGTAACCTCAAGGCCTGTCTAACTACTTGAAAAGCGCAACATACCAACTCTTTAATAGGGATGCCGGTTGAGCCAGGGTCTATCGAATCGAGCGGCACGAACAGCACCCGAACGGGATGGTTGGCGAAGTGCGGCTCCTTACTTTCTTCATTGTTTGTCTGCCCCATACTCTACTCTCATGCCATTGCAGTCAGATACTCTGGGGATTTTGAACATGATTAACGCTTTGCAGATCGAATCGTGACACAAAGAGTACTGAAGAGCTTCCAAATCGACCGGCGGGTGGCAGATCCTTGCGATCAACAGACGCCAGGCGGAAACGGAAACGCAGTCAAGATCCAGGGGCACAAGCAATAGACAATATGGATATAGAGAAGCCTCCGCCTCCTGTCATTCTTGATGACCCGGCCAAAATTCTTCAAGAGAAAATAGATGCCGATGCAACTCAGCAGGCGTACACGGATAGTCGAGTCAATCTTGTGAACGGTGACAAGAAGTCAAACCATTGGTCTAAAAAAGCGGAAGAATGGAAGATTGACAGGGAGGCCGAAGCCGGCGAAATCATACGCAAAATCAGAGAAGATGAACGCAGGGTACTCTTTGGCAATCTACCTTCTGAGCAGATTCCTGAGCCTGGGACTCTGGATATGGGGGGGCAATTTTTGACCAACAGGGATCGTATCGAGAAGGAGAGCAAGCTTTACGATATTTCCGTTGAGGCACCGAAAGGGGCTCTTTTGCACCTCCATTTCAATGCGGAACTCCAACCAGAAACCCTGCTTAGAGAGGCCCGGAACATGAGCAACATGTTTCTTAGAGGCACGCAGCCCATTACAAAGAGGGAGGATCTCGAGCAAGTGGAACTAGTCTTCAATGTTGTTCCGGAAAACACTGTGTCTCAGGATATATTCTCGCCTGATTACCTGAAAGGAGGAAAGTTCAACGCGAAGGAACCTTTCGCGCCTAATCTATGGATGAGGTGGACTACCTTCCGTGAGGTGTGGATTAAGAAGTATGGACAAGATGAGACCATTACGAAGGGCCACCACGCCCTTACTAAATATTCTGAGATCAATGGGGGATTAATTGACAGCTCAGCTCAAGGAGAGTTCGTACCCGATGCTGCAGAACGGTGGCTAATCACCAAAATGGTCCTAAGTGAGGACGAGGCCTATGGCCCCAGGCAAACGGTCAATGGGTACGTATTGAAGTCAAGGGTCGCATAGCTTTCGTGCTAATTTAGTGTCAGGGTCTGGGCTCGTTTCAATCAAGCCACTCGTTGCTTTAAAGGACTTCTGAACTACGAACAAGTCTACAAGTGGTACATTGGCAATGCTATCCAGCGCATGATCGATGAAAAGATCATGTACGCTGAGCTACGTCCTATGCTGCTAGACAAGTCTATTCCGAAAAATGACGGCATTGGTCAGGTATCTAATCCAGAGCAAATGAGACTAATAATCGCCGGAGTGGAAGCGAAGAAGGCAGATTTAAAGGCGAAGGGGCTCGAGGACAAATTCCCATTTGGCCTCAAGATTATCTATTGCACACCTCGCTCGATTCCGAAAACGAGGATGATTGCAGAAATGAAAGACTGTATTGAGCTGAAGATCCAATTCCCTGACCTCATATGTGGTATGTAGCCCCTCAACCTAGAAATGGCGCGCTGCTAAAATTATTTCAGGGTTTGATCTAGTTGGAGCGGAAGACCGGCCCAACAACATCGGGTTCTATCACAAGGAGTTGGTCGCATTTCAAGAGACTTGCGACCAGTTGAAACTTGATATCCCATTCATGTTCCACGCCGGTGAGACCTTACTCGACACAGGTGGCTCCGCGCGACAAAACCCAGAGAATTCGAATCTTTACGACGCTGTGCTGTTGAAGAAGTCCAAGCGAATCGGACATGGGTTCTCCTTGACCAAGCATCCTCACTTGATTGAGGAGTTCAAGAAAAAGAACATCTGCATTGAGCTCTGTCCGATCTCCAATGAGCTCCTACATCTCTGCAGGAACGTGAAAGAGCATCCATACCCGCAACTGCTAGCAGCCGGCATCCCGTGCACGGTGAACAGCGACAACCCGTCCCTCTTCAGGTACTTTCTCTCCCACTATTTGAGCAAAGTCACCAACTAACCAAAACCCGTAGCAACTCCATGTCCCACGAGTTCTACCAAGTAATGGTCGGCACACCAACGATGAACATTTACGGCTGGCGCCAACTCGCCGAATGGAGCCTGGAGTACAGCTGCCTCTCCGAAGCAGAAAAGAAGCGCGGCCTCGAGATCTTCAGGCGTGAATGGGCAGATTTCTGTACCTGGATCGTCAAGACCTATAAAGCCCATGCCGATACCATAGATGAAACCGGTCTCCCCCAGTGAACGCGGCGAGTCTCGGCCGGCCTCTCCCGTGACGCGAGTACTGCGATGGATTCTCTAGAACGACTGACTCTCGGGGCTCCCAGTCCCGCTCAATACACCCCCTTACATCATTGTGGCTGGCGATAGAGTGTCTTTCGGCAGGCCACTTCAACATGGTTCGAGGTATATAGATCGTTGTTTTCTAGCGGTCTTTTAGCCATCTCTGCGGTAGGCAGGGCGCTTCGGGGGGACATGATCAGGACTCCTAGGTGATGGCTTTTACATCGTGCATCTGTCTACGTACTTGGAGAGAGCATTGGCAACGACCTCTGAAGATCGTGAATTATTGGACTTTTGAATGCGTACAGTTCATTGGACACAGTGCTTGGATGTATGAGGGTTCTGCTGTAGTCCGGCGATCTCTGTCTGGTTGGAATAGCGGAGACTCAATGCTGGCGGCTTGGGGGCCCCTCGCTTATACTTATTTCTTGTGTGCGTTCTTGGAGGCTTCTTAGATCATGTTTGTGGAAATTTTGGTAGGTAACGGCAACTATGTATCTGAGAGCTCGTTTAGGGGAGCTATTATTTTCGATCTATTTCTCTATGCTCAAATACACCTGCCTTATTCGAGGTCTTTGCGTGACCTCCTCGCCTACCCTCTCATACACGCCCGCCCGGATCATCATTCTTCTCATTTATTCACCCCTGATTCACCCCAAAGCTCTACCCTCTAAGCTCAACAAAGAACGATCATCACTACACGAGCACACTCATCAGAGTTCCCCACGTTACCCATAAAGTGCCCCCCCGACCCCTCATTCCCTTCAAACATATGTTCACCCATCCCTATTTTCCGTGTATCTCCGTCTCGTCCCAGACCCTATCGCCAACAAGAGCCTGTTGAACAAAGAATACTGCCCCCATTCGACTCACATAAAACAGACCCTAGCCCCTAGCCGCTCCATAATCTCACATAGAGCCTTGCTCTGCCGTCACAGGTTAACATGTGGGCATGAAGTTTGAGACGACGATTCCGTCAATATTGCTGGATCAGAAAAGCACGGAAACTCGCTGGACGCAGGAGCTCTCTTCCCTTCACCGCGGAAGTGCTGGTGTCGAGAGTGGTTCCTACCTACACCTTTTCAAGAACAGCTGGGATAGAAACTGTAGAGCAAGCGTCTAAAGAGGATGTTAGGTTGTGCTCTGATATGATGAGGCTGGTCCAGGGGCAAAGATGATCCCGGCGGGGTACACAACACTTCGATCCGTTGCGGTTGTTCGTACGGCCTGCTTGAAGTTGAAACAATGGTCGCTGAGTTGAGGAAGAAGTAGGGGAGCAAGGTTGTGTGTAGAGGAGATATGGACTATAGCATTTCTCGAACTCTCCATGCTAGTGTTATCCGGAAGTCTGACCGGACTTATGCGACACGTTTCTACGTCTGTTGCCTGAACAGGGAGAAAACCCAGTGAAATATAGGCAGTCCGGTGCTCATATCTTGGGCGACGCTTTCATGTACGTTGTGTCAACGATCAAACGCAATAGCGGAGTCTGGATTCCCTAGGATACATCGAAGCATACCGCGCTCAGGCCCTAGGGACACTATAATACAGCATTACGCCAACCCATGCTTTTGCCCTCTCCCAATCAATCCTCAACGTATCAACCCTTTCATCTCAGCCCGAGCAAAAAGTTCCCTCCCGACTGTCCCTGGCCACCCGACGACCCGCCACCAGGCAAATACGACACATTCGGATTCCCCGCCAACATCTGCGCAATATCCTTCTGCGTTTCAATCCGCCGAATCATAATCAAGCCATCGCCACTCTTCGCTACAGCCTTCGAGATCGTGTCCGCGGCCTCGGCCTCACCCTCTGCCCGGATGACATTCGCCTGGCGCTCCTGCTCGGCCTTCTCGACGATGAAGCGAGCACGTTCGGCTTCTTGTTGCGCAATCTGCTTCTCCTCGACGGCGCGCGTGAACTCCTTGCCAAAGGTCATGTGCGTGATGGAGACGTCCTCGAGGGCGATGTTGAACTCGTTGGCGCGCTTGAGGAGGTCGGCGCGGATGCGGTTGCTGACGGCTTCACGCTGGGTGATGAGTTCGGCGGCGTCGAACTGGGCGACGATGGCTTTGAGGACTTCGTTGCCGATGGAGGGGAGGACGCGCTCGTCGTAGTCTTGGCCGAGGTTCTAGCCATCATTTATATATATTAGCGAGGTGTTGCGGTTGAAGTGTGTATATACCGGAAGTGGAGCCACATGGACTGGAAGAGCAATTGGGTTATGCGGATAGAGTATTCTCTCACCTGATAGATCTTTGGCAGCATCTTGACCTCGGGTCGGTGCAGCACTCTGAGCGTCAAGCTCACCATCTGCAGATCCTTGCTGCCCGTCGTCGTGGAGATATTGCGCGGCCGTGTCCGCACATCATAGATGATGCTCTTCTGCAGCCACGGGATCAGGAAGTGCGTGCCCTCGTTCTTGATATCTTCCTTGACACCTGATATCCGGTCGAAGATGACGGCACGGGTACCGCCTTTGACGTCGTAGATGGAGGCTTGGATGAGGGAGAAGCCGACGGCGGTTGGGACGGCCCACTTGTAGATTTTGCCTAGGGCGTTCGCCATCTTGAGAGTCGAGCAGGTAGAGTGTCGGGGGAAGGAGGGGTGGCTTGACTGGTGGTGTTTTCGATGAGCTGGGGAAAAGTCGACGGTTCATCACTGCTCTCTTTTCGGCAAGCTTCAACGTCACGTGTTTTTCGCCTCGACGTCGTTCTTGCTCTGAGCTTCATCCGACGACTCCATCTTCCCGCAACTCGTCGCGACACCACACCACGCTCGCCGCCCTCTCCACTTATCCAATTCCCCAAACCTCATCCAAGAGAAACCGACATCATGGGTGGCGGCGGTGAAAAGCTCCCCGGCCAGTGAGTGCGCCCGCAATACCGCCCGCAAACACACGTCAAAGACTTCCAATCCACCCTACTGTTTTGCATCAGCCATTGCCTGGCAGAAACATCACTAACACATTCTGCGTGTAGATGGATGGGATGGTGGGGCAGTCTAGGTACATCTCTCCGCTCCCAGCGCCTCGATCTCCAGTATCCTATCCGACAACGACCGAACCCGTACTCACGCGCACCACTATCTAGGCTCTCCCGCCCAGAAAGGCATCACTACCTACGCTCTCTCTGCCAACCAGCAGCGTCCGCTTGCCGGCACCTTCCACACTGCCATCTTCAACACCGCCCGCCGCACGCGCTACCAGATCCTGTACTGGGCGCCTCCGCTGATTATCGGGTACTCCACGATGGTGTGGGCCATTGAGAGGTACGCGGTGAACCTTCAGACCACTCGATATAGGACAGGAAATACGAGAAAGATAATATGCTAATTACTGGATGGCAGGAACGAGTACCTCAACTCCAAGCCCGGCCGAGCGGAGTTTGCCGATTCCGAGGAATAGATGCGTCGCAGCGACCAGGCGATATGAAGTGGACGAATGCGATTGGGATCTTGGGAGCGTGGAGGCAGTGTATATTACAGCGGAGTGCCAATAGACCGTTCTGTGTAACAAAGATCAGACAATCCATTCCTGGCGTCATGAGCTATGCTTTGAGGTGATGCGAATGGGACATTAATTCAGCACCATTGCAAAGCACCGGACCTGGACACATTCTGCTGGAAGAGATGGAGAATGAAGACAGGCCATACCAGACCACAAGACAACATCTGGCTACAAAGGTAACGTACCAGCGAGACACATTCTCAGGCGCCGGTCTGACCTATGAATCCTCGGTCAATGAAGTGAAGAACACGTCCTAATCCAGCGCGCCTGGCAATAATATGCCAACATCGGATGTCAATCGCACGGACTGGCTCCCGTTACCACATCTCACAACACTATAATCTTCCTCAAACCCACAATCCAGTTTTAGCCTGTCATGCCTCGTACACCTCTTCCAGGTCTACTTCAGAGCCTCCTGCAATACCACACCCAAATCGACCCCAAATCGCACGGACTGGCTCCACTTACCACCTCTCACAGTACTCAACTCTTCTCTGAATTCGCGATCTAATATAAAGCCCCTGGCAATAGTATGCCCAAATCGACCCCAGATCGCACGGACTGGCTCCCGTTTATACATCTTACAGCACTGAAATCTTCCTCATTATAATAGTCTAATTCAGCCCCTCGTGCTTTCTACATCCCTTCAAGGTCTGATTCAGGACTTCAAGCAATAGTACCGCAAGATTAGCTCTAAATTACACGGACTGGCTCCTGTTAGCACATCTCACCACATTGTAATCTTGCTCTGGTCAATGATCTAATTTGGAACGCTATGATGTTCACATCAAAATCAGATCTAGTTTCGAGTCTGCAACACGCTATCTTTTGCTTACGATCCAGATCCAGACCTCAAAGTTGCAATCTTCCCAGGAAAGAAATGCTGATGCGTCTAAAGATTTTCATAGGGCCGAGACTCAAGACCAACATGAAGGGGTGTCAAAAGTTGTCCAAGAAAGACGCGGATAGAACAATACTTCTCCATTGCACTTATGCCAGACTCAAATGCTCAAATACTCCTCCTAGAAGTAGCCACTCAAACGCCTCCATGCTCGCATCCCACATCACAGACAACAAAAAAAAAGGCTCCCACCAACCCCCCAGCACCATCAAAGACCCCAAAACCCCACCATCCCAACCTCATCTCTCATAACACCGCAAGCACCCAAACAACATACACACAAACCACGCTCATCAAAAGATTCATCATCTCCATCTTGCATACAAACACAAAACACACACTCCCCCTCCATTTCCACTTTCCCGCTGTCTCCTTAATCATTGCATCACCGCCCCCCCAAAACCGCCCCAAGCGCACTCAACACATCCACAACCGCCACCCCGCCCGTCCCCGCGCGCTCCTTCGCCGCACGGTCCCGTTCCTCCAGCGCCTTCGCCGCGCCGCCCAGCACGCGGTCCGCCACATGCTCGGCCGCGAGGCGGTACTGCTCGATCTTGTGCACGCCGTCGGCGAAGGTGTCGATAGTCGGTTCGAGGGAGCGCGAGAGCTGGGTGAGGCGGGTCTGGAGGGCCGTGGAGGTGGTGAAGGTGAAGTCTGAGGTTGGTAGTGTAGATGCGGGTGTGGGGTGGGCGTTTGAAGATGTTGAGGTAGTGGATGAGGGCTCGCTGGTGAGGAGCTCGGGGTGTAGCGCGGCGAGGATAGCGGCTTGAGAGGGGTCGAGGAGGGAGGAGTCGATTTGGGGCGCTGCGGGAGGTTGTGGTGGTTGGAGCTTGGGCCTTCGCGGGGATTTTGAGGGGAGAGGGGGTGGTGGCATGGCCGGGGAGGAGGTGGAGGGTTGTATGAGGGAGGTGGTTGTGAGGGCTTCCCAGGTGGCTTTTTCTTCTTCGAGTCTGGAAGGTGTTAGATATACTTTCAATTATGAATGTGGTGAGGTTTTGGAAACGTACCTTTCCAGCTCCTCTTCTAGTTCTTTCAGCTGTTTTGCCATTGCGATGTTCGTTGGGTTAGGTTTCTTGACAATTGATACGGGTGTTGTGTCTTCCTGTCCTGAAGTCAGCCTTCTGTCTTCACAAAAAGGACATTTGGGATTGTACGAACCCTAGTGAACCAATTTGACAACTCTGGCTTATTCGCAAAGTCATCGAGGAGCTCCTGTTGGATTGCACGTGCTATACCCTCAATTAGCATCATTTCCGCTATGACAGTCGGACTACCACGTACCAGCCATGATAGCATTGGTGTCCTTGACATCTCCTGACGGCTTCTCAGGCAATGCTCTTGTCCCGCACCAAGTCAACAGCTGCTTCATCCGCCTCGGTTCTGGGAGACTCTGCTCGATGTGCTTGTAGAAGTCCCTGGGTTCGACTTGCGCGTGTGGTACAGCTGTATAATTCCAATTAGCCACCATGCTCCCCATAAGAGTTCGTTTGGGGCAGGGGGTTTCATCAGTGTGTTCTTCAGCAGAACCATGACTGTCAACCTCCCCACCCCTCACAGGAGTTGGAGTAGACCCACCATTCGATTGCCCGCTATCAATGAGCGAGCTTGCCCTTCTTCCACGCAACCCAGTACTGCTTCTCCGATGGCCCTGCCCACTCCCCTTCCGCATCTCCTTATTCCGCCGAATGATCGGGGTATCCGCAAACGGCAACGCAATCTTCGTCCCGTCATCGCGTCTTTTCTCGACATGTAGCTCATTCGCCACCGGCGTCCGTCGCGCAACCAGGTCCATGCGGTCCCCTTCTGCAACCGGCGTCTTCCTTTCTACCGGCACCGCCGCCTTCTTCACGCGTTTTGGCGCCCGTACCGGCTCAGGCTGATGTTGCGGCCGCGGTCGCTCGTGTCCCGCATCCTCTTTCTCCCCGGATAGCCTCGCGGACCTTCGTCTCTTCCCCACCTCCTCTCTGTGTTCCTCACGCGCCACCGGCTCAACCCCATTCTTCCTCCTTCGCAGCGGCACCGCCTTCTCAACCACCGTCTCCGTTGTCCTCTCAGCCGGAGCGGGCTCCACCACTTTCGCCTTCGCCTTCCCCTTCCGCCCCCTCGCGCCGCGCGAGAACACAAAATCATCATCGGCCTCCTCGTACACTGTCTTCGCTACCGTCGTCTTCTTCGGCACTGCCCTACTCGCGTTTCCATTGACCTCCGTTTTTGTCCGCTTCACGGCCGGCGCCGCCTCGCCCTCCTCCTCAAAAGCGTGCCTCGCGCTGCGCCGGCGCGTCGTCGTCGTCGTCCGCTGCTGCGTCGACGCCATGCTCAATGTCTGCAGAGGCGAGCGCGACAGTAGTGCATGCATTGGCACACTATCCCCCTCAGCCCGTGTGGTGTGTGCAGTGCAGGGCGCGTCGGGGAGGGTCGATCGGGTGCCGTAGCCGAGTTTGGGTTGAAGTTTCGCGATGGGTGGAGTGTCGGGGTTAAGTGAGTTGGGAGGCGTGTTTTGCTAGCTGGCTTCGTAAAGATTGGGGGTTGTTTGCTGGTAATGCGAATATCGTGGTGCTCGCTGGGTGCGTCGCGCGGGAAGGCTGCTGGGGGTGTTGAGGGGTGGTGGTGCTGGGTCTGGCTTGCCCGTGGTGGTTTGGGGCGCGGTGGGTGGGAATCAAAACATTGGATTTAGCGGCTTGGCGGCGTGGTGCGCTATCGATCGGCGTCACGAGGCTGTTCGAAAGACACACCCACTCTGATGTGAGCAGCAAAGTGAGGCCGCAATACTGATAGATGGAAGGTGGGACCAAAGTGAGGTGGTAAACGGTGGGTGATTTAGGACGAACAAAATGCCCCGGGGCCGTGGAAAGCAATTGAAGCTTTGATGTTGTCTCGTACCTAAGCCTCGGAAGTGAATGCAAGCAGCCGCCTATCAATTATTCATAAGCAGAACATTGCTCAGCTCTGTAGTAAGGAAAGATTTCAATCCAGAAGGAGAGATATAGTTGATCAGATCTATGTCCAGCTATCCTGACGCTATGTTGTAATGAAATGCGAGGAGTTGGTCACGTGACGTTTCCTACAACTACAGCACGAAAGATTGTGTGCACTTTCAACAAGAGAGTTTCCAGATCAGAACGGATTCTACACCGGGAGCAAACCGTATCATTCGTGTACGTAACACAAGTGCATCCCTTATGAAGAATCACCGCTCACGCGCCTACATCGCATAAAGCACTCACTCCCACACCCACAGCAACACTTGCAGAAGGGGTCCTTTCCATCATGTTCGCTACCAAATCATCTCTCATCGAATCGTAGAAATCTAGCCAATAACTTTTAGTCATTCAACGCATCGCCATGCCAGCCCAGCCAAATCCTCGATAGCCACATGAATGTGAGCGTGGTGGTGGTCTATGATAGCCCAGCACCCGGCATCGGGCCCTGATCAGTAAGCGGCGCCATGCTGCCTTCAATACGACGCTTGGCGTCCTGCTTCTCCTCCAGAGTCGGGTTTTCTTTCCGCTGATCTGGGGAGTGGGCGGCGCGTTCGGGGCTGTGGCCGATAGACATGCCAACACGGACCTAGAAAACAACGTCGTTAGCTCTATCCCATCCAAAAAGAGGAGAATATGGGATAAGACTTACCAAAGTCTCCAAAGCAGATCTCGAGTTATCCACCAAGTCGTCATCAAACTTCATGACGCCAGGCTCAAAGAGGAGCAGGAGAGTACTCCCGCCAAACTTGAAATACCCCAGCTCCTCAGCCCTCTTAACCTTCTCTCCCGTTTTCCGGGTGATGACAGTACTACCCACCATCATCGCACCTACACAGATGACAGTAACCCTCCCATGCGCCTCCGAGTCGATTGGCACAACGACTCTAATATTCTCGCCGTACACATCAAGCGCTGAGCGGATTGCCATGGGGTTGACAGTATAGTACTCGCCTTCGATAAGCTTTGGTTCTCCCATCACACCGTCGACCGGGATATGGAAGCGGTGGTAGTCCTGGGGCGCGAGACGGAAGATCCCCAGGGAGCCGCCGTGGTAGCGCTTTGCGTCTTCAGGGTAAGCGCTTCCAAGCAGCCGCTCGACGCTGAACTCGCGGCCCTTGACCCAGATAGTCTGCGCCTCGTCCATGCGGTTGAAGACGACGGAGCGGCAGTCTGCAGGCGAGGTGATGACCCTTGGGTCGTCAGGCGCTGAGCACGGTCGAGCGTCAGGCTTGAGAGCGCGGTAGAAGAACTCGTTGAAGTTCTTGAAACTCTTAGCAGGGAGCAGGACTTCTGACATATCCAGTTGATGGAAGTTGATGAAGCCATCGATCTCAGCGGCGGAGGCCGGGTCGTCGTACTTAGCGCCCTGCTTGAAGCTGAGGGATCGGAGGAGCTTGCGAACTGCGAAACTGTTAGTCGGCTTCCTAGTCTAGCAAACGAGATTGTCAGTGTATTTTCAGAGGGCACTTACTTCGTTTCTTTTCCATATTGTTCGCCTTAAGCCCCTTGTAGAGCAACCGAATCCCCAGTCTCACATAGATACTCATGCGTTCCTCATTGATCTGCCCAGTCATGCGATCCTGGACCAAAATATTCGCTGAATTCGCGCCAAGTTTGTAACCACCATATGAGATCTTATGAACGACCTTGGTGTACCATTTGCGCTGAGCTTGGCTAGAGGTGACGAACCCAGCCATGACGATGTTGTTAACCTGTCGCCAATCCTGGCTAGCACAGGTCGCAACATGGGTAATTATATCAGCATCTGACTTCTTGTTGAGGCGAGGTTGGTGACAGATGGGGCACTCCCGGATCTCAATAACGTGCTCCTCACCGTTGTCATCGGCCAAGTCGTCGTGAGCGTCAAGAGTGTCGCCCTCTTCACCAGCAGCTCCAAGCTTTTCTTGAGACTGGGCTGGAATAAGAGTGCTCTGGCTCTGAAAGTTAATAGGTGTCCCGCTACCGGAAGTTGCAGCAGGAGTGATAGAGCCAGGAGTCAAGCTAGGGGTTTCACTCTGTTCTGTAGAGCCTTGGGTATCAATGCTGGCAGTAAGGTGGTTGAACTGGCCCTTTATAGCCGAGCCCCACGTGCGCTGCTTCGTGTTCTGCAATTGGTCTTCGAGACAAATGACAGTCTGATCAAAAGTCAGAAGCCCCTCGTTGTTGTTTTCTTGAGCAAATCTGGCGAAGAACCCGTCGATGGTCGCTTCATGCAGGGTGGAGCCCAGTGTGTCCAGCATAGTCGTCAGTTCAACTTTGTCGATCCACCCACTGTCATCCGCATCGTATTGCTTTAGCATAGCTCGCCAAAATTGCTGTCGGAGAGCCTTGTAGGGCAGGTATTTGGCTCGGATATAGATGGTGGGGTTGTGCTTCGCTTCCCATCTGTCTTTATTTTTCATCTCCAAGGGCATGTTCCAGGACTTGAGATCTTGATCGTCTACCAAGTGTGGGTCCACATTGATAGAATTTGCGCCCAGGATACCATTGCCATTCGCGTCGACACCCGGAGTAGAAGGGGCACTGGTTGGCGGAGGAGGTAGCAGTGTTGTGCTCTGGTCTTTGAGGTTGAGCGACAGCGAGTTTGAAGAGTTCTCCTTCCTCAATCCTGGCTTCCCAATTTTCGTCAGGCTGTTGGAAGAAGAAGATCGAGACATGGGCAGGCGGAATCGGGACCTCCTAGCTTCAGGGAGATGAGGCGATTCGAGGTCGTGCGGTTCGGGCAGTTTGTACAAGCCAGTGGCCGGATCAGCCTCAGGAGAAACTGAAGTGATCTTGTCCAGCGGGAAGTTAACCATGCCAATATAGTCATTTCCAGAGAACTTGTCCCGATCTACAACAGTGAAGTTGAGGGAGTAGTTCGTCTCGTGCCGCATGACCTGGAAAACCAGCTTCTCCTCATACACGGGGTTAAGGTTGTGGTTTATGACTTTCGTACGGTACGTCTTCTTGCCCAAAGATGTAACCACAAAGGGGTCCATATCGAATGAGGTCCGCGTCACTGCCATCAAGGATCAGGAAATGCCGGGAAGTCAACAGGTAATTGATACTTACTGTTCCGCTCAGGGGGCAAGTCGGTGATCTTTGTGATCTCGAGGAAGAGCACGCCCGCGACCTCCGAGTTACCAGTGAACTCGTAACCCCTCTGCTTCGCCTTTCTCTTCAACCTCGCAAGTCGTAGCTTCTTGCGCCTCTTCTCCGCCTTCTTCACCTCGTCCTGTGGCTCGTCAGAAGCATCTTCTTGGTCATCATCGTCTTGCTCCTCCAACTCCCCACTATCCGTACGCAGCAAATCGTCGTCTTCCTCATCCGGGCTCGGGCTCGTGCCCGCAATAGCCATAAACTTAGCCAGAATCTGCTGAGGCGTAGCAGAAGGATTGCTTGTATCCACGAGCGAAAATTGCAGCAGCACCTCGCCCGTAACCACGCTCTTCTTCTTGCCCGTGCGCCTCGACTCGAGCGGATACCACTTCGGCTGCACACAGTCAGTGACCGCTCTCCCACCCGTAAAGAGCATTGCCCGAACCCACCTCCTGACTAGCTTGTCCGTTCGTGAATATATCCTCCAACGCCACATCGAACTCGCCCATGTAGTCCTTGCCAAAACGGTCCTTGTCCCAGCAGCAGGCCTCGAGGAGGAGGCTCTGCACGCCGGCGACGGGCAGGTCGAGCGTCTGGTTCCATTCCGGGTTAAGCGTCTTGCTGATCGAGGGGGTCGCTTGCTTCGCATCGCCAACGGTGAGGACTAGATACTGTCGCTGTCTGTTAGCCCCAGGCCACGATGCATGACGTAGCCTTGTTGCCCTCTCTCCGCTGCTTCCGAGTAGGTTATAGAATGGGAACCTACAGGGTCACTTGTCCCGCTCCTATCTTTCGCTGCTAGATTTCGGCCCTGTGAAAGCGTTCGTCAGCTCGCAATGAGGGCTTCGCGGGGTAGTTTCCTGCAGTTGCAGGGCCGTGTTCAACCTGGGAACAACAACGCACCTTGATGACATTCGCCCGCAGCACGAGGCCGTTGCTCTTGGGATCCGTCATGCCGCGCTTGGGGCTGCTGCTGCGGCTGCCGGGGAGACTGGGAGGGTTGGACGCGTTGGCGTGCTTGAGTCTGGCGGGGAAACTGAGTCTGGTGGAAAGGGTCGGTCGCGGCATGGCGGTTTATACGAGAAGATCTAGCTGCAGGACACACACCCTACCCTTCCAAGAACTGAAGCGAGCTGCGCCTGGGCAACGGGAAACTTGTATTCCTGTCCACTTAGAGGTCGAGTCAATCGCATGCGGCGGGCATCGGGTGTCAGAGCTTCAGCTTCAAGAAACAGCGGCTTGTCCTGCGGCCCGCAAGGCGTACAATTGGTCTCGGGAGCGGCTGCTAGGAGCGTCCGGAATTAAGTATGGAGGTTAAGTTCGAGGGAGGTGGGGTCTGGATCCGCAGCGGGGAGCGCAGTGAAAGAGCAGTAAGTAGGTAAGCTGTGTATGCAGCCAGGCATGCGGCAGTGCAGCAGAGCTGGGGATTCCAAGAATGTTTGGCGCAGACTCGATGAATATAAGTACCATACACGAAGGGGCTAATTGCGCAGGAGCTTGGGGCTGCGGAAGCACACTGACACGAATTGGGGCTGTTTTCAACACGGGTGGCTTTGGGCTGAGGGCAGAGAATTCAGTGATTGGGGGGTTTTCCGATTCTTGTAGAGCCTTTGTTCGCGGGAGGCACGGAAGGAGGAAATGCGCAGATATGTGGCCCGTTGCGAGGTTAATAATAGCAGGGAGCTGATGCAGCACCGCTCGAAAGCCTGGGTTCTGGGTCTCGCTGATATCTGGCCTGAAACGATGGAGTGCCACCTCCCCTTCGCAGCCCTGAAGCACTGATCGCTCGCAGGGTTGTCGTCAAGCCACAGCGAGGAGAGATCAGCCTGCATGATCCAGCCCTCCGTCTCTCCTACAACATACGGCGTACAAAGCACGTCTTCGAGCTGGCTAGGGCGACATTCATTCGCGAAGAATGTGAGGCGGTCGGGCACAAGCACCCCAAAATGCCGCAGCCGTCCATATGTGAAGGTACTCCTAAGCCGCAAGAGGCAACACAAACGGGCGTGCCTCGGCGCTGGAGCTGCACAAGCAAGGTCCAGATAGAGAGTAGATGGCTTCCGCCATTCAGACGCGAAGAAAACAGGTGGTGAGAACGTCTAGATGCCGTTGGATGCTATTCTATATCTGATAGTATCTGGTGTTCGGTACCTCGAAGAATGGTACGCCCCCACGACGGAATCCCCACCATCGAACCATGGTTGAGGATATCAGCCGGACTTCATATTTCAACGCCAGTCCATGCCGCTGCCAAACGCCTGCCTTTCCATACCAAGGAGAAATGACCTAGAAGAAAGAAAGAAGAAATCAAAACCGGTAGAGTCGATACCACCGTCTATGTCTAAGACTGATAGATAGGAGACTCAAGCAGCCGGAGCTACAAGAGTATTCTCCTTCAGAGTCGTAAGCTCCGAGAACGTATCCGGCCACAAGCTCATCCTCTCCTCTCTCGGCGTCATAGCCGCAATCATCGGCACATTCGTCTTGCTCGACATGCGGCGCCACATGTTCGCCCGCGGGTTGAAGTTCGACGGCAGGCCCTTGCCATGCGTCTTCTCATCATCCACCTTCGCGATCTTGGTAACCTCAACCTGGATATCTGCGAACGTATCGAACGGGATGTACGCCAGCTTGTTCTCGATGCAGTACTCCTCGAGCCGGAGCCCACGACGAGCGAAGAGCACGTCCGCCTCGCGCGCGGCGGGGAGGTCCGACACGCCGTCGCCGATGAAGACGATCATGGGGATGGTGCCGTCGTCGCTCTCGAGCTTGGCGCCCGTCCGGTAGTCGTTGATGGACTGCGCCTTGTCGTGGCCGAGCTCGGTGTCGTGGAGCCAGACGGGCTTCCATTGGCTGCCGTCAGACGAGATGGTGGCGTCGTTGGCGACGATTTCGATGTTGGAGGAGGCCTCCTCGCCTAGGAAGTGGTCGAGCACTCGGCGGAGGACGGGCTTTAGGCCAGCGGAGATAACGTTGAAGGGGATGTTGTTGTCGAGGCAGAACTGGTGGAAGGTTTGGAAGTCCGGGTCGATCTCGAGCGCGCCCTTCATCACTTCGAAGCCGTCGTCGAAGGGGACGTCGAGCGAGCCCCACATCTCCTCTGACACGTCCTTGAACGAGCGCTCGCCGCTGTGTATTTGTTGGTCGAGGATCTCGCGGCGGTCGTTGCCACAACCGAAGTTGTTGAAGAGAATATGGCCAGTGTCTTGCATGAAAATGGTGCCGTCAAAATCTGAGGGGGTTCGTCAGCACTGATTCGTAGCAAGCAGCGAGGTAGAGACGGGATCGACAAATTGCATTCGCGTACCTGAGAAGCAGATGATCTTCCGCTTGGTGTTCATAGCCAAAGAATCATGTCGTCCCAAGGTCGGTCGCATCGAGGGCTTCGGAACCTTGAGGCTCTCCCTCCACTGGACAGTCTCCGCGGTAGCTGATGGTGACATGATTCGTAGTTTTGCGTGTAGTAGCAGCGTCAAATGGCTCAGGTAATAGTGTGCGAGAAAACTGAGAGGAGATAGACAGTTCACGATATAAAGTAACCACCTCACTACACGGGCGCCCACTTTTTATACCCCAACGCCCTTCTCACTCCGCCTTTATGACACAATCCCTCCCCCCAAGCCCCTCTACCAGCCGTAGACCGCAAAATCCCTTATCGTGAACTCTGGCCTTCTGTGTTGACAGCCTAGTCGCACGCAGCGCCTGGGTTCTTTTGCACCCGGTGCTCCAACATCCCCCTCCTATTGGCCTACGGGCACGAAAGTACAGGGTACAACGCTCTCCGACGTCAACGGCGGCACAATGGCTCAGCTTTCTCTAGCCTCGCCCCACTATGCAACGGAGGGGCACATTGCTACTTACACGAGCAAGGCCCAAGGACGATGGTAGTCAAAACCCCCGATCAGTGAACTTTCCGCGGGAAAGAGGCGCAGCAGCCCTTAATCGGAGGCTCAACCAACTTCCTCAACCTGTCCCGAGTACCTACGGGACTTTGACTTCGTGCCGTGGGATACTAACCCAGCCGCCTGCCTCCGACCCCTCAATGCCTTCTCAGGGACTGAGCTGGGTACACGGCACCTCAGCGGGTCAAGCAGCGGCCAGAATGCCATCGACCCTTTCCGATGGCGATCCGGCATCGATTTCGATGCCCCGTCGACTTTCTCGCCTCTCGCTGGGCCAGGCAGTCCCTTGATCGACATGGGCTACCAGCAAGCGGCCGCCGAAGGGGAGGCGGCTGCTGGTTGAGCCTCTCTCGACCCCTCCCTCGCCCAGAGCCTCTGTACCTCTCAGAAAGTCCCTCTACATCGTGAAATCCTAAATCCCATCTTGCATCTCTACCTCCCAAAGCAGCGGCTACGCACAGAATCCAGAGGCTGCACACGTCCCCGCCCAGCCCCACTCCCCACAACGACGTCAGTACGTCACTGACTGCCGCTGGAGCTAGCAGCCGGCACGCACATACGGTGAGACTCTGGCTTATGCCGCCGCAGGTAGGTAGCATGTCGGCCGCGGACTCGGCAGCCAGTCAGAGGCGTGGAAGTTGGGGCTAGGAGTGTGTCGTGAGAGTGCTGAGGGGGCGTCAGCGATGCAGGTGCATGAACAGTCCAACAGGCCGCTTAGCTGAAGCGGGAGAAGTTACTGTGCCCATTGTGGCGTGCTCGCTACGTGAGGTGCTGTTGGAAAGGCGCTCCCACCGTCTCCCCGAGGATCAAACGTCTCTATCCCCTCCATAGTACAGAAGATATCCATGTAGAGCATAAACACCTGACCTCCATAATCCCAAAGCAATACCTCGACATCCACATTATGCAAAGTGTTAAACTAATGCCCCAATGCCCCTGCCTATCCGTTCATCCCCAGCCATGCTACCAAACCAAGCCGCACACTGAATTTCCCCATTGTGCCATCTTTCTCTCTTTTCTTCCCCCCCAACTCCCCAACAGAACCCCTAACAGCGCTTAAACCTCTCCATGTATTGCATACCCTCATCCACATGACCCCGTCCCTGCACAATGACGCGCCTCACGCTCTCCCCGTGAAGCCTCACACTTCCAGGAGTCAGGCTCACCAGCACACAAAAGCGAAACTCCAGCGACCAAAGCTTTCTACACCCTCGGTCATTCTTAGCCGTCCCATTCCTAGAATCTGAATTGGAAACTTCCACCACATACAAAGCTAAGCGGTACGATTAAAACATACCTGAAATGAAGAAACCTTGGTCCGTTCGTTGTTGCTGCAAACGTAGATAGGCATGGCCTTGTAGGTCAGTGCGCCGAAATCTCACCTTTTTTGGTGATGTAAATCGTGAGCTTGGGGTCCTGTGGGTGCCTCGCTTATGCGTCGAGGAGCTGGCAAATTCGTCGGCAGAGACGCTTGAACATATGTTTCTTTTTTTTAGTGATGTGAGATAGTTAGCTAGAGATAGCCAGATATCATGATGCGTTCAATCATCATCGTGCCGTCCGAGTGTTGCTCGTATCCATGAGCTTAAATTGCGAGATGTCCTTATCACAGTCCCGACTCTTCACTGAGGTGCTCAAAGGAGGGTGAACCTAATAAGCTACTATTACTGTAGAAGCGTACGGTAGTAAGTAGCCTGGCAACATTAATTGAAGCCCGAGTTAGTTTCGATAATATCATGGTCTCAAACACAGCACGCACACCTCAACATGATTAGAGCAGAACATCCTTTACTACACACACTACACACAGAACACCACTGCTACCACCCCACTCCCGTCCCATCCCATCTCACCCCTCCCTACCCACGCAACCACCCCATCTCCAGACACAATCGAATCGAAGACCGCCTAGCAACCGCGATGAATTACGAGAAAGAGTTCCTCCCGCCCCGCCCCTTCCATATTGCCGAAACCCGAGGAGCCGTTACTTTAATAAAAAGAACACAAGTGGTGAGTCCGAGAGAGAGAGACAGAGAGAGAGAGCGCGCACGCAAGGTAAGCTTCCCGGGTGAAGTCAGTAGTCAATATATCACTTCCAAGACCCCCACCATCTTCCAAGAGAGCCAGGAAAACAGAGCAAAAGAACCACAAAATGACTTATTTCTCCTTTCCCGCGTTCTTTTCCATCTGAGGTGTAGTTGCCCATGCTCATAGCCACAAAACAAATTTGCCCATCTCTCTCTCCCTAGTAACACTTTCAATCAAAAGAGACGAAAGAAAGAAAAAGAAAAGATCCCCAGCCCTCGCAGGGTATCACAGAAATCGAGAGAGAAAATGCGGCAGAGAGGCCACAAGAAGAGTTCAGCCCCCTCGCATGTGTGTGACACAAGCGCAAAAAGCACTAAGAGCAACGGCACCGACATTGGAGAGGAAGGAAAAGGGGAAAAAGCAAAGCACACAACAACAACCAGAGGAAAAAAAGCAAAGTTTTCAACAACGCCGTATATGACATGGCGATTTAGAAAGCCGTCGTCAGAATGACATGCCGCCCATGATTCCATAACAAGACAAATCTTCTTTCTTCTTTCGCTGTCGCTTTCAATCGCTCGCTCGCCGGAAGACCGGGGGCTTTTGGTATCAAATGCACGCCCCCTTGCCTCGTTTTGGTCATTATATCAGACCGCACATGCGGAGGTTCTCTTGAATTATGATGTCTGGGATATATTAGGATGTGGGTGGGTGGTGTTTCGGAATTGGGGAGAGACTTACCGTTCACTGCAGCCATGACGAATCGGATTTGCATGGTGTCGGTGGCGCATGTGAAATGGGTGTAGATCTGCTTAGTCTCATGTTGGTTGAGCGACACGAAGCGGTTGAGGATGTAGTCGCAGGCCGCGGCGTAGTCGGGTCCACCTATCGACAAGTTAGATACGGCATAATAACATCCAAAGGAGTGATTACGTACCTTCGTAGTCAGGGAAGTAGTTCTTCATGGGGCTGACGGGGAGCTTCTCCTTGAACCTATCGATCTTGTTCAAGAACAGGATGATGGATGTCTTGACGAACCACCGCGAGTTGCAAATGGAGTCAAACAGGGTGAGGGCTTCCTGCATACGGTTGACGGTCTCATCCTCGAAGAGCAGCTGGTCGTATTCGGAGATGGCCACGAGGAACAGGATGGTGGTCACGTTCTCGAAGCAGTGGATCCACTTCTTTCGCTCCGACCGCTGTCCTCCGACATCGAACATGCGGTAGGTCAGATCGCCAATGATGAAGGTAGTTTCGGTGATACCGGTAGTCTTGACACGCGAGCGGAGGACATCCTGGTCGTTGGGGATGTAGTCCGGAGCGGCAATGCGGTCGATGGAATCGAAGTAGCTGCGATGAGGTCAGATTTTGCATTAAGGAGTATGACAGAGAGAGGAACATACTATTTGGCGGAATCGTTGAGCTGGTATTCGCGGGAGCGCTGGAAGCACTGCTGGACACCGGCATCCTTCCAGAGCACGGCAATGGCGTTGCCAACTTCTGGGGGTAGGCTGTCGCCCTCGATCTGGGCTGGCTGCATGAAGATGGTCTGGACGTGGTACTCGGCACGCTGGTCGTCAAGGGGCAACTCTAGCGACTCCATGGCCTCGAGGATGACGCGCATTGACTGCACGGTGTTGCTGAAGATGATTTCCTTGAAGGACTCGCGCTCATCGCGCGAGTAGCCACCCTCGTGGATGAGCTTCATCTGTTTCAGGATGGTCGACTTGCCAGACTCTCCGGCGCCTGGTGATTGTCAGTTTGCAGCGTCTTGGGTGGCCTGAAAGGCGTGTACGCACCGAGCAGCAGCATCTTGATCTCGTTCCGCTGCATCATCTTGTCCCGCTTGAGCTGGTTCTCGATCTCCTCATTCCTCTGCTTCCCCTCCTTCTCCTCTGTGCTCATTCCGCAACCCATTGTGACGGTTGCTAGTTATGTCCGGTGGGTGATTAGGGGTGTAGAGATGGTTCCGTAGGAGGCCTGCCGGTACGGAATCCTGCAAGTGCACCCGTCAGTATGCAGCCGCAAGTACTACAGCGATGAAGAGGCAGGAGCAGCGGTGTACGCTCACAGCGCAACGTGGCTGGCGGCGGACGTCGAACTGCGGCAGAGAGTCGGAGAGTAGTCTGCTCGCCGCTGGGCTTGCGTGGCTCTCGAGGGCAGGGCCGAGAAGGCTGGGCGGCTGAGGCTGGACGTACCTATAATTACAAGTCGTAGATGTCGGGCAAAGGGAGCGACTGCGGGAGACAGGCGCAGACGTTGGTAGTGAAGTGAGATGGCTGGCGGAGAGATCGGACTCTCGCTACGGACCAAACGGCGGAGAAGCGGGTGCCAATGGACTTGGGTAGACACAGGCTGGCGGCGCAGGTCGAGGGTGAGGAATTGAGAGCGGTGGCACAGCAGCGGACGGGCTGTGCGGAGTGGTGACGAGGAGAGTGGGCGGGTGAGGGTTGTCGAGGATTGAAGAAGAGGGTTGGTCTGGCTGGCTTTGGTGGTGAGCGAGCGAAAGGAGACGCCCGGGGCCGATGTGCAGGGGTGGGGCCTGCTCGGCTGCTGATTGGCGGACGCCAGGAGTGCGACTGCCGGCCCCGTACACGAACCACAACACAGACCTCGCAATCACCACGCAATCTCAGGGCACGATAGAAGCAGCCTGCACACTGTTGAGCCTCCAACGCTGCTCCAAACCGACGTCGAATGCCACTCCAGCGCACTCCCTCGCAAGCTCCTCGTCCTCGCAATGGGCAGACAGCCTCTCACGGCACCACGGCGCACGGCAGGCCTAGGGGCGTCGCAGCACCGCTGTTACACCTCTCTGCTCGACCGTCGGCGTCCCTGTCCGCGGTGTCACGGCCGGCCCGCGCTCGGATGGGTAGCGGTGCGGACTGACTAGCACGAGGTTTCTAGAAGCAGTCTAGAAAAGGGGGCCCTGGAGGGACTGCCGGCGCTGCTGGGGGACTGGGGACTGGGGGACTCGCTGTGGCCGCCGCTGAGACGGGCGGGCTTTAGTCCTGCGCCTGTTCCACTCGCATCGCAACGGGCAGCCTCAGCGGTGGACGAGGGCGGCGTTGCTGTCACCTTCTTCGCGGGCCTGGCTGGCTTTGGCTGGGTTTTGGCTGCCGTGTGCTCGCTGGAGTTTCAGATGCGCCCACCTAAGCCGCCCTCGAGCTGCACGCCACCACACAGCCAACCAGGCCCTCTTCGCCGGCTCTCCGCTGGACGCACTGCCCGTCAAGCGCCCCGGGCCTGCCGCATCGCGTCCGTTGCGGGCTAGCGAAGCTGCGATCAAACTCTGCTCGGTGGCCACCCGCGCAACCACGACACCATCTTCATCTCCCCGACTCGCGCACCAGACGTCGCCTGAACCGCGAGCCCCATTCCAGCTGTCGCCTCTCCTTTTTGCCTGATCGCCGTACCCGCAAGGCGCGCCGAAGCGACTGCTCTCAAATTGTGAGCCTCAATGTCCGGCGTGCGTCGGCAGGGCCCTCCTTGCGTGCTGCTGCGGGGCGTCGAAACGGGGTCCCAGAATCCGCGACACCCACTGAAAACATGGAGTAGCGAGGTGTCCTGCATGATCGGGGGTTAGCTCTATCGCGGACTTTGCTTGGCTGCACGCCGCCTCCGCCCGTTGAACTCTGCTGTCTGCATTGAGAAGTGCAACTTCCAACCGTGGTCCAGCCAGATGTTATCTTCCTCTAGCTCTATACTGACTCGAGCTAGTCTTTTTCGCCGTCTAGATTCAGTTCTACAGAAGGGCTCTTCTTTAGGTTTATCAAATTGGACACTAGATGCGCTCGCTTATATGGCAAGTCTATCAACCTGATATCTTTCACGATAGAGATCTTGAATTCGAAGATATCAAAAAGAGGTAAACACGTCAGCGGCACAACCCTCATGTGCGCGATAGCACAATGCTCATGTGCGTGAGACGACGCGCCTCCAGATCTTCAGGGCGTCGGTCCGATCACTTCACACCAGCCTTTGTCCGCCTCAATCTGGTCAAGTCTCGCTAACTCACGTTGCGCGCCACGAGAACGGCCCGAGGGTAAATCGCCTGCAAGACCACGTTTTCTGCTGTCCAGGCTCAGGTACCCGCTGCCTCTTGCCCTGGAAGAGACCATTTCCCGTAGTGCTCTTTCCTGCAGCGGATGAGTCGACACACTTCCCCGCGCCTGCACGCTGTCACGCCATTCATAGACCTTAAAGTGTACTCGAAACCAGGATTCCGGCTTCAGTAATCGACAGCTACGTACTTCGAAAGCCGCACGAAAGAGTGAGAGTCATTCGAGCGACGATCTCGTCGTCCCTGGATAGTAATCCGTGGGATTACGATGATCGTGCTATAACAATCGTAGTGCGCTTACGACCATTATCGAGTAGTGGGAAAGTGTTTAAGGGTGTTCTCCGGCACTAGAGATCATGAATCAACGCGGCTGTTAAATAACCCGGTTCAATTTCACAACAACCATACAAACTTCACCACCTCACTATGAAATTTTCATCAGACTTCAAGTGTTACTTCCACTTCATCATCGCTCTCAGACTCGCGCTCACAGCTCTTCGAATGTAACCAATATCTATTCGTTGCTCGCAACATTTGTACATACGGAGTACACACCTCAATATTGACTTTTCTCGTCGTCAATCTCAGCCCTCCAAAGTCAAGGAGCTTCCAAACCTCGACTCAGTGAACGTCCCTAATTCATCACAACTCACAGATCGTGTCCTCAAATTATTCATCTCAATAAATTTCATGGACTTTGATCTTTTACCCAAATTATGCCAATCAAGCTGGGGGCGACGATTCCAACCAATAGAGTCAATGCTATTCTCAGCTCCGTCTTCCACAGTTTTCAAGAACTTCCTATTTGAGTAATAACCCTCCAGCTTACTGTACACCGAAAGCACTGGATTGGAATACTTGACTCTCATGCGCGCGCTGCTTGCCTTCATCAACACTCCTTCACCTAAAGTCCTATTCGTCTCTAGACGCTACGTCGTCAACTCTGATGTTTGAGTCACGATACGCAGTGCCGAGGCGTTAACTAAATGCTTCTGTCCTTTGCTGAAGATAGCTATAGGTTGGCTTGGAGTTCTCTGTGCCAAATTGGTGACATTTGTAGGGTTCGACTGGCGTTGGATCGTGCTTGTTAAGGGACGACGATTCCACATTCCTCCACACATCCAAACACACGTTAATGCTGACATCTAAGCGAGCGCTGTCAGTGAAGGATCGTTATCCCAGTACTTCGATTCTCAACACCAATCTTACAGATCCATACTCCGCGGTGCGAATGCAGGCCAGCTCTTGATCCTATCAATTCTTCTCGCATCCTCCACGTACATCAATCAGCCCACGCGTTGCACATGTACACGACTTTAACTCCGTTACATTTCCGTCTCAACATCTACGAAACTCTTAAGTACTGCGCGTCCAAGTATAGACTACCCCGAACGCTATCAGTCTAAAGCATCTTGTCTAGACTAAAAAGCCCCTCGCCCCTGTCTACTCTTCCAGCACTCAGATACCTTCAGCATCATATACGTTTACTCTCACAATTCCATGGTTCTCCCACTCTACCACAGCTCAGCTCCTCCAGACGCCTTATAGCCTTGTCAGCAGGGGGCCCCAAGGAGTTCCCTTTACACGTAGAGATATTGGCCACTTTTTCTAGGGCCATAGCACGCCTCCTTGCCATTGCAATTCGCTGTCGTTGCTTTTCAAAGGCTCGATGTCCCGGCGGCTGCCTTTCCATTCTTGGCGGTACCAGCTTTCAGAACAGGGTTAAGAGCGTCCTTACCCCGTTATCATACTTTTATGCTGTACCAAACAGAGCTACTGCGCAGCTACTACATTCCCAAACTTCTATTGCGCTTTCGATGATAGATGAACGCATTAGATAACCGCGGTCTCGTTACTGCCCGTGCAGGTAGGTCGACACTAAACCTACTCAACTGTAGCCGCTAGCCGCTTAAAGGCGTGCGTGTGTAAAGCTTTCGTTTCTCAACACCAGTTTTTACATGCGTTCTGTACGTTCATGTCTCTAGTCAATTTAATCACATTCGCAAACCTCTGACCAAGACGCTCGAATTGAAGTCTAAAGACTCCGACAGTGCTTCCTATGCCTGTCTGTCTGTTCGAATTAAGAATGACGACTTGTGAGTGAGGTGTCTATAGCCCTCGCTCGCTTGTCGTATTAACAATATGCCGTGTCCTAGACAACTAATGCAGCAACAAACCACCCACGCTAAATCCAAAAATGCTATCCCATCCCAATAAATCCACGCAATGCACCCATCAACTTAAAGAACACCATTAAATGCACGACTTCCTCCCCTCCCCTCTCTTTCCCATCCATCCACACTCCCACCCCCTTCCTTCCCCCCCCCTAAAAACTAAACAACCCACTCCTCCTCTTCCCCACGGGATACACCATCAACGCCGCCAAAAACAACCCCACCGTAATCCCAATCGCCACCTGCACGACACTAAACCCCACCGTAAACGCAACACTATTGATACTCCCCCCACTCGCCTCCACCGTCGCATTCGCCACCGTCGTCACCCCCGTCGCGTTCCGCGTAATTTGATCCGCGCTCGTGATCCCGCTCACCAAGCTCCCACTCACCGACAACCCCGACGGCACCTGCACGAAGATCGCGGGCAGCATCGCCGCGGCCGCGAGCCCGTACCCGACTTTCCGCGGGCGCGCTTGGTAGACCGAGTCGTCGGAGAGGAGGCGCGTGCCGAGTTGCGGGCGGAGAGGGCGCGACGACTGCGCCCAGGTGTCTGTAGTCTCGCTCTTCCCTTTCTTGTAGTCGGAGCGCGAGAACGGGTTGAGCGTCGCCAACCACCCCCCCGGGTGCCGGCGCCAGAAGCGCTTCCGCGCGCGCCGCCACTTGGGCCGCCAGGTGCTCTCCCACTTGTCCAAGAACCAGTTGTCGACGTAGCGGCCCAGCCGCGCGTGCAGGTTCGCGAGGACGCCGATGGTCAGCGCGCCGAGGGTGTTTGAGACCTGCGCGTTGCCCGAGAAGCGCTTCGAGGAGTGGAAGTTGACGACGTAGCCGGCGAGGGAGATGAAGAGCATGGCCGGGGCCTGTTTCCATTTGGCTTGGTTGATGACGAGCAGGCAGAGGGTGAAGGCGAGGACGAAGAGGTAGTAGTAGTTTGAGCTCATGGGGTTTTGGCAGGTGGTGGCGGACGTCGCCGAGGGGAGCGCGAGGCCGAAGAGGACGGTGCCGATGGTGATGCCGAAGCCGAGGAAGAGGGAGTAGATGATGGCGTAGACCATGCGCACGGAGCCGGCCACGATGTGGCGGGATTGGAGTTCGAGGGAGGCGGAGAGCACGGTGAAGCCGGGCAGGATTAGGGCGATGCTGGATTGCGCCAGCGCGGAGAAGCAGAAGAGGTTGCCGCCGCGGATGGAGCCGAAGCCGCGCGCGAGGAAGGACGTCATGACGGCGGCGGAGATCTCGAAGACGTTGGAGATCATCTCGTTTTGGGGGGACACGATCAGCTGCAGCCAGCCGAGCAGGCAGCCGAGGATGAAGGCGATAGGGAGGTCGATCCAGCGCGCTTGGAAGGCGAAGGGGCCGACACTGGCGGATGCGAGGCCGTACACTGGGACGAGGAACCAGGGGCTGTATTTTGGTTTGCGGTTGATGATTGCTTCGAGACGCGGGGTGGCTTCTTCGACGCCGATACGGTCGTGCAACACGTCTTTGTAGATCTCGTGCGTATCGCGGAGCTTGCCTAGGTCGACACCTTGGGCGGTGCGGACGAGCTTGACTTCGGTGGTATGGACCGAGGAGTCGTCGAAGGAGATGATCATGCAGTCCGGGATGTAGAGGAACTGGGCTTCGATTTCTAGAACACGGGCCGACATGTTCATGTACTCTTCTAGCCGGTGGGTTGGCGCTCCGTACTTCATCAGTGCTTTGCATAGCTTGCGGAGATACTGCTGTCGAGCGAGGGTACCAGCCAAGTGGATCTTGATCTTGATCTGCTCATCGCGGCTCGACTTGCTGAGTTTGCTGAATGCGGAAGCGATGGATGTGGCGCTCTTTGTTCGCTTACCCATTGGGTGTCTTTGCTTGTCCCTTTTCAGTCTTGCAGATACCTCCTCGCCAAGATCTCTTTGTACTGGAGATGCGAGCCCAGTTGATGACTCTACCAGCTTGGAGATGGATGAGTGGAGTTCTGTGCTGGAGTTGTTACCACTTCGGGAATACCAATGTCTTGCATGATGATGAGGGTTCAGTGGAGTGCTGGTGCCAGGGGTACTCGCACCAGACATGGGAGGAGAGTGATCCGGAGTGTTGGCCGCTGTAGACGCGCCGCTGAATGAATCCGAGGGGTATTTTTGATGGCCTCCGGAAGACTGACCAGATGGATAATTGCCGTTCGCCTTCAAGAGCGTGCCGAGAATACCTGTTCGGTACTTTGAAGGAACCGGGATGTAAGTATCTGCTGGCTCGAGTTCGTTGACTGGTGTAATCTGGCCAGATGCAAGACCACTAGCCTCTATGTACCGAAAGTCGTCTGTCTTCTGGCGGGATCTGGTTGTGTTTTGTCGGAGCAGATGATCAGCTTCTGCCAGGAACTCTTTCTGCTTGGCTGACGTGGGCGCCTCGTCCTCCTCGCTGAGGTCGCCGGGAGTTTCTATCCCTCCGTAGTCCGTAAGAGGAATGTTATCGAATCTTCGTTGTTGGCCTCCTATCACTGGTTGTACAACTTCGCTCGAGCCTCTCCGGGAACTTGGCGCTGAGTTGCTGCCCAGGGTTTGAGCCAGTCTTGTAGCACGTATTTGAGCTTCAATTCCCGATCGCCTTTTCTCCACATTGGTATTATTAGGCAAGTCGTCTCCAAGGAAGAATTCCACTGGCGGTGTGCGAGTTCCCTTCCGTATAGCTGGTCTCGGCTTTGGCGGCGGTTCGAGCCTAGGTGCTGGCATTGGTCGAGGCGATGGCGGTGGGGGATGACCGGTCAACATCTCTTCAACCGAAGCGTGCAAAATGTCGTGAGATACATCAGGTCGTTGGATCCCGCTGATGGGTGAAGCATGATGCGAATGTGAATTTGAAGGTGTGTCGGGGGTAGCAGATATGGCCGGCGAGGGCGGTGAGGGTGCACCGGATTGTCGCGGAGAGTCGATAAACCCAACGCGTTTATGGGAATGTGGATGGTCCATCGATTCCTCGGAATAATGATGTTGAGAGTCAAAGCGCTCGGAGTCCCAGGACTCTGAGGGCTCCATGGCGGGCTATGAGTACTCGGCGAGTAGCTCCTGCACACTCCAGATTACTATCGATAGCTGGCAACGGGCCGCGAGGCAAGCCCACCGAAACAGGGCCGGCGTAGACTACCCGTGGACCACGATGCTGGTGCACCTAGGGACTAGGGACAGGTTCCAGACAGTGCTGGGCGCCTCACAAGGGCGACGACCGCGGGACGGTAACAAGAAAGTGGATGCTAGTGGTCTTTGATGGCCTCTGCTCAATCCAATTCAGGGTAGTTCAGCTTCTCCCAAGCAGAAAAGGGACGACACGTGCCCAATGGATGAAGTAGTGCAGATTCGGGAGGGGACGTTGACGTGATGGCGGACAATTATCAGCCAAGGACAGTCAAATTAAGGTAGCGACGGGACGCCCAAGGGGTAGGCGGCGGATCTGCAACGAAGTGGATCAGGTCCGATAAGAGGACGAGGACGAAGTCGTAGATGCAAGCCAATTGTGCCTTCGCCCGGCTCGTGGAGTTGTGATATGAGCCGTGGGTCACCCAGATATGCAGGTGATAGTCGACGTCGCAGCAAGTAAATTCTAATAGAATGTGCGGATTAGCATTCGACGCAGGCCATTGTGCAGAAAACAAAGGCAGGCGAAAGGTCTAGAAGACTCAGTCGCTGCGTAAGCTGGACAAAGGTATCTCAGGGTGAACGTCGGAGGAAAAGATCTCAATGAAAAACAGCTACACCGACCCACCTTTTTCGCGCGTCATCGGCAGTGGCTTACCTGGCGTGGTGGCATGTCCTCTAAACACCACGGTTCCAGTTGGTGTCCGAGTGACTCCTGGGTCGCGATGGTGCGGCGATAGGAGCTGCGCTGACCGACTCAGAGAGATAGCGATGGCGCAAGCTTCCGGCTCGGCCGCTCCGCCGGTTTGACTACGCTTTGTGGGCCTTGTTGGGATGAGATATATGGGTCTCCCGAAAACCCCTCCCCCCGATGTCCATAAGCCGTAGCCGTATGCTGATAAGAAGAGGCCACCGAGACCTCAACGAGCGCAGTACCATAGCAAGCGCAGGCAAGGGGTTTTGCGTGAGTCAAGAAATTGGGACGCGCTTTGAGGGAGTAGACCCTCCAGCTGTCTGTTCAGCTTTATTGAAGTCGGAGTCTGCATCACGATCGTGAGGGGTTTTGGCCAAGATGATGATGCGATCGCGATGCTCAACACCACGGTGGGGAACGCAAGGGAGCAGCATTCGCATGATTTCGAGAGACATGTCGTTGGTCCCGCCGCCACTGAGATGGCGAGTTGTCGTCGCGGATTACCGCTTTCGTCCAGCCGTGAAAATCACATCGTGCACGGTCTCGCCACCATATCACAATCTATCAACATCAGCTCGCTTCGTACGCTGCCTGTGCATTTAGAGATCCCTATCACGATGTCACAGCGAGTCGAGTTACATCTGAGACGCAGGGAGATAGTACAATGGCCAATTGCACTGCTCAGGGACCTGACGACTAGAACAGTGAAAATATCCCCTGTCTCCCAAGCATCAAGGTCAAGGCTCGTTCACGTCCGCCGCTAGCCGCGCTATGTCTCAATCCACACGTGGGTCCATCTCAAGTAGCTCAGGATCTATTTTCAGTCTCTTTAATTGGAACCTTCGACGCATCCTTCCCGTTGCTCCCGGACGCGTAACGTGGTGGCGGATCGCACTCTTAGCAATGATAGCCCAATCGCAATCTACGTGTCATTGTTCGCATGTTTGTGGTATCCTCTGTAAAGACCTTTATTGATCCTTCTCATATTTCCGAGGGACTGGCATTCATCTAGACTGTTGCGTCTAGGGTGTGTGCTATCTCTCAATCAAATGGTATCGTATTCACAAATGTCATAGGATATATATGCGCGACTCATACTTTCGTAAATGCCACAACTTCACTTGGGCACCACCGCCTTACACTGACCATCTCATCTGCTTTCTCAAAAGGGGCGCATAAGGAAAGAGCCAAGAACGGGGAACGCTCGACATGCACAGATCTAGATCGTGTTAGATTATTCCTGATAGTGTATCTAGAATCTTGAAAGTCTAGGTTCGCCTCCGTCAACACGGTCTCATCGTCAATTTGATATTTACATTAGTCTGCCGTTCGCAAACATGTCTCAAGCTATCTGAATAGCCCTATATCAAAGGCAAGTGGTTCCTCTGAACAGTCTGCAAACTTGCTAGTCCACTTTAGACGGCCTCATATACTGGTATGCGAAGTTGTGAAACAAAATGTGCAAATGAGCGCACGGTGCCTTCCTTGGGCTCATTGGGCTGTGGTAATGCTGTAAACGAGTTTTCTAGATCCCAGATAAACACTAAGACCGAGATTACAAGTTGGGCGTCGGAAAAGCATACCTACCATCCCAGCACCCATTCACTTGGGCGCGCTTGGATCGTGGTATCTCGGGGATGTCGGATGATCCCAGCCTGTACGAGCCCACATAAATTTTCTGTAAGGTCACTCTGGGGAGTCGCATAGCGAGATGTACTTTTTCCTCCGCTTTATAAAAGAAGCAAAGACCAAGGAACACACAAAGATCATGTTGTGGCCTTTTTGTTCTTTGTGTTCATTAGTTCCCCTTTAGTCCCGTTGCGACCAGAATTCACCTTAGATTGCCAAATCCAGAACGACTGAATGCAAGAGATGTTGACTAGTCTGGACCTTTATCACGCAGGACCAACTCGGACGGCCTCATCTGAGAAGCTATGATTTGACTTGTGTATGCTGAGTGGTCACCTCCTCATTTCCGAATAGGTCACGTGGAGATGAAATATTGCTTCGATAGCCATACGAAAGCAGGAGAAGGGAGAACGCAATGGAAACAAAAAATGGGAAAATGATTTGCCTTGTCGGGACATGGGCGCATTGCTTCTTAGACGGCTGTATAATCTTGTTGTAAACTTTCTTGGCCGTTTCGAACAACCTTGTCGAGAGAACACATTCTGGCCTAGTCGTCCCAGATCCCCGAATGAATATCCAAGCAAACCATAAACTAGGAAGATGAGCATACATACTTATGTCTTAATACCGTACTCAGTGCACTATGTCCAGTACCAGTCACGTGCCTTTGACGTCTTTCATAGCTTCGCCGCAGAACGATGGCAGCCATTATCTTCTTAGAGGTCGCAAACTACGTCTTGGTACCCGTCAACACGTGTTCAGGCTTCCTGCCGAAACATAGACCTACGTCAACGGTCCAGGCTGAGCTTGCAGGTGAGCATCACGCAGGGGAACATGCAAGAGAATAGAAAAGAAGCATGATGCGAACGAGTGGGCGTCATTGAACCGTGCAGCAACGAAGTGGGCCAAATGCTATTTTGAAACAGAATTTCTAGAAGGGATCAGTGTTTGGTGACGATGGTGGACGAGTGGTGGTGTTGTTTAAGCGCTGGGTGGGGCTTGGCACCCGTCGAAAGCGGACTGGCGGCATTCTCGAAGCGCCCTCTCTCATCGTTTAGGGCCCTCGGCGCCAGTGGAGGGACGTTATCGCCCCAACGGCATCATCAATGGTACCCCAGCGCTAAGTTGCATGGCAACGTCGTAGGGCTGTCGACTACGCGGACGCCTCGGCGGTTGGCAACGCACGGCTGTGACACGGCGCGTGCAAGAGACATTCGATAGAATATATGAGCCTACCAATTCCGTTTCGCAAGCCTCAATGTATTCTCCAAAAGCAGTCCATGAGACGAGTGTTGTCTGACGAATTTCCTTGTCTTCTCCCTTTCATTTCCTTCCGTCTCCCCACCGCTGTTGACCAGCGTTTCCTTTTTTCCCTTTTCCTAATGGTGCTCTCATAGATTCTCATCGGTCAGTCACTCTGCACCAAGCACCAAGAATCTTGCAACCGTTTCCGAAAGAATGTCCTCTCACTGTGAAGCAGATACTGTACAACTATGCTTTTCAGCCATTTCAAAAGGCTATGCATCATCGGACCTTCATTAATACTAGCACTTCCTCAACCCTCAACCACATCACTACCCAACGCATTACCCTCTTCTTTACAAAGCACAGTACCAGAATGTGCACGACAATGTCTGGAGTCCGCTCTCTATACCTCGTTTCCGGTAGCTTGCACTTCTCAAATAGACCTTGGGTGTCTTTGTTCCCGATATAGCACACATGGATCAAGCCTCGGGGAGGTTTCCCTTGGTTGCTTGTATGCCTCTTGCGCCTCTGTGCCGGATGACCAGGCATCCAAAGCTTTCAACGTCTGTGTTGGGCAGAAGGATGCTGTCCTGCCCACTCAAAGTGCGCTGACCGTTACCGCACTTGAGACCACTCTCTCAACATTTACTGTTATCGCAACACGCTCCAGCACAACGACGGCTCACACAACCCCACCTCCAAGTACACTACAGACCTCCGCGAAGTCTTCGACACGGTCCACCGCATCCTCGGTGGCCGCATCCTCGGTGGCCGCATCCTCGGTGGCAGCAGCTTCGATCGTACCTGCAGCATCTATCACGCTACAAGCTTCCGCAGCTTCAGCCAGCGAAACCTCCACGTCATCGAATCAAGGTCACGGCACTTTGCAGACGGCACAGATCATTGGCATAGCTGTAGCCGGCGCTGCAGTCATCAGCTTAGCTGTTGGGGCTATGGTCTTGAGCATCTGCCTCAGGCGTCGACATGAACGAAGAATGCTACAAAGAATGGATAAAGCTCGGGTTCTGGCTGAGAAGAATTACCATGGTCCCTCACCTCCCAGCCAATTTCCTCTAGGTCGAAGCACTCCACCACCAGCTTCTCTAAGGGACCCTAGGGGAGCAGGAGGGGTTGGTGTCGGGGTCGGTCTTGGAGTTGGAGTTGGAGTTGGAGTCGCAGTAGCTCAGCCAGCTCGACCTGTTCAAAGAGTGGGACTACCTTATCCTTACGCCAGCCCTTCCGGCAGTCCGGACAGGTCGAGGTTGGTACGCGGAGAAGTGCCCAAGCTTCAAACAAACATGGTCGGCATGTCCCGAGACGTTGGTGAAAACAACAATGGGCCAGCTTTGAATGTACCTTTGGAGGAAATAGGCCTTGCAATCAGCCCCGAAAACGATTACCATGTCTCTCCAGAAAGCTTCGTCAGCACACGAACTGTGTCGAGACTGCTACCAGACAAGCCCGCGCCGCTCTTGACAGTCCCACGACAAGAGCAGCGTCATAGGAGTAGCATGCTACGCCCTGATTCCGCTCTTACGACTGTCACGGTTTTCGAAGAAGATACACCACTGGACCGACCGGAAGTGACTAAGCTTAAGCCAATCCTACCTATTCCTCCACTCAAAGTCCGAGGTTCGACAGCCCCACAAGCAACACGGTCAGGAGGAGCTCGTGCGTACGCCGAGAGTTATGTTCAAGAGATAGAAACTCCTCAGACTCCTACCAGACCCCAGTATTTCAAACTACCACCATTTAGCCAGCCTGAGGTACCACGACCTGCGCAAAATCATGGACAAGATCGGGCCGTCGCTCAAGCTCCATCTCTATCTCTTAATATACCTGTTCGCCATTCCAGATTCCAACCAGCTCAGACAGTTCCACCAATTCAAGAAGCTGTCTCGCCTCAACGGCCAAAGCCAAGTCACGAGCCAACGGAGAGACCGTCGTCGACGTCAAGCCTAGATGGCTACATCCCCGACTACTACATCTCCCCCGACAAACTCCTCCCACGGCCAGAAAAGCTAACAGCCAGCCCCGAGTTCCCGCGCCACCCCAGCAAGTCGCCGAAACTAGTCCACATCAAGTCCAAAGCCTCGTCCATGACTGTCTCCCGATCGACCTCGGTAACCTCCCGAAGCAAACATGAATCAATGAGCTCAAACACCACCTTCGAATCCGCCGACCTCGACGACCCAACGCCGGAAGACGAATCCGATGACATGGACAAGGCGCTCTCGCCAGTCGCCGAGTCGCCGATCTCGAACCTGCGATACCCAAAGGTCCCGCGCGCATCCAACCAAGCGGTCCCGCGCAGCCCGAAGAGCCCGCTGAGCCCGCAGCGGCAGAACAGGAACCACGCCATGCAAGCGCGCACGCAGTCGCCGACGCCCTCGCTGCTCGTCAAGCGCCGCGGCGAGAAGCACGCGCAGGAGCTGGAGAACCGCCTCTGGACGCCAGAGCCGTTTGGCCAGAGCCCGCGGCGCAATATGGGGTCCCGTAGGGGCCATGCGCGGAGTGGCAGCGACGATTCCATGGCTCGCACGGCGCAGTGGGCGGAGGCTAGACATAGGCGGCAGTCGAAGAGCGTGACGGACTTCGAGACGCAGCATGCGTATAGGTTTAGAGGGGCGGAGCCGGAGATGGAGGCGCTGAAGAGTCCGTTGTGGGTGCCGAAGTTGACGCCGACGAGGCATGGGGATGAGTTGTTTATTTCGGTTGTTTGAGTAAGATTTACTTCTTTTTGTATATGTATATTTTGGGATGGGGTGGGATGGGATGGTGGCGTTTTTGGGAGGTGGGGCTGGGAGTGGACTGTATATCACTACTGATACCCATTCGTTTTGTTTTCAGGGTTGGAGCATGGGATTGAAAGGGATTGGGATGAGACGAAAAACATTCGCTGGATGAGATTTCTTAGAGATATTGTATGTACTACTAGAAGACGAGAGAAACAAAAGCATGAGACGCATTCTGAACACGCTACATCTTCGTCGATACTTTTCCTCTGTGATTGACGAGTGAAAAGCATTGCCTCGGAACTCGACAACGTGGACGTTAGCTAGAGGTTCTATAGTAGCTTACCACATAAACTTCATAAGGTAAGTCATGTATAAGTTATAATAGACTTCTTAGAAAGAAGAAACAAGTACGACGTTTCATATAGAGGCAACGGAAAGCATGAACGCTTCAAGACGCATATGAAGATTTAAAATGTTCACCGATACCTGCTGCTGCGATCGACGTCGCCTCGAAATCCGCCGACGTGGCAATCAAGACCCAAAAGAAAGTACTATCGTGACCAACAAGAGCAGAGTCAGAGACGCAGATCAGGCCCTATAGTCTAGGCGCGCCCCGGGCGGTAGAATTGAGTAATCCGTTGGTCAGCGCGGGCAACGTTACAAAGGCATGGGCATTGCGGCCGCGGAAAACAATCGTGGTGGCTCATAATACCCACGATCTGGACGGAGGGAGTAGAGGGACAGGTGGTAGAGCAGTCTAGCCGGGCGGATTGGCTTCTCTGGTCATCTTTTTCTAATGATTGGCTTCTCTCAGTCAGCGATAGTTGATAAGCTTATTCATGCTGCCCGTTCTGCCCGTTCTGCCATCGCAGCGGGCAAGAGATTCCGCGTGGTGTCGGTTATTTGGTGAAGCACTTGAGGAGAGATGTGGGAGGCTTTCGCTATGTCGGACAGCCACCGCTCGACGCGACGACGCGGTTGATGGAACAGCTTTGCAGCAGAAAACTCTGCAGCGGGAATTGCTTCTCAGCTTATTTACCCGCGCAACTCATTTACCCGCAAATCGGAGAGAAAAGCGGCGGGGCGTGAGGTGGAAGCAGAATAATGAAGGGGCGCCGAACACGGGATGTTTGGGGCTTGGAGGGGTAACGGCACTAGGCGGGACTGCGTCACAACGTGGGTGGAATGACCCCAATCTTTCTTGCCAATAAAGCTCCAATTCTTCCTCTCCCTCCTTCACGACTCTTCTCTCCCAATATTACCCTCACAATACCGCCATCATGCCGTACACAGACACGGACAAGCTTGGAATCAACACGATCCGGACGCTCGCGGTAGGCACCCCGCATTTGATCCATCTGATTCATTTGAGACGAGAAATGCCCCGCCATGGCCCAACAAACCTCTATGCCCGCAGACTTTTCACCACACTCTTCTCAAAAGCTTCAATTGCTGACTCTGCGTGCTTTCTAGATCGATGCCACCTTCGCAGCTAACTCGGGCCATCCCGGTGCGCCCATGGGCCTGGCCCCGGTGGCTCACGTCCTTTGGAACAAGTTCATGACATTCAATCCGAAGAACCCCGACTGGGTAGGCCGTTTCAGCCGATTTATAGCCATAATCATAAAGATTAACGTCATTGTCAGGTCAATCGCGATCGTTTCGTCCTCTCGTAGGTTCCCAATCTCCATAAAAGCCCCGCAGTCGCGAGAAACATCCAAGCACGACTATTCGAAGAGCTCGGAATCATTTCTGGTCCGCCTTTGGCCCAGTCTGATACTCAATTCTCCGCGGATACGTGTCGTGGCCAAATTGTGCTTTTCTGCTTTTTTTCTGGTAGCTTCTGTGTCCATGTTGTGGATCTGACATCCTCCCGGCAATTCCGCCTTCTCCGCTGTACTGCTTGATTGCAGCGAAGAAACTCTAGAAACATTCTCCAGCGTGCTAATTCACTCTGTGCAGGAACGGTCATGGATGCATGCTCCAATACGCTCTGCTACACCTCTTCGGTTATGCCGTTACCATTGACGACCTCAAGCATTTCCGCGTGAGTAGTGCCATTTCTAATTGCAGTGATTAATACTCACGTTATACCAGCAAGTGGATAGCATCACCCCGGGTCACCCAGAAGCCCACGACACACCCGGTATCGAGGTCACAACTGGTCCCCTCGGCCAAGGTTTCGCGAACGCCGTCGGTCTTGCCGTCGCTCAGGCTCACACTGCAGCCACTTTCAACAAGCCCGGCTTTGATCTGATCAACAACCACACCTTCACCATTTTCGGCGATGGCTGCGCTATGGAGGGCATTGCTAGCGAGGCTGCTAGCACTGCCGGTCACTTGCAGCTTGGAAACCTGATTGCCCTCTACGACGACAACCATATTTCCATCGGTAAGAAAGCGTTTTTTGCCGTCGAGATATCACACTAACTGCGATTTCAGATGGTGACACCAAGTGCGCGTTTACCGAGGATGTTCTGAAGCGATTCGAGGCATACGGATGGCACACACAGTGGGTGAAGGATGGTGACCATGACCTAGAGGGCATAGAGGCGGCCATTGCCGCAGCCAAGAAGGTCACGGACAAGCCCTCCGTCATCAAGGTCACCACCACCATTGGTTTCGGCTCCAACCTTCAGGGAACTGGTGGTGTTCACGGGAACCCCCTCAAATCCGACGACATCAAGCAGGTCAAGGAGAAGTTCGGTTTCGATCCGTCGAAGACTTTCGTCGTTCCCCAGGAGGTCTATGACCAGTATCACGCCCATGCTGCTGAGGGTGCTGCTGCTGAGCAGGAGTGGAACAAGCTGTTCGAGAAGTATGGCCAGGAGCACAAGGAAGAACATGCCGATCTTATTCGACGACTGAAGAGTGATCTGCCAGAGGGATGGCAGAACAGCCTCCCTGTTTACAAGCCCTCAGACCCTGCCATCGCCTCCCGAAAGCTTTCCGAGAGCGTCCTCGAGGCCATTTACGAAGTCATTCCCGAACTCATGTCCGGCTCTGCAGATCTCACAGGCTCCAACAACACTCGGTGGAAGAAGGCTATTGACTTCCAACCCCCAAACCTAGGCATCGGCAACTGGGCTGGTCGTTACATGCGCTATGGTGTGCGTGAACACGCCATGGCTGCCATCATGAACGGCATGTCTGCCTACGGCACCATTATCCCCGCTGGAGGAACCTTCCTAAACTTCGTCTCGTACGCCGCCGGTGCTGTCCGCCTCTCTTCGCTATCCCACCAGCGTGTCATCTACATCGCCACCCACGACTCCATCGGTCTTGGTGAGGACGGCCCCACGCATCAACCTATCGAGACCCTCGCCCACTTCCGCGCCCTGCCCAACATGATGGTCTGGCGCCCGGCTGACGGCAACGAGACCTCGGCTGCCTACTACATGGCTCTGACGTCCAAGGGCACCCCCTCCATCCTCGCCCTCACCCGCCAGAACCTGCCCCAGCTCGAGGGCTCATCCCTCGCCAAGGCCATCAAGGGTGGCTACGTCGCGCTCGAGGACAAGGAGGCCGACGTCACTCTCGTCTCGACCGGTTCGGAGGTCGGCATCTGCCTCGAAGCTGTCAAGACGCTCAAAGACCAAGGACTCAAGGCCCGCGTTGTCTCGCTGCCTTGTGTCGAGGTCTTCGATGCCCAGGACAAGGAGTACAAGCTCACCGTCATCCCTGACGGTATCCCGACTTTGAGCGTGGAGGTTATGTCGACGATGGGCTGGGAGAAGTACAGTCACGAGCAGTTCGGCCTTAACCGGTTCGGTGCGTCGGGACCGTATAAGGAGGTTTACGCTGTAAGTTGTCCCCCTATCTCATCCCATTAGCTTTATTGGCCTGTTTGCTAATGAAAAAATCCAGAAATTCGAATTCACCCCTGAAGGCATCGCCAAGCGCGCTAAGCTCACGGTCGACTTCTACAAGGACGTCAAGCCGCTCCGCTCGCCGGTCAACCGCGCGTTCCAGCAGCTCATTTAGATGGTTCAACTTCGTCTTCGGCGCTAATGGCAGTCGGGAACGGTTATTGAATTGGCATCTTGTTGAAGTTGCGTGCTTTGCTTGCTTGGGCTTGCGAGGTGCGGATTCTTGCGTCAGGGGAGGGTCTTTCTCAAAATCAGAGTGGTTTGGGGGTATATAGATTGAATGCCATGCGTTGATCGTGTACGCTCTGGTCTGTGTGAGAGAGTGAGTGAAGAGTAGCGTCGCTCCTTCTGATCCCATAACCATAGGCTCCAAACCAGTTCGCCGTTTTCTGGACGATGAAAGAAAGCGGAGGCGCCGCTCACCCGATTACGACCTGCCAGTCACAACTTCTTACAGAATCAACCGGAAAGGTGAGATTTCGATAGCACACTACGTGGTTTCTTCGTAGCCTATAAATCTAGCATCTGGATCAGGTCACTACGTCTCATCAAGACCGGTCACAGAGTCCCTCCCGCCGATGTTCTTGACGCCAGGTGAGCATGGCGCGGTCGCTGCGTGTAGACTAACCATAGGGCCGGAAGATATTCCCTCGATGCCTGGTAGGAAAGCAGGCTGAGGCGCTGAGCGGCTGGTCTGACGAGCTGGTTGAAAGCTGGAAAAAACGGGAATTCGAAGACGGGCGGCTTTACTTTCACGTCGGGTGGGAACGATAATCCGTGTTTAGGGTGGTTTAAAGGGTGTGTTTACTATATTACTGCTGTGCTAATGCATTCATGACACTTACTCGCATGTGTTATCCACGACGGTGTTGGTCGTATGTACTGGCCCGTGACTTACATCTTCGGTCTTCGTCTTAGCAACAGATGCTTCACATGCGCACGCCCCAGACGCATAACCGACCTAGTTCTCCGACGCCGTCCCCCTTCTTTTCTCTTCCCTGATTCACCTCCTTAGTCTCTTTCTCCGCGTCCTCATCCCTCTTCCGCTTCTTCCCTTTCGCCCTCCCCTTTCCTTTCCCTTCGCCATCCTCTCCCTCTCCCTCCTCCTCTTCCAATTCCCCGTAAAGACCCCACCCAAAACACAAACTCACCCGCAAGAACAACAGCCGTTGCTCCAGATACCGCAGCACCTCGCCGCTCGAGCTCACGAGCTGGAACGCGGACCGCCCGAGCAGCTGCTCCCACGCCGTGGTCGAGAAAAGGAGCTTGCCCTGAGCAAGGGCGCCGGTTTCGTCGGCGAGGGTGCCGAGCTGTGCTTGTGTTAGTACGGTTCGTGGGAATTAACCCCCTTCTACAACCCTCATACCCCTCCCTCCCGCTCTTCCGTCCACCCACCGGGGTAACTCACGATACGCGGGTTGATGCGGAGGGGCTGGTACGTCTCGCATTGTTTGCACTTCGCGGTTACGGCGTTGGCGTAGAGGGGGACGCCGCAGCTTTTCAGCATGGGAGCGGTTAGTAGGAGCTTGGAGGGAGGATTAGAGGGAGAAGGGGGGTTGGTACCATTCCGTGCACATGAGCATGTTGCGTTTGAAGTTGGTGACGATGTGGAGATCCATGATTATGATGCTGAGGAAGCCCATGAATTTCTCTGGGTGGGTGGGGTTAGTTGAAGGGGTAAGTGTGGGTGGAAAGGGGATGGGAATGGGCGGTACCTTTTGGTGCTGCGCGAGCGCTGGGTTGGGGTTAGTGAGAAGCTGGAAGATAGGGTTGGGGAGGGAAGGAGGGAGTGGTACAATTCATCGATGTCTGCGAGCCGGTATAGGATGCGTACTTGAGAGCTTTCTGCTGCTTCGGTGTCGAAGACTGTGGCATAGATCAGCTCTGGTCTAATAGTAGTGATGCGTGCGGTACTTACATCCCTCGGGGAATGGTGGATTTACATGATCCCTCTTGGTCAATCGCTGAGCAAACGACCGCAGCCAGATAGCGTCAGTAATCGACGGATCCACATCAACATGCGTGTTGGCAGTTACGGAGATCCACGCCCTCCGATCAATCCTCCAGCCGGGATTCGTGATGAGCAGCACAGTATGAGACGGCTGCCACGGCGCCGCAGACGCAGTCGTAGAGCCCCAGAGCGTCAAGGTAGCTTCGGCCGTGTCATCGAAGAGCCCAACATTGATACGTTCCGTAGTTCCCCTTTTGTTCTCGACTATAACCATCATAATTAGCTTCTCTGAGGTGTCATTCTCCAGAACTGCTGCACTCACCCTTCGTCCTAGCCCCAATACTCTTCACACACACCAGAATCTTCCCGTCGGCAACATCATATCCCCCATTGATGAAGTTCTGCAGCGTCATCAGCCCCGGCAACGGCTGGCCCTTTTTATACCCAACCGGCTTCTTGCACTGCACGCCCCCATCGCTGTTCTCATGAATCAAGAGATGGCAGTTCCGATCCCGTTCAGGAAAGATACTCGTGAAGAGCGGCGCGCTGGTAGGCGCCAGCGTACCATTCTCACCATATGAAAGATGCGGCGTCCAGACGGAGATCAGGTGACCGAGGCGGAGCTTGTACTCCATGTTGGCATACCAGAGCCTGACCTACGAGATTTAATTAGCGATGTATGGAAGAGAGCGGCTAGACACACCGTCAGCGCTCCTGAGTCGTCTGCTACGATGAGCTTGATGCACCCTTTCGCCGCTTTGGGTGCTTTGCTCGGCGTGGCTTGGTCGTAGAGATTGACGATGCGGCCGATGAAGGTGACGCATCGAGGGCCAGCGTCGAGGTCGCCGATCTCTAGCTCTTCGTAGTCTTGTGTTGGTGTCCATGCGCTGTCAATGGTCGGATGGAGGACTGCGTCGACTTCCTCGGTGGAGAAGCCATCGCCAAGTGGCGTTGTGGAAGGAGATGAGCTCGGCGGTTGGTGCTCTTTTGAGTTGGGCGACGACTTCACTTGAAAGAAGGACTGGATGGATGGGAATTGCGGCGCCATAGCTATTGGAGGAGATGTGGAGAGGAGGAGGGAATAGGAGTTGGAAGTCAGTTTGAAGTTCATTTAGAGTTGACCGAGGCAAGAAGGCTAAATGGACGACTTTCAACGAATGGTCTCATTGATACTCTACAGAATGGCACTGATGAACATACTTTACGTTTCAATGTCTAGCTGAGTGCGACGATGTACCTTAAGAGATGGGTCTGTTTGACGAAGATATTGGGATTAGGGGGGTCACGTGGCAATGTGGAGATTTGATCAAGAATCAAGGTTTATTGCATCTTCTGAATGAGTGTGTTGGATCTGGTCAGACTAAGGAAATGGGGAAGGCAGTCTGAGTGTTGAGCAAAATGTTGAAGTCAAGCCGGCGTTATCTCAGCCTCCCATCCACCCACGCTGATGTTGAAGTCAGCTCACTGCATGTACCAAGCAGTCGACCATCGCCATCTACAAGCCCTTGTGCTCGAGAGTCATGTCGTTCTCGGGCTCGAGACCGACACAAGCGCGAAAGATGTTGGTGAGAGCCGCGCGCTGCTTAGCAAGAGCGTTGATGACAGGAGTGCCAGAGGGAGTAAGCGGTGCCTGTGCCGAGTTAGTAGATGGTACGGGAGATGAATGGATGCTTACCTTGAGCATGTAGCTAAGGATGCTGAGCACGCTATGGAAGTTGCCGTATTTGCCATCCTCGCCCTGGGCCTTCCATTGAATGCGAGTCATCATCTCAGCAACGATGACTAGATCGATGATCAGAGGAGACGCCAAAAGAGAGTCCTCGCAGACGTTGAAGATGCTGATGGTCTGGTGACCACCCATGAAGATCTCCGCATAGTACTCGTCCAACGCACGCTTATTGTCTCCAACGGCAGGCATGTACTTGATGACGACGGTGTGGTCAGGGTGTTCTCCCTCCTTGTACAGGACAGAGTTGGCTGCAACCATGTCATCGACAACATTGGACTTGGAAATTTCCTTGGAGCGGAACTGCCTCTGGGAGCTCAAGTTCTTGCCGTCGTTGTTGCCAAGATGGTTGTAGCTTGCAATGGAGGTGAGCTTGATACCAGCGCTGATCAAGAAATCCACAAGCGCGGACTTCATCTTGGTCTGGCCAGACTTAAAGTCATCGCCTCCAATATAGGCATCGTGCTTCTCAGCGAGAGCAATGGCACCAGGCACAAAGGTGTTCTGGGGAGAGCCGTTGATGAAGGGAGCACCCTCAAGGATGGACGCAACTGCGAAGACGGTTGAAGGAGAGACTTCCTCATGGCCAGTTTCGATGGCCTTGAGAAGGTTTTCAGCAGTGTCATTGACGCCTTCGATGAGGTCGGCAAAGCGCTCGGTATTCGCAGTCCACTGAACGATGACCTTGTCGAGGTTGTTCGCGGCCTTGAAATCACTGATACAGCATTAGCTTCGCCGTGATAAGTTGATAGCATGAAGCATACCGAATATCCTTGCGGATGTGCTCAACGTGCTCGTTGCAAGCCTTGCTGCCGGGGATCAAGTTGTCGGCACGGTCCTCCTGGTTGGCGGCAATGAAGTCAGGGTAGTAGATGCTGGGAAGGGGCTTGATGGCAGCCATTTCCTTGTGCACGAGTTGCTTCAAGGTTGGCTCCAGGACAGCAGCACGATCCATGGCCTCGGCCAGGTTCAAGCCACTGATATCCCATCCACCAATGACCATATCATTGGGGTGGACCATGGGCAAGAGGTCGTGGAAGGGGATGTTGATTTCCTGTCCAGTCTTCTCGTCGGTTCCGAGCTTGATGGTGGATCCCATAACGACAGAGCCAAAGTAGTTGGCAGTTTGCGTGCCCGTGCGAGTAGCCCAAGAAAGGCCACGGCGGTTGGCGAGAATGCCGGCGGTCACAGTGGTTCCATTGTTGCCACCGAGACCGACAAGCAAGACACCTACCTTTGGAACCTTGCGGTCCACCTTGAAGTCGTACTTAGTCTCCTTGGGAGTGGCAACATATTTGCCATCGCTTCCCTTGGTGACTGCGGTGGTGCGGTACGTGTATTTGCTCTTGATCTCAGCGTCCGTGTACTCAACGTTGGGGGAGTTCACAACGAAGAGGTCCTTGGGCGGAGAAGGTGCCACACCCCCATTCGCAAAGCTAGCGCTATCTTCCGCATGGGGAGCCATGTTGAATAGCAGTTATGTTGATTGCTTGGAAGATAGAATTTATCTGCCGTGTTTTAAGTCCGATGCACCTCCAGAAGGAGAAGAGCGTCGGCCTGCGAATGGGTGGTGGACCCTGAACGGATGTTAGCATTTTCCAACTGCACGAGGCCATTGAGGAACGATTTCCACTGATCTGAGGGACTGTTTGCTCTGGCATGGTGGGGGGATACGCACGAGTTGAGGAGATTGGAGAACGTCTTGGCGACTGGGCAATGGCCCGAGGATTTAGGTTTGGGTAGAAGTTGGAGGGGAGTTCTGTTTGCTTGCTGGCTGGTAATCAGAAATGGAGAATTGTGGTGGCAGTGTGTGAAAGGAAGCGGGGCGTCTTTATAGAGGGAGCACTCGTGTTTCTCTCCGAAGGCTTATCGATAGCAAACGCGTCGTGCCGGCCCAAGCCGGAGAGTGCATCCCACCGCTTCTTCCAATTGCGACTCCAAGCCTGAGGCTAGATAATTGCGTGCCGCCGATGAGCCTGGGCGAGCCAATGGCAGCGCCAGGCGGCCAGCAGTAGCGTTTCGCGATGTCAACGTGTACTGTACCCTGACAGGAATCCATATCCACCGTCTCCAGCTGTCACGGAATCACAGAAGAGGGCGTTCCGAGCAGTCACAGGGCCAATCTGCGGCGAGTGCTACTGCTGAGATGTGATGGCGCTGATAAGCGTGCAGATTTCAAGAGACGGATATGCAGACAAAGCCTATTGCTGGGGAAGCGGAGGCAGGAGGCTTCTCACGATGCTCGTTGGCATTGCCCCGCGGTGGAGTACTGCGACTCCACTACTCCAGACCCTTGGGCAGCCGATGTCGTCCTAAGCACGCTTAGGGCGGCTGAAGACATGCAGGGTGCCGAGTCTGTCAACAGTAGTGTCGGTAAGAAACACGGTCTGTCAAAATCAACGTGCTGTCGACATGTCGCCAACCTTGCTTGTGCACACATCGACATGAAGTGCCACTCCGAGCAGCATGTGCTACCGTAAGCGGGGCGGGCACGCGCTTTCAGGGCCACGACATATGCGAGACAGCGCGCGCTTCAGGGCTCTGCGGTGGACGTCAGACGTCTTGGTGTGGGGCAATAGCAGAGGTAGAGACACGGCAGAAGCACGAGATGGTTTTACGTACAGGTGCTCCCACGGCGAAGGCTATCAAGAATTTGGAATGGGATGGGAGAGGGACGCCAGACGGCAGGCCGGCGGATGTGGTGCATAAGTAGACGCATACCGCAACCGCATGCATTACCCAAAACAGGCTATTTAACACGTATATTAATACGTTGTAGCATTAACCCCCTATTACAATTATTAGCACAAGAATTTTATAAATTTTTACTAGCAGGGGCCCCCAGCATTAGTTTATATAAGGCGTTAGCCTTACCCTAATACTAAGACTAGATAGCCTTAAAATCCGTAATAAACCTGCTAGCTTAATAAGGTAATTAAGAGTTAAAGATTATTAGTTTAGTAATATAGGTGCGGGGCTTAGTACTATTAGTAGTATAAATTACTTATTATTTAAATATTCTTCTTTTTCTTTATAATTAATCTATAAGGTTCTAGCTATATTAGATAATTTAGTATAGAATACGCAGTTTAATTAACTTATTCTTAATAGAAAGAATTACTACCTAGAGGTATAGAGGATAATATAGATAATAATATAGAAGGCGGAGTATATTAATAAGAAGCCGGCTAATATTTATATTTAAGAGGGCTAAGTTCTTCTTATACTATATTACTAAGAAATCTTTACCTAAGTTAACTAAGCTATTAGAATTATTCTCTTATTAATATACTTAGAAAAATTAATACTTACTACCTTATTTTATAATATTATCTTATTAGCCTACCCTCTCTTAATTTACTTATCTACTTAATAAGGGTAGTAAGAGCCTATACCCTAGACTAGTATATAACTTCTACTACTAAGTAGCTGCTAGTAGCTATTACTAGCCTATCTTAACTACGGGGCCTTATCTACCTCTCTATAACTATAATATAAATAAGAAGCTAGAGTATATAGGCCCTAGGCCTATACCTAGAGCTACGCTAGAAGCTACGCCTAGAGTAGTAACTAGAGTATTATAGAAGCCGCCTATTCCTCTAGTAATTAAAGATAATAATATTAAGAAAGAGAATCTATATAATAGCGTAATATATAATCCTCTAAACTATACTATAGTATAATTAAACACGCGCTAGCAGCTCTTAGAGAAGAAGAAGCTATTACTTCTTTAGATTTATATATAATTAAAGTTTATATATAAAAAGAGAGAGTTTAAAAGGTAGATAGATAATAAAATATAACTAGAGTTTAATCGCCGGTTACTTTATATAGAGCGTGCCTATAAGTATAGTAACTACTATTAATTTCTATAGCGTGTAATAGACGCGCGTATTAAGAAGCGTAAAAAGTAAAGCTATAAGACTAGAACTATCTAGAGAGATATAAAGTATACTTAACTTCTTAATATTATAATTAATAAGACTATAGATGTTAATAATAACTTTAAAAAGCACTATAAGGGCCTACCTAGCTTTAACGCCCGCAGGTAGAACCGCGCTAATATTATCTATAACCTTACGGCCGAGCAGGGTAGAAAGCGCGGTATTAAGGCAGTTAATAATAGATCTAGGCAGCCTTAAAGCGGTAGTACAGTACTATAGAAAGCCTCTTAATATTAAGGCTTTATAGTAGTATAGAATAAGAGGCGTTTTTAAGATAATAGGTATAGAATTAATATAGAGGAGCGCAAGTAGCGGCGTAAAATAGCCTAGGTCTACTATAATATAGTATTAATTAAGGCTTAAAAGAAATTAAATAAGGTACTTATTTAGGCGCTTTTAAGTACTCTAAGGCTAATTTTAGAGCCCGCTAGTCCTTATAAGGCGCTTAGTAAGGCCTCTAGTAACTAGTAGAGGCCTAGAGAGGTTTATAGAGGTAGTAGAAAGGTTAGCTATAATAAAGAGAATAAGAAGAAGAATATAGAGGTTATAGATCTATTAGAAACTCTAGATATAGAGCTTAATAGATTACCTAGCTTAAAGAATTGCGGCCCTAATACGCCTAGAAACTTAGATATTTTAAGCTAGATAAGAGGGGAGTAGGGCGTTTAAACGCTATTACCTCTAGCCTTAATATAATTAGTATAAATTATAGCTGCAGTCCTCTACTATAGTCTCTTATTATTTTAGAGTAAATTAATATAGAATTAGTATTAAAACTTAGGTATAAATATATTAGTATTAAACTTTATTATTATTTTAGTAGTTTAATTTTCCTTACCTATTTCGCTAGCGAGCGGGAGCTAGGCCTAGCGCGGCCTCTAATTAGTTAAATTCTTACTTATTAGGTAGTAATAATATTATAGGCTAAAATTAGTTATAGTAAGGCTATATAAAATAGAAAGGCTACTAGAGGGCTATATTTAATTCTATTCTTAATACTATACTACTTTCTTAACGCCTAGGTACTCCTCTATATTAGGCGTGCCTATCTTATACTTATCTACTATCTAATTGCCCTAGAAATAGCTTAAATAGTTTATTAGAAGAACTGCTATAATATAATAGCTGCCTATAGGTAATTAATAACTTCTTATAGCTATATAATAGAATCTAAAGCTCTAGTACTTTATTACTAAACTAAAGCTATACTTAATAGCTACTTAGAGGCTTACTAGCTCTCTATTATACTACTATTAATTAGGCCGCCTTATTATATAGTTAATTAGCCTACCTTTAAAGGCTCTAATTATGCCCCAGCTATTAATATAAGCTAAATTACTATAGAGATATAGAATCTCTTTAACTAGTAGCCCCTTATATATCTACTCTAGCTTTATTATTAATCTAGACTTCTTAGCCATCTTAAAATTGCCTGTAGAGCCCGGAAAAGGGCCGGTAAGAGAGTAAATTAATCTATCTAGCATAATAATGGCCTAGAACTTAAGGTAAGTTATCTTCTTATAGCCCGAGTATATTATTACCTATATTTCTAGATAATTAGAATTAGCTATAGGCCGTATAGTTCTATTAATATAGCTCTAAACTTTACTAATTCCTAGGTGCCTTTCTATTGCCGCGGTGTAGTCCTCTAGCTTCTTGCGCGTTAAAGTTCTTCTATTCTAGAATATATAAGCTTTATAGTAATAAGCTAGAAACTATACTATATTCTAGAAAATACTATAAATCTACTACCTACTACGCCTAAATATAGCTATTATATTACTAAATTATTATAGAAAGGTAAGGCGCTATAGAATAATATATAGCTTTATTACTAGAGAGGCCTAGTAGTAGTAATTAAGCCGGCAGTTATTAAGATAGAATAAACGGGCGAGCGTAAGAATCTTAGGCTTACTAAATTATATTTTATAGCGGTAGGTTTCCTTACTAATTATATTAAAATAATCTATAAAGGAATACTAAGTATATAGTAGATTATTATAATATTGCGGTAGCTAATTTACTAGTAGCTCGCCGTTACTATCTAATTCCTTATTAAGCTTCTTATCTTTAAAGTTATTCTATTTATTATTATTAAGCTCTTTAAGATAAAGATCTAAATTCTCCTGTAGTAGAGTACTATAGGCAGCCCTATTTAATTTAGTAATAGCTATAGCAGCGGTGCTATATATAGAGAGAAAGCGGCGCAGGTAAGTATTAGTTTTATCTATTTTAGAATAATTTTAGCTAATTTTTAATAAAAATACAAAATATAGAGATATTAAGATAATAGAAGGACGCTGACCTTACGTTAAAATACTAAAAAACGGTCTACTAAGGGTTATCCTCCCCCTAATAATCTTGGGCTAATCTATAAGGGCCTAAACACCACGCTAATATTAATATAGCCGGCTGCTACTGCTGCCAAGCAGTATCCAGATTTTATAAAGATCACGCAGGAAGTAAATAACAAGTGCCAAGAATGCTAATTACTAGCAGAACGCCTCCTAATCGGCACACCAGTTACTCCTCCAAGCCTAGGTTTCTCGCGTACAACAAACCCGGTATACATAGCGGTATGCGTCTAGTAAGTGCTAGACTTATCAAGCGGCGTCGAATCGAGACGGACCGGACCGCGAAGAAAGAAGCAATTCGGCATGCTGGCCGTCGGGGGATACAGTTCCATTTGGGTTTCTCGCATGCCTCAGACGCACCGAAACAGTCGACTTCGTGGTGGCGCTGGCCGCAACATAGTCCCAAACCATGGCGGCACAGGCAACAATGCTCAGAACACATCCCTGGGGCGAACTCAGACTTGGACGACGTGTTCGGCCAGCGATCAGAGTTTCGAAGCGACCTCCACATTGTTTGCCGTCATGGCTGGCCGCCCAGGGGCTCGATTGCACCGGCGGCAGTCCGCACTCAAGCACTCAGGCACTCCGGGTCGTCGTCAGGGGCTCGCTGGCGTGATTGGCTCGCGATATCTCTCATCTCCCACTCCTCGCCGGCGTGCTTTGGTGACGGCTCCGTCTGCGAACCACGTCTCCCAGCACCACTCACCAAAGGTCATCGTGACCTCGTACCCAGCCCTACACGGCCACAAAACGTGTTCCCAGCGGCTGCGACGCCCAGCGAGGCAGACCAGTGGGTTGTGTCATCTCACGTTGCGCCTGTCGCCGGCAGGGTGCTGCCAATATGGTCGCGGCACGAAGTCTTGGCTCCCCTGGCCTGCGCGCCTCCGAACGCCCTGTGCATGGCCTTTTGAGAGTGCAGCAAATCACCGGCCGGCGAATCGACTGGCCTCGGACGCCTCCTTCAGGGACATGGGCACGGGAGCACGGTTGACCTGCATTTCCCGCACCCTTGCCCCCATGCTGCCGCACCTCTCCCTCAAGTCGCTCGTTGTTGCTCTTGTATTCTCTATTTCTCAATTGATTGCTGGGACCGGGCTACCTACGAAAGTCAATATATCCAGGAGTTACATTTCACATTGCCATCCGCGCCGCATCCGACGCTTGTGACAGCTTCCATAGTTTTCTCCGGCAGATATCGAACGTACCTGGGCAGTTCGCGCATCCAACATCACGGCGATCAACAAGATCCTAATCTCAGCAACATCTCCGAGCCTGGCCTGGCCTCCTCTGCATTCAGCAGGTCACTTCTCTCTTGGGCCGCCCACCGCTAGTTGCTGCAACTCCACCGTCCACTGCCGCCGCATCTCCTTTGCTGTTATCGATTCCGTCGCGTCCTTCATGCAACCGCCAGTCTTGACAACCATTACGGACGACCCATCGAACATCTCTCCAGCGTTCCTACTTTCTTACACGACCCCAAGTGCTGGACCACTCCCTGTCGGCAGGAACCATGGCCACCGAGCCGCGGCCTGCGAGCATGCTGCCTGCAATCAAGTGCTCAGATTGCGGTGTGGAAATTGAAATTATGAGCATGGCCGACCATGTCTGCTCCAAGGTTCCTTCACGTATGTTTACAGCGCTTCTCTTCCTTCACACGATACTGACTGTACAACAGACAAACCTCAATCGCCCAAGAGCAGAATGGACCGGGCGACTACCTTCAGCACAGGCTTGGCTGCGAAGACGTCAGGATTGCTTCGACCTAATCGCATGCCACCGCCACCAAAGATTGACTCTTCTGCTGCCAGTAAGCTTCCAACAGCAAGGGACATGAGATCAAAACTAATTCAGATGCAGATAAACCTTTCGCGCCACGCGATCAGTTGACACCCTTAAGCAGCTATAGTGACCCGAGGAGCGCCTCTCCCATTTCCCCTGGCTACAAACCAAAGATGATGAGGAGCGCCACCAGTCCGATGCCTCGACAGTTCAATTCATCGTCTCCCGACCTCTTGTCGGGTAATATGGATTGCCCTTTCCCTCCATTCCCAACTGCTCGCAGTGCTACGCCTACACGTACGGAACCAAAACCCAAATCTAGGAATGGCCTACAGCCCATACCCGATCATCGGTATGCCGAGGCAGATCCTTTGTACGCGCCTCTAAGTCCACGTACAACTGGTGGCGCTAGTGTGCTCAAGCGGATGAACACGATTGCGCCAGGCCCATTCGATGCGCGCTCTGGTAGAGAACCAGAAAAGACGCCGCCAATCGACAAATCAGGGCTGGGCCATAGGAGAAATGCTACTCACGGTAGTGTGGGCAGCATGAACGCTGGAAAAGTGCAAAGAGCTTCCTCGGCGGGATCCTCCAGATCTCGTAGTTCAACGCTATCATCAAATGGAATCGTTGGTCTTCCATCGCGTCCCAAACAACCAGGGCCACCTACGAGACCAGCACGACCCGAAGGGATTGATGCTTTCCTGGAGCAATTGCAGGAGCAGGCCAACGAACATCCGACGCGAGGGTTGACTGCGGAAAGCCGGGCGCGCACATTTCCTTTACGGACGGATAGCGAAGCTAATGTCGATGTTCCGCCATTACCAGCGTTACCACCACTTCAAAGGCGGCCAACCATTGGATCCGAGACATCAGATAGCTCTTCCGCCGTATCAGTGGGCCTGCCGAGCAACCCTAAATCATCCAACGGGTTTCCACCGAGGAGCGCAAGCCGCAGCGGCTCTTTCAGTGGTTCAAGGGCTGGCATGAGACGCGATGACCCTCCACCAGTTCCGGCACTGCCGGTGTTGCCCAACATCCAGACACAAATTCCTGCGAAACCGCTTCATACACCTTCTGATTCAGGTTCCTCCGATGATTCGGTTGCCAACTCCGACATTCGAAGTGCAACGAGTTCAAGATCTAGCCCGCCAGCATCAGAAGCTTGGGGCTTGTCACGAAGGCCTTCCAAGGCCAGCGCGTACGAGCCACCAGTGCAAGATGAGAATCGGATACAAAGGATTGCCAGTCCCAGCGTAGATTCGCGAACTCAGTCCCCCCGGCCTCTTACCCCAGAGACGCGGAGCGACAGCCGCAACGGCACTACCGGCTACAACAGAGGGATGGCACCTGAGCCGTTGATGAAACCAAGGCCATTTCCGGTCGCAGACGGGCCGGAGTCACCAATGGATCCTGCTATACAAATGGGTTTACTGAACCAGAGGCGCCCCTCCAAGCCCTCTGTGCTTCCTAGCCCACCACCACCCCCTCCCTCATTCAACTTTTCGATGAGCCCTCCCAAGGACGCTCCTCCAATGGTTGCCCCACAAGCATCGACACCACCCGCCAGCCGACGAGGTACGACTGCGAGTAAGGGTAAATGTAGAGGCTGCTCCGAGCCTATTGTTGGCAAGTCTGTCAAAGCTGCGGACGGGCGTCTTACTGGTCGCTACCACAAGCAATGTATGTCTCAATGCAGCCCCCCTTCACTTTCTAATGCTAATATCGAGATAAGGCTTCGTGTGCAAGACCTGCCGCGCCCCGTTCCAGACAGCAGATTTTTACGTCATCAACAACTTTCCCTACTGCGAGCAGCACTACCACCAACTCAACGGATCCCTCTGCAGGGGCTGCAATCGCGGCATTGAAGGCCAGTATCTTGAAACCGACCAACGACAGAAGTTCCACTCGAACTGCTTCACCTGCAACCACTGCCGAGTCAGATTAAGAGACGACTACTTCGAAGTCGGGGGGAAGGTCTTTTGTGAACGACACGCCTTCCACGTCGCGCAGCAGAACAACATGCTCGGCGCGCGGAGGAATCCGGAGCGCCGGACCACAAGGCTAATGATGATGATGTGAGGTATTAATTTTCGACGCGGCATTACGCATTACTGGAATTTCGATTCTCACCGTCTATATTTCAACCCCATTTTGGCCCCTTTCTTCACGCTCTTGCATGGCGGCTTCAGCACTTGCATGGCGGCACAGCACTTTCGCTCACATTTTTTGTTATCATCAAGCGACGCGCGAACGTTGCACCGGCGTCCATCGTTTCGGCCTCATTTCTTTGCCTTTACCCCTCATTTTTCCCATTTTCCTCGCAAGTCGCTAGACGCATGTCGAGCATGTCCATGGCATCACATCTACCTTTCTCCAAATATTTTCTGGTCGGCTGGGTTTAGCTTTTTGGATTGCACATATACCCCTTCTTTAGGCACTTCTTTCAACGCCTCACGTTGGCTTTTTGGGAACTCGTTTTATATCCCCTCCCGCGTCTGTAACTAGACGGCTTATTTGGCATTTTTTGGGGCGAATAAAAACTCCTAGCAGAGAGGTTATGTTCTGTGTATTGTAATGTTTAGTGTATACTGGCTTATACGCTTAATTTACGCGCTCGGCGCATTATCGAGTAAAAGGGTATCTTTGCCGTGATTTGTTGTACTGGGATAGAAAGAAACTGATGTTATGCTTATAAGTTGGGATTGGAAGATCTAGGGAACCTTTGTACGTCGACTGCTCATGTTGGGGCCAAGCTTTATATCTAACTCAAAGCTCTAGTCTTTCCTACTCGAATGGGTCAAAACTCCCCATCCTTCGTCCGCCTGTACCTATACGCCATCTCAAGATGTGAGCCCACGTGGGCTTCCATACTTCCAGATGCAGCCTCCGGCGCTTTTCAAACTCGTCTCAATCAGATCGCGAAAGGGAAGGAAATTTGCCGAGGTGAAATATACAGGTGCATCCAACCAAGACGTGCACAAAGCCTCTGGCTAATCGCACAGAATCAGGTCTAAATGACGTGGAACTTCACAACGACCGAGATCATTGGTTGATCAGTAGCCTCCGTGATACTGATGTCACTTGGCACGCTAATAACGAGAGCTTTAGGGGCTGTATGCTGTGGGACGTGATTAGGAGCTTGTACAATGCTATGATACAACTTCGCCGGAACCCGAGTTCCCAGCCTCAGTGGGCATAATATCCAATGGAGCAAAGCTGAAATATTTCTATTTTCTTCTTTCTCCCCTTTCTTCTCGTTTTCCTCTGGTTCAGTAGCCTGAAGCTTTCGTTTCCGCAGCGCAACAACATCTGATTCTAGCTCTCTAACCTCAATACGACCTCTTCCACTTCTACGAGCGATCCGTATCTAGCCTATAACCCAAGCTTCCCCAAGTAGCAGAACTACAACTCCTTAAAATGCGCCTCCTTCACCAAATCCTCCTCTCCGCGTTCCACACACTCTTCACCACCGCCAGCCCCGTCGACCCAGACCTCCCCTGCTACCTCCCCAGCGGCCGCCTCTCCCCAAACACCAAACCCTGCCTCTCCACCTCCGGCGACGGCCACAGCCACTGCTGCGACCCCGCCATCAACGCTTGCCTTGATAACGGCCTCTGCTACGTCTACACTAGCGGCGACACGGCGCGCGAGAGCTGCACCGACTCGACGTGGATTTCGACCGCGTGTCCGCAGTACTGCCGCGAGAGTGAGTATCCCGTCCCCGCGTCCACTCACTCACCAGACCTTACGCTGATGTAGTGGGGCGCGAGTTAGCCTACATCGACTCTGGCTGCGGGCTTGTTGGCAAGCTGTTCATCGGCGGCCAGCCCATGTGGTGCTGCCAGTTCTATGATGGCAATTGCTCGACCAACGGCGGGCCGTTTCCGCTCACGGGGGGCAGGGTGATTCCGGGGTGGGGGCCGTTGGCTAAGGATGCGCTGGCTGTGTCGGCGGCGGCGTCGACTGCTGTGGTGACGACGACGGTAGTGCGCGATGCGAGCGCAACTGCGGCTGCTAGTGAGACGGCGTGCGTTAGCGGGAAGGGGAGGGAGAAGAGGAGCGCTATGTTGGCTGTGGGAGCGGGCGTCGGGGTACCGTTGGTGTTGTCGCTCGGGGTGGTGTCTGTGATGTTGCTTAGCGCGAGGCGGAGGGTGGGTGAGGCGGCGGTGATGCAGAAGGGGGATTCGGGGGGTTCTCAGGAGACTAATGATGGTCTTGTTGGTGCTGTGCGTCCTGGGCGTCCTGGTAGTGCGAATGAGATGACAGTGATGGGTACGCATCCGGTGGAGTTGGATCAGGAGGGGATGAGGATGGAGATGCAGTGATGATGGGGCTTGAAGGACTGGTTGATCCTGGAATGATTCTCATGGAGAGAACATGAGAGTTTTCTTTGGGTTGAGAAAGAGAAACTTGTTAGAGATATCCACAAATATTCTGATAGTTGGGGACGATTACCGGTATAAGAAAAGAAAGTCCCGACAATCTATCTCGAAAGTAGACTTGATATCTAAGAACAAATATCGGATCATTGAATTTTACCCCAATGTATGAAACTATAGAATTGATCTAATGCTCTAGGCCATACCCCTTTCTCGATGTTGTATGGGGATAAATAGCAGGAAAGTCTTAACCTTCGAGAATTGAGAGAAGAGTTGAATACAAAGAGGAGATATTGTGTGGTATTATGTGGCCATAGAGTGAAGTGCCGTAAGGACTATGTACTTCTTTGAGTAGTAAAAACATAATTCAAAGGGAGTCCACAACACTGCGTTGCCCCTTGGCATCGAAGTTCTCTGTAAGTGGTGAAAGCAAGCAGTGTACAAAAGGGGCAATTTTACGCGATACATTTTTCCCAGCGCAAGTTCCATCGAACCCTCGACAGCAGCATCCACCCTCAGATCATGGAACATGCCCTCCGAAGACCATCCACACGATGAAAAATCGCAGCCGACTACCCGCTCTCCACTCAAGTCTAGCATCTTCACAGTCCCGGCACCGATAAAGCGCCTCTTCGACCGCTTCCCGCTCACCACCTACCCTGCGAACGAACTCCCCGCGCGCTCACCTCGAAAACGCGACCAGAATGTGCTATACATCTTCGCGACCCCTTTGGAGGCTATACAAGGTTCCCCATCCTATAACCCGAGCTGTCTGAAGTGGCAGGTCAGTTTGCGCGCGGCGCAATCCTTCTTCAAGGTGGCAATGGACTGATTCGCATATAGACGTATCTGAAATTCAGCGACGTTGACTTCTTGCTTGTTGCGTCGAATAATCATGCTTCTCCTAGCGGCGCGCTGCCCTTCCTCCTCCCTTCGACGCACGATGCTGGGAAGTCAGTATCCCCGATTCCGTCGGCAAAGCTGCAGAAATGGGCATTAGAGAAAGGGAGCCGAAAGGTCGAAGAGCCAGACGATATGCGGTATGAGGCGTATCTGTCACTCCTCGATCACCGGATACGGAGGGCTTGGGTGGGTGTATTTGTGGCTTTTCTAGAATGTGGCGACTGACTGGTTCTAGCTCTACACGCTCTACCTCACGCCCAACTTTACGTCTATCGCGGAACCCCTCTATGTTCTTCCTATTTCGACGAATGCGATGGTCCGGCTTACCACGACGTATGAATTGCGTAAAGCGGCAGAGACTGAATTGCTGAAGCATGCTGCTGTCATTGATGCCCAGACGCTGTACAAGGAAGCTGAAGAGGCGCTCGGTGCTTTGGAGACCATGCTTAGTGACAAAAAGTGGTTCTTTGGCGCAAAAGAACCAGGGCTCTTTGATGCCAGTGTATTCGCATACACGCATCTACTGCTAGACGCCTATCTCGGAAACGGTTGGGCGGAACCGCGTCTCCGAAACAGCGTGCTGGCTCATAAAAAGTTGGTGGCTCATCGGGACAGGATACTCGCAGGATATTTTCCCAGCGTCTAACCACTGAGAGCTCATGCTGTGGGTCGACCTCGGGCTTTCCGATGTATAACAATGGTTGTATGATAGTGGTGTAGAGCCGGACTGGTGTATGATAAGAGCTAGGTGGTACAGCATTTGGGAACGGGCGTTGGGAGCATCTTATTTGGTATAACGAGGGGAAGAGATACGATTTGTCACTTTTGGAGCACGTCGTGTGGGTGTGGCTGGCCTCCGTTCGCGTCCGGTGCATTTGCCGGAACGCGTGGGCACATGATGTGAGTCATCCAAAAGTTTGCACTACATCGGCCTGCCGCTTGGGGAGGGGAAGAAGGGCGTGCATTGATTGCTATTGGGGGTATATATGAAGCGGTAAGGCCTCTCATTACTGTGCCAACCTCTTCAATCTCTGTCTAGCGTATCTTCGAGCTTGATTTTCCTTGCCTAAGGCTCGTTTGCGGCATACTTTATCCTCACTTTGTCGTACCCTTCCCGTCACCATCGTTTGGTGTTTTGGATATTCTCTATATCAAAATGTCATCACAGCCCACCACGCTCAACATGACCTTTGATACGTCGCTGGCATATGCTGGAGACACCGATCCAGCACTTACTCAATCCTTCGGCTCATCCACCGAGTCTGATCCCTCACTTTACAGTCGATATCAGACTCCATCCCAAACAACTGCTACGGCTGATGAGGATGATATCCCGTCACGAAACACCACCAATAGTGCCCACGAAGGGACCCCGACGGTCCCATCTTCCGCCATTGCCCCAAAAGCCCCGACCTCCCCTACGTTCTCGACCTTCTCCACCACCGCCGCCGCTACCCACATCACGCACCTCCCAACCCTCGCGACTTACGACGCGTGGGCATCCGTCTACGATACAGACGGGAACATGCTCCAGGCCATCGATGACCTCGAGCTCGCAACCCTGCTTCCCCAATTTCTCGAATCCGTGACTACATCCACCTCCTCAGCACCACTCGCCCTCAACCTTCTCGACCTCGGCTGCGGCACCGGTCGCACCACTCTCAAACTCGCGACCCACCCCTACCTCCCCAAAACCACCGTCTCCCTCACCGCCCTCGATTTCTCCGCCCCCATGCTCGCCCTCGCGCGCACCAAACTCGCCACCACCCCCCTCTCCCCCTCCATCACCTCAACCACCCTCCACTGTGCCGACGCCTTCGCCACCCCCGCCCCCGCCGTCCTAGCCACCCTCCCCGCCTTCGACGGCATCATCAGCACGCTCGTACTGGAGCACGTGCCCCTCGCCGCCTTCTGGCAGCGTGTGGCCGGGCTGCTGAAAGTAGGGGGGTGGGCGCTAGTGACGAATATGCACGAGGAGATGGGGCGGGAGAGCCAGGCGGGGTTTGTGGCGGGGGATGGGCGGAAGGTGAGGGGGGAGAGTTGGGTGCATGGGGTTGGGGAGACGGGGGAGGCGGCGAGGGGGGCTGGGTTGGAGGTTGTGGGGGTTTGGGAGAGGGGGGTGGAGGAGGGTGATTTGGGGAAGGGGGTCGGGGAGAGGGGGAGGAAGTGGGTGGGGCGGAGGGTGTGGTATGGGGTTTTGGTTAGGAAGGGGGTGTGAGGTGTGAGGAAATGGGGGGAGCGGGTTGAGGCGTTGGGCTTGGGGTTTGCGGTGCTCTTCTTTGAGGGTTTGTGGTTTCAGGGGTTGGGGTTAGGTCATGGGGTTCTTCGTCCTCGGTAGTAATACGTCAAAAGACTTTCATAAGGGGCCTGATGCATGAGGTGACGCTTTGTGACCTGTCGGTTCGGTCGGGAAGGCATTCGAGTGTTCCAGTAGGAGGGAAATGGGACTTGATCCATGACAAGTGCGATTCAGGAGAAGGACGCTGACAGATCTTCGGGTTGAATGAATTTATAGGGAAGTGTAGCTGTCTATGTACTGCTTGAATACAACGTGTATAAACATTATGGACAAGAAAGCTTTGATAAAATCTCTTTTCCAGTACTCAGCTTCGTGACCTACAGTAAAAACACTAGTTCGCCGCTGTTTGGGGTGATTCCACCGCATTTCGAGACCACAAGGCCAATGTCAACTTCCAGGCAGTGCAAATTAGACTGCCTCTTAACTGACTGCCTAATGAATAGCCAGTGGGGCCCCTTACAGTAGTCTCGAGCGAGCAAGATTCAAGCTAGAGATTGATAAATCCGTGTGCCCAGATTTATGATCTCGTACTGCAAATCCGACCTCGATGTCTCCTCAATTTTGTCGAGGGTTGAAAATCGACGGTTGCAACATCCCCTTCTCATGCGAATCTGGGACAATATCCTAGCAATAATGTGTATATTCAAACGGATCCTGACTTATGTACAGAACCGTTCCTGTGGCTAATTTACTTCCAATGTGCTGACAAGAGAAAAGCGCCGCTTGCTGAATCTACACAAGAGGCTGTCTTCTTGTCTAGAGGGTGCAAATGTGAGGTTTGCTGGTGCTGGCGGAGGAGCAGGCGGCAAGCATAACCTTGTCGATACCGAGTCTGAGAGGTCAATGTCCAGTAGCCCCGCAATTAAAGTTCTTAAGTTCCTTTTCCTAGCTGGTCCCTGCGAGGGACCGGGTCCGGAGTTTTCGAGAACGGTTACTCCTTCTTTTCCTCTGTGTGAGCGCTCTATGCCTGAGAAAAGACTATTCGTGGATTCGCAAGGGCGATTTCTTCGAACTTGGTCTCCTGTCGGTAATCGGGGTCGGGTTGAACTATTCTCTCTTAACTTGAATTTCGAAGAAGTTGGCGGAGGGAGTCCTGCTGGTACGCATACGGCTTTCTGGAGTTGTTGGAGTAGTCCATGAGATATTTCGGTGCTGACGTTGGGGCATATGAGGCAGCATTGGGCGAGGCTGACGAGTTTCCGCTGTACGTCCTTGCCGGGTTGAGAAGATCTTGCGAAGCGTGAAGTAAGTTTTGTGATCCGAACGTGCCATCTGAGAGACTAATACCTGATCCTAGGGGCGGCGCCGTGACGGGGAGGTTGTGGAAGGGGAGCAATAGGCTCGTTGGCCTCTGAACATGCTGCTGACTGACACCTTCAAACTTCTCGAGTCCAGACGCGGGATACATCTGCGATGAAGGCGCGGCGGGGCCCGACCTCCACGGGTTCGAAAAGTGCGGTGCGGGATAGCGGAGGTGGTCGTAGCCCATGGTGTTTAGCTGGGACTGCTGTCGGTCGTCGAGTGCCACGGGAGCGGGTCGTGAAGGCGAAGTGCTTCCGAGCTCAAACAGGGCTACTTTAGACTCGTTTCCGATGCTAGATTCAAACCGAGTGGCTACCGGTGGAGCGGCCTGCTGTGAAGACATGTCGGAAGAGTCGGAAAGCGACCCGTTTCGGTGTATTCTGCGGTGTTTCCTTAGTGCCGAGACAACGGAAAAGTGACGATCACAGCCTTCAACCTCGCATGCGAATGCTAGATTTTGTCAGCGACGTGTATTGTGTGTTGACGGCCATTGGACTTACGTTTCTCGCCAGTGTGGCAGTACATGTGGGTTGTTAATCAAGAAGGGCGGGTGAATCGCTTGTCGCAAATCTTGCACTTGTGCTTCTTCTGCGAGCTCGAAGAGACCTTGAAGTTAAACTGTGACATCATTGATTGGGGCGCTGGCGGTAAGTCTATGCTGTTATCAAACTTGTCGGTTTCGAAGAGACCGTTGTCAGGCGTAGACCGTTCGCACTCTTTAAAACTACGAGCCCGGCGCGAGGGAAAATCAGGCCGTGCCCTCGTTCTGCTATTATGTTCCTCCTTTTGGCGGGCAGAGTCCCATTGCGACATGTGACTACCATTTCGGAAATGAGCCGCAATATGGCGTGCCCGGACGTCCCAGGTAGCTAGTATCTCCCCGCAAAAGCCACAGTTCCAAGTTTGATTGGAGTAGTCTATCTCTTGCTTAGAGAGATCCGCTGTGACGCCGTTCAATTGTGCGTTATGGACGTTGGTAAAATGTTGCGCAAGGTGATCCTTTCGGTAGAAAGTGCGGTCCTCCTTGGGCTTCTGCAAGCAGTCGACCACCTCAGGATGATGAAGCTGGTAGTGCTCAAACCCAGGGCTGCTTTTCGGGCATAGAAGACAAGTCAAATTCCAAGGGCGTTCCATAACCGTCGTGGGGTCAAAACCGCAGACCCATTTAGTTCTTGGCAGATGTTGGGTTTCTTCATGCCTCCTCCAGGCTTTCTCAGTCAACTCCTGGGAGCAAAATGTACATTGAAAACCTTTGGACAGCTTGCTGGTTGGCAAAGGCAGTAGGTCTTTCATCAAGTACTTCTTGGTTCCGCGCTTGTTCTTCGACACCTTCCACACCGCATCATTTGACTGCGAAAAGGCAGAGCTTGCGCTTGACAAAACAGTTGATGCAGCGCTGGAGCTAGCCTTAGACGATGGAGACTGGGTTCCGAAGTTCATCGAGGAAACAGATATTCGGGACGCAGAGCGCATCGCAGCATTTACTACGTCCTCATCTTCAGATGAAGACGAAAGCCATTTTTCGACAGCATTCAACCGACGTTTCCGGTTGTTGGTGAACCACCTATCCACCTGCTGTACTCGGAGGCCGGCCTCGCTGGCGAGTGTGACTTTCTCGACTGAGGAAGGATATGGATTATCTCCGTGGTCGTCGAGCCATGCCTCGAGTATTGCGATCGATTCTAAGGAGAATTTTGACCGTGGATAAGCGCGGCGTGGGCGTTTTGACGTTTCGGGCAGGGGTTCAATATCCTGCGCGATACCGAATATGTCGCCTGTTGGTGCATTTGCGCTTGACGTCCTTCCAGCGTTGGACGCGGCAATGTACATAGGACCAGCAGAGATAGTACTCGACCCTTCCAAATTGACGATGTCTTCTTGTGGAAACTCGTTCGCGAACTTCCCTGTACGGGTATTGAAATAGAGTGACTTCTCATCTGGGCCCAGTTCGGTCCAAAGTCCAAGTGTTCGCATGAGGGCGGTTTCTACGAAGTTGTGGCGAGGAAAAGCAGGGAGGTCCTGCGAATGCATACCAGTGCGGGCACTACCGAAAGTTGAGGCTGGGGGGCTGCGTTCGCTTCCGCCGGCGGTGGTTTTCTTGCGTCCATTGCTCTTGGAGCGTACGTATTCCCAGCCATGGGCCTTCTCCATGTGCTGCTTACAGTTTGACTCACGCTTGGAGGCGTATGTGCATGGAGGATACAAACACTTGTACAGTGGTGGTTCTATGGATAACTCGTCGGCTGTGAAATCATTCATGGCAACATTAGGAATGCCCTGAGAATAAGTCCAATCGTCGTGCTCAGCTGAGTCTGGTTTCTCGTCGGCCATAGTCTACCTTAGTGTCAGCATGATCATATTATTTGCGTATCATAAGAAAACGCAACCTACCCAGTCAGGTTCGTACCCGGGGTCAGGGATGCGGGATCCAAGCTCATAGAATGGTGCAAAGTCATCGAGGCGGAGAGCTTCGGTAAATCCATCTCCAACCCCTGGAAACGCAATAGACTCATAGTACGAAGGTTGATTGATTTGGGTTTCAGACATTTTGATCAACTATCGACTCTCGAAGTGACAAAAACGCGTAGATTGTACAGAAGAGCAGGTACAGATGAAGGCAAAGTTTGCGATAGTGGGAATGAGAGCGAGAAAGGAGATGTTCTTGGGAGTTGTCAAAGATACATCAGGATATATCTGTCGTCGCCGAAAAACTTGGGAGGGAGTCATTGTGCCTGATGGTCGGGAGGTGGTGTATTTCTAGTGTCCTAGCCTGGTGATCTTGAGGGCGAAGTTGAGCTGCGGCGTGGTCCTTGCGCTGATGCAGCCCCTGTCCAGCCAATCAGAGCGCCGAAGTGCAGTATAAGATCATACGGAGTACTCCAGACAGTACAACTTCACTCATTACTTGATATTTAGGGTGCTCTGGGGGAGCGTGTGTCAGCCCGGAAGCTCGAAGTTTCCATATTCAACCCAGGAGGATCCTTAGACAGCCCCCTTGCAGCCTCGTCGAGAGGCATTCAAGGCAACGCCCATTTACACCAGCGACGACCCTGCAACCCATTCTTGGCTTCTGGACCTACAGAGCTAACCCATTGCAAAGCAAAATGTTCGGACTGGTGCCCTAGTATTTCAACACATCCAAACGTAGAAACCTCCATCCCTCATGTATTCTTCTCCCCAACATCCAGCGCCACCAAAAACCGACTCACACAATTATACGCCGCCACCGTCGCTGTGATTTCCACAACCTCCCTCTCATCGAACAGCCTTCTTAGCTCCGCAAACACGCCATCCTCCACCTTCACCCCTATCGTCATCTGATCCGTATACGCCAGTACCGCAGCATGCTTCTCATCCCAGGGCCGATCCGGTCCCGCTCCCACTTCCAGACCAAGCGGTGCGTTCTTTATGTGCGCCATAAATTCTGCTGTGACCCCCGGGCATTTATCAAGTAATGGCGCATGATGGCCCCATTCGTACCACGCGTTATTCAGCACAGCAACGCGGCAGATGGCGGTTTCGCGAATAGAGTCAGGTATAGTGGTGCGGGTGCGGATGGCGCCGAGGAAGGAGTTCCTGATGAAGGCGGAGTTAGAATCGAGAGGCGTACGTTTACGGGACGGAAGTAGTAATAGAGAAAGGCATTGCAGGGCAGTGGTGATTGATGAGGCTCACCAGCCATCTGCCACAGGAGGCGAGTGTAGTAGGGCACGATCTAGCTCTAAGAGACCTCTCTCGCCTCGACGTTCCTGGACTCGCTCGAGGATTGCTTGATCCGCGGGGTCTGAGAATTCTGGAGGGTTGGGGACGTAGGGGAGACGCATGGTGAGGGTTTAACTGTGAATTGAGTAGTACGTGATGGTTTGAACTGAACTCAGAGTGCGGGACGAGCTTCTCGGGAATGATGTGAGATGAGAGTAAGAGTATGCGGTAGTCTACGAGGGAACTAGAAGATGTACGAGAAGATCAGGCTCCACTACGAGGTGCTTAAATGGGTCTGTTAGGCTATGAGGGTCTTGGAGGGCAGCTATGGTTGGGCAATTCACTTCGAAATTCGTCGTGGTTGACGAGGTGAAGGGATGAGGGGTGGAGGGGTGACACGGTTGACGACTCATCTGGAAAATTAGTGCAGGGATCTTCGTCATTTAGCGTCCTTTGAACGACTCTCCGTTCGAAAGAGTTCGTTCAGAACATACACATGAATGATCTAGTAGTACAGCAGTAGGTCCATCGATTTTGATTTGTAGAATGCTCCGTACTCGCATATCCATTCTGAGCGGGGATCATCAAATTGTGTTTGTTCTCTCCGAAAGCAGTCCTGAATAGTCTCCCACAATGAACTCAACTTCAATAGAAAGCTAATCCTCCCAAGACCTACCTCAACATCTAAGTTAGTAGTTCTACTACGTACTCGACACATCAAGATGCGCAATAGCATGACCGACCTCGCAAAATGGCTCATGAAGTACATTGAAGTTTGTATCGTAATTATGCCATTTGTTCTACTCTATTTCAAACCAAAAATACTCAAACCTTGCAACGGTCTACCTCAGCAGGTATGTCTGTCTGTATACCCCTTTCAAGAACTCGAAAATGACATTGCAACTGTAAACAGGATGACATCTTCCATAAACATAAATCGCCAAAGTGCTTTCGCAAGTGGGACTATACAATCTGTATCGTCATGACTTCGCTTGTGATCCCAGCCTGCGCTGCTTGCATTTTCTACCTGGTATACAAAATCCTGGCGGCCATATTTGTACCGAGAAGTAGAAGGGACGTGGAGTCGGGTGGGTCGATAAGCGCTTGGAGACCAGGCAGGATCGTTGAAAGGAGCTCGTACCCAAGAGCACATTATTCTCAAAAAGAAATGTCATAGTCATGAGACATTCGATATGGATCCTGTGGATATGTCTCTTGGCCATGGCCGTAAGAGTGTCCGGGCTCCGTCCCAGGGATAACAGACAGCCCCGATGGTCCGTTTCTCTCCTCCCGACAGAGTGATCTCTACATCAGCAAGTTCTTTCCGAAGATAGCTCGGCGGATCCAACCCGAGGTAGTCCTCCACCGCCTCTACACCCACCTCATTGAGCCCACAGAGAACTAGGCCTTTGACTTGTTTCCCTGGGTGCCCTGATGGTATTATAGTCGTGTTATACGCATGCTCGATCTCATACGCTTCGTATCCTCGAATGTTACCAGGGGTCATCAATTGTGCCATTTGCCGAGGGTCGTCAAGTTCAAGGACCATGTTGAGGACCCACGGGAACATGATGGAGCCGAAGAGGAACATTGGAGGCTCCGCAAGAGCGACGAAGCCGCGGAGGTCATAAGCAGAAAATTGATTAGCCATAGCTTGTTGGAGTAAGTCTGGTAGTGAGTTGTATTGGTCTCCTGTGGTTTGTGCTTGTGTGGGAAACCGGCCAACGGTGCTCGCAGACCTCTCAGACTGCTGCTGTGGAGAGTTGTTTGGAGTACTTATTCTGCAAGCCATGGCAGAGTACTAGTTTGGTGGAGACTTTGAAAGACAAAAAAGCAAAGACGCACAGACCGTTAAAAATTAGAGGGGCCGGGGTGAATGCTCGAGACAGCGAATGTTTACGCTGCTGGCAGAACAGGGTTCCTACAACTCATCCACGATGAAAGTCATCGTCGAGTTGTAGAAACAGACATAGGAGAAGTAGTCTGGCAGGAGCCTTTACTGAGAACGAGTGGCCGAAACGAGGATATAAAGGATCTAACTTCCTGCAACGATGCCACAGAGTCCACAAGAGCTCTACAGTGACAAGCCAGAACGCTATGCACACGCGCTTACCACTGCTCGGTGCACCCTCATGAGCCTTAAAACATCTAGGCGCGATGTCAAGGACTAGGCAGTGCGGGAGCCCACAGAGCACTAGGCCTTTGACGCTGATTTGGGACGAACATCCGGAAAAATCGTATTGATATAGTGGATTTCGAGCTGATCCGCCTGAATCACTCCTGTTGTGTTTTGAAAGGTATCGGCCACCATTTTGTTTACGTCGTCAAAGGAAACTTGATGAATTGACTGCAAGGAGTCTGAAACGACAGCCCAACCAAAAGGCGCTTCCTCTAGTATCTTGAAGCAATTGTGTTGCTTGTTGCTAGTATTCTGAGGGCGTGATAACGAGAGTCTACACCCAAATGGAAACCAGTCTTTCATTGCATGCTTGAGTGATCCAGAGTCAAAAACCATGAGAAGTCTTAGATTCTGGTCTACAAACATCTCGTAGCCAGTCCACTTCGACTTTCGGCCATTGTTGGTCTGGATATTAACGAAAAGGCAGCCAATACCTAAGACGACTTTCTTGTAGATACACCGACTTCTTGTACAGAGTCGAAAGATGTCCGGATGGGGCTGTAGTGCAGCTTTGCGAAGTTTAAGGCGGGTGTAACAAGGATGCAACTGGTAATCCGTTGAAGCCGCTTCTTTAGGATCCCCATCTGTAAAGAGCGGAATAGCATCCTCCCAAATGTCGGAAGGAAAATCACCGAGCCAGGAACGGGTTTCTGGATCTGCTAGAGTTGATAGGTTGGGGAGTTTATTAAAAAACTCTTTCACCATTGGGCGATCAGACAACTCGGAATTGCGTTCGTGTGTGAAGGCCATATCGGCGGCATCATCGTCGTCGAAATAATCGTCGTCAGAGAGGATACCGTCGTCAGAGAGAGCACCGTCGTCAGAGAGGATACCGTCGTCAGAGAGGGCAACAAAGCCACGGACGTCATCAGCCGTGGATCGGTTAGCCATAGCTTGTTGGGGCAAGTCAGGCAGCGAGTTATTGTGGTTTTCTGTTGTTTCTGCGGGTGAAGGAGGCCGACCAACGGCGCTTGTAGACCTATCAGACTGCTGCTGTGGACAGTCGCTTCGAGGACTCATTCTGCAAGCCCTGGTCGGGTTGATTGCTGGAGGTTGTGGTGGGGGGGTTGGTTTGCTGGTTGGGTTGTAGTAGGGAGGCGGAGAGAGGCTGAGGAGTTCGCAATTACGTGTCCTTGGTAGAGTACGAATTTGATGATGACTTTGAAAATTAAAAAGCAAAGATGCCCACGCCATTGTCATTTAGAAAGATCATGGTGAATGCTGGAGACTGCGAATGTTTACGCTGCTGACAGAGCTAGCGCTTCTGCTTTGCATCCAAGAAGGAGGTTATCATCAAGTTGTATCAATGACGATAGGTAAATTAGTCTAGCAAGAGGCATGATTGGGAGAGAGTGTAGTAATAGAAGTGGGCATTTCGGAACTCGCATTCACCTTCGTCAACCTTCCATAAACTGTGCTGAGACTCGACGCCCCGAAGAGATTAGTGTAGCCGTTGCCCCGGAGGCAGATAAATGAGGCTCCCACAAGGTGACGGTTTGGGACGGGATGGCGGCGACACGACAACTGCTGGATTGCCTCTTTGAGCACGACGGCGCCGTGTGTATCAGACACCAGGTGGGCGTGACAGGCAGTACTAAGCAGCGTTGAGGGTGGCACGGATTGCAAAGCAAGGCTTGTTGGTCGAGGTGCTTCCAACGAGGTCGATGACTTTCCTGAGGCGGCCTGCGCTCGGACCTAGGGTAGCGCGTTCGTCGGTACCTAGCTTTCACCTCTACATCACCACCTGGCACCCAGCTCCAACTACAAAACCTCGCCCGCTGCCTTGCTCATCGCCTCACCCGCTCCACAACCACCGCACAACCACCGCTGCTCAAGCCCCATCACTGCGCAGCTTCTAACCCTCTTTCTCTAGTTCTGTTTGTCTTTCTAGCCACCCAACACTCCTTCGCCCACCATGTCGGCTGAACCAGATCACACGAAGCCCAAGATCAACCTCGCAAAGTGAGCCGAGCGCCCTGCATCATGCCTCTCGAGATCCAGCTACTGACTGCCATAGTGATCCATCTGGCGCTGCCCCCAGAGATGTAAGTTGAGCCGCGAAGTGAGCCACTCTGGAAACGTGTACTGACGGATTCTAGGCCGATGAGACAGCGACGGCTATTCTCAAGAAGAAGAAGAAGCCAAATTCCTTGATGTAGGTGACTCTCACGGCTCTGTAGAGCTTGCCAAACACCCCGATACCAGCTGTTGAGATGGCTAATATCTTCCAGCGTCACCGACTCCCTCAACGATGACAACTCCATCATTGCCCTCTCCAACAACACTATGGAGACGCTCCAGCTCTTCCGAGGCGACACCGTGCTCGTCAAGGGCAAGAAGCGAAAGGACACTGTCCTCATTGTGCTCGCAGACGATGATCTCGATGACGGGAGTGCACGGATTAACCGTGTTGTTCGCCACAACCTCCGGGTCAAGCACGGAGACATCATCTCTGTCCACCCTTGCCCGGATATCAAATATGTAAGTATTCCGCATTACTAAAAATAATCTACCAGCACAAATGCTAACTCCGATGTCTCTAGGCCAAGCGTATCGCAGTCCTCCCCATTGCTGACACGATCGAGGGCATCACCGGCTCATTATTCGACGTTTTCCTCGCCCCATACTTCCGCGAAGCCTATCGGCCAGTACGACAAGGCGACACCTTCACATGCCGCGGTGGTATGCGACAAGTAGAGTTCAAGGTCGTTGAGGTAGATCCCCCGGAAATTGGAATCGTCGCACAAGATACCGTCATCCATTGCGAGGGCGAGCCGATACAGCGTGAAGACGAAGAGGGCAACCTCAACGAAGTTGGCTACGATGACATTGGAGGCTGCCGGAAACAGATGGCGCAGATCCGAGAACTCGTTGAGCTGCCGCTGAGGCATCCCCAGCTCTTCAAGTCCATCGGTATCAAGCCTCCCCGTGGAATCCTCATGTTCGGACCCCCTGGCACCGGTAAGACTCTCATGGCCCGCGCCGTTGCCAACGAGACTGGTGCTTTCTTCTTCCTGATCAACGGTCCCGAAATCATGTCGAAGATGGCCGGTGAATCCGAATCGAACCTCCGTAAGGCCTTCGAGGAGGCTGAGAAGAACTCGCCCGCGATCATCTTCATTGACGAAATCGACTCGATCGCGCCCAAGCGTGACAAGACCAACGGTGAAGTCGAGCGTCGTGTTGTCTCCCAGCTTCTGACGCTGATGGACGGCATGAAGGCCCGTTCCAACGTGGTTGTCATGGCTGCCACCAACCGACCCAATTCCATCGACCCGGCTCTGCGACGATTCGGTCGTTTCGATCGTGAGGTCGATATTGGAATCCCGGACCCAACTGGACGTCTTGAGATTCTCCAGATCCACACGAAGAACATGAAGCTTGGCGATGATGTCGATCTGCAATCGATCGCCTCTGAGACTCACGGATATGTCGGCTCAGATCTGGCCTCGCTCTGCTCTGAGGCGGCTATGCAGCAGATCCGTGAGAAGATGGATCTCATTGATCTCGATGAGGACACGATCGATGCCGAGGTCCTCGACTCTCTTGGTGTCACCATGGAGAACTTCCGCTTCGCCCTCGGCGTCTCCAACCCGTCGGCTCTCCGCGAAGTTGCCGTTGTCGAGGTTCCCAACGTCCGCTGGGAAGATATTGGAGGTCTCGAGGACGTCAAGCGCGAGCTCATCGAGAGCGTGCAATACCCCGTCGATCACCCCGACAAGTTCCTCAAGTTTGGTCTTTCGCCTTCTCGCGGTGTGTTGTTCTACGGTCCCCCTGGTACTGGTAAGACGCTGCTCGCCAAAGCCGTCGCCAACGAGTGTGCTGCCAACTTCATCTCCATCAAGGGCCCTGAACTATTATCCATGTGGTTCGGTGAGTCTGAGAGCAACATTCGAGACATTTTCGACAAGGCCCGAGCTGCCGCACCTTGCGTCGTCTTCCTGGACGAGTTGGACTCGATCGCCAAGTCACGTGGCGGATCTCAAGGCGATGCAGGAGGTGCCTCTGACCGTGTGGTCAATCAGCTTCTGACTGGTAAGTCACTCAACTGAAATCACAACTTATCGAAATACTAATAAATTCATAGAAATGGATGGTATGACCTCCAAGAAGAACGTCTTCGTCATTGGTGCCACCAATCGACCAGAGCAGCTTGACAATGCCCTCTGCCGTCCTGGCCGTCTAGATACTCTCGTCTACGTCCCACTTCCCGACCAGGAGTCTCGTGCCGGTATTCTTAGGGCACAGCTCCGCAAGACTCCTGTTGCCGACGACGTCAACATTGAGTACATTGCAGCCAACACGCACGGTTTCTCTGGTGCCGATCTGGGCTTCGTTACTCAGCGTGCCGTCAAGCTTGCCATCAAGCAATCCATTTCGATGGAAATTGAGCGCACCAAGGCTCGTGAGGCCGCTGGCGAGGACACCGAGATGGAGGAGGAGGAAGGCGACGACCTCGTCCCGCAGCTTACCAAGGCCCACTTCGAGGAGGCCATGCGGACTGCCCGTCGCTCGGTTACCGACGTGGAAATCCGCCGCTACGAGGCATTTGCTCAGAGTATGAAGAACACCGGAGGCAGCAGCTTCTTTCGATTCCCCGAGGACGGTGCGGGGGAGAACGGCGCCGATGGAAACGCTTTCGGTAACACCGGCGAGGACGAGGATCTCTACAATTAAACCAGCGGGTTTACGGGTCCAAGTTCTTGGCTAATGATGTTCTCTGCATGGATACTACTTTCCTTTCCTTCGGTGTGGGCGGGTCACGGATAGACTGAGCGGAGTGTTTCTAGTTGCCAGCATCTATGCCTCCTTACGACTAATTCTGCCGGGAAGTGGGTGGGATGGGAAGGGGGAACGGACAGTCTCTGATTTGCGAATTCGGGACGAAGTCGAATTGTGCATAGGTAGACGCAGCAGATTAGCTTAGCAATGAGATGCATATGTTAAAAACGACGTTTTTCATAATTGCACTGTGATGGTGATGCTCGAGGGGCTTGCCGCCCAAACATCCCTTGTTCCTTGCATTTCAAGTTGTGTAACCAACAGATCGGATTTTGCTTGCCGCTTTCATGGCAGACTGCCTAAACGCCGTGTTTGTCCCATGGATATAATCTTGTGTGACCCTGAACGCCGGTCCTCGCTATGCATGCCCAAATCCAAGCATTCGAGGGAGGGAGTGCTTGCGGGTGACAGGAGCAACTCCGAGCGAAATGAAACCAATTTCAGCCTTCCAACCCGTTCCAACAAAGCCGTAGATTTTCCTGCCGCACTGATCCGCCCACAGCATATCCGTCTCAATCCAACTCTACCCCTCCACCATCCCATCGTGCCCAGTGTCGTCTCCCCTCCGCAAAAATCATCTCCCCTCGTTTCCCCGGCGCTCAACTCTCCCCCTCCACCGCAACCTCCACCACCTTCTCCAACTCCCTTCTTACCACCCTCACTCCCTCCCTCACCGCGCGCTCCGGTATCAGAATCCCGCCCTCCTCGACGCTCCTCGGCCGCTCTGCGTTCCCATCCACCCCATTCACCACCCCGTTCGCGTGCCCATTCACCCCGTTCTCCCGTCCGCTTTTCTGCACGCGCGTTTCCTCCATCAGCCGCGCCATGACCTCGTTGTACGTCGCGCACTCGCCCGAGCGCAGGAGCTGTTGAATGTAGGCGCGCAGGTTGGTGGTCCAGCCGGAAGCTTGCAGCTCGTGGGTTAGGGTGGCTTGGATGGTCGGGATGGAGCGGGAGGTCATGAGGGCGGAGTAGAGGGCGTTTTGGATGAGGGGAGGGAGGGGGGCTGTGGCGGCGGTTGAGGGGAGGGGGGTTGTGGAGGGCATTGTGGGCGTGGGTATTATGTTTGGTTGGGAGGATGGTAGTTGGTATTAGGTGGAGGGTGTTGAGATAGTCTGGGTTTCGAGGTTGGGTATTCCAATGGTGTCGCCGGGACCGGGTGGCTGGGCTGGGGTGAAGGTCTTGGATAGTGAATGCCTTGCACAATGAATGTGGTCTTCTTCCAGTAGATTGCGATCAACGGTGAATGGGCTATCGATGCGTATTTTTGGTGAGCTTGCAGGCCGGCTGGTCGCTCCTGGGTCGTGCACGGAGGTTGTGGATGGGGATTCGAGCTCGGTGCCGGGTCTGTATAGCTTTTTTTGGAGTGGCTAAGCGCTCGGGCGATGCGGGCGGCTGTCGCTAGTTTCGGGGAGTAGTGGCTCAGGCTGCTTTGGGGGGATTGTCGACTGCAGCGGGCAAGCGTCGGGCGGTAAAGGGTAGAATGGGCTGCGGTGGAGGGCTCTCGCTGGACAATAAGAACGAGGCGTATTGTTGGAGTTGGGCTTGCATTCCAGCTATTGGCTGCTTTGCCGCTGAAGAGCTAGACCTACTGGCAACCTCAGGCCCAGCGCCGCATCACTCACCACCACCGACGCCCTGACGACTCCGCTGCCCTGCTGCGAATGATACTCCTCCTCTGCCCGCCCGCCACCGCACGCCTCGCTGGCACCTCGACTCCACGTTGACCTTCTGCGCGCCTCTTGAAGCTCTCCGCTTGCTCTCCCCTCTCCGTTGTTGTCGTGACCGTTGCCAGCCGCCGCCCTGCCAACTTCTCCCTCTCGACTGCGCCCCACGCCCGCCCGTGGCCAGCATACCGCGACGCTCTATCCGACACGGGCACCTCCACCACTCTCGAGTCTCGAAGCCCGAATCTCGCAGCACGCCCCTCCTCAGGGCCGCGAAACACGGCTGCTCAATCTCGCTTCGTCTCAGCCAGGTTCCGGCATCGCCAGCCTGCCAACCACACCCAGCTCGACGACGACACTATCGACGGCCGTGATAACGGCGAGCTTCCCCTCGCACCTGCGCCTTGGCAGCTTCCCCAAGCAGAGAAGAGCAGCCTGAGGACCAGGACAGCAGCCACCGCCCGCCATGGCCTATAAGTCAACCTACCACGAGGACTCGGACGCCGACGACGAGTACGAGCGCAGCGTCATCACCTCGCCTACCCTCCCACCGGACTTTGAGGGCAGCTCCCCCACGAGCTCCGGCCCGCCGTCGACCGAGCACACGCCGACGACGTTTACACATTCGAGAGACAGCCATGGCTCGCCGACGGGCATGATACCGCAGTGGTCGGCGGAGCAGTGTGCCGACTTTATATCGAGTCTTGGCCTTGAGCACTATGCCGAGACGTTTATTGGTAGGTCTACGTGCGCTTATGGGAGTAGGGAGGCGCTAACTTTGAGCTTCTAGACGAGGGCATCACGGGCGATGCGTTGATTGCGCTCCAGCATGCGGAGTTGAAGGAGATGGGCTTGACGAGTGTGGGGCATCGCCTTACTATTCTCAAGGCCGTTTATGAGATCAAGGTTAAGCAGAATGTGGCCATCGAACCGGATCATTATATCCCGCTTTGTAAGGACTATGATATCTTTGGTGGGGGCGGGAGACTGACTTGTGTACAGCTGCAGATACCACGGTGCAGGACGTCGCTCCTACCCAGGACGATATAGCTCGCATCATACACATCATACAGGCGCGAGACGAACGGATACATATTGCCGAGTCAGAACTACGGCATCTCAAAGACGACTTGAACAGGGTAGCCGAGGAGAACAGAAAACTAAGGGAAGAGGTGCTTCCACTCGTACGGATGGTCAAAGACAGATCACAGCCTTTGCCAACGCCAGACGACCACCTCACAGCACTCGCTTCACCACCGCCTCCACCAGAACCATCGCGGTCAGGAAGCAGCCTGTCGAGGAAGTTCTCTACGAAGAAGCTATTTCTCGGATCAGCACCGAAAAACCCCTCGCCCACCATCCACGAAAACCAGACTTTGGTCGACAACTCATCACTAAACCCCTCCGCAGCCGCAATGGCCGCCTCGTCACACCTCACAGCATCCATGACTGGCCAGTCCGCCATGTCACCTAACCAGCTACCACAACCCTCACCCACCTCACCCGCATACTCCACAATCAACCAGAACTCCGCCCGCTCCTTCAACCGCTCCGATCTGCCTCGCAGCGCCCATCCAGACCACGAATCCACCCCGAACTGGCCCAACTCGTCTACCTGGAGCACCGGCTCCACCATCGTCGGCGACCGTGACACCCTCCGCAACCCCACGCCCGCCCCTCTTTCCTCCCGCCCCATGCGCTCCGCCACCACCCCGGCACCAGACACCGACCGCGAACCACCGCTATCCGGCAACTCCCTCAACACATCGACCTCGACCCTACAATCCAGCACCCCCTCTTCCGCAAACGCCTCGAGCAACCCCCAAGTCGAGATCTTCAAGTCCTTCCGCGTGAGCATCGACGACCCCTGCCACAAGGTCCTCCCCGTTGCGCTGAAGAAATACAACATCACGGCCGACTGGCGGCAGTACGCGCTGTACATTGTGCACGGCGACCAGGAGCGCTGTCTAGGGCTGAACGAGCGCCCGCTGATCTTGTTCAAGCAACTGGACAAGGAGGGCCGGAAGCCGATGTTTATGCTGCGGAAGCATGCGGCGCCGGTGGAGGGGCATGTGAGTACGGTGGGGAGCGGGCAGCAGATGCCTGTGCAAGCCGGGGGTGGAGGAGGAGGCGGGGGAGGGTTTGGGTGGGATGGGGGCAGTCGGGGGGCGGTGCAGTTGCCGGGTGGGGTGTTGTGAACCACTTCCGTGCAAATGAGGTAGTGATGGTGTGGAGAGGGGTTGAAGCGTGTTTGGGATTGGGGTTTTGAGAGGCGGTTTGTGGTAGATGGATCATCTAGAAGTGTGGGACTTTTTTTTCTTCTTCTACTTTTCTTCTTTTCTTCTTTCTCTCCAACTCGTCTTTTGATGAGCACGGACACACTTTTATCTGGGGAGAAGGGCGTATATGGAGCAGCTTCATGAAGAGACGGGAGGGTAGGGATTCTGCTTCCGGGCACTTTGTACTGGCGACTGGGGGCAATTGCTATTTAGCGAGTTTCTTTGGGGGAGTTTTGGGAAGAGGGGGTGCGGTTTGTGGGTTTGTGGGATGGGCGGGATAGGCGGGATGGGAAAGTAAGGGGGGGACGGTATGGTCCTGTGTGCTGAGTAGAGTAGATGTATGTGTGGAATGCATATGGGACTGTGGTGTTCTATCTATATTTGTCTAGCATTGGTGAATCGTGATACATATCATATATTGCTTGATTCACGGTATTTTCTCAGACGGATCTGGGTGCTCGCTTCCTCACCTCTCACGACTTACGATGTCGTCATACATAGCTGGAGGCTGGTGTGGCTGAGTTGAAGATAGGGTTTGGCATGAAACACGGAGGTAGGCGGGGAAAGCTAATTCTAGCTTCTAGAAGCTCTGCCCGAGTTCTCCGTTGCAGGGCTGTCACGTTGAAACGAGGCCGGTGGACTTTGGGTTAAGGTTTGAAGATGAAACGGGGACGGGGCCGGGGTTTTTGTTCTTAGTGGAGTCGATAGAGAGGGGTTGGGTTGGAGAGCTGCACTACAGTTTTGGGGTATGGGGGGATTGGAGAGAAGGACTATGGAGGTTGGGGGTTTGTTAGAGAGGCTGCCACAAAGAACTATTTGGTAGGAAATATGAAGGTGTTTTGAGGAGGATGTGTGGAAGAAGATGTAAGTTCTCGAGGGTGGGTCTTGTGACTGCGTGTTGTATAGGGGAAGTCGGACGAGATGAGTTAGAACGGGGTCGTTAAGGATGGGACACTGGAGGCTGACACATATTTGTTGAGGTTTGGTAGGATCAGAGTAGACTAGGAGAGTTGCGGTTGGAATTTGAAGGCTGTCTTGAATGTGGTTTATTGTACATAATTTTACAGATTATATGCTAGTTTCAGCGGTAGCTTTTTTTGCTGGCCCCTCCAGTCGTAATGATCGATAGTGATGCTGTGCTAGCGTTTGCGGTTCGCATCTACCTCAACTATGTAGCTGAGATCACCGTTCGCCTTGGTATGAATACAATAGCCTGGTTCGATTCTATGGTCGCCGTCCTGATATAGGGCTGCCGGTTCCTCTCCTTTCATCTTACACGAAATTTTTAGGGCAAAGCCCCATCTTACAGTCAGATATTCCTCTGTAGTCACGATTGATCGTCCTCCTTTGGACTTGCAATCGAATCCTGGTCTCGCTCTTTCTTGAATTTATCGATGGTGTCATCAATCATGGCAATTTCGGCCTCGATGCTGAGAAGCTTCTCCTGAAGCATGTGTTCGTATTCCTCGTCGGAGAGGAACTTCATCGGGCTCCATCGCGACTTCGCCATTCTATGAATGATGTTTCCCTCTGCCGGCGGCTTGGGGTTCTGGATTCTCTCTTGCTGCTCATGCGTATTGCGAGCGTCGAGGGCGTTGTAAATGCTCTGGCCTCCGTACCCGAAAACGGTGAACATTATAGTCGCTGGGATTATGTTGCTACGCCCGCCTTTCCACAGTTAGTCCAATGCCCGTCATTTACGGAGTTTTGAAGAGAAGACATACGGAACAGTGCTGCAAGAGAACCTCCGGTGATCCCTCCCGCAACTGCGCTCGCCGTGACCCGGTCTTTTGTTGTAGGAATATCGTCATCAGTGGAAAGTGGAGCACCTCGTTTCGACTCAAACCAGTTCAAGAGGCCGTGACGTTGGAGAATGACGCCTCGAGTAGCTTTGTAAAAGGTTAATTAGTGCTTTCGAATTCTCGTTAAACGACATACCCCAAAAGGTGCTGCCTACAGCAAACCATTGGAGGCCGGAAGCGGTTGCGAACAGAACAGGCGTTGACGACCGCACGATACCTGCAGCACCTCCGACTAGAATGCCGACGCCACCTGGGCATTGTTAGTACGCCATTGCTGAACGTGGACGGCTGTCGAAGGAAATAGTTGCTAATGAGATGGAAGAAAGAAGGGTGTGCGAATAAACTTGGCAGAAGCGGCATTTCTAAAAGGCTCTTCCCTACAGTTGACAATGGTATATAGAGTGCAAAGAAGTATAATAAGACTGTAGGTAATAGTACTAGGACATTGGAACACAAGTTTTGCTTGACATGTGGACTTGGTCTCTTTTTCATGCGGACAATGAAGGAAATATACATACCCGAAAATGCTCCCGCTTTCAAGGCCGGCTGCAGAACCTCTGCGGGCCGTGTGATATGAGGTTCTGCGATCGGCAGGTCCATTGCTATAAAATCATAATCCCATACAAATCAATGAACGACCACGGTTCGAAAGGAGAGGTCCTGGCCGGCTGGAGGACGTCCGCTAGCGCGGCTTGGCACTTTCTGAACCTCCCACCTCAATTCTTTCGCCCTCACTTCCACCTGGCCAAGACCCGGCTCGATCACGTATCGGCCATCTTACACCACTTTCGCACGCAAGCTCACCATACAAACACTGCTCGAGAGGCCCCGCTGCTTCTCTCAACAATACCGTCTAGCGCGCTCATCGAACAGCGCGTTGACTTTGCCTCGCAATCATGGGTGCGTTTCCCTTCGTGCGGCCGCCGCAAGGCAGAGACATGGCCACAGATCGCTCGCTGCGAGCGGACATGTCTCGCAAGGTACTGAGACCATGACTGACACTTTATTCATAGCTCCTCCGAAGAAACAGCAGCAGAAACTGTCCCTGGGGGACTTTCTGACCGACCAAGGTATGCGCCGACCTCTCCAACCGGCATGACGTCCTTGACTAACGACATACAGCTCTGGGATCATGGGCCGATGAAATGGAGGATATGCCTCTTGGCAGTAAGTCACCTGCCTCGCGCATCCTTTGCCGATCAATACTGACAATTCGCAGCTTCAGGTACATAGCCAAAAAATACTCTTGGCACCGGCAAGTTTTTCGAAAAATCGCTCACATTTTTCAACAGCCCAGACTACTGGATATGGCGGAGGCCGACCTACCTTTGGTTCCGCTGGCGGATACGCAGACCGTGGCTTTGCCAGTATGTGCCGACACAAGTCTCTGCTAAGGCTGTCCTTTCCCAACAATCATCTGACACAACTTCAGGCACTAATGACCGCAACTACGCCGTCCGTGAAGCGCTGCCCCTCCCCACGAAACCCCCGTATACCGCCCATCTTGGCAACCTTTCCTTCGATGCTACCGAGGGCGACATCACCGACTTCTTCAGTGGATGTGAGGTGACAAATGTCCGCATCGTGGAGGACAAGATGGAGAGGAAGCCGAAAGGCTTTGGATATGTCGAGTTTGGATCTCTTGATGGCCTGAAAAAGGCTTTGGAGCTAAACGGCACGCAATTCCAGGGTAGAAATATCCGAATTAGCGTCGCTGAGCCTCGTAAGCCTGTCCCGGACCCAAGCAAGGAAGTCTACTAACACGAGCTTAGCCAAGGACCGCGAGGGACAACGCGAAATCACCGACTGGACTCGCAAAGGGCCGTTGCCTGACCTCCCAGGCGGAAATCGCCGTGTGTCTGAGCGAGGCGGCGGATACCAGCGCGCATTTGGCGACAACGGCTCTGACGCCGGCAGCGAACGTGGCGGAGACCGTAGGCGTCCTGCCTTCGAGAGCGACGGTAAAGTCCGTGACTTCAGCAACTGGGAGCGGAAAGGCCCCTTGTCCCCCGTCCCACCTACTGGCGGCATGAGAGAAGGCGGACGTGTTCGCAGCAACGATGGAGGCCCTCGTCCAGAGCGACGACAGTCGCCGGGATGGGGCGAAGGCCGGGGAGAAGGTCGATCCAACGATGGCTCACGCCCACCGCGCCGCGAGTTCGCTGACCGCCCAGCATACGACCGACAACCTACCGCACCCGAGCTTGACAACCAGTGGCGAACCAAGATGAGGCCAGATGCGCCAGCCAAGTCGCCCACCTCTACCCCCGATGCGAGCGTACCTTCGTCTCCTGCGCCCTCGCACGCAGCCCCTGCTACGCGTCCGAGGTTGAACTTGGCTAAACGTACCGTCTCGGAGTCAGAGCCTGCTCCGGCTTCTGCATCCTCCACCGACTCAAAGCCCAACCCGTTCGGCGCTGCCAAGCCGATCGATACTGCTAAGAAAGAGAAAGAGATTGAAGAGAAGCACCTGCTCGCTATTCGCCAGAAGAAGGAGCATGACGACAAAGCACGTGAAGAGAAGAGAGCTAAGGATGTTGCCGCGAGAGCTGCCGATAAGGAGAAGGACGCTCAAACTCCCTCAAGCCCAAAGGAGTCCTCGAAAGAGGCTAAAGAGAATGGCGGAGACCAGCCAGCCGCCAAAAACAACGAGATTCTACGACGCATAGATGACGAAAACGGCGAAACTGACGAACCCGAAGATGACGCTGTCGACGCCCCTGCTAACGGCAACATCGTTGACGACAAGGCCGTGAAGCCTAAAGAGATCGTCCGCAACGCACCCAAAGCCGAGACCGGTGCATGGAGACGAAAGTCTGGCGCCCCCGCTCCCGCTACCGAATCTACCACTCAGGTCCTGGAAGACGACGGCTGGAGTACTGTTCCCCAGAAGTCCACCAAGGGACGAAAGGGCGGTCCGCCAGGCTCTCGCGCCATTGCTTCTTAGGCAAGTGGGCCGCATCTCTCTCTCAATCTCGTGTCGTGGGGACTGTTATCTTCTTTCTATAATGGACGAGTGTACGGTTGCATGGGAATGGGAACGCTTATGTCGCCTTCTTGCAGTATTTCTGGGCGGGGGCAAAACTTCGTCTGGCTGTACCTTGGAGTGTGAGGGGGGAGGGGGGTTTGTATGCTTGTCACTTCTACACATTTCCATGCAGGCTCCTCTTGTCTAAACCCCTCTTTTTTGCTGCGCTTTTGCTTCTTGTGCATGGTGGTTGGGTTCTCGGGGTTTCCAACGACGAACTAACTCCATTTCCTGTGCGTCCTGAACCCAACACTTCACGAAAGAACGGCAAGAAGATGGGATGGGGGGGTGAGTAAAGTCTTCATGTACGTTTTGAAACGGGGCGCTGGGAGCAGGGAAATTTGGTGGGGGTGTCCGGGTCCCCCTTCCCGCGACGCGACTACAAAAAGTTTTACAGATCCCCTTTTTCTCTTTTTCCTTTTTTCTTTTACATTTGGACTTGGTTAGTGGCGGGAATGGGGACTCTGGGCCGGCTGCATTAGGCGGACGCTGGAGTTCTTTTTTTCTTCTTCGAGATATACCGGCACTCTGAGTTGTGTGTGTTTAATACTTTAGTAAAGCTCCCTACTCGATTCGACGATTTGAAAGATGGTGAGGTTGATGAGGCGTGGTTTGTGGTGTGTGGTGTGTTAAGATGAAGTATTTCGTGATGTCTCTGCTCTCCGCTTTGCGCATATTAGTCTCATCCTTCCCTCCTTTTCTTCTCAGTGTTACACACTCTCGACTCCTTAAAAATTCAGGTTCTCGGGCTCTTGTTCCTCATCATTGCTTGTAGGGAGAGAGACGTGAGGTGGGTTGAGCCACTAGGGTTGGGAAAGAGGAAGTTGCGATTAGATTTCTGTTAGCGTCTGGTGTATTTAGTGAATGCGAGATATGTTGTAGATCATGTTGTTAGTGCGCAGTGGGTGGCTTGCTTGTTGCGTGTGACGGGATCAGACTTTTAAGCAGTGGCATGGCGGAGGAGTGTGGATGTCTGAAGTTTTGCGACTAAATTTGTGTGGGGTGGAGGGGAGAGTAATGGCAGTAATGGGAGTATATTAAGAGTTGTGAAAGAGGTTGAAGAAAATGATACGGTGAACTGGAGACGCATTCTGTGAGGCTTTCCTCTCAGTGGCTCTTGGCCCGGGTGGTGTTGGATTTTGGAAAACTTGATTTTCAAAAGCCTTATAGCATAGAATGGTGCTAATTGAACTCTCAGAGATACAAGTCACAATCGTGCTAAGCATACGGAAAGGTTGCAGAGGTCGCTTGGATGTTTAATCACGTGCTTGATGTTGATGTCGTACAAGAAGCAAACAACCATCGCACATTGTGTCAGCCACGCGCTTCCACCACACGCAACTCATGAACACAGGACGAAGCAGACCGAGATTGGTGGGACGGTAGAGTACAGAGCTGTGCTTGCCATACATCTACGCGGACGATCTGCTCATACGAGATTGCCTTCCTTTCTCTGGTAGGTCAAACTCTCTCGTTCCCCGCTTGCCATGGCGAGAATACCATTTTCTGCCTCTACCTCCACGTCAGACTTTATATATATGCAACTTACTGACAGTAATGCCTCAGGTTATTGTCCAAAGTCGATCGTTGACGTCTCTGACAATCCTGGTTGAGAGTTCCTTGGCGTATCCGAAAAGCCAGGTTGCACCGAGGCAACAATATGGTCTCTCCGGTCCCGGTCACGCGTATGCCGCACATGCACAACCCAGCCAGTGGAAAGAAGAGGAAGCGCCCACACAAGGAGAAGCCTACCGAGGAGACAATTGTGGAGTCGGAGAAACAGGAATACACGGACGCTTCTTGGTCGGGCATCACCGATGATGAGGATATTGATGAAGAAGAGAACACGGCAGAGGAGAGTGGAGAGGAGCCTTTTAAAAAGCGGCATTCAGCAGTACCGCGTAGTATCCTAAAGACAAGGGGGGGCTGCCCTCGCAGAGAGCCATCTAAAGTACCAATAGAACAGAGTTTAGGAACTCCGACCAGTGCGTCAAAACCGAACGAGGGACGCCACCTATCTTCCAAGAGTAATATTACCTCAGAGACGTCAGCTAGCAGATGGCGAACTATTCTACAAGACAGAAAAGCTGTGGAACGGCGCAAGAGGGACGCCAACAAGTTCACTCAAGAAACTTGGGAGTTCTTCAAGAAAACTAAAGCCAGCTTTGAAGAGTACGTCCTGCAAGAGTACCCAGAGAGTCCCGCCTGGGACCGCCGAACGATCATCAAGTATTGCAAAGAACACGTTCGCATGCTGCCTTGGTTTGGGGTAAATGCTAGCGATCTTAAGCAGAGTAAAGATGCGCTCAAATACTGGTGCGACAAAAAGATATACAGCTTCTCGACACTGCGGAGAGAATTGGATCTCGAGGTCACTGCTCAGGTCGAGCAGACCATAGTCGAAAATAAATTAGAAGACTCGGTGAAGTCTGAGAATTCAACTTCGGAGGCACCCACACCAACCATGCCCTCAGATCCCCACAGAAGTACTAGCGAGGTCATTGATCTTACTATGGATCCTCCAGATGTCCAGGACGAAGAGAACTATGACAACAAACACGCTGTCAACCGAAATCTATCCTTTGAGGAGATAGCCGACGAACAAGATGATGACGAAGGGGACACCTGCCAAGTAGGTGCGAGTAGTCCATTAGCTACAGTCAACAGCCCTTCCAGCTCCGTATATGACCAAGGATCGCCACCGAACGCTGACGAATCCGTCGATGACCTTTATCGTGATTCCACTCCAGTCGAGGACAGCTTTTCCAGGAGGACTTTAGGATCAAGTATAGCCTACACCCAGAACGTTGGTACGAGTTCCAGAGTGGCAGCTGGTATCAGTTCGAAGGATCGAGCACGAGTATTAGGACCACGCTCATACGATTCAGACGAAAGATTTATCGATCTTTGTGCTGATGCTTCGGACGCCAGCATGAATGAGAGCAATCATGATGAAGGTGACCTCGGCGAAGACGACGACGACGACGACGAGGGCCCTGTCGTGCCAATAAGACGACGAGCACCACCACAAATGTCCCGGGAGACTGTCCAACATGATTTGGATAATGTGCCTCAGGTCACCACCTCAGGCAATGACATGCAAGGCATGACCGACTATAAAGATTACAAGGAGGCTTGTCCGTATTGTGAAGTGCGCGTGCGTAATCTCTACGGACATATCGCTGAAAGGTGCGCTTCTGCACCCTCTCTAAATCCACAAGAGCACATCAAGCCCCGGCCCTGCCCTCATTGCCAGAAACTTGTCAAGAACGTCCTTGGGCATTTGTCCCACGGTTCATGCTTAAGGAAACCTAAAAAACAGAAGTGCGAAGTCCACGTCGGCAGAAAGTCCTCGTCCGCGTTATTCACTTGCAGCACGTTCCGTCGAGGAGTTACCAATAGAGCGTTTTCGTTACTTCGCACCTCGAATGCCTCCCTCATTCCTTGGGGGCATCTTGGTTCTGAGAAGAGGACGATCTATACTGAAAATGCACAGTATTTAAGTGATTCCGCGCCGTGTCTGGGTACTGTTGTTATCAACCCCGTGCGCGAAGCGATGGTTCCCTTTCAATGCCACAAATGCAAAGGACTTCATAGAATCAAGCTACCGGCAGCCATGCTAATTATGTTAGGCTGCAATTTGGTAGACGAGAAGACATGGGGTCATTGGGTTGATGGTTGGTATTCTCCCATCTTTCATGTCGATATGAAACTGATTCGTTCAGGAAACCTTACGAGCTATCTCCTGTGTCATAACAGATTCTGCCTTCAACCGTCTCATATCATGTTATGTCTACGAGATGAACCTGCCCTTGCGCAAAGAAAACGCGAACTGTGTGCTGAGACCGGGTCATGCACGTGTGGCAACATACCAGAATGCCGCATCAAAGATTATGACCCAGATGAGAAATACGTAATCAAACTTGTGAGAGATTGTGCTATACTTTCAGCGAAACGATCTAACTTCTGTAGACTAAATACGTCAGCAAGAAGAGAATGGATACCTTGTTGCGCTGTCCGGTCTCAGATTGCCTTTGGAGGCGGCGGGAAACAGTGAGCCTATACAAGCATATTCATGGGCCGGGAGACCGTCTCTCGCACGCGCTATTAAGCATAGCTGGAGACATCGCTTCTCACTATGAGGGCGCCCACACCAATGAGACGTGAACGCGGAAGGATTGTTGCTGTGTTACATCCAGTGCTAGCTAGAGCTATCAACGCTCTCGTCAACCGGGAATAACGCACGGCAAAACTCTGTTTCCCGTCATTCAGTTCTACGGGGCCGCAAAACAGACACTGCGAAAACATGAACGCATATGGTAGTGATATACAGTTACAGGCCACAAGTCTGGGCACACTAGCTCGACACCGCATGGGGTTCCCCCACAGGATTTCGAAGATCCAAGGGTGATGTCGAGGTTCAAGCAGTGCAGATTGGACTACCTCTTGACTAATTGGCTGCTCAACAGCCAGGGTACCCCCGACAGTGGTGTCGAGCGAGCAAGTTGGAGCCAAGCTGTAATGAGTCTATGTGCCCAGACTTGTGGCTTAGTACTGTATCTAAACCAGCTGTTGGGCAACGATGCCGGTTATACGAGTAGGTATAAAACTTACATAGGCTGGATATAAAGGACATGTTATACTGTCCCTTCTACTACCTCTTTCGAGAACGCCATTGACCCAAACGCCTTGACCATGCAGTTTTCTATAAGATCAGACAGAACAGCCGTGACGCAACCCATCATCACCTCCTAAGCTAAACGTGAAAACCTCCAAACACTCTCTTCACGTCCAACGCTACTCCTCCATCGCCTCAACCTCCTTGACCTCCTGCGTCGCCGCAGAATAGTACCTAAGCCCCGTTAGTCAGACCCCAACCACCACAGTCTCATTAATCAGGAGATAACTCACGCCTTCATATCCACCCTAAACTCGGCCATCGCCACCCCAAACATCTTCAGCAGCGCCGTCTGATTGCTATTCAACACCTGGCCCTCTGTGCACACCGTATACTCATCCTCTAGTACGACTTTCCCCGATACCAGCCTGGTGGGCATCCCCCACTTGCGCACCGTCACTTCCAGCGAGTGGGGCAGCGGCACGTCGTCCTCAACAGCGAGCTCGCCGCCGCGCGAGTACACGGTTCCAGCGGGCACGGTGAATGTCTGCGTGGCAGGGATACCAGCGCGCGCGTAGTCGGTCTGCGTGTAGGCGGCAAAGTGGGAGAGGATGGTGGAGGGGTCGCGGGACGTGAAGAGGAGGCCGACGTTGCCGGCGAGGTAGGGTGTCAAGGCGTGCAGGTTCGGGAGGTGCTCGTCGGAGTCGGTGAGGCCGAGGGCTTTGGCCATTACTTTTGTTTTGCCGAAGAAGAGTCTGGGGGTTGGAGGTCAGTTTTATGAGTTTTGCGAAAGTGTAGTACAAGGTATAGTGTTGAAAAGAGTCTGCTAATAGTATAGACTGTGGTATACAAGAAGAGAGGAGAATTACCTGCTATCGGCGAATTCTGAGCGCACCTCTTTTAGGTAGGTGTTGCGCATGTTTTCGACAGAAAAGACGAAGATGTATTGGTATGTGTCTGCTGCTTCGCGGACGTTTGCGAACAGCTTTTGGGAGAGTTCTTTGCCCTTTTTGTCCGTCTTGGACATGTGGATGACCTTCGCGCGCTTGGATTTCGGCATTTTGGGTGGTTTGGAGGTGGGGTTTTGAAGGTCTTAGTGAGTCGCTATGTGCGAAGACTACTGTTTGTAGTCGGGAAACTTGGCCTCTAAAACTGGACCAGGTTTCTTTCTGCGATAATAGGCACTGTAGGTCGTGAAAGCGTTGCAATTCCTGGTTGGTGAAGGACGTGTCGTCCAGATGTGAAATTTAGAAACTTTTCGATGCGGTCCACTTTAGCGGGAACCAGATATCTTGGCATTGCGGCACGTGCGTGTCGAGGGGCCCGACTTTGACCTCGGGGCTCGTCATTGCTGCCTTTGAGGGCTCACAATGTTGCTCAACGACTTTAGAGATGCTCGGTTTTATGGATTATGTCCAGAATGCATTCGCTGAATCAACCGATTGGAACCGCGACAACTCCTACGGAACCTTGAATGCGACCGCGCAAGGTTGGTTTCCCCTCTGTCGCCCCATAAGACTACCATTCTGATCGCATCATCATAGCTTTACTCGATTTCGACACCCCCCGAGGCTTGCGCTTAAACTTATCGTCACTTGCTGCGCCGAATTTCGCGACATCGTACAGTCTTGGAAGCGTCGGCGTTGTCGATGGATCTGTCTCATATCTTTACTCCTCGGTACCGCTTCAAACAAGCGCAAAGAGTTGCGACATAGACTTGCACCGTGTTATAAGAGGATATCGGCATTTAAAAGAGCTCCGGAGGCCAGATGATGATGCGTGGTGGGAGTTGTGGCATGGCGGTAAACGAATAGATCGAAAGAGTGAGCCTTGACGCGCATCCTTATGCTGGATGTTATCTGAACAATGATCTAGAAACCCTCCTTTACGGCCGGATATTAGTCCCACACTCTACACTCGAGGCGCTCTATCTCCGACGACTATCACCCACACGACAACTGAGGATATCGTGCGTGAGCGATTCGAGCCTCAACAATGGCGGCACGATACTAGGGCTTCTCCAAAACGACCATGGCAAATACAGCACGGAGTATATGTATAGCACCGACAGTGCTTTAATGGGCGTGCGCGGGCTATACAACTTTGGAATCGACCCCCGTGTAGAGCCTACAATACCTAGCGGCCAAGAAACAGCTGAGCCAGTCCAAGGGCGGTTCAGCGCAGGTGCAGAACTGTACTATGGAATACTTAACAAGAGTGGTGGCATAAGTACCGGCCTGCGCTTTACGACGCTGCCGCACCATACTGGATTTCCATACACGATGACGCTTACGCTGAATCCGCTAATGGGCAACCTCTCCTCCACTTACGCGGTCAAAGCAGGCCAGAATCTGGCCTTGTGCACGCGTTTCGACTTTAATTTCTATTCATACGAGAGCGACCTCCAGGTGGGATGTGAGCTATGGCGGAAACGACGAAACCCTGAGGTGGAATGGGCGGTAAAGAAACTACGACCAGATTGGGACACACTGACGCCAAAACCGGACGACGACGTGGCGGGTGTTTTAAAAGCAAGAGTCGACCAGAACTGGAAGATTGGAGTGCTGTGGGAAGGCCGCGTTAAGGAGCTACTGTTCACTTTAGGGGCGAGTTTAGACCTGAAGCGGCGAGAGCAGATCTTCAGGGCTGTGGGCGTCGAGCTGCAATACTCGTCATGACAATGAAACAAGTGGGGTATTATTCATGCGAACGCATTGGGGCCTTGTGCTTCTGGGTTCTGGCTTTTTGATAATGGAGAGTGATGCAAAATTCTAGTTGGAGCTAACCTAACGTACTGACAGTAGCATTGTATGTACGTGTACACACCTTTGGGAACACGTTATGAAATCAACTTCATGTCTTCCTGCTACGAACACCCGAACATGGCCTCGCTTGCAACACGTATGACCCACCGCGTCGATGAAACAGTTCGTGGGTAAGGCCAAGATGCAATGCCGTCATGATTCCCAAGCCCAAACAACGCCGTTTTGCAGCCGGGAATTGACAAGGCGTATCAAAGCCGAAGTCAGCGAAGAGCTTCCAACTCCCATTGCCTGAGGAGAATACAACTCATCGGCCGTCTCCTACCCATGAGTTCAACGGAGATCGGCGTTTGAGTCTGACAGCAGTCACGGTACACACGCCCGTTGTTCGTGCTCTTTTTACATACCGAGCAGCAACCGTTCACGCGTTTTCTGCGATTACTGCACGTGAGACAGGGGATTCTCGGCAGATAGGTACGCATGCCGAGTCAGCCGCAATACGTTTATGCTGCTTGCTGGAGGAAGTATTCCTCGTATCCTGTCAGATGCCATCACGTTGTCTGGGCTGCTGCGTCGGATGGCATTGGCCACGAAGCCGCGGCAATTTGATCGAGCGGGAACGGCGGCGATGGCATCATGCAAGATTCGGGGGATGTGCTTGTTTGTGCCGTGTTCACGCGTCGGGGTGATAACAGGAGTGCAGGAGAAAGCCACCTGAACGCGTCGATGGAAGAGGACAAGGGCGGACCGGATTCACGTGACGCGGATTGAGATTGTCCGTCACTGACTATATTCTCAACCCCACGGGCTGCTATTGAGGCCAAAATCCCGGGACGCATATGCAAGCAGTAGACGAAGCTGCCTGCAAGCGTTCAATTGTGTAAATGTACCCCGTCGCGAGGAAATGCGAAGTGTGGTCCATGCAGATGTCCCACGCTTTTGCCCCTCGCCAGGGCAGTGGGTAAAAGGATGATTCTCGGCGCCGGCGAACGAGCAGCCCAGGTGAGCAGCCCTGCAGTTCATGCCTGCGATGCCTGCGATGCTTGTTGGAGAGCGGGGGTTTCTGTCCAATCGAGGGCTCCGCTGGGATCTCCTGGCGCCGTCAGCTGCGCCTTTCTGCGGCTCCTGTGGGCGGTTCCTGGCGCTGTTCCACACGCCTTGCACACCAGGCCGCCTGATCCGGGCTCCAAGTCGTCTAGCCGTGCGGGCCCTGGCAGAAGCCTCACACAGTTTGGTGTCGCCATCCACCGCGCGCCGCAGACCACGGGCGCGGTGCCCGTCAACGCTGCGGTGTCTGTACGCAGGACATTCCAATGGTCAGGCGAAGATAGTGTCAGAGGAACGAGTACAATATAGGATAGAGTAGAGAATCAAGTCGAGTCTGCGGCAGCCGTTGGCTATGAATAGGCAGCTGGGACGTGCGCGCTGTCGCCCGATTCGGTTACGTCGTTGGAACCCCTAGGGAAGGCGCGCCCCTTCATTTCTTCACTCGCAGCCTGACAACCCGCGACTCCATCATCTCCTCTACTCCTCCCACACGGACTCTGTATCGTCACCTCAGTCGGTACGAGCTCGCCCACGTTCTCTTCTCGTCCTTGTTGTCTTTTCCGTGGATAGCTGTCACTCCTTCCAGCTTCCACTCACGTTCATTCATTTTTGGGCTCTGCCTGTCCCCTCCTTAGTCCTCACGACTCCACAATCATCCTTTCGGCTTCTGCCAGCATCGCTCTCGGTCGATCCATTACTGCTCCCAGCCAGCAGCTTACTTACTATACTTCGACGCACGCCTGGACGGTGACTTCGATACAACCTCTCGACCGCGGCCCCTACGCTCCTTTCAACTCGATCCCGCGCCCGAAGCTTGCGCCCTCTACATTCATTCAATCCGGCCTCGACCGCGTCCATTGCTTGGACATTATTATTTGACAATACTTACGACGACCCCAGACGAGGTGGATCGTCGCTTTCTTCTATCCGGACCCCGTTACACATAGTCCTTCCGATGGAGCAAATGGAGGACACCAAAATGTCTTCGACACCTTCGCCGACCGCCTCGGCCACCACCAGCTCTTCGGCCGCTCGCCGGCCGCCGCGCAAGAGCACACTAACCCAGCAGCAGAAGAACCAGAAGCGACAGCGCGCCACGCAAGACCAGCTCGTTACCCTCGAGGTGGAATTCAACAAGAACCCCACGCCGACCGCGGCCGTGCGCGAGCGAATTGCCCAGGAGATCAACATGACAGAGCGCTCTGTACAGATTTGGTTCCAGAACAGGTAGGAGCACCGCGAGTGGACTGCATGTCCAATACTGATGATTTCGATAGGCGAGCGAAGATAAAGAACATTGCTAAGAAGAGTATCGAGAGCGGCGAGGACTGCAACGACATCCCAGAGTCAATGCGTCGATATCTTGCCCTGCAAGCTATGGAGTCTGGCAAGTCGATGGGACGGGACTTCTCCCTAGGTCGATCCGGATCCCTGGCAGGCTACGGAAGTGGCTCCATGATGCTCAATACCGATACAAGCTCCTCTAAAGTTGGTGAGTGTTACGTGAATCACATTAGCTGTGTCTCGTCTAACGTATCACAGTCATTCATCATTTCGCATGTCGCTCGCTGAGCATCGGCTCGTGGCGTCGCGTTGGCCAGAGTGCGATGGACCTCGTCATCTTCTACTCGCCGGAGAAGTGCTGTGTAACTTACTACATCAATAACGACTCGGCTGGCTACAAGATCGAGTACCCCTTCGCCTACATCAAGAACATCAGCCTCGAAAACGGGGACGTCGCCAGCAATGCTGAGGGCGCAGCACAGCGACCCGGCGGCCTAATCGTGGAATTGAACCGGCCGCCAAACTTCTTCATGGACTCGTCCGGTTCCGGAGGATTCTACCAGTGCGGCGATTTCACCGAGGAGCAGCAGGCGTCACAGGTTCTCGTGCACCACCTCGGCGGCCATCCCAAAGTGCTCAGCGGGCAGCTGGCCAAACTGGTGTCGCTAGAGTCGTTTCAGAGCCGACACAACCTCTACGACCACAACGCGCTCGCTGTTTCGGCGCCAGTTTCGCCAATCAACCACCGGCCGGCGTCGCAGCCAAACCACATCGCACATCCGCACATGGGCATGTTTCACGATGGCCCGTTCGGGCCTGGCCTCCATCCTGGGCGTGGCCACAAGCGTCAACGGAGTCGTTCGGTGCCTGTCGCAGTCGACTTTTCCATGTTGCGAAACCCGATGCCCTCGTTTTTGATCCAACAAGAGCCATCGCCGTACATCCCCAACCCAGAGATTTTTGCCCCCATTCCCCAGCACCACAGCCAGCAGCCAGGCCCCATCGGCCCGAACCTGAGCATTGACACTTCGGCTGGATATGGTTTGGACTACCGCCAGTATCCCATGTCTGCGACAACCGCCAACTCACCCTCCGAGTACGGCACCCCGGCTTTCTTCACGTCGGGACCCCCAACCGACAACATACCCGCGTCCAACTTCAACACTCAGTATAACATCCCATATCTATCACCCATGTCGAACGGGCAGAATGGGCAGCATTCCGTGTCGCCCATGTCTTCGATGGGCCCACCCGACCCGGTCATTGCGAACCAGTCGCCGCCGTTGACGTCGATGGGGCGGGACGGCTCAGGCGACCTCTTCCAGATGTCGCACGATAATGGTGTTTCGGATGAGGCCCTATCCCTGACCGACATGTACGCCAAGCAGACACTCAACCTTCCATACCGGTCGCCCATGGAAGACAACGTCGACGACCTCGACATGCACAATTTAGTCCAATTCGGCACAATCGACCCGTCTAGCCTGTCACCGGAGAATCACCAACTGTGACAATGAGCATAGCGACCAGAACTCGACTCGGTTTCTCTTCGCTCCTCAAAATCACTAATACCTGCATCGATGGCGTCTCACGTGCGCTGCAAACATGTGGAGCTTGCCCTTGGACTCCAGCCTTGAGACAGGCCTGAATTCTATCGGTTTAGGCTCACATGGTTTGCGTACCTGGCGGATGGTAATTTAGCATTGCCATCAACCACGATACATCACCCTGAACTCGAAATACTTTCTTCTCACTTTTTACCAAAATTCAGTATACTCCCATTCTTTGAATTGGGAACTTAATCCAATCCTTCCGTTACGCAGATTGAACGAACACGGGCAGGACACAAGGCGTTGCGGGTGCGGAAACAAACGGCCGGGGCACAACCAACACACGGGAATATAAGAAAGGCGGACTGGTGGAGCCTGCGCCGCCGTCGGGGACGGATGGAAAGCAAGACGAGGTGAAGGTGTTCTTTCAAGTGGGATTGATTGGCCTGGCTTTGTTTCTTTCTTCTATTTTGTTCATCTCATGTTGGGGGTGTGTGTGCATTGGCATTTTGTTTATTCGTTTTTATCTTTTCCTATGTTGTGTATCTTTCCTTTGTCCAGATCTCTACTACCAGAGTGCGAGTGCGAGGGTGGAGTGTGTGGAGGATATAGTACGGGCAAGAAGGGCATGGAAGCGAGCGAGCGAGTTTTTGTGAGCAAAGGGGAAGATTAGTAGCCGCTGTGCGGCACACATCCTACTCATTTACGGGGCTTTTATCTGCTCTCTGCAGAAGTTTTTAGTCGATGATTCGGGAACTACCTTGATAACCTCTCTAAAACTCTCAAACAAATCCGTCACTTGCGATCGTGGGTCTTCCGGTGTGGAGGGGGGTGTGTGTGTCTTTTTAAGTCTTCTCTCTGCGCTGTGCGTGTATATGCGATACCTTTTTGTGTGTCTCTAATTGCGTTTTCCCCTCTCATCTTTTATTAGAACTATGGTCCTAGATTAGACCAAGGGATACCGGTTTCTTCTACGTCTTGCGGTTCTCTACTTCTTTCGGGCCTCTAATTCTTTCTCGGTTTCTTACTACTTCCGTCTTTGCGCTTCGGAATCTGTTTGCGGGATACAGGGATGCGGCATGCTAGCATAGGTAGTTTCCCAATATAAAGATATTCAATCACCTGATGTATGTATACTGTACCCTGAGATGGCAGCGTCGCGTGTGAGTACTGCACTGTGGGCCTAGAATATGTTATCCATGGGTGGTGGTGACGGCCCGGCCACTAACGGAGATGCCGGGCTTGCGGGAGGCCGAGGTGCACGAGCTGAGCCCTGGCTGGTTATGCACGCGAGGAGAGAAAGCCCTGCCGGGCGCTAGCACTAGTGCTATTATGAGGGTTGAGAGCGTCATGGGTGTTATTTGTGAATGGATAAGTGTGGCTTCTAGATGCGGTGGTATCATGGTGACATTTTGTGAAGGGTTTGCAGTCGGCGTTTGGAATTGTTTTGTGGGGATGCTGGGTATGACGGCTGGATGTAAGCTGAGGCTGCTTGGGGCTGGGCAGTGCAGGTGAATGGTGAGGCTTATGAGAAAGCTGACATGCTGTGCGAGTTACGAGGATTGCGACGGATCCGAAGTCTGGGACTGTACAGACTCCAACTTCCTATATGGCTCGTTTTATGGAGCTCGACGAGGCTTTCTCGCGTGCAGTCCCCGCGGCAGGCCTGAGTGAAAACGGCGGCCCGCTGGAGTGCAGATTTATTGTGGGATTTGTGCACGCAGCCAGTGAGGATTGATGATGCCCCTGACGGCCCCGACTCAACGGCGCCGTCGTGCGGTGGGAAAAGCGAGTGGCGGGTTAGGAGAGAGAGCGGCAGCTTGGCGTTTTCTTAATTTCAATTGCTCCTCCATAACCCGAAGCCCCCGTATCCTCCTGCATGCCCTCCTCGTAGCTCCTAATAATTCTCGATCAAGTCCTGCACGAAGCCTGCCGCTAGGTCTGCATCGTCGACCGCCTGCAGCAGCGACATACCGGCATCTGCAGCTCTTGATCCCTTCTCGGCGGCGTTCCTCCTGGCCCTGTAGCGACACCATCAGCGCGACTCGGACGCCACGAGACCACACTCCTTTACCGCTGCAGACGCTGCTAGTCGACGACCAGTCTTTCTACACCCTCCCCGAGAGATAGGCAGGTCAATTGCTGGAGTCGGTCACCGGACTCTGTAAGTGCCTTCTCTGCAGCTTCAACATCCGCCGTTTCCACTTCCGGTGGCTGCCGGGAGCATGAGCGAATAGATAGTCATCACTCCACCACAACGCCCATAGCTCCACCACCTCCATTCTCCAGCTCCATTTTTGCCGCCTTGAATGTCTTTGCCTATACCGCCTCAAAGCTAATATTCGTTGTCCTTCAGTCGAGCTTTACATCCCTCGAAACGCGTACCCTTCGCCACTTCACCGCCTCAATTGCACGTTGCGACGCCGGGCAGTGCTATTGATCCCGCGGTATATCTACGCAGCTACAAGGCATACACAACCCGCTCCCCGCCACGTAGCTTGAGCCAATTGCCATGCCGACTCGCACGATCAACCCTTTCGCCAACAGTCCTCCCGCCATCACCTCTGCTCTCGATGCGATGAATGAGAAGGAGCCTGTACGCCGATCCTCCTTCTCCAAGGTCAACACCCGCTTCTCGCAGTTCTTCTCGACCTCTCCCAAGTCAAAGACATCCGACGCTGCTGCGCTGCAGGCTGCGCTTGTCGCTCAGCAGCACCTCCTGCTGAACTCACCCTCGCCCCAAGGCATCAACTCGTCCTCTCTATCGCTCCCTACTATCTCCCTTTCCACAGCAACTGGCGAGAAGTCGCCAATGGAACCCCAGACGCTCTTCCAGCCGCCCTCGCCAGCTGAAGCCCGCCGTCTCGCCAAGTCGCACGCCGAGTTTGGGCCATTGGGCTCGCAGAGTCACCGATATACCAGCCAAGCCGATGAGACGTTAGCCTTCGCCGATCCCGTTGAAGACGAGCCGCCATACTACTTTCTCATCACGACCTATATCAGTTACCTCATTCTCATAGTCTTTGGCCATGTGCGGGATTTCTTCGGCAAGCGCTTCCGCCAGAAGCATTATGCTCACTTGAAGGAGAACGATGGATATGCTCCGTTAAATAGCGATTTCGACAACTTTTACACGCGCAGGCTGAAGATGAGATTGAATGATTGCTTTTCACGACCGGTCACTGGAGTCCCGGGACGGTTCATTACGTTGCTAGACCGGACGTCAAAGGATGGGAACAACACGTTTACGCTGAATGGCACCACGACCGAGACCCTTAATATGAGCTCGTACAACTACCTCGGATTTGCTCAATCTGTTGGTCCTTGTGCTGACTCTGCGGAACTTGCAGTCAAGAAGCACGGTATCAGTCTCGTCAGTCCTCGTGCTGATGCGGGTAACTCTGATTTGGCTGTGGAAGTCGAGGATTTGATTGCGAAGTTCGTTGGAAAGCCAGCCTCTATGGTTTTCTCCATGGGCTTCGTTACCAATGCCACTGCGTTCCCGGCCCTGGTTGGAAAGGGCTGTCTCATGATTTCGGACGAACTCAACCATGCCTCTATTCGATTCGGTGCTCGTTTGTCTGGATCTGCGATCAGGATGTTCAAGCACAACGACACCAAGGACCTAGAGAAGCTGCTTCGCGAGGTCATCTCTCAAGGCCAGCCCCGCACCCACAGACCATGGAAGAAGATCCTAGTCGCCGTCGAGGGTCTCTACTCCATGGAAGGTACTATGGTGAACCTCCCCGCCATCATCGAGCTCAAGAAAAAGTACAAGTTCCACCTCTTCGTCGACGAGGCCCATTCCGTCGGTGCGCTCGGGCCCAATGGCCGCGGCGTCTGCGACTACTTCGGCGTCGACCCCTCCAACGTCGACATCCTCATGGGAACGCTCACCAAATCCTTCGGCGCCAACGGCGGCTACATCGCCGCTAACAAAGACATCATCGACAAGCTCCGCGTCTCCAACGCCGCCATGCTCTTCGCTGAATCCCCCACCCCGCCCATCCTCGTGCAGATCGCCTCCTCGCTCAAGATGATCACCGGCGACCTCTGCCCCGGGCAGGGCGAGGAGCGCCTGCAGCGTCTCGCGTTCAACTCGCGCTACCTCCGCCTCGGCTTGAAGCGCCTCGGCTTCATCGTCTACGGCCACGACGACTCCCCCATCATCCCCGTGATGCTCTACAACCCCGCCAAGATGCCCGCCTTCTCCCACGAAATGCTCAAGCGCAAGATCTCGGTGGTGGTGGTCGGCTACCCCGCCACGCCGCTTGTCAGCTCTCGCGCGCGCTTCTGCGTCAGCGCGGCGCATACCAAGGACGATCTGGACCGCATGCTCGCGGCGTGCGACGAGGTCGGCGACCTGCTACAGCTCAAGTTCTCGAGCGGGGTTGCGGGCGGCGCGGAGCCGGTAGATGGTGAGGAGGTGCTGGAGAAGGGGGAGCGGGAGAAGGGCAGCGAGATGCACCAGCTTGTGGCGAGCCCGCCCCGGTGGCGGCTGGAGGAGGTTTTGAAGCGCGGTGTTGAGGATGTCAAGGTGCCGTTACGATAGATTTCGGGTCTGTAAGGAGGGGGGGTTGCGTAGAAGTGTAATGATATTCAAGGAGTGGGAGAACGTGACGGGATTGTGTGAGCTTTCACATTCGTGTCTTTTTCTTCCAGCCCCTTCGTGTGATGGGTGTGGTGTGTATTGTATAAATTTCTTCCACTCGCTTTTTGGCGCAGCATTCGCATCAACAAAACAAACCTTTTTTTCAGGAACGCGGGGATTTTAATGTGGGATATGGGGCATGAAGCATTTCGGAGTTTTGTTTTGGGTGTGTGTGTGTGTGTTTCTTTAAGTGCTGTACGGCTCGAGAGCTGTGTGCGTCTGTCGCTATCTGCTGTCATGGCTGGCGACTTTTCTTCTCCTTTTTTCCGCTTCTTGGTCAGATGCGTGGGCATTCTGCGTCTGTGTTCCGCCCTTCTGCGGCCTAGTGCCTGGGAGGGCGGGTTTGAATAATCTTAATAAAGGGAGTAGGCGGGGTAATGTGACGGGTGGGGGGTTTGGGGTGTGTATAGACGGAGCGGGAGTATTGGGGGTTGGTATGAGTGAGGGGTGGGAGATAGAATAGTGGAATGAAATGACTTTGGTGAAGGGAATGTGCAGTATTTCGTGCGGCGTGGTGTATTGTTGAGATGGGTGTGTAATAGTAGTAGCTTGTTGTGTGTAGTCAAGGGCGCGAAGAGGTGGTGGTGTAGATGCTGGGGCACCCACCCCAACGGTCACGTGAGGTGGGTTCGAGAGGTGGGGAAGGCTTGAAGCATGTCAACGAGGCCGTGGCTTAGCGATAACTTTGACAGAGCACGGAGGGTTGGGTGGGTTTAGAGGCTGATGATGTGGGGGGGGTGTAGGTAGGTGTGGAGGTCTGGTGAGTTCTGGAGGTCTAGGAAGTGGTGATGAGGGCCTTTTGGGCTATTCGTGGTGGACAGGTCTATCTACGCTTGGGCGGCGGGGGGCTTAGATAGTTTTGGATGAGAGAGTAATCTACTATGTAGAGGAAGTGAACTTATGCTATGAGGCATTCAGCGGAGAGATGGAACGGGGTACACATGTATATTGTGTTTAGCTCTGTCTAAATTACATGTGCAGCGAGAAGCTGAGAAGCTGTTGCTGCGTAATCGGTACTCTCGGGAGGCAAGTCTTGCCATGTCGCGAGAGTGTTAGGCGCAGAGGTGACATCCGTCAAGGACTGACATCGATCAGCCCGCGAAACGAATACATTGATGACTAAGCTGCACGTGATCGGTTAAATTGGCACCTCGGCGAAGACGGTAGTTAGTAAGCGTGCAGAGTGCAGCGCCCTTTGCGCGTGGATGGAGTGTTGCGACGTCGTGGTGGGCATGGACGGCGTTGAAAGTGAGGTGGATGAGGTGTACCATTTTCGGCCATGTGATGGTAGCCTCACGTTGGAATCACGGTGTCCGGATTCGGTAATGCGGTCATGGTGGCATGGTGTTTTGGAGTGAGGCGGGCAGACGAGTGAGAGGACCGATCGTGTGGCACTGCTGCGGGGAAGGAGGGATGGCGTTTTGGGAGTTTGTCCGTGGAACGGAGCACGATGCACTTAGCGTGAAGGAGGTAGTTTGTGAGTTTGTTTTTGGGTAGGTGATGATACTGCGACCGTGAGACAGCGGTCGAGAATGATAGAAATGACTCGTTAGAATAGAAAATCGAATACCATCCATTAGTATGTATAGAAACAGAGGAATGAGACAGTTGAGCTGATCTGTCTTAGGAGGCTAACCATTTTAAGCTTCTTGTTATATTTTTGTGGTAGAGCTTATGGACCAAAACATGATAAGGCCAATTTCGAAATGTCGTTGAATCCACGAGATGTACTATTCAACTATCGATACTTCGTTTGACGCGAAGTGATTGCCTTAAAGTGATAGTGTTCCACGGCAGAAGAAAAGACAAGTGTGATTGAAATACAAGGCTAACGAGCTGGGAAGCATTGCAAAAGACTACTCAACCAGTTCCGAATTTTTGGTGGTATGATCAATACTCATGGTGGTAACGTCGCTTGGATGAGATAGCGTTTCAAGGCCCGGATGCTCGCCATAGGCGGACATCTAGAACCGTGGACTACAGCCTTTCTTTGCGTCCGGTGACCCAGCGCTAAGCTGAGTCGATCCTGGTATTGCGCTTTTCCAGGTTAGCACTGAAGCGGCTCGAGATTTGGTTGGCCAGAAGGGTGCTATTCCCCCCTAAAGGCGCTCGGAGTCGCTCCCTTATAAGGTAAGTTTGTGGCTTGGTATTAGAGAGTGACCACCGGACGCAAAGAGAGGCTGTAATCGGAAACGCTTTGGTTACGCACGAGCCATGCCGACGGCCATCGCGAGTTGTGTGTGATGGAAATCTGACATGAAGGGATTACATGGAGACACACGAACCACACCCCTGCAGTCCTCCAGAAAGATTGCTCAACCTCTTCCTATTCGGGACTAAGGATGATATCCAAGAACGCCCGTCCGCCCTGCTCGCAAGGCTGAACCCTTGGCAGTATCCATGGGTTCGCATTGCCGGGAAGCAATAGGGTTGCTCCACCATGCCAGTGTGGGTGCCCGCATATGGAGCGGCCTCGAGGGCCCGTCGCGAGGGCATGGATGCGATTCCAGCCAGCCCAGCCTGGAAGGCAGTTGGAGTGCGTGACGCTGTGCATATGCAGGCGTTCTTAGAAGCTCGTAAAAGCAGACCCTACACGAATGGCAAGCTGGACGCGGATAGCACTCCACTGCGCAAAGACAGCTTCCGCTCGCAGCCGTGAGAGTGGTTTCCACCATGATGGTATTGATCGCCTTCACAGCACCGCTGCAGAGGCACGAAGCAGAGGAATGTTCGGCGCATATGTGCTACGATGGCTCGCTGGTGCCTGTGAGGGGTACTCGGCGGTTTCAGCGTCAGGTCTGAAATCTGGCAGCACTGCAGTTGCTTCAGCGCTGGAGCAAAGGTGACTCAGTTGGGCAGAGCACGACAGCAGGCAGTGGTGAGAAGAGTGCGCTGGCGGGGTGGAAATGCCGGGCACCAGGCGGTAGACACATGTTGAGACACGGCCGGGCGAAGGACTGCGCCCTGATTGTGAGCGGCGACGGCCCGGCGAAGTCCCTCAAATTGTCCCTCATGGTGTTGTCGTATATCGCCCTGTTAGTTGGTGGTTGCCTTCTTACTACGTCGTCAGTGATCTGCCATCCCTCAACGCCTGGTCCAAGCGGGGCGATCGACGGGTGCTAGTGGACTTCGACTTCATCCCTTTGCCTTCTGCCGACGGCATCATCGCGTACCCCAAACACAAAAGCATAGTCTGCCTTGTTAGGCTGTCCCTATCAGATGCAAGCAATAGTGGCTGGAAGTACTAGCAAGTTCCCGGATGTAACAGACATGGCTGCAGGAGCAACACCATCAGGCCGTGTCGACTATCCGGAAGTTGGGAGCGATATTCGCTACATCTCCTACTTCCTGGCGCGGGGCGTCTTCCGGTCAATGATCTTGAACCTCGAATTGCTTCCAAAGGCCAATCGCAGGCCGCGAGGACGGGCGTGAAGGCATCTGACTTTTCGATTGCCTTCTTTTACGCCCGACGCTATGGGAAGCACCATCCTCACCGGCGGGAGTCCACCGCAGCCATTCGAATGCTGAGGCAAGCACACGAAACATAAAAACACCAATCAAGTGAGTGTCAGAGGTCCCGCCTGTGTTATCAGCTGGTCCTTTACCGATCGCCTTGTACGTGGTGCCAGAGTCGTGCATGAGGCCTAGCCGCGAGAGTCCTTGTCAAGCAAGACAAACACCGACCTGATACTCGAGGTAGGAGGTGATGTCTATATATCCCATTCTGAAACCCCTTCCCCGCCTCATTTATCAGGTTATGCTGCCCTATTAATACCCTTCAATCTTATCTTCATTCTTAAGCGTAGGCTCTTCTCTGCCTGACACGTCAATTTACCTCACCGTCTTTCTCCACTTCGCCACTCTTACTCTCTTGTTATCTCTGATCTAAACCATCATTCAATTATATTCGCCTCCTAATCCACATGATGGTGGGAGGACATGGTGGGCAACCACTCCCGCAAGGAGACCAGTTCCGACAAGTGCAGCAAGCAGGGCCAAGGACCTCTCTTAGCCAATTCCCCGGCTATAGTGGTTTCACCTCTCAATACACAGGATGGGTTCTCCGAAAAGTGTCCCTCGAGGAACTCCCGGAAGGCATCATGGAACCATCCTGGCAGCGAGTCCGGCAGCTCCCCATGAGAATACCCATGGATGATCTCATGTTTCTAGTCAAGAAGCAGCGCCTTAAGAAAGAAAAGCTGCACCGCTCTGTACAAAACGAATATGATAGCCTCAAGTCCGACCACATGCGCCTTCAGATTGACAGGCTCATCGACGAGCAGAACAAGGAGCTCTCCCGATCTGCCAGGGATATCGAGTGGACTATGGCCAGTATTGATGTAGAATGGAAGGATCTCAACCGAAAGTATAAACAAGTAGTTGCAATCACAGTCATCCTGAAGACCCAAGTAAAGGCGAATGCCATGTCCAGCCAATTCGACGATCATCAGGACCCATACTATGCTCGTGAGCCCAAAGCCAGCAATGGAAATGCCCAAAACCAGAAGCAATCCCAAGGAGGAAAGGCCCCGCAACCAAACCCAGGGAACTCCCAAAACCAAAACCAGAAACAGCCTCAACATTCAGGACAGAACCAGGGGCCGAATCCGGGGAATCAAGGGCAAAATAGACCTAATACCCATAATCAAGGGTTCCCACCCCCACCGCCTCCGCCTCCGCCCCCAGCTCCTGTACAACAGCAAAAGCAGCAGATGCAGCAGCCTCCTCCACCACCACCACCGCCCCCTCCTGCTCCTCAGCCGCATCAGCAACAACAGCAACAGCAGAACCGCCCGCAGAACCAGCAGCCTCAGATGGCTCCACCACCTCCTCCTCCTCCACCTCCGCCACCACCTGCGCCTCAAATACAAGTCATACCGCAGCAGATGAGTGGAATGCCGCAGCAGATGGGCGGAATGCCGCAGCAAATGGGTCCTACGCCACAGCAGATGGGTGCTATGCTACAGCAAATGGGTGCTATCCCACAGATGGGTGGTATGCCAAAACCAACTCAGCAGCCAAGCATGCGATACGAGCCTCCCAAGTTTCCAAAAGTGAAGGACAGTGAAGCCTTTCAGAAGCAAAGGGTCAAGATGTTGCATCATCCCACCGACGAGGAGGTTTCAGACTACTCCGACACTGGATCTAGCTCAGAAGAAGAGTTGGACGACTACATCGACCAACGCAACCGCCATCAGTCGCGCGAGAAAAGGTCCACTCAACCCAAACCTCCAAAAACCCTCCCACCTCCTCCCATTGGGAAGCATCTCAAACGCCAGCCCAGTCCCCCCAACACAAACCCCAGTACTACCATCATCAACATCACCCAACCCGCTCCTATCGATCGCGGTCCTACATTTTACCCAGAGACCCGCAGCTCTGCGTACGACGCTCATTCGAAAGTGAAGGGCTGGATCGAGCCCTCTCATCACCGCAACGTCTCCGACCAAGATTCTGAGGACTCGTATTATGACGAAGGCGGCTCCGCCTTCTCTCACTCCGGCAACTCCGTATTCACAGACCCTAGGCCCTCCCCACCCACCCCACCTAGCAGCCTCGAAGACGACTACCCACCTAGTCGAAAGGGGTCGCTGTACAAGCGCGATACAGCAACCGAGCAACGCCGCCCAAAACCAGTGTATAGAAACCATGTCCCGCCTACGCAGCACCGCGAGCTCCAACACCATCGCGAGCACCCGCCGGTTCGTCAACCTCTTCGCCGTGATAGCGAGCCTGTGTATCCAAAACAGGACCACCCAGATAGGCGTCCTGATATGATATCCTACCGCCATCTTTCCCTCGAGGGGCGTAGCGAGCACAATAACTACCCAAGGAATGCGCCGCCGCCGCCGCCGCCGCCGCCGCAGCAGCAGCGGTCACTCACGTGGGACAGCGGCTATCCACCCGACGTGCCACGCTCGATGAGGCACGATGTGCCTCAGTATAGTGGTCAGCGCCGACTAGCGCCTGCGCCGGAGTATCTGCCATTGGAGGCGCGAGAGTCGCCCGCGGAAAGGCAGCAGCGAAGGTTGATGGAAGAGAGAATGGAGCATATGCGGCTTACTCGCGAAAGGGAGATGGCACCACCGCCACCGTGGGGTGGGCGAAGAGGGGGAGCTCCACTGCCTTATCCGGTAGACGATATGACAGAAATCAGTTATCATCGAAGGAGGTAGTTTGAGGTGAGGCTCTCATTCCGGAGTTGGAGTTTTGGAGTTGATCAGGAGGCTCAGGGCGTCTGATTGGGCTTTCATCTGCTACTTCTACATTCTTGACTGTCGTGTTCTTATATCCTGTAGTACTTCTCACTTTGCTCTGATGTTTAGATGCGGTGGGCGGTCAAAAGCTGTATTCTAGTCTTTCAATTCGAACTTCTGTATTATTAGCTTGAATAAAAGCATTTTCTGATGTGACTGAGCTTGAGTGTTTCTACTATCGTATTCAACCCTTTCTGTTATTGATAAAGATACCGAGACATTGCACGCTTCCTATCTCGTATCCCGTCATGGCGCAACGCTCGAACTTGCTGTTGAACATAAAGCGATAGTACGACACCGTTTGAGGTGGCCCGCAAGGCTATCAACCTTGTCAACACTGTCCCTTACCGATCTCTCATAATGTACTACAGGACCTCAAGTGGTACTAGGCTTTTCGTACGCTAACCTAGAGGGCGTGTGTTGCCCATGTATTTCGCTGCAGTTTCCATCACTCGAAGCTTTCTATTGGAGGCATCCATAGCGATAGGGTTAGTGTTGGGCTTTGCGACGGGTCAAGCGATAACTTCACTTGCCTCACCGCTATCTGGGGTACTCCGATATGTTCTGAAAATCGTGGACAGAATCCACAGCAGTCCTATCTGCGTACAGTCTTTGACCACCGTCTGAGTTTCTCCAATACATCCTCAAAGTCTAGATCAACTTTACAGCACTTATCTGGGTACATTCGTTGACCACCGTGTGTCGTCCTCCAGTACATTCTGGAAATCCAGATCAAATCTCAACGCAATCCGGATATACTCCATGTTTGCGAGGCCCTGAACAAAACCGACAGCCCCTTTGTCTGCGTACGCCTGTTGACCACTGTGTGAGGTCCCCCAATACATCCTGAAAATTCAGATCAAAACTTCAGAATAATCTCCATGTATCCACAAATGGCCACAAAAAACAGTGAGTTTCCCCTATTCTAGTTGTCTGATCTACAGATCTCTGTTAACATCTCGGACAGAAACAAAATATGAAACCAAAAGAAGCAAATACTGATTGCTCTATAGGCTTCCCCCGCGGAGCATCAACAACAACGAGTCAACGCCGCAGTCGAAGAGCCCCAAGCTAACGGAGCAAATACCAGTTGCTCCATGTGCTGCCCGTACGGAGCTCTTTGAGCCAGAAGATCACCTCAACAACGACGACGACGATAATGATGAATCCAAGCCACAGTCGAAGAGCCCCACGTCGAAGAAGCAAATACCGATCGCTTCATGGGCTTCCCCTTGCGCAGCACCGACAACGACGAAACCACGCCGCAGTCGGAGATCCCCAAGTTGACAACCCAAATACCGATTGCTTCATGTGCTGCCCGTACGGAGCTCTCTGAGCCATCAGATTACCTCCTCGACGACGTCCCAAGCTAGACTCGATTAGCCAGAGACTCGATTGATCGCAATTCACTTTAGATGGCGAGTCTGAGGCCCCAGTTGAAAAGCCACAAGCCCCATTAATCTATATGCGATTCCCCGAGAGCTCTCTAAGCCAGCAAATCACCTCGACGACGACTACGAGTCCAAGCCAGAGTTGACGAGCCGCGTGAGAGTGAGGGCTCTCCCGAAACGATTCGTTCGCCTCAGCGTCAGACTTGCTAACTTATGCTTCTTCAATATTTAAGGACCCTTCGTTATAGTCTCTACATGCCGTCGATCACCTGAGTTATCGATATAGCCGTGCCTCAAGCGCCAATTCCAGCGTTCCACACTCTAGCTCTCCAACCATCGTAGAACACAGTCTAGGGCCGACTAAGATGCTTGACGCATCCGCAGCACTGATTCTCTCCGACAAGCACGTTGCACAAGCTTGAAGTTCTTCTCTAATACTGGATGAAGACTTAGCAATGGACGAGGAGTTCTGATAGGCGCAAAGACGTGGACTCAGAATGCTTATAGAAGGGATCCAGCTCTGGAAATAGGATGGTTCTGGTTGGAAGACCGTTCGCAAAGATGAAGTTGCACGAGGTAATCAGCTTTCAATTCGGAGGAGTACGACAATGAGTGGTAGAAAAGGGCGAGGTAAACTTTGATGAGGACCTGTACCATTGGTTGAGGTAGACTTGACCCAACCGCGGTTCTCAACTCGCTACCCTAAAATGAGGATTCGAACTCGACAGCACGCTCTGATCTCGAATCATAGCTTTCACGCACAAATCCTATGAATTCGCGCGCCCGCTTTTAAACACTCTTCAACCCCCATACAACACCAGAAACAATCCTGCCTCCATATCAAAGATGGCATCCACAGCGAACGAAAACTCGGACGATATGAATCTCCAACAGCAAACAGAGCCGCCCGGCCTGCTCCACTGGGGAGAGGTAGCATTTTGCTATCTCGAGACGACCGTAATCATCGGTCTTTTTGCCTCTGTTGAAAGGCCAACGCCCACCTATTTCGCCAAACTCATCGCCCTCGTGGTCGAAGCCGCAGTCCTTCTCCTCGTCTTGCAAATTTGCCGCTGGAGAGGCCGCCCGGCAAAGCACTACTTCCTACTCCGTGCCGTCTGGTACACAGGCCGCCTCCTTTGCGTGGGCGGGACGCTACCGGAATCCCGGAAAGATACCCTCGTGCGCTTTTTTGGTGCACAAAAACTCGAGAGCAGCACGGGTCTGTGGGCGTTCTACATCGGCACGGCAGAGGGAAACACTCGAACATTCATGTTCTTCGCCGGGTCTGTGCTCTCCATCCTATGCATGATGTGGGAAAAAGATGTGAGTCTTATAATTGAATGGAACGTGAAGAGCCCCTAGGCTAATTTAGCTGGTAGCAATCACCCGGAAAACGGAGGTTCTGGGGTACTTGCGGGCCATACTTCTTGATGTTGAAAACCTTCACCCCGCTTATCGCAATGTTTATCACTATGGCAGTCGTCTTTGAAATATTCGGTATAGAGCTGAGCTCTCGACAAGGACAGCGAAGCGAAGACGATGTCGAGCCTAGTATGGCATTATTTGTGTGCATCTTGGCATGGTTTTTTCCACATTTAGTTATTGTCGAAATCAAGGCGCTCTGCTGGGTCGGGTGCCGCAGAAAGGACTGTAAATGTGCGTACGAGTGGACCGCGGCAGCCCGGGAAAGCGAATACAGGGCTTAGGCAAAGAACATATCGCTGATGTGTGGGGTGGATCGCTTCATAAGAAACTCACTTTCGAACCGGTATGTAGGTGGTTCCGTTGCCTGTGTGCATGTCACATTGCGGCTGCTCGACAAGCTTGGGCTCAATACGGCCAGCTCATCGACACCGGCGGTGCAATGAAAAGGGCAGCCCACAAGTCAGCTTCGGAGACTTAAAATATATACATTACTTGGAGTTGTGGCCCCGGGTTTCAGAGTATATTAGAAGACCTCGCATGGTAGTCAACGGATTTACACAGACAAGGATGCTGTCGCCTTTGTGTGGAGTCCTAGAAACATATCGGGAGACCTCAAGAAGCAGTGAGGTTAGGATGCATGAGAGGGGTATGGGCTGTCTTAGTCTTGTTATCAACTGTAGAAATATTTTGAAGAGAAGATAGAATAAACAAAGATCTGTGCATGGGAGGGAAGGTGTTCTGGACGTTCCCTTTTACCACCTTAAAATGAAACGTTTTCACTCCAGGAAAGCCCCTGAGATTATGAGAAAATTCTCGTAAACTCGTGAAGGTTGCGTGGAATATGATCTGCGTACAGGTGTAGTAGAAAGGAAAGAACTAGAAGAAACTAGTAGGGTGTATCGCAGAGTAGATTATCAGGCGAGATCGAAAAGTCGAGATCGTTGATACGCGGGTCAAGTGAGCCAGCTATCGAACCCCAATGTTCTAGTTCGAAGGGCTTTTCGTTTGCGTGTAGATTATGTGAGTGAGAAGGTCAGGCGTAAGAGGGAGCTGAGCTGGGGTATATGAGGTATGCCTTCGTGGAGTCGCGGTCTGGTAAATCGATCGTGGTGATGAGTCGATCGCAGATATAAGGTGGCGAGTTTGTCGAGTCGATATCGATACCAGATGAGATCATGAGAATCCAAGTCGGAGTTAGATCCTAGCTCTAGAGACGGCGTGGCATCTTTCTGGGAACTTGAAAGACTTCAGCCTCTGGCTATGGTATAATAGCCATAGCGTAGTGATAGGCATTCGACGTCGTCTCACCGTGATGAGATTCGGGAGGGTTGGCCAATAAGACTTATTGGTTGAAAATATCTTTACATTGCTCATCACTAAAATGGCCAAGGTATGTCCTCGAACTTTCAGTAGAATTGATCTTTCCATAGTAATTGCCGGTTGACTGGGATGCTTGTGGCATAGTGGCCGATCCGAATCGTCCAGCCCATTGCTTAGCATTGCCGCTAGCAGTGACTTCATCAAAGTAATCTCCGCTAAAGTTGAAAGATCCTTGGCCGTTGGGGAGTTGGGTGGGTTGTCTTGATGACAAGTCCTTGAAGGGTTTGGCATACTGGCGGCCACGGATGTTGGCACCTTGATGAGGTAGAAACGGCTCCTGCCCATAAAGGGCTATTGCCTTATCTGGGAGTTGCGAGCCTGATGAGTGCAGATCTGGGTATTGTTTCGTCTCACTAGGCGTTTCATGGTGTGGAAACAATTCTTGGGTTGGGCGTCTGCTTTGTGCGATTGGACTATCCATGTCTACGGCTGTGGACGCTCTGGACATTGGTTCCTGGTCGGAGCTTTCATCGTTGATTTCGTTCTGTAATGACTGATCTGGGACCACTTGAGTAGACAATGTTATGTGTAAGTAGGATGACTGAGCTGGCGATCAGGATGCACATACTTTTTCAGATGGCGGAGAAGATTTGCCTCTCAGAGCTCCTCCTCTTAATCGTTCAGGTTTGTCTCTTGGTGCTCGCCTCGTTCGTGAGTTTGCCCCGTTGCGCTTCGGGTCCTGGGACTCATCAATGAGTTTGGCTGATCCATCTGTCACCTGCGCAGCTGGCATCATAAATTCGCCGTACGTTCCGAGTATGCAGAGTACGAGGGAGCTTTTGTTCTCTTCGAGTCTTGAGAATCCTTTCGATATTTTCTCCTCTCTGTGACTGGACCAAATAGCCCTCCAATATCTTTTTCCAGGCCTTTTTGACGTGTCTTTTAGTGCCCGTTTGATGGTGTGATCGAGGCTCTTAACGGTGTCCAGAAGAGTATCAAGGTGTCGACGGACGAGATCGGTCTTTAAGGCTTCCGTCTCAGCTATGAGCTGCGCTGTATGGACCAGTTGCTCGACCTGATTGGCCAGTTGGGCGTAACGTTCTGGTGCATGTTGGGCTTGCTGATACAGGTCATGTAGCCCGATGACAATAACCCCGCCGTAATGGATTATTTGCCCTACGCTTGCGATCACCCCGAGAACCTCGATTCCAGCCATCTTGGATCGGTTGCCTCCAATGATAAGACCAGGGCTGGCCGATTGAAGGACCAAGGGTTCCGAGGGCGTTCACGCGCATATAGGTGATTCCAAGCGGCCACAGTGCGTTGTCACTCCGCTTCGGGACGCCGAATTGGATACCGAGTGGTAAGGCTGACCGGAGGAAACGAGCTCGTGCAGTGTAACAATCCATCAAGTCGAACAAAAGATTTTCAGTATTTGTGAGCGAGAGGTTGCGCGCTCTGCGTAACTGATCACTGCGAGTGAGCATAGAGTACTTTATGTCTGCTCAGTGCTCAGTCTGCTCGGCTGTGTATCAACATGCCGCCTCCTGAGGCATACCTCGAGGCGCGAAATTACGACAAGCCTTGCGAATCTGCCGGCGCGGACCTTCTACGTCCAGGCATTTTCTTAGGAAGGAGTAGCCGTGCTTATTGAAGGCGTCAATTGGGTATGGACGAGGATCGCTGGTGTCAAGAGGCGAATTGCCATGGAAAAAGGCAAATGAGTTGCCGTAAGGCATCAGTGCCACGTCGACGAGTTGCCTGAAAACGTTCGACCCACAGGCGCTTGTTGCAGGAAGATGCTTGGAATGTGGGTTCGAAGCGCGACCATGTCCAGTGATTTCAAAACGCTGAACGGTTTTTTCACCGCCCATACTCAGCCGAATCTCTTAGATTGGATGCTCGGGGTTTGAGGCAGCCCACTGCAGATGGCCGATCAATCGGATGCGCGACGTACCGATTGGGCGGTTTGATTTCGCGAGTGGCTGAAGATGCATGCAACCGGTGAAGGCTTCCATGCATGCACAACGCCCGATTTAGCTCATGCTTGCCCACACCCACACAGGATGAGGCTCAAATTTCAATGCGCGTTAGCTGACAGTTCGACGTTGATTCGCATGAATGAACACGAAAACATTCATTCCTTACAATCCATACAAACAATCGTACATCCAGGCTATGTCGTTTAACGGCACAGTCCCCATTACTAGCCTCTTGCCGCATCGTGAGAATGAAACCTCATCTCGTTTCTCATACGACTTGATGATCGGTACGTCTCCACTGCGTCATCTCGTTGTTCCGCCGTCTGAGAGGCGATCCGCCTTCATGTCGTCCATTTAAGCAGTATATCTGCATACCCCCGTACTATCGTTATTTGTAGTGACGCATGACATGGCAGAGACACATGTCCCAGTGCATTCCCAACCCTCAACACAGCCGCTGGTGCAGCAGCGCCCTTCCCAACATGGCAACGGGTCGAGACAGGTGTTGCTGTTGCATTGATCACCGGGACAGCCCAAACCGGACCAGCGAGTGCAAAACGTCGTTGTTCCATCCCAGAGATAGGTTTTGACAGGCCCAGTAGCCCCGAACAAAATACTCGTTGTTCGTGGAGAGTCGGAGCTGGTCTGAGAAGCTGGGAACGAGGTTACTGCAGCGGCGAATACTGTTTCCTTCGTTGACGGCTGAATCGTGACCACATCAGGTGGGGGGGTTTGTGATCCAGGAGTTGATGTAGTCTGAGCCAAAACGAACGCAGGTGATCTGAGGATGGTGATCCTGCTTGTATCACTAGAAGGCTCGACGTCTTTCCGACTTGAATCGGACGAGGAGGTAGAAAGTAGAGAGGCCGAGACATAGGCAGATCCAGGTGATCCTGGCACAGGAGTATCGTGAAAGGTGGCTGTATACCATAATGACACGGTTGATATCGATTGCTGCTCTGCCGACGGCTTGTGGAATGGTTGACTCAGATGAACAAATAATGGAACAAGTACGGCCGCTAAGATCATGATCACAAGAGTCGCAATGCCGATAGACACAGCGATCCTCTCTCTCCTTGACTTCCTCCTCGGGTTGTTGATAATGTTTCCATAGAAGTTTCTATTTTCCGTTAGCTTGATTGATATAGCAGGCCAGCGGGACTTACCCTATGAACGCTTTCGCTCGTCCTGAAACGTTGACTAGGGAGAACCGGTTTGTACGAGCTGGTTCTCGTGGAAGGGGACTCCCAACGGCTGGATGATGCTGAAAGGGTTGATTACGAGGAGGCTGCTCTTGAAGAGCTTGATCGTGAGGAGGCTGCTGGTGAAGAGCCTGATCTTGAGGAACTGGATCTTGAGGAGCTGGATCGTGAGATGCTGAACTTTGAGGGTCTTTCGCGACGGCATTAGGAAGCGTACTGTTCGAAAAATCCATCAACGCGTCAAGACCAATGTCTCCCGAGACGTGGTACTCTGGATATATATTCGTATGGTAACAAGATTACGCTCTAGTTATTAGTGCCCGGAAAAGAATTATTAAGACTGTAGCAAAGGCACCGAAATGTAAACGAGTGACAAAAAAGACTAGTGTGACTAAAAAGCGAACGGACGGTACTGGCCAGCAGATACCAGAATGAAGAGCTTCGAAGGGTCGATGAAGGAAAGGGGCAGCGGGGAGAAGGCCTCGAAGATGGTGTACCAGTAGAGTTATAGATGAGACAGGAGGAGAATGGGCGCGAAGCCCGGACCACGCAAGATGACCTTGGGGTTTGGTTGTTTCATTACGCCAGGCAACCTTTTCAAAGTTGAAGTATCAACACATAAACGGGATGTAGAGCGCGGCCAATGCTCCGGAAGACTCCACTAGAGCGGCGGTTCGGATTATTGTGTTCTGGAACGATTTGTGGAGAGCGTGTCTGGGTTTGAACCCAAGATAGCAAGGGATGATTCCCACTGGCCGACATCATGGAACTTGTTAGTCTGCGCGTGGAACGCATCAGTATACTGGACAGAGATGATGATATCAAGCGCGTCTTCAAGAGGGTTGCCGGCGAACCACCCAGTGAGAGATGTCTTGGCCGTTGGTCGTATATTTAGATCCTAGATACTCAACCAAGCACATCCAAGCATTCGGTGTCTGTGAACGAGGCTGATACAGCTGAACCGAGTCGTGGTGGAGTGGGAGCGCGTGGGTTGTGTTGAGTCACCAGGGGCCAACCGTGGGACGTCGGCGGAGGCTCTGGAGAGTTCACGTGACGTGTAAGCTTCGCATCGAGCTCTGTTTGTCTATTCATGACCTGGAAGTGGAGAATGCGGGTTTGCAGAGGTTTTAATGGCGCAGCGATGCGTGATATGGGTTGCTTTTGCTCTCACGTTCTTTCAAAAAGCAAGCCGAAATCGCCCGACCTAAAAGAAGCTCCCCTCCCCCGCCATAGCTCAACACTATCAACAACACACGACGAACACCTGATTATCCTCAATTTCGTCCGTAAAACTTCAAAACCCTACTTAAATCTTTCAGTCACAAATCAGCAATCATGGGTCGTCAATTCTTCGTCGGTGGGAACTTTAAGATGTGAGTGCAACTCTTACCCGATATCCCTCAGCCGACGGGAACTGATGCTCTGCAGGAATGGCAATATCAAGACCATTCGTGAAATCGTCCACAACATCAACGAGGCAAAGCTAGACCCCAATGTTGGTACGCAGCAAATCTCTTTACGAATTAAACACTGTTGGATCCATCCCCGAAGTCAAACCTCATTTAGTTATAGAAGCTAACCCGGATGCCGAATAGAGGTTGTCATCGCCCCGCCATCTCTCTACCTCCTCCTCGCCCGCGAACACCTCCGCAAGGGCATTGAGGTTGCCTCCCAGAATGTCTTCGACAAGCCCAATGGCGCTTTCACCGGAGAGATCAGCGTGGATCAATTGAAGGAGTCTGGCATAACTTGGACACTGGTCGGCCACTCTGAGCGGAGAGTGATCCTGCAGGAAGACGATGCGGTATGTTAGGATAGAGATTTAGCTCCAGAACATGTCGTTCTACACGATGATGTTCGAAACATACTGACGGATGCTTTTGGTTAGTTCGTTGCCAGCAAGACCAAGGCTGCCCTCGACGGAGGCCTAGGCGTCATTCTGTGCTGTGGTGAGAGCTTGGAGGTAATTGAATGCCCTTCTTTTCACATTTTTGAAGTTCTAACAGCTGCTAGCAACGCGAAGCCGGAAAGACCATTGAGGTCGTGACTACCCAGCTCAAGGCTGTTGCAGACGTTGTCAAGGACTGGTCAAAGGTTGTGGTTGCATATGAGCCGATTTGGTACGTATAGATCACCGATAATATGGAAATAGCCTAATAGTGACTCTTAGGGCCATTGGAACCGGAAAGGTAGCTACCACTGCGCAGGCTCAGGAGGTTCATGCGGCAATCCGTGACTGGTTGAAAAAAGAGGTTTCTTCGGAAGCGGCTGACGCGACCCGCATTCTATATGGCGGCAGTGTCACCGAGAAGAACTCCAGTGACCTGGCTAAGCAGCCAGATATCGATGGCTTCTTGGTCGGCGGCGCTAGCTTGAAACCAGCTTGTGAGTATCCTAATAAGCGCTCCCTCGAAACGTCCTAACAGAAGCTGTAGTCGTCGAGATCATCAACGCCAAGCTATGAGCAGATATGCCAGTCTTGCGGGCGGTTGAAATACCAGCATGACGCGAAGTCTGTGTCTCACTCTAGCTCACATCGTGGGCATAAAAGGGAAAGACACGGTAAATGCAAGCTTGCTCAAGCTGAGCTGTGTCGAGGATTCGCTCCACTCCACTAGCTCTACAAATATATATACATGCCCAGGTCCCCTTGCGCCTTCCATGCCAACTGTGGTATACATCTGTACATGACCCGCCTCTTTGCGAATCTTATATCTTATACTGCGCGCCGTGATACGGACTCCAAATGCCTCTCACGCTCTCGTTGACGCTAGTCACCGGCTTGTTCACCCTCCTCAACTTCTCCCCACTGGCTTCCTTCAGCAGATTTGCTTTCTCGAGGATCAACTCGGTAGTCATGTTCCTCACACAGACGGCCTTTTCCCGTCCATTGATGTAGTGGCCCGTGACGACAGGGTGCTTATGCGGTCGAGGTGAGACGGTGATTTCGATCTGAGGATTTTCGCGCGCGAATTGGGGCAGACGCTTGTGGATGAATGCGCTGTAACCATTTAGCTATCCGGATCTCAAAGTACGATGGACAAGCGAATATACTTCATGCCCTTGGAACTCCCCGCCCAGTCGCAGTAGTGAAAGTCGAGGCGTTTGCATTGGAGGATGAAGGCGCCGACGCCGTTCTGGAGAAACTGTTAGATTCCCGACGGGGTATCATTGCAATTAAAGCGTACCTGGCCTTTGGCCACTGCCTTGACAGCGGAGAGCGGCATGATGCACAATTTACTTAGCAGCACCCTGAACGATGAATTCGATCGGCTTTCACGAATAACGCCAAGACATCTAGGGCCGTTTATTCTGCCGGCGCTAGCTCCAAAAGAACAACTTGCTGGACTGGAGTCGCGTCGCTGCCTTCGCTCCTCCTAGCTCTTTCACTGTCGCCCACGCCTCACCGTGTCGCCATCATTGCCGTTGCATCGCCGAGTTTCTTCGTGGCAGCTAATCTACTTAGTCGTCTCCAGACCACAGGCTCTTTCGTAGGGCCCCGCCCCTTACGATGACGGACAAGCTTCCTCACAACCTCCTCGCGCTCTTCGCCCCGCGCCCGGCGCTGCGCTACCTCAACCCCATCGACCATGCCCCCGAAGCCCGTATTACCAATAGGCTCGGGGGCGTTGGCCAATTCATGGACGCCTTTCGAGAGTACAAGGACAAGGACCTGTTCGTGGACTCGGGAGAGTGCTGGCTTCAGAAGAAAGACAGGCAGAAGCTTGAGCAGAAAGCCAAGCAGAAGCACCTCCTCGAAGAAGGTATTAAGGAGTGTAAGTCGCCACTCGTATCTGCAGATTTCCTCATGGAAACAAATGCTAATGGCATGCAGACAAGCCTGCTAATGACCCCAATGTCCGCGGTGATGCCTTCAAGACGCTGTTCGTTGCACGCTTGAATTACGAGGCCACCGAGAAGGATCTTGAATCTGAGTTTGGACGATTCGGTCCGATCGAGAGAGTATGCGCCTTCCCATACGAGATGCAGGTCCTTGCTCTACACGTGCTAACAGCATTTATAGATTCGCATCGTCAAGAACCCTAACGAGAAAAAGCCAAAGAAGAAGCATACGGGCTATGCATTCGTTGTCTATGAGCGCGAGAAGGACATGAAAGGTAACAACATCTACACCCTCCCCTCGATCAGGTAAAATACTCGGACAATACTAACATGCTTCTAACCATTAGCTGCCTACAAGGAGACTGATGGCATTCGTATCAAAGACCGCAAAGTTCTAGTCGACGTCGAACGTGGCCGCACTATGCAAGAATGGCGACCTCGTCGTTATGGCGGAGGTCTTGGAGGACGAAACTACACCAAGGGACCGCCAGCCCGACCAGCTGGCGCAGCAGCCGCACCGCCATCTGCGCCCGGAGGCTTCCGCGGTGGGGGGTTTGGTGGAGGAGGATTCCGTGGCCGTGGAGGTGGCGGCGGCGGCTTCAGAGGCGGCTTTGGCGGCGGAGGAGATCGTGGCTTCCGAGGTGGCGGATTTGGAGGTGACAGAGGTGGGTATGGAGGACGAGGCGGCATTGGCTACCAGTCGAACGGCTTCGGCAGCCCAGGAGCACCACCGGACGGCGCACCCTCTGGCCCTCGTGGAGGAGGCCGAAGTGGAGGGTTCTCAGGAGGCCACGGAGGCCGTTCGTTTGACACCAACGGCGGCGGATACGGTGGACGCTCCTACGACGACAGAGGCGGTTTCCGTGACCGCGGACCGAGCGGCAGCAACAGCGAACCTGTCCGCGAGCGGGGACCACGAGACCGCGACGCTGGCCGAGACCGGGACCGAGGCGATCGAGGTAGCGGGTATAGGGACCGCGACCGAGAGAGTGGTGGTGGGTATGGCCGAGATGACTATCCCAGGAAGCGCGCATACGATGGCGACAACAACGACGATTCCCGAAGCAAACGCAGATACTGAGCGTCTCGATTCAGCTGAGCAGCGAATGGGTTTGTCTCAATGGGTATTCTCTGTTCTCTCCGACTTCAACTTTCTTCCCTTTCGTCACCAAGGGTAAGCGGTCAAGTATTGCAACCACATCGAATTCCCTCAACACCAAATCAACATCAAAATCGACCAGGGTAAGCGGTAAGCTCAACTGCATGCTCAACTACAGAACCGCTCTCGCCATCCACTTTCGACCTTTTCCTTCCTCATTTTGACTGGTACACGACGCTATCTGGGGGGCGACCCAACGAGGTATCCGAACGTACCAACTGGACGACACGGGCGACCCGATTTCGAAACATCGACCTTCTAAATCGATAACAGGGCTCATTTGGGGTGGTTCTTGAATGTCTTATTATGCATGGCTTTTCCTTTGTGTTTTGGTGCTGGGTGAACCACATGGTTTGTTCTTTTTGCTTTTGGGGGTAAGTATCCAGAACTGATAAGGAACCGATGGGTTCCAAACTTTTGCCATTGAGGTAAGATCAGAGGTAAGGAGTCTAGTTTTCTCTAGGCATCTACTTGATGATCTTGCCGTGACGGTGCTGTGTTATTAGCAAATTTGAGACTGGTGTGGGCTGGGTAAGGTTGCTTTTAGTATTTCATTTGCGCCCCCTATGGGTGCATCCTCTTTGTAAAGTATATCAGATGGCCTTTGAAAAAAGAATGTTGTGGCTTTGCCTGGTCTCCCTGCCCTAGTCTCAGTTGATCATACGTTGGCGTACTCGTTACACACTTCTATCACTGTTAGGGGTGAGCTGGCGCGTTTTCCAATTGCTCAAAAGAACGGATTTGGACCTCGCCGGAATCTTGAAAAGCTCCTCGAGGCACTTCTGACGGCGGCAAAGAAATGTACACAGGTCTATGATCATGCACTCTGTAGCGAAAGGGTTTGCTGATGCTCACGATCAACGCTGAATTCTATGTTGGGCACATGTTTGTGAGTAGGCATCGAACGCCACCCATCACTGGTACACCCTTGCCACGACCTTCGATGAAGGGCAGGGTTGTGGAAGCCTAATTGGCATCTGCACACCATCGCACATCACGTAGGCTTTCCACGAGGCAGGCTCCGGTGAGTTGGTCCGCGTGACATACCACATTGGCTCACGGCTGAGGCCTGACGAGGAGGGCCTATATACGATGTACCCAGGTCGGATTTCTTTTAACGTAATACGTGAATTCGAACGGAAGTAACGTGCTTGTCTCTGCTCGGCGGTTACAAGACGCTGGCTAAGATTTTCTGTTCTGATCAAACTACTTCTCTCTTTGCTGTGCGATCGCACACCCTTCATCTCAATGCGACAAGTTCTCGCCCATTCCCTCTTCAGGTGCCGGTAGTCTTGTCTGGATCACCGAACCCGAAAGCTGCTGTTGGTTTTCCGTACCACTTCCCTAGAGGGATCGCAGGATGTTGTGTATATTAGGACGGGAATCTTCACCTTCTATATTCACAAACGAGATGAACATTAGGTAGATTCTTGGAAGTGCGAACGAAAGGGACCTGAGATACCCAGAGCCGCTCATCACATGGAGCTGCTCTCAGTGAAGGATTTAAAGCCTCGAACGGCTGTACTATTACCTCTCCTAACATTCTCGCGCATAGTGACACATTTACTCGCGTTATTGAAGAGGGGATTTAGACCAAATGTACAATGCTCAATTGAACGGACGGAACTGAACTAAACTGGCTCGCTGCTCTCTAATCCCAAACCCTGCCCTACTATACAGCGTATTCGTGCATGAAGACTTCAAATCACTCCCCTGAAGCCACAGTTATGCCATCTCGTCCCCTGACAGCCCGACTCCAACGTCCTGCTCATCATATTCAGTTGCACATTCCATTTCTCATGGTCGCAGAACTCTCAGTCCGTCCTTCGATGGTGCGGCGGCGTGCTTGAATGACTATCCATGAACCCGTTAGCCCGTTTTACTCATCGGATTCGAATGGTGTTTGTTTAAGAAGAAAAGGTGGGGAAGCGTACGCTATCACACTCTTCCCACGCGCGGCCGGCACCGAAGCCCAGTCCGACGGTTGCGGGCCACGCGCGGCGCTTGAAGAGGAGGACGGAGAAGACGATGCCGAAGGAGAGGCCGAGGCCAGAGCGGATGAGCATGGAGGAGAGGCAGCGGTCCCACTGCGATTTGTCTGTTAGTATCTGATTGGTAGTGTAGAGATGAAGGGGAATGCGACGGGCCTGGGATGGTGGGGAAGTGACAGAGAGTTATGGGATAACCAGGGGATGGTTGGCGGTGGTGTGCTGGAGGTCATGTCGAGCTTGAGATTTCCGCAAAAGAGCTCCCGAGGACTCCAATTTCCACATTGAAACTGAGTGAAGTATATGTTGTGCGTAATTGAGCTCTAAGAAGATATTCGCAAGCCTACCTTCTCATTCAACAGCGACTCGCTGACCGGCCGGGTCGTCCGCGCGACCGGAGCAGTGGGAGTGCTTTCCGACATTGTTTGTGTGTGTTTGACCAATTGATCTCGTGAAGCCGGGCGAGGGAGGGGTGCAGAGGCACAGGAGAGCTGGTCGGAGAGCTTGATGGTGATGTTTGGAGGTGGTGTTGGAGCTCCCGAGGAACTGATGAGGGTCGGAAGTCGACCGACGTTCGCGCCAAGAGAAGCCTGGTGGTCCGTGAGCGAACTTTTTCAGACGAGTTCGAGATTCCCCACCACTACAGCAACAGCACCGTGTGAGGGGTTTGATTGTGGTAAGGGGATGGAATGGCGCCTCAATCTAAGGTGTGATACTTTCAACCCCAAAAAGTTGTGTGGAAGCTAATCAGATCGAAGAAACTGGCTCCGACATCACTCCAACGGCTCCTCGCGCTCGAGAAGACCTTAACAGACTTGAATCAGCAAATCCGCGAAGCCGCAAGCGTCTTAGGGCTCTCGAATACGTGGGATACCTCCAGTCTTACGGATAGTAGCTCCGAGAAACCTCAAAGTCAGCAATACCACGCCCGCGCAGAATGGGTCCTCCGCTGGATTCTGGAAAAGTTGAAGGATAGAGGAATCGGTGGAAGCCAGGCGCGAAAGAATATGAGAGCTTGGAAACTACTGAGGTGTTTGATAACTACGATACCGACCTCGAATGCCGCCGTTCTTTTAAGAGCTGGGGATTACGTTAATACGTTAGAGAAAGTGCTGGAGGAAAACTTTGGGGACGCTGTGCACGACAAAGTTTCTCAGGTCGACGTTGAGCCTCATATTGGGACCACGGCTAGTAGAGAAGCCTCGGAGTCAAGTGCTGCCGCCGAAGATCTTCCTGCTACGTCGCGGAAGCGGAAACGGCATGTCGAAGTTGAAAGCCCAGCAAAGAAGATTGGTTTGGTTGCAGGAGCGCCAAAGGACCTTTTCGACGCCGTTGCTAGAAGCCTCGAGACTATCATAGCCAAGTCACACTTGCATACAGAGTCCGAGGACAAGATTGTAGCCGATCACATGCGAATGGTCCTCCTCGTTGACAGCGAAAAAGCGGCTAAGCTTCTGAAGTTCTGGCTGAACGCTCTCGTCTCGATACTGCTGGATAAGGACGCCAAAGCCGCCCTTTTTGGAGCCTCGGACGGCGCTATGAGACTCACTCCGATTATTCGAATTTGGGATATGAGGACCCCGGGACGTGGAGACGATACTGTTGCGAGTTTGAACGCGTTCTCGGAGCACTGTCTTCTTCCTGCTACGATTCTGCTCGGGCTGGTAAAAGATGATGATACTTTCTTGGGTTTAGAAGAAGAAACCAAGCTCACAAAACAGCGATTGCGCAATACGCAGAACTCAGTAATAAGATCACTTGAGCAGCTCTACGCAAGACATATCTTCGGGCCCGCTCGCTCGGATTTCTTTTCGAACTTAGGTTCCAGCGACACTGTTCCCATTGACTCTAGTGAGTCTAAACCATCAAAAGAAGAGCATGTACCTAGAGCTATGAAGCTGCACCAGTCTCTGAGATATATTCGAGCCAATCTGACTGAAGCCACTATCTTGAAACGAATGGAACAACCGGCGTCTCTATCATCTGAGCTGCTCTTTCGCACTGTCCCACAGTTGATGGACATTGCCATCAGGTGCTCCCCACGTCAAACACCAAGAGGCCGGATTGCCGAAAAGCCATGGAACCAAGCAGTCCTGACTGCGCTACTAGAGTGTACCGGTTGTACATTGGAAAAACAAGGTGTCCCCGTCATTTGGGAGTCCGTTCGATCAATGGAAGACATATTGCAAGCGTTCATTGATTGGAACCTCTCTGTGGACTCCATCGTCACTGAGTACATTTTCAAGTATCTCACCGGAGTACCTAGTCACCCCGATGGACGACATCGTACTGTCTGGTGGGGACTAGTCGCTAAAATTGTTGCTCTCGATCCGGATATTTTCCTTCCAGCGGCCAAGGTAGTCGACTCTACCGGCTTCTTCTCTCAGAACGACCTCTCTCGTGCGCTCTTCCGCCAGATCTCTCAATATTCATCACACTGCCTCGACTCTACCGAGGAGGTTCAACAGGATGATACATGGAATGTCACGCATATCATCTCAGGTCTCATTTCAACGTCAGAAACCGGATTTTCGACCGCGAGAACTGCGTTACGACAGCATGTCATCGTTCCAATCATGAAAAGTTTTGCAAGAAACCGTGATCTGCTTGGCTTCATCAACAAATTGTCCGATCAGCTTCGTGCAACAGAAAGCAGCGTCGCAAACCCTTCGATCTGGCAAGGGCATGATCTCATCTCCGCTCTGGCATCAGTCTTCGAAAACTCGTTGACATTGACGCAAAAGACGAGCCTCCTGCAACAACACCATGATTCGCTCTCCTCTCTTCTCAAGACCCTCAGCTCTGATGGTATCTCAAACCAGACTATGGGTGAAGCGTTCTTCAAGGCTTCGAATGTGAATACTGCTATGGTTTCCATAATCATTCGCTGTATTCAATCGGACGACACCATTGTAGGACTACGACACGTTTTGAAGGCCCTGCAGTCAGATCTAGTCGCGTTAGCAGACCTTGCTGCATACAGGACCTATGCGGACATGGCAGAGACATGGACTGCTCTCTCTCGGCTGTTTACCTTACTTTGGCCTTTGGAGTCTCAAACATACCTCGCCAGTCCCAGTGACATACTCAATTCACAGATCGCTCAGCTCGCAAACACATCCATTGCCCCAGGTGGTGTCAACATCTGGGAAGTGCATCCTGATATGGACGTTAGCTCGAGGACAGCTGCTTTCGCATTTCTGGTCACCGTATGCGATCGTTTGGAAAATATGTCCGCTGCTCAAGAACCTGTGGCTCGGTACCTGGACAACGCGTTACGTGTCTTGATGCCTTCAGCTATTTTCGAAGAAGACGGAGGGATCAGCAAGGATAGTTTGATTCACGAAGAGCCGGCCAGAAAGATAGATTCCGTGTCATCTCACGAGTTTCTTCGGTGTATGGAGAGACTGCTCATAGGGTCTCCTACGCTGCTTGTGCACCTGAAACAAGATCTTCGAGCTGCACTCTTCAACCTTCTCTTTGAGCTCGGTGCGATCGATCGATCAAGGCGTGGCTACAAAGATCTGCTGGTAGCATCTTCCGGTCCTGTTCTCTCGTTAGCTAATGCTGAATTGAAAGGTACGCATGTTAAAACTGAACTTTCTACTTATACTAACCTCTCTAGGCGACCTTCTATCTGCGATATTTGCGGGCTTCGAAGAATACGGCTTGGAGCCTGAGGTCAACTTCTTTTGTGGAGACTTCAACCAATTTTCGACGTCTCTGTATGCGCAAATGCCGCTCCGGGTGCTTTCCCGAAATCAGCGGGAGAAAATATTAGATCAGACGCAGGCCATTCTTCTCACGGGAGAAGCATCGAGAGAACAAGTATTACGTCATCTTGCTCTTATGGTCAAACTTATGGAGCTTCCCAACGCTACCGCTAACATTGTAAGTACACAACGCCGTATTTCTTGAACTAAGGCTCATTGTTTCTAGTCAACGGACCCGTATGCGTTGGTCAAAATAGCCGAGGTACTCAACACAGAGGAGTTCGAAGCCGGCCCAGACATTACAGAGGCCTTCCAGCTTTTCGTCAGATTGACTTTACAGTAAGAACTTTCCGGGCTATGAGTGCTGGCAGTGCTAATGGTGTAGTCATGTTCTTTCTGAGCCGGATCAGAAGCACAGCCAAGAATATACTAAACGACTGGAAAACATGTTAGGCAGTCTCTCCGTGGAATCTTATTCGTTCACGCTCCAGGTAATGATGTTTGTCGATGGCCTCATGTCATCCATTCGAGACGGAAGGTACACTCTTGAAAGAAGCCTATCGGACAATGTTGCGCGCATATGCGTCAAATATTGTGCCAAAAATCTGATTGTATCACGAAAATCAGGCCTGCTCGACTTGGACGAGCCGAAGGGAAAGCATTTCACGGTCGGTGTTGAAAGCGTCTTAAATCTACTGAGTGATGTCCCTGTTCAATTAGCTGAAATTGAAGGTAAGGACTGCCCTAATGGCTTCGAAGAAGCCGCTAACACCGTTTAGTGGAGCGCTACAAAATGATCAAAAGGATTGTGCGGGAGTGGATCACTCCCTATATGAGTTCGAATCCGGTGCATATTCCAGCAGATCTAGCATCATCTGAGTACTGGATTTTGATACACAAGCTCGCTACGAGATTACAGATATGCGACAGCGTGGAAGAAATCATTCAGCTATCTCGGATGGTGATGCGTCTAGGTACGATGGCCACACATTCTCAAGTGTTGATAATACTGACAACTTTAGATCTGTCTGCCCGACAAGCTCAAAGCGTTATTGACACAGTCAAAGAAGCCTTTTTCTCGTTCGATACGCCGACAACGTTGGAGCAGCTCCCATTGCTGCTCCCTCAGCGAGAGAATCAACTTGATGCAGGATGTTTACGCATACTTGGCGTTCTCATTCCTACCCTTGCGCGTAAGCTGCTTTTCTAACTTACGATATCGTAGCTAACAGCAACAACCTAGCATCTGATGACGCGGAGACCAAGGCTCAGCTATTAGCAATACTAGGGAGCCTATCTACACATCTGGCAACTTCTGACGACCTGGCCCTTTCTAATGCACTATTGGACTGCGTTGACACCATTCTCCGCTCTAAGGTACGCTGTGAGCCGTCAATAATAACAGAAGCACTAACCGATCCCGCAATAGCATTTCATGGCGTCCCAATACGGCATCGAGACCTTCATCGGAGCTCTAATCGCCATCACATCTCCCGCAGGACCCTACCTACCCGTATCACAAGCCTCCGCCATCTTCATCCGCCTGTGCGAATCTATCCAGATCATCCTGTCACTCCACCGGTCTCGCCTCGGCGGCCGCTTCCACCTTCTCATGCCACTCCTTCAAGCTTGCCTCTCCTGCCTCTTCATCCCGAACACCACCCGCCGCGGCACACCTACCGCCCACCTCCCGCCTTGGCTCTCTCCCTCAGTCTACCCCTTATCACCTGCTGCGGCAGTTGCCTTCACCCGCCTCTTGACTACCACGTCTTCGCCCACCGTGTCCGCCGTCTCAGGTCTCCAGAAGGGCCGCAAGAACCACCATGCCGATCTCGTGGACGCGACGAAGCAAGCGAGACAGTATGCGGGGCAGTATATGCCTACGCTGATTGCGGCGTTCTGTAAGGATATGCTTAGTGGAAGGCTGGAGCCCGAAGTAAGAGCGCGATTGATACCAGGATTGTGGTCGGCCCTGGATTGTACGGATAAGGCGGCACTGCGGGCGATGAGTGCGGCAATGGATGGGAGTACGAGGGCCGTGTGGAAGGGGGTTTATGTTGAGTGGAAGAAGCAGAGAGGTGACAAGGCTGGATAGGTTGCTTGGACTTTGGAATGCTAGTTGGGTTACGAAAGATGTGAATCGAATAAACAGGAAAATGAGCTTTTGGTGGTCGGTGACGCAGTTGGAGGGCCCGCCGAACTGGATCAACAGTCAACATCACATGTCAAATCTGGGCGTTGTGAATCACAAAGCGAAAGTGGGAGTTCTTGACGCCTGGCTGATGGTGTCGGGCGGGGCTAGAGCTGCAACAACATCCGGAATACTGTTTTGGGTTTCACTTTGAAGTATATCGAGTCAAGAGATGTAGCTTTTCACGCCTCGGTGGGGCGCTTTATTGGAAATCACAGAAGGTACGACTCCAGCCGTATTGTCAGGTTCAAGTTCAATTGGCTTACATATGACATCAAGTGCGTATGATCGTTCGCTATTGTCTATAAACAACATCCTCACGTTGCCCTTCTTCGGTCCAATCAGTTCGCGGAGTCGCGAGATTGCCACTCTAAGTTCGACTTCTGGCGGAACATTTTCTAGCACGTTTTTCTTTGCAGAAACACAAAGTTTTCTATTGTCAGTCGCAAAGCTTCGACACTGTCTCTGCGTTGTGCATGTACACGTTTCCGAACATACCAATTCTATGTGCTAGTTGAGTTTCTCACCATATCGCGACACAATGTTCTGAAATCACCACCCTGGATGTGATTGCAAAGTTTCTTCTGGCCACTAGGTGGTTCCACAATGGTGAAGCTTTCACTATGATAATCAACAGCTGTATCCTCTTAGGAGTACTAAAGGAGCTCCGAACCACCGTAACTGGTGCCTTTTCTTCACCACATCCACACAAATCACAACACCGACAGAATGCCACCACTCTGGTCCTCTGAACACGACATCCCATACTCTCCATGGCCTAGGGGAGCGATTGGAATCGATAATCCAATTCTTCGTGTCGACGCCCGAGCCCTGGAGCGTTACATCACAGCGGATACAACCCGAGGACTTCAAGGTCGTCGATTAGCTGCGATCGATGAATTTCTCGCTCCAATGGTCTACCATCGTCTGACCAACGAGGACCCCAAAGATGCCCACTATTATCGCGAGGTATTCATGGCAAACCATCCCAACAACGGCGAAGACATGCCAAGCGCAGAGGAACTAGAACCCTTGCTGCGAACTGCTCGAAGCTGGATAGCCTGGGCACGCGAGATTCTTGAGTTCCAAGGAGGTAGGTGGGATGAAGAGAACCTACCGGCACTCCTTGACTACATGAGGCTACGTCTCTCTCGAGAAATTTGGAATGAGGTTCTGCCATATCTAGGTCTCCAGGATGGCTGGTCTGACGTCAATATCACACGTATCATTTCCACTTACGTGAGGTGGCCATTCATTGAAGGACGGGCAACATGGAGCGGGCTAGTCGTCGACGATGATGCGTTCAATGCACTCAATGCAGCTATCGCTACGGCATTCAACGACGGCGGCGGTGGATGGCACCCAGGCGCGAACCAAGGTGAAGAAAACGGCCAACATTCGGTTCTGGATGTTGCCGTTCGATGCGAAATCCCTGAAGAGGACCCCGAATGCAGCATTTGCCGCGAAGATCTGACTGAAGAGACAGAGCATTATCCTGTTCGAACCGGATGCGAACATATCTTTGGCGGCGATTGCCTTCAGAACTGGCTCTCTGGGTTCCCACAAGGGCAAGCCACCTGCCCTATGTGTCGGGGAACGCTGCGTCTCGTCGCCGCTGAGCCCCCCGACGAGCTACTCGCCACAGAGGTCCTAAATGTCGGTGCAGTCGATACCATGGCTGAAGCCCGACAGCTTGTGGAAGAGACGCAGCATTCCATGTCACGATTCACAACCTTTCTACTGACTGCCTCGCCGGCTGATTTGGAGGCTCATGCAGATGGCGTGCGGGCTGCATTGGAGGCTCTTGAAGAATCATATGACTCTAGAGATGAAGACAACTAAGCTCAGCTTGTTTGATGCTTGCGGCCTCCTCGTATGTATGTCTGACTGCCGTTAGACAGCTCTGCCGATGAGGTAGTCTAGAAACGGGTTTTCCATGCAAAGTGTGGAAGCTCTAACTACCTCAAACACAATAACGAAATTGAATTCTTGTACCACCCTTTGTTCCCTTATGACGTGACAGAAATATTGCTGAATCTCGATTATGTGAGGGTAGGTCACACTTCTAGCATGAAGGTAACCGTAACCTTAGCACAAGTGAGGACTTACGCGCTGATAAAGTGTGAAAGCTGTGCATTCATCAAGGACACAGCGTAGAAGACAGTGTGATTGTTAAGATATCGTCGTTCATTCTCATCGTAGGGTATCAATTCACCAACAGTACCAGGATGTAAGTTTGGGCATGCCGTATTTCACATCTTGTTTCGGTCCGTGATGATGAGCTGAAGCACCACCAACAGCGGCAGGACGGCCAACTGACAGCGGTTAAGACATGTCTAATTCAAAGTCTCAAGGACTATACATCTCCTAAAACTGTCAAGATGCGCCGGAGCACCTCCAACGGTGGTAAGCGACTGCTTCCAGAGTTCTGGCAAGGTAGGGAGGGGCCATGGGCTAGCTTGTGGCTGTGTTCCGGGTGGAAAGCTATCGCGAGGTTGTTTTTGTTGCCTGAGGCATAATTGAGCCCGTGACGCTATCCCTAATTGGAGTATAATCAATGGGTGAGGATCATGTGCTTACAATGTTATCATTCTGCACCGACTTGGCGAGCAAATTCAGTGACAACGCGTAGGAGTAGGAGAAAATAGTTTAGTTTGTCAACAACATTTAAGGCATCTTAGACCTTTCCATTCCATTACCACGGGTTTAATCTCAATTCTATCTTTACAATAGTCTGTGCAATAGACAAATACAATAGTAAGAATGACCTATAAAATCTATCAGCGTCGCATCTATCGGAACGTGGAAAGAGGCCTTCAAACTCACAAGCGCACCTTCTCATAAACAGACCTTTCGACACACAGACAGTAACATTCCACACGAAACCCCTACTCTTCAGCATGGTTTTCGAATCGACCGCTCCAGAGGAGCTCGCCAAGCTCATGAAGCAGTTTGGACTCACACCCGCAGACATCGACCTCGAGTTCGAAGGCGTAAGGCTCACACTCGACGGAGCATGGACTGATCCTTACGAAGCAGGACACCTTCTCTTCACGGCCGAGCTGTTAGCTTACATCATCATATATCGCTTCTCGCGGGGAATGAACGTCTTCAACGTCGAGGCAGAGGCGCGGAATTTCTTAGATGTGCGGCTGAATGATGGCACGATCTCTGAAGAAGCCTGCTTTAACCTTTCTCCCGAAGATATGTGCTTGACCATTGGTGTCCTCACGGGGGATGCCGGTGACGGTGATCCGCTCCTGGAGGGTTGGAAGCGAGAGGATGGTTATAGGGCCGTTGAGCGCATCGTGCTTGCGGCGCTGAAGATCGCAGCAGTAGAGACGCTACCGTTCACCGAGGGGGAGGGGATAGGGACCATGGAAGTGTGGGACGATAACGATGTCGTAGAATTCGAGCGCGGGCATCGTGATGGCGATGGTCCACCCGAAGACCTATCACCTGTGACCCTCGAAGCGGTGGGTGAGAAGATAGATATCTCTGGCTTCACTCGTGCGATCTCGTGCCCGTTGCCACCCCATATGTCCTGCGTCATCTGTCAGCTTTCGCTGGCGGGAGCGGAGGAAGGTGAAGAGCGTCCGATTCGAACGGTTTGCGATCATTACTTTCATTTCAACTGCCTTTCGCATTGGCTGAACAGTGCGCAGGATAATAGCAATCTTTGCCCGACCTGTCGCACGGACTTAGGATGCGAAAGACGCCAGCGTCGCCCTGTTGAGGGATAAGATACAGTAAGAGGCCACAAATCTCGGCACACTGGTACGCCACTGCCTGGGGTACCCCCACAGGATGTCGAAGACCCAAGGGCGATGTCGAGGATCAAGCAGTGCAGATTGGATTGCTTCTTGACCCATTGGCTGCTCAGCAGCCAGGCTAGCCCCAACAGTGGTATCGAGCGAGCAAGTCAGAACCAAGCTATATTGAGTCCGTTTGCCTAGACTCGTGGCCTAGTACTGTAGCTGAAATGTAAACTTACCTCACTGTTCAAAGGTAGACTTGAACACCCCCTCTCGAATTAAGATCACATTTTGTACCAACTTGAACTTTGCAACGACGCAATAATATAGATCGCGAATGACTTGTACGAAAAAGAGAATGAAATTCGCGACGTGACGGATATGTGATGAAGAAATTTGTGGAGATAGCCAATCCATAAGTATGAGGGGCTTCCCATTTGCTCATTGTGCCTTCCTAGCCGTATAAACTTTATACACGTGAGACAGAACTCCCACTCTTTTCCCCAAAATGCCCGTAACGCCGCAGGCATTTCTGCCTACCAATGCTACCACTATACCGCAATATGATACACTCTTTCACTTTTGTACAATAAGTCCTGATCCTTTGCTTCAATGGAACTTCGCCTCCCCCGGCACATCCTTGATATCCTCCAGCTTACTGCCCAGCTTCACGACCGAGTATTTGATCAATCGCGGATCCAGTCCCATCGTCCTCCGTAACGCGTGCTGAGATTTTGCCGAGCTATCGAAGCGCATAATGAAGTGGTGGCCGGTGTAGTGTGTGGATTGGAGTTTTTTCGCGGGTGCGGGAAGTAAGAAGGTGCCCCAGTTGGAGTAGCCGCGCACAACGCCGCCGCTGTTGATGATGATGCTCCCGGCGGTTTTTGCGATTCTAGTTATAATGTCAGACGAGAAGTGGACTGATTGTAGCTGTTGGTGCAGCTGGTGCAGGTACGGAGGAGGATAGCGTACTCTTTGACTTCCGAGACTCTGCCCGGGCGGACCTGCACACTGTTAGCTATCATTCCACCTTAACCAAAGTCCTGTAGAAGAGGAACTCACAATCCCAATCAATTCGTACAACATTGTGTCGTTTCCTCGTCGTTGATAACTTCACGACGGGTTATCGAAAAGGAAGATCGCGAAATAGTTTCACCGACGCCTAGCGCGGATTTATCCTAGCTCTCGTCATTCTTCCACTCCGAGCTCGCTCGAGCTTCACTCCACCACGATATCACAATGGCTTCTCGACTCTCGATCGCGCGGGCAGCACGCCAATTCGCCTCTTCGGCTTCTCGCCGACCCTCTGCGGCTGCGAGATTTTCTTGCAGAAGATGGCAGACTGCTCCAGCGCCGCAGAGTCGGTTATTCTCGGTTTCCGCTGCAAGTAAGATAGATTTTGTGTCTTATAAAGCTCCCGTTTTTTGAGTTCCTGGTGTTGATACCCTCTTTCCTCGCGTCTCTATTTATTCTTGGAGAAACCTCAAGGAGTAGTATAATTCGACATTCAGACTAATATTTTATAGTTCGAGAGAAGCAATACACTGAAGACCACGAATGGATCGAGAAATCAGCTGATGGAAAGACCTGTACCTACCCTTGCAATCAGCTGCCATGGTCCCGATATCTAACGCAGCCTCAGATACTCTTGGCATATCCGAATACGCTGCGCACGCCCTCGGAGACGTCGTCTACATTGAGCTCCCACAGATCGACCTGGAAGTTAGCGAGAGCGACGCAATTGGCGCCGTTGAATCCGTCAAATCAGCCTCAGACATCAACACGCCCGTCAGTGGTACTGTGACTGAAGTGAACACCGTGCTGGAGGAGAAGCCGGGTCAGATCAACAAGGACCCAGAAGGCGAAGGGTGGATCGCGAAGATTGCGGTAACAGAGGAGCCGACAGGAAAGCTTATGACGGGAGAGGAGTATAAGGCATTTACTGAAGATTAGAGAGCCGCCGGGGAATCTTGGGGATAATAATTGCGGTGTACATGAATTGGGAGGCCGGGTTTTTGCTCTTTCAACAATCGAGCGTTTGGGGGTTTGGGTTGGTTTCCACAAATCAATCTACAATCACTGCAATTTGAAGGTATATGCAAAATTAGTTGCCACTAATTCGACGCTCAATCGCTTGAGAATCGCATGAGAAGCCCTGCGCTACTGACTTTCACAGGCGCCGAAATGACATCCGCGTAAGTATCGACTTCACTAATCCAATGGCCTTCCAAGAGTACAAGCGCTTTTGAATTGTAGGCTCCGATGGATGTTCGCTATAATACAACCGTAATTCTTGCTGCTCTCTTTTCCAAGAACGTCCTAGGGATGATTCTACCCTTCTATCATGTTGCCCGTTAGCGATGCTTTCTCGTCAACAAACACCCAACCTTTCTCCTCCTCGCTCTCAGCCCTCAGCATCCAGAAAAGCGCTTTTCTCTCCGTCCTTTCCTTCATTAAGAATCGCGCTCCTTTCCTTCTCGTCTCTCTCAATCCACCCATACGCGCAGTCACAGTCTTTTGTGTAGCATCTAAGCAAGCAGCGGCCTTTAATATAGGCGACAATAGAATGCGTACCCACCCATGCCCCGAAGCACAAGATCAACGCCACGCTCGGCTTCGCCTCATAACTCGCACCTTCCTGGTCTCCATAGCCAAGCAGCTGGATTCCAGTCTTTTTCTCAACGATAGCGTCCAAAAGTGCCACAGCGGTCAATGACACTAGTAAAAATGCAATAATCTTCATCGCGAACAAGTATGGCCCGAACACGCGCCAGAACTTTTCTTTCTTCGTCAATTTCTGTGGCAAGGGAATGTCAGTGTGGGTGCTCTGAGGTTTAGCTTCGCATGGGATTAGGAGGAGCTCACGTCTTTCTCCCACATCATCCGCAGTATGGAACAGGCGGAACCGGCGAAGAAGGCGAAGAGGCGAGCATTGCCCTCAGCTGTGTTGAGGTAGAATGATATCAGGCCTGTGCTGCTGGATGGCCGTATTGCGCCAAATCGGTAGACGATCGGATCGCTTTCTGCTTCGTGTGTTGTTCCGCCTACGCAAAGGAAGCGACCCAGGTAGTATATGATGCGTATGAAGGGGTAGCTGCTCGTCCATATGGCTAGAGGGCTCCAGCGTAAGATCATTAGCTGGATGAGGAGACGTGTTGTCTCGCCAAGCAGGACGATGAAGTTGTCGCAGTGAGTGATTGTTGGCTTTGCGAAGTAGGCGATAGCGGCGATGATAACGGTCGCTTCGGTGTAGCAGTATGCTACATCTCCCCAGGAGAGCAAGCCTGGGCCACTAGTTGGGCGAGAAGGTTGTTGTTGGAGGCGGAGGAGGTCGGTTGGATTTCCATTGGTTCTGGACGCCATGCTGTCCTTTTGGCAGGAGACGAGTTTTCTGGGGTTATAGGTTGGAAAGTGAGAGGCATGCAAAGCGAGCGAAGAAGCTTATAAGCTGAATAATCGAGGGATGATGTGATTCAATTTCCAGGCGTGTTGTCTTGTTCCAAGTTTGATTTTTGAGGTAGCGAGGTGAGAACCAAGGTTGAGTTGAGCCTGCCTTCAGCAGGCATACACTTGCCTCATACCATATGGCCACTGCTTTTGGCGCCTCAATGCATTCTTTAAGTTTCAGGCTCGACAGCTTATTATCTTGAATCATCTCTGAACTCGCTGGGCCACAGCATGCTAGACGGCGTAGTCCACCTCTCAATAGCTTTAATATTTTTCAAACTGCTACAGGTAGTAGGATTCTGTAGATAGCAAGAGAGTGTTGAAGGATGAGACAATCTACGAGGGACTAGTCTATCAGTACAGATCATCGAAGATGCAGTCCTTAGAAGCTCATCTAGGGCTGATTTAGACTAATGATCAATGCTGTGATTGGTGCAGTTGTGGGTTTGCGGACGTCAAACCCCGGATAAATACTCAACGTCAGCGTCGATCATCGTGATGATATACATCAAATCCACGAATCGGCGCTGCACAAATAGGTTCTTGCCCCCGCTATTTTCAACCCGTATCAGCGCTACGTCCATGATAAAGTTTATTTTGACTCCGTACACCATTGTATCCACAACCCCTCACTATCACGACATTCGTCTTACTAGAACCGCCCAACGTCAATACCCTTTCCATTTTATCTAATTTTCATCCACACAGAACTTATCAGACCGTACCACCATCACTATGTCAGCCGCTCCACCTTCTACCCACGCCGTCCCCTGCCCTAAATCATCACCCCCCTACAACGTCGCCATAATCGGCTACGGCCTCTCCGCCAAAATCTTCCAAATCCCCTTCCTCACCTCCCCAACCTACAACCTCTACGGCATCGTCCAGCGCCACCCCCACCCCTCATCAAACCCCACCACCGACTTCCCCGGCACCCTCGTCTGGCGCACCACAAACGAGATGCTCGCCGACCCCGCCGTGCACATCGTCATCATCACCACGCTCCCGGACACCCACTTCTCGCTCGCCGAAGCCGCGCTCAAGGCAGGCAAGCACGTCGTCGTCGAGAAGCCCTTCGTGCCCACGAGCGCGGAGGCGGACGCGCTCGCGGCGATAGCGCGGAAGAGCGGGCGGAAGCTGGCGGTGTACCAGAATCGGCGCTTTGATGCGGACTTCCTGACGATTCAGAAACTGATTAAGGAGGATGTGTTTGGCCGGATTGTGGAGTTCGAGACGCATTTTGACCGGCATACGCCTGTGAGTCCGGAGGGGTGGCGGCAGCAGGCTGGGCGGCCGGGGGTCGGGCAGGTGTACGATTTGGGGACGCATTTGCTGGATCAGGTGGTGTGTTTATTTGGGATGCCGGCGCGGGTGACGGCGTTTGTGGGGAATCAGCGGAGTGGGAAGGAGATTGGAGGAGAGGTATTGGGGGGCGAAGATGCGTTTACGGTGCTGCTGCATTATGAGAATGGGTTGTTGGTGACGGCAAAGGCGGCGGCGATTAGTCCGGAGAGCGAACAGTTGAGGTTTTGGGTTAGGGGGGAGAAGGCGAGTTTTAGAAAGGTGAGTGATGTTCTTCCATACAGTGCTATGGTCAAAGCGATTCCTGAATGTTTCAACAAAAGAGAGGATATTGTAAGCACTCATTTGGCTAATCCTTGTCTTTATAGTGCCACCTCGACTACCAGGAAGACCAACTCAAAGCTGGTCTCCGCCCCGGCGATGCTTCATATGCTGTCGAGCCTGAGAGCCACTACGGTTTGCACTAGCCCATTATCTACAAGAAGAACATTCAGCTAACAGAAAAAAGGGACCTTGACGACTATCAAGGACGGCTCCTTCATCAGCAAAAAACTCACTCCGCCTTCCCCCGCAGCCACATACACAGAGTTCTACCGCCTCTTCGCCGAAGCGATCGAAGAAGACGGCCCGGTCCCCGTTTCAGCAGAAGAAGCGAGCAATGTGATCAGAGTGATCGAACTAGCTCAAGAAAGCTCGCGGTTGTTTCAGACCGTAAGCATTTCGTAGATAGATAATGAATGGGCGAACAGTCCAGATTAGTCCGCTACCTGAATCAAGAACGGCGATATGAGCACGCTGGCCTATATCAGGACGGAAACATCGAACTAGAATTACGGTATTTGGCGAGTAATTGAAAGACCTTTTCAGCGGCATTACCACTTGTGTTCTAGTGTATCCTGTCAAGTCTCTTCCTATGCATTTCAATCTCCTCTGCCGTACGTCTATCTGTCATACGTCCAGGTAATGTACACACGATCACCCCTTGCCGCGTATCTGTCTCGTTCCAGTTCCTTCCTGCTAGGCCCCTCGGTCGTGCTGCGGCGCCCGGAAGGGCACGGCCGTCAGGGCCGAGGTCATTGCCTTCGGATCTAGGCTCAAAGCCGTATTTAATAGGATGTTGTTTTGCGGCAGCGATGAAGGGGTTGTTGACATATACGTCGAAGGTAGAAGGAAAAAGCGATGACTCTTGCTCTGCAGATTGATGTGAGCCGATGTCGTCTGGCAAGGGACATTTATAGAACTAGGGCTAGGTACTTGGAGACGAAATCTCTTGTTTCGAGGCTGTATTAGTTTCATGGGTGCCTTCGGGCTCGGGACGCGCAGGACTTAGAGTATCCTCGCCGTTGCTCCCAAGGGTCCTCTCTTCCTGGATAGGTGTGGTGTCTGAGGCGACGGCACTGTTTACTTCTTTGAAGGATGCAGAAGATTCCATGTCACGTGACGTTGACGTTTTCTGACTAAACTTGGAGGCGTCAACGATGATAATATGGAGCGACCGATTTGGAAGCAGAGACTGATATATTAGAAGGATGCTGCGCGAGGTAACCATCCTGCCTACATATAATAGCATGCAGGCGCAGCAGCGCTAATAAACACAGCCACCAGGCCACCAATTGAATCACGCCATAGATAGGCATCTTGCATGGCCTCAGGATTCAATTTGTAAGCTCGTTGATTGTGTCTTCATCAATTCAAACGCCTCGTAAAACTCGGAGATGTCCCACGGTTCGTGGTCGGAAGATGACAAAGCTTCGGTGCGCGCAGTGCGTGGCGGGGGAGGGGCGAGCTGCAGATGCAAGCAGCACCGCAGATTCTCAGTTCCGAACGAGCATCTTTCCTTAAACCAAGCGGCTGTCGCTGCGATACGCCCGGCGCGGTCTGGATTCCCGAAGTCGATGAAGTAAGGTCGGTAGACGAGACCATCAGCGCTACTGGCATGTAGAAGAAACGTCATGTCTTGCAGATTCGGAAACACGTTCAGCAACCTTTGACAGCCCCAAAGGACGCTCGGCCAGAATCTTTCCCAGTGAACACCTCCGTTGGCGGGTTCAACCAAGGCCTTCCGGGCATTGATACTGCTTCCAAGCGTAACATGGCGGACTAGACGGGCATAGCGTGCGGCAGCAAAATCGCCTTCTGGTGTATAAAGCCGGAAGGTGTTGTTTCCATATAAGATTGGACTACACTCTGCGTGCAATTGGCGGCATGTTCGCATCAAGCCTAAAGATAGGACTGATTCAAGAGGCACTGGTTCAGGCGGTCCGACGTTCTTCTCTCGAATGTTCTTCGCCGCCAGAACGAACCCCAGGAGCTGGTGGGGTTTCGTGTATATAATAATCGCTCCTGGTGCCTGGAGTGCGTGCTCGTAGATAAGGTCGCGAAGCTCTCTGGGGAGGTTCAGAAAGTTTTTCTTGCCTTCCATTGCGAGAAGAAAACTCCTGTCATCATAAGCCTGCCTGATCTCGCTCGCCATTGATTGATGTATTCTAGTACCTTGCAATGATTGGATGCAGTGTGAAGGTCGCTGAGATAAGACTCAGGCCAGTGTTTGCTGGCTTTGTGAAAACAGAGTCTGATGAGGCCACCTCGGAAGTGATATCAAGCAGGCAAGAGTGGCACGGCCGATATTGGGCACTGGTGTACAATCTAATGATATACTCAAAGCATCCTTGGGCACTCCGGAATGACGACCGTTGGCGTTCATGTCTGTGAGTCTGGTGAGGTGAGAGTTCTGGAGAGGTGCGGTCCCAGCTTCATGCTAAACCAAAAGCGACAAGCCTGACAAGCCCCCTGAATCCCAAGGCGTGCTCGCTGGCTCCCATTACACACCCCTTCAAATCCTCGCGTCAAGAGCAATAGGACGCTTATTGGAATTCCGATTTGGGTTTTCTACGCGGGGCACGTGAATCTCGCCTCGGTCTATAACCTCGATGGGGATAAGGATATTGTCTATATCTTAAGGGTCCAAGGGCGCTTCGAGGGTGTTTGTAATATGCTAAAGTTGACACTATTGTGCCTAGAAACAAAGACACGTTGAGTCGAGATCAATACATCTCCTGCTCAAAGGTGTCTTCAGGGCTGCAACTACTCCCGCCTAGCTCTCAGCCATCTAGGCGCCGTTCCTGCAGTCCGACGTCATCATGCTTCTGCTATTGGCATTTTATATCAAACCTCAATGCCTCTTAACAACATAGCTGAATTTTTCTCTCTTCACACATCTTTTCAATCCATCTTATCTTGCCAACATACAAGACACCACTCCCAGAATGTCTACTCCGTACCAACCTCTCCCCCCTAACGCTTTCCGCCTCCTAATACTCCATCCCTTGACTACCCAAACCTCCCATATCTCAGCTACCCTGTCAACCCACCCTCTTCCCCCTTCCACTTCATGCCTACCCTACGAAGCCCTCTCCTACGTCTGGGGCCCCCCTTCCTCAATCTACCACATCCACCTCAACGAACAAAGCGTCCCAATCACCAAAAACCTCCACGACGTCCTCCACCGCCTTCGCAGCGCCGACCCCCGCGTCCTATGGATCGACCAACTCTGCATCAACCAAACCGACATCTCCGAACGCAGCTCCCAAGTCCAGCTCATGGGCACAATCTACACCCACGCCTCCCGCGTAATCATGTGGCTGGGTCCCGACCCCTCCCACACCGCACCGCGTGCTCTCCGCATGGTCCAATTACTCGGAGAACCCGAGCGGAAGATATGGCCCGAGGACGTCGTGCCCACCACCGCCAACCTCGTCGCCGCAGGTCTACCGGAGAGAGATGGCGAAGACTGGGCCGCTTTTAACACACTACTAGCGCTGCCGTACTTCTCCCGCATGTGGATCTTGCAGGAATGCATCCTCGCGTCCTCGCGGCTGATCCTGTGGGACACCACTGTTTTTGACTGGGAGGAGCTGGCACGGGCGTTGGAGTGGTGTAAGGAGAGCGTAGGGTTGCATAACATGCCTGACTCGCCGGTGCGGCGGGATGCGTTGTTGCGCGCGTATCCGCTGATTTTGAAGGAGAGGGGGTTGCATGGGCTACTGCGTCTAGGGGCGGGGAGGGAGGCGACGGAGAGGCGGGATAGGGTGTTTGCGCTTCTTGGGCTGCTCAGGGAGGAGGAGACGGGATGTGTAGGGGTGGATTATGGGAAGGCTGTGGAGGTGGTGTTTGCAGAAGCGGCAAGGGCGGTGGTGAGGAAGGAGGGGGGGTTGGAGGTCCTCGCGAACGCATTTGCGTTTGAGGGGGATGAGGAGGTAGGGGAGTGGCCGAGCTGGGTGCCGGATTGGGAGGCATCCGGTGTCACGCCGGTTTCAATCCTAGCGGAAGCGAGGGGGTTCGACGCCGCAGGGGGAAGGGAGCTAAAGCTTGCGGCGGACGATGGGGTGGCAGGAGAGGAGCTGGTGCTGAAGATTGAGGGAATGAGGTGTGGCGTCGTGAAATACATCAGCAGCGTAGCATTCGACCCGGAGAATCAGCCCGTTTACGAGGACCACGTGCTGGATCAGTTCAGGGATGCGTGGAAGCTTGCTCAACAGTATGCGAAGACGCCGTACGAAAGGGAGCCGCTCATCAAAGCGCTGCTATGGACGACGCTGTGCGGCGCGAGGGTGTTGTTCGACTCTGTAAACCGCCAAGGGAAGGGAGCAGCGCCGGAAGACATGAAGTGGAGAGACAGCATCTACGCTGACTTCGCGACCAACCAGGCCATGATGCTGTGGTTCCGGTATGGGCAGATACTGAACCCCAATCCTCCACCTGTGCCAGAGACGTGTCAGCGGCATAGGCTTGCGTTGGCGGAGACTGCGGCGCTGGTACATGAGGATTTGCTAGAAGGAGATGCGACGTACGACGAGCAGCTTTACGCGGATGGGGCGAGGAAGTGGCGGGATAATTGGGTGGCATCCCTCGACGGGAAGATGGCAGAACAGTATGAGCAGCTGAAGATGATGATTCGTGGGGATGCGGCGATTTGGCATGATGACGAGGGAATAGCGAACCAGGCTGCGGATGTGCTGGCGCCGTTCTTAGGTATCTCGAAGTTTGAGAAGCAGTTCAAGAGCCAGTATGTTGATGCTGGGTATGCGAGACGGTTTTTCGTCATGGACGATGGACTGATGGGTGTTGGCCCCACTGCGATAGAGGAGGGCGACCTGATTGCAGTCCTATTCGGCGGGAAAGTGCCGTATATTATTCGCCCCGCGGAAAAGGGATACAGATTTTTAGGCGAGTGCTACGTGCATGGGCTGATGAAAGGAGAGGGAGCCAAAAGAAGAGATAGCGGAGACGCAGGAGAGGTATTCAGTATCTACTGAAGCAGAATGGGATCAAAAAGAAACACATAATGCGGGATTAGACCTCAAACTTCAAAATGGCAAAACAGTTCGACCGCTCAGCTCCCCCTGCGCCTTATGCTATAAGGTCGCAATTTTTTACGGGTTTTCTGAATGGCCTACATCTGTATGCTGTTTGGTTAGTATTAGAGGTGTGTAAAAATGATAGGAATATATAGACTCATTCAAGGTTGGACCCTGGAAATCGTAATCATAACAAACGCGCGCTCGGGGCACTCACACGCCCTCACCCCACGATGCTGTCCTTATCGCTGTGTGCTCCTCGTTATTTTCTCTTTCTTTATGATGGCACTTTCGCTCAATAGCTCGACGCTGCCTTGGCTCTCAATCTCGCGCCAAACTTCCACATCAACACTGGCGCAGGGATGCCTAGTAGTAGGCCTGTAAATGCAAGAGTGCTGTTAGCCCACCCGTATCCAAGCACCGAATACATGCGCGGTGCAAATAGCGGAAAGAGGAATGCGGTCAAACTCTTAGCAAACTGCGTCGCCGCCATAGCACTGCTCGTATGGTCTGGGTATGAGTCGATGATGTAAGCGGTCAAGGGCATGCCCCCTATTTGGGACACGAACATGAAGAAGAAGACGCCCGTGTCAACAGCTGCCCAGTGTAGGCGGTATTGCGCCATCCATCCGTACCAGAGCATTCCCAACGGCGCGATAATAACGCATGGGAACATGAGAGGGATACGAAACTCCGGCGTCGGATTCGCATTGACGTTTTTGGCTTGTCGACGGCGGTAGAGGAAGTCCATCAGCGGTCCGCCGAGCTGCGAGCCGGCAACCTCGCCCCCGGCGATGGCGAGGTAGTGGAGGCCGCTGATTTCCACGGATTGGTGGTAGTACTGGATCCAGAGGTCGGAGAAAGTGGAAAGTACGATGTACAGGAGGCCATAGTTGAAAGCCGAGATGATAGTTGCGACCTGGATGATCGGATGGAAGGCTAGGAGACGAAGCGGACGGCTCAAAGCACGACCCAGTTTCTTGAATGTTGACCTGCCGCTATCCAACCACTCACTCGCCGTGTAGTATCGCTGGTCACCAGTCTCACGACGAAGGCGCTCAGCTCGACGACGGAGGATTAGTGGTCCAAATGTCTCACGGAAGGTAGCAAGTGATACGACGATCATGACGACCTGGAATATGGAGGTGGACCAGAACATCCAACGCCAGGTTGTGCGTGCTGCCATAAAGCCGCCGATAATAGGACCTGTATAGCAGGTTAGCCGATTTGCTTCCTCATTTCTGAGTGACAAACTTACCAACAGCTGCACCGAGCAATGGGATTAGCAAATATATGCCGAGCGAACGTCCTCTTTGCTCAGGTCGCCACACATCACCAAGAACTCCACCAGCGAGTGCATATATTGAGCTGGCACCAAAGCCAGCAAGAAAGCGAGAGGCAATGAGCACCTCTTTGGTCTTCGCAAAGCCGCAGACAATGTTCCAAACGAGGAACCACACGCTAGAGCCGTGGAGAATGACCTGTCGACCATAGATCTCGGAAAGTGGACCAATAAATAGCGGGCCGAAAGCGGTAGCTAGAAGGTAGATCGAAAGGGCCATTGCCGACTCCGCCGAGGTCATGTCTAGCTCCTTAGCGATAGTTGTCAAGGCCGGTGCCATGATCGTTGACACCATGATGCGATTAAAGCCGGTAGCAGAGAGGACATCAGTTACGGCCCATTTGCGACTCGTGGGCCAGTCGAGCGGGTTCTCGGCATCGAACGGCAGGTCGAAGGTGACGAGAAAGGAGTCATTTTCTTTGGTGGTGGCAGTGACAGTGGCAGTTTCAGCGGGCACGGCCATTGGTCCCATCTCAAGCACAGCCGCATCGTTCGTGGAAACACTATCATCTTTAGGGGGAGCCATGATGGTCGGAGTGTAGGCAGGAAAGCCAGCTGCTTGCTCAAGATATGGAACGAACCTTGGATGGAGGGACGACGGTTATATGAGAGACGGGAAGGACATGATCAAGGCCGGAATGCCGTCATGTTTGTAAGCGCTACAAGCTGATGCCTAGGCTAACGCAATGCTAGATGTTCCTGCGTGCTAGGAGAGCTGATCGAGCTTGTATTGAGCAAGGTTCGCGACGTTGACATCCCGAAAGCCGTTTCACCCCCTGTCCACTAAGGCAAATAGAGTTATCAGATCCGTCTTTAGCATGGAGTTGCCTTTGCGTTTGAATCGTTGCGAGCTGGCTTTGAAGGCAATCAGACTACGAAAAATCAGCTTTAAGCTGCTGTGGGACAGTATTAATGGTGCTAGAGTAGGATTTCCGTAGGCCTGAAAGTAAAGAACTCAAAAATCTGTTCGAACTGGCGTGGGAAAAGGCGCAGATCCCCAAATGCAAGAAGCGGATCAGATAAGAGCAACCCCACTTTATTCACCGGAGTGTTAGCACCAATCGTACGTCTCGTTCCGGAGTACAATCGTTCTATTCCGAGAGTATGGTAGCACTCTTCCTGCTGAAGAGAGACCGATTCCAACATTTGAGATTGTTCTCTAGTCATTTTTGGTAGCTCAGATCCAGACTTTCGTCCACCGGACACATAGTAATAGTCCTACTTCTGTACATTCTAAGTAGCTTCATACAGTAACAAGTTAGAAATGTATGCGCACCCTCTGGATACTGCTTGGCGCACCCCCAAAAGTTTTTGAACATCTAGGCGCGGTGGCAGGTTCCAGGTCTTGCATATCAGACAGTTGCTTAATTCACTGCCTAAGTAGCTGAGCATGATTGGACCAAAACAGTGACAACTCGTGTGCTCAGACCTATGGTCTAGTACTGTTACTGTAGGACATACTAGCGCAAAGTTAATACATAGGAGAATATCTCTTTATGATCGCTAGAGGACAGCATATCGCCACGTGACTTTATGGGGCGGCCGTGCCTCTGATGCTACTCACTCTTTAGTAGAGCTAAATCAAGGTTTCAATCAGTCTTGCCTTCGCACCTCTTTTGTTCTCACACCCACTAGCCTTATTTTCAATGCCGCTATGCACTTCTGGCCTACTAAGCTGACTGTCCGTATCAAGCCCATTGATTAGACACATGGCAGCTTCTCTTGCTAGATCTACGCCCCGTCACCTTATGAGAATGGCCACATACGTGATACTTTATTCTCTCAATTAGTACTTTACTGAAATGGTCGCTTTGACTGAGACAGATTTCCGGCAGATTTCTGGCTACCATATCACCAAGTGGCTCAGCTATGACTGCAGGACCTATGATAAAGGAGGCCTTATCGGTGCTCCGCTCTTCAAGAGTGCGAATGCTAGATATACTTCACGATGAGCTAGTGAAGAGATTATGCTTGTAGGCTTAGGCAAGATGACTAGGGATGTATCACAAAGGCAGGCGAGCCGGGCAGCGAGAGACAGAGTCACGGCGGGAGAGTTGACGTAAAGACAAATCACGAAGCACGAGAAAGAAACACTGCAATTAAGCTTTGAAGTTGGCGGCTTTGTAAGTCGCAGGTTATGCGATTGATTTTGGCAGTAGGCCGAAGATGGCTCACAGATTGTGCCTATGTACTATTCCTGCGTATGATATATCCCCCGAATCACATTTCCGGAGCCTGCTGCCACTTCCCCATACATGTATAGCCGTTACATCACAAACACTGTCGTCTCGAGGGGCAAAGATGTCTCCGCATAGGCTACAGCTCTTTGACCACATGCAGCTGCTTTCTACATCCTCTGGACAACGGACGTCCGTAACAGCAGCTGTACCGGAACACCTCTGGATGTTTCTTGATCATGTCTGCCTCAAACTGGTGCCTCTCGAGTGTCCTCGCCTCCAAGGATTCGTCTTCACTGGACTCATACACACGTGTTTTGCCGATGAAGGTGTCATAGTCGTCCAAACTTTCACCTTCCTTCCGCTCAGCAAACGTAAAGATTGGTGTCATCAACCCTGGCTGGGCGTCAGCATTGGAAACCGTAAGGATGTTACTAAACGCAAAGTAAGACGTCGTACCATAATGCCAGACACAGGCCTCGTCATTGTTCTTCGTAATGTCAAACTGCTTGCCGCATTCTTTGCAGGTCTGATAGCGAAGTTTGTTGTAGTCCATCCGCTTGCGTTTACGTCTGCCAGCTCCCGTTGCGTCATCATAGTCGTTGGCTTTCGATTCGGTCGGCTCTAGCTTGACACCATTCTTTGATTCTCCTGGCTCAGCCTTGACTGTTGAGTGATCGGCCTGTGCTACTACACACGGGGTGTTTTGGAGCTTTTGCGCGATGAGTTCGAGAGTGTTTTCATCTTCGCGGCAGACGGATGCGATGAGCGTAAGGACACTGCTGTCCTTCATGCATTTGAGGACACCGACCACTAGGTCGACGGCGTGAGGCTCGGACGCCATTGCGGCCTTCAATGCGGAAGTTTGAAGTGAGCTGGGATGAGAGGTGAGGTGAGATGGAAAGGATCAGGACGCGAGAGGCTCACGATGTCAGTTGACGTGACGTCGAAAACCCGCGCTAAGACGGAAACGGCAAGGTGACAAAAAGGTAAAATATACCTACACTGACCTCAAAGTCAAGAACTTGGAGTGGCTCCTACCATCTCCAGATGCATTAAGAGTTCATTCCTGCTCTTGTTTATAGGCGAAAAGCACGGGGGTGCCCTGTGGAGAAAGCCGATCAAGCCCAAGCTGCAACAGCAAGCTCGAATCTTGGCCTGAGGAATGAGAGCCTTTTCTGGCTTGACGAAACTTACATTTTCTCTGGATCTATACCGAGACGAGTAGCACATCAAGCAGGAGAATCGTTGAGCAAAAAAAATCCGCGGTGCGCGGTTGGCGGTTGCATCACCTTTAGAATATGCTTCCAGCATACTCCCTCGTCGCCCGCTTCATTGCAACAGCTCCCCAACTTTCCTTAACACATCCTGCGCGGTAGCTTTCTGTATTTAAGTGACGCTCCAGCTTGCATATATGTTTTGGTTTATTTTAGTCGTTAAGGAATAAACCTGGGAGTAGTACAGTGTGATATTCAGCTGTACTGCGCACAAAAACACCCACAAAGTCCCTCGAGTATACCGCCGATGGCACCCAGGTTTAACATGAGTTCGACTCCTAGTGGGTCCATTCTCGGAAAACAATACCATCAGACAAGTTGTTTTTTGCTTTTCTCATGCTCTTTTGCTGGGATCCCCAGCCGCAAACCTTCCTCATTTCCATTAAGGTTGACCAAGCTTTCGGCATTGACGTCGAGTCCGAGTTTACCTGATCAGACTGTCGGTAGGAACTATGACGAAGATAGAGATGATTTGCATCATCGTGTGAGCAGGGTTGTTGGCTCGGAAGTCAAGTTTCTCATCACAACTTTTGTAGACTCGATCACGAACATGGACATACTGGCCTACTCCAGCTCCCTAAGATCCGTTTCCGCATAGTTTTTCGCCTCCGCAATATCTCGCGTCGCTCCTTTCTCATTGTCGAAGTCGCTCGAATCATGAATCCGGTCGCATTGGCTTCCTCTTAGCAAGAGCCATGACGCAGCGAAATGAGGGAGTGAAGTTCATGTAGCAAAAAGCAAGCCAACAGGGAGATTTGCAAGCCATTACCTGTTCGTCCATGTCGCTGGCCCCCATACCATTCGGAGAGAAGGTGCGCCGTACAACGTCAGAGACTCCGGCACAGCTACAAGTCCCTAAGGGAGATAGCACTATGCCAGGACTTGCCATGTCACCAGCACCTTTCAACAACGCCGGTAGCAACGATTTCGAATAAAGTACTGGGAATAGTGCTGGCAACGAAAACACGCGTCGTAGGCTTTATGGTTGACTGGGGAGACAACTTTCTGTATCTCTCCTCCAGAAAGTTCATACTTCTTCACAGAGGGACGAGTAGGCACTGAAACACAAGTTTTTATCGCGAGGGCTAGTGTTGTAGGTGAACTTACAAGTTGCGCAGTTTGCGCTGAGGTGGAAATGCACTAGTAGGCCAGGAGTAAAGGAGGTCTGGAAATTACGGCGCTAGTTCATTACAAGCAAGCGGAGTTCCTAGCACGGTACTCATTGTTATTTCCATTCTTCGATCTTCCAATCAACATCGCGAAGTCTTGCAATCTCCTAGTCATGTTTTCATTTGCAATCGAACAAGGTCTGGAGATACCTGGGAGCGCCTTGTTTCGCGATAGACTTCTGAAATTCGGTCTGATATAGGCCACGTGTCTTGACCTCCCTTCATGGCGGAGACGATACTGCACGAGGTCAACTACAGCTGTATTAACGCACGCGAGAATAAGAACAGGTCGACCTTGTGACGTCGCGTCTCGGGCTGTTTTCTTGGTCCCTCGGGCTCGACATGATCAACCGGCTAGACAGCCCCTGCGGTTGAAGAAGCACGTTGAGTTGCACGAGGAGGAAAACTCAAGCCAGCCAGTCAGGAGTTGCTGATCGTGCAGCGGCCATTCCAGCTGCGCGCCGGTGAACTGGAGCATTCCTGGAAGCAGAGAGAAAAAGTAAAATATCGAGATTCCAATACCCACATTGCTTCTCTAAGGCGTATCGAATACTGGACAGTCTTGGAATTGATAAGAGACGCTGCAGAAAATCGGGATCGCGGAAGCGATGCAGAGGGCGATAGCGAGGACCCGGACGGGACAGAGAAGCAAAGCAGCAGCGTTGAACGTGCGAAGCGACGTTGGCGCCACGAGACCTCAAAGGGGCATGAAATCTGGCGGTTCGGACTGACAGATGGAAGTGGGATGTACAGGCTGACCTGCAAGATCTGGTCGGGTGGACATGCGATGGTGGTTGGAGAAGATGGGGAAGCAGGTACGTGGAGATGTTGTTGAGGCTGACAGCGGGGTCCCTGTTAAACGGACAGCACTCGATTCGCGGACATCTATGCGAGATATCAACGCTAACTATGGCCCTTTTATCTCTCTCCCCGGCGAGCTGTTACTCGATCTCATCGAGCAATCCTTAAGCCGCTCCCGCTTCCCCACACCTTATCCTCAGCGGCTGACCTACCAGACCACACCATACCCGATTTGCGATAGGGCCAACTGTCTCAGCGCGAAGGATTTTGCGAAATGCAACCCTATGGCCGGTGCATGCGACACCGACAGATAGGGAAGTTCGACTGCTGTAATTTAGTAGTTCCTATCGAGTCAACTAGAATAGCTATCTGGAGATCTCCACGGCATGAAAAAGCTGGATAGGCGTTGCGGAGACGAGCCAGCCGGCAGCCAAGAGCACCACGCCGCTCATCACCCGCCTATTGTTGGCCTCCATGGTCAACCAGTTCGCGTGGCTCCATCACACATGCTGAGGACACCAGACTCGCCGTCACGCAGCTACTTGATAGCGCTGCCCGCGGCACTCGCAAGGTCCGAACAGCCTCAGCGGATTGAGCCTAATGGCACTGCCTGCCACGCCCTGTAGCAGAACCGAGAAACCTGACGTCCCTACGCCGCTGATAACGACCAGCTGGACACGATAAGCTGCCCACCAGAACACGATAAGGCTGTCCACCACCGTGGTAGAGGCCCATAATCGGCCTGATCCGAGCAAATCCGCAGGGGTGAACAGCCCTACGAACCCTGGGTGTGAGTGGTGCTGCCCACGACTATATAGCATGCCACTCCCTCCCCCCGATAAGGAACTTAATATCGCACTTGCGGACTATCCACCCCGTCCTCCAAGTTTGGCTTCAGTCGACTCTGACCAGGGTCCTGAAGCACTATCTGCAGGTACCACGGATCGTCATGAGCGCCAGGCGCTGCTCGGCAGCCCGTCGTCGTCCATATCTTCCCCACGTCACAGCAATGCGTACATCTATTCAGAGGCCTCGTCCTCTCGATCACCTCGTCCAGCACCACGCTTTGCACCCTCCGACGAAGACTCCGTTATCGACTTCATCATGGAAAAAGTCCGAACCTCCAAAGTCGGCCACTTCCTCGATAGAATCGCGGTCGAAAGCGAGCCCGGCCTCTCCAATGCCCAGCTCATGCTGTTCAACCACGACCTGAAGCCTGTTGAACCCGAGCGTCGTCAATGGGGAGCCTGGAACTTCGTGGGCTTCTGGATCGGTTTGTGACATCACATCTCCTAGTGCATTGAGAGCCGAGCTAATCTCTTGATAGCCGATTCCTTCAACATCAACACCTGGATGATATCCTCGTCCATGATCGTGGCTGGTCTTTCGTGGTGGCAGTCATGGATCTGTGTCTGGCTTGGTTATGCTATCGCCGCTTGCTTCATCTGCCTCACCGGTCGTATTGGTGCCATCTACCACATCAGTTTCCCTGTCATCGCTCGATCGTCCTTCGGTATCTGGGGTGCTCTATGGCCCATCTTCAACCGTGCTGCGATGGCTTGTATCTGGTATGGCGTGCAGTCTTGGATCGGTGGCAACTGTGTGTATCTGATGATTCGCGCTATCTGGAACAGCTGGAGACCCGTAAGAAACCCCTTGCCAGATCATCCGATCTTAGTGCTAATGTTGCTATCAGGACAACATCCATAACGGCATCCCCGCCTCCGGCACTAACACAGTCATGTTCGTTAGCTTCCTTCTCTTCTGGGCTGGCAGCTTGCCCGCCATTTGGTTTCCAGTCGAAAAGATCAGGCATCTGTTCACCGTCAAGGCCTTCTTCGTCCCGGTGGCTGGCTTTGCTTTCTTTATCTGGGCTATTGTTCGTGCCAAGGGCATTGGTCCAATTGTTCACCAGGGCAGCATTATTCACGGCAGCGAGCTTGGATGGCAAATGGTTAAGGGAATCATGAATGCCATCGCCAACTTCGCCACTCTCATTGTCAACGACCCCGATTTCGCTCGTTTCGCCCGCAAACCCAGGGATGCCTTCTGGTCGCAGCTCATCACCATCCCCATTGGTTTCGCCGTGACCTCCTTCATTGGCATTATCGTGGGATCCTCCTCTACCGTCATCTTCGGAGGCGCACCAATCTGGAACCCCCTGGATCTGCTTGAGAAGTTCCTCCAAGAAGGCGGATCCGGCCAACGCTTCGGTGTCTTCATCATTGCCGCCGCCTTCACCCTCGCCCAACTTGGCGCCAATATCGCCGCCAACTCCGTCTCTGCTGGTACCGACATGACCGCCTTACTTCCCCGCTACCTCAACATTCGTCGTGGCGGCTACATCTGCGCCCTTGTTGGTCTCGTCATGTGCCCTTGGAGCCTGCTCAAGTCCTCAAACTCCTTCACCACTTACCTCTCTTCCTACTCTGTCTTTCTCTCCTCCATCGCTGGTGTTATCTGCTGCGACTACTACGTCGTCCGCAAGGGCTACCTGGAGGTCAAGCAGCTCTACTCCGGCAAGAAGACCGATCCCTACTACTACACCCTCGGCATCCACTGGCGCGGATATGCTGCCTACATTGCTGGAATCCTTATCAACGTAGTCGGGTTTGCCGGTGCCGTCGGCCGCAAGGTTCCTGTCGGCGCGACGTATATCTACAATCTCAATTTCTTCGGCGGCTTCATCGTTGCGAGCGTCGCCTACTGGCTGTTGTGCAAGTTCTTCCCCATCCCGGCGTGTAGCGAGACGTGGCTCGAGGTTGGTGATGAGATCCGCAACATGAGGGTCGCCTATGACCAGGATAGCGATTTGGATAATTACGATGAGGAGAGCGTGACGAGCGGCGATCCAAAGCATGACTCGGAGGGCCCGAAAGTTTTCTAGAGCGTTATAGAGAGCGTTAGAGTTCAGCGGCTGGAGTTTTAGAAACCCTTTACGATAATTATGATGATACCACGGCTGCATAGCCTATCTTTTAGAATTAGACTTTTAACCTGCAGTATTTCCTCTACTCATGTCATCTGTCGTTCCATCTTCCCGCAAACATGCTTTTACAGTTTATAAAGCAATCATCGCAGGTAAGTTAGCTATGCATTCTTTGTTCTCTTAATATTACTAATTCTTAATAGATTGTTACCCAGGCCACTAAGCAAGCCTAAGTGTGCTCTCTAATAGTTACATTACGCACGATCTAGTCCCTCTAGATTACCCTGCTACAAGTAAGACTACCTTGAATCAAGATCTAAAATGCAATGACTCAAAATAACTGCCGTACATCAAAAGAAGGGCTAATTTCACTTTTTTGAGGAGAATCCATGTAAGTTAGTAGTGCTCATAGGAGGGATTTGAGCTAGCTAGGGAGTTAATACACCCAGCTTGAAAAGCAAAGCATTTTCTTGCTTAGCTCTTTCAAATTTTATCGTGGAGATAAAATAGTAACTCTAGTGCAGGGGAAAGTGCGGCGTCTAGCTTATAGCTTCAGTCATGTAGTCTTGAACTGGAGTGGGATTTGAGGAAGATTGAAGGAAGCTTGGAAGAATGACAAGGATGTTTTGACGACCCAACCATTCTTAAATCTTCGTCGCGGTACCAAAGGTTACCTATTAGAACTAAAGAAAAAAGCTAAGCAGATCAACTCTTGGACGTCTAAGTACCCCTCGCTCAACTGTCGCTTTTCTGCGCCCCCGGGCGTCACTACAAACGTGGCTTGTAGTCCCTATATACTGGTTCTACGTAAAGATATATGACGGTTGCTGCTTGATTTCTGCCTTCAAATACACTCAACACATCTCCGATTCTTGCCGGCATCACTCAGTCCAATTCCTGCTCATCTGAACTGTCCTCGTCTCCAGAGGACCCCTCCTCTTCCACCTCATTCTCATCCTCATCGTCCTCAGATCCTTGCACCTAGAACCTATTGTCGCCCGAACTACCGCTCCGAAACTTCAACGGAAGGGTAAGGCGGTTAGTGTGACCCTATCTTTATCTTTTCCCACTCGCCAGCAAGCCGTGCCCTTACCCACACAATAGTCACACGCGTGCTTGTCGTTGTTCGACCAGGTCGACGGCCGTGCCATGCAAAACCGCGTAATGCATGCCGTCGAGCCGAAAATCCCAGCTCCCCTCTTTGGTTGCCTTCATCCCGCCTTGTAGCCTTCCAACATTGCTAGTTGTGCCTCCACGTCGAGCACATCGGCTACCAGCTGTAGAGGCTCAACTACAAGCGCGAGGTTGTCCAGGCGGAATGTCCAGACCGCCGGGCCATCAGATGTGCTCTCTGTCGATTGGGTCGTGGCTCCGAAGATCTCGGTGGGGCGGCCATTGTCGTCTGATCCAGAGTTTGATCCCTCATCCGAGTCCGTGACTTCAACGTTGTCTCTCGGCGGTGACTCCACCTCAGCTGGATGCCCCAAAATCCGTCGCTTCTGTGAGTACACCGCAGATGGCGATGGAGTGGCTTTTCTCTTAGCATGCACAGGGGGTGGCAGAGATGTAGCCACGGTGTTGTGGGTCGAATGGCTGCTGACCCCTGGGCCGTCCGATCGGCGGATTGGCGTCATTGTTCTCGTTGGGCCTGGTTGAAGTTGGCGGTGAGGTGAGGTGCACGTAGCAGCGGCTAATAGAGTAGTGTACTGTTTGATGAGTGAGGGAGGAAGCTAGCTACAACGGAAAGATAGATATACGGTATCGTGATGAGTAAGTAAGCTAACAGGCAGGAACGGGCGCCGCAGCGGCGTCTCGCTCTCAAATCCTCCCCTCCCTAAACTCTCTCGCCATCTCCCCAAACGTACACCACTCCACCCCCTCATGCCCATTAATCCACTCAATCAGCCTCTCATGCATCAGCAAAATATGCGGCCTTCCAGATACCTGCGGGTGGATGCTCATCGGAAAGATAAACGTATCATACTCCCTATAACACCACTCAAACTGCTCCTTCCACATGCGCTCCACACTATGCGGGTCTACGTACCCATGAGCATTCGGCCGCGCGGCGTCCCACTGGAACGGCGGCCAGTCGTCCAAGCACCACGAGGCAGGGATCTCGACGACGTCGGAGGTGGTGGCGTGCTTCATGGGGACCATCCATGTGTCTGGGTGGTTTTTGTAGTCGGTGGTTATGACTTCTTCGCGGCCGGTGGAGACGTAGTAGGCTTGGAAGTCGTCGTGCATGAAGGAGTGGTCTAGGGATGACGATAAGGAGTGAGCGAGATAAGGGAAGGGAAGACGGACCATATTTTATGCCCAGCTCTTGGAGGAGGCTGATCTGGTCGGGGCTATTTTTCCAGGCGGGGGAGGTGAAACCTTCGGGCTTTTTTCCGCAGAAGTCGGTGAGGATTTTGATGGTTTTGACGAGGATGGCTTCGAGGCTTTCTTTGCTGAGGTCGGATGGAAATCTTTTGGGAAGGTCAGGAAGCTACTCTGTGTCTCAAACGATGGGTTGTGGAGTTCATACTCATGTGTGTATCCGTGGAGGCCGCTGTTCCACTCAGGTTAGTGAACTCCTAATTTATCCATATCAAGGATCCTCACATCTCATGTCCGGCATCTCTGATCTTCGCCATATCCTCCGGAAAGGTCTCGATGGTATGTCCTGGTATATACCAAGAAGTCTTGATGTTGTTTCGCTTCCAAAGCTCCAGCAGCCGCTCGACACCACGTGTAGCTCCGAAAACACCTAATGTATATATCAGCTTGAATCCTCGCATGCATAATGCGAAGAGCAGCAATCCTGTAGCTTCCGAAAGCAAAACGAGATCCGGGCACTTACCTCGCGAGACATTACACAGATTCGCCTTCCCACCAACCGTGGTGTTGATATGATTACTCACAGCATCTACATCAATGCCGTAGCCCACGAGAACACGCTTTTTACCCATATCTTAGATCAATTCACCCAATGATAGATTCTGTCAAAATCACGATTTAAACAATTGAGGATTGAAAGAAGGAAACTGGAATAACTCGAAAAGATTCGAAATCAACGAAAGGTGGGGGACGCGATAGTCGCGTTGCGGGGTACGGATTGGGACGTCGACCAGGGCGTCGGGAGCGGACATGCGCGTTGCTTGCATGGTGGCTGCTAGACTCCATAATAGGACCGTTGTTGCATATCGGGGGTTTTAACCGCTTTAGGGCGATATTTGAGATGGTAGGCGGGTTGACGCTGTTAAGAACATCGTGCTGAAGAATATGGGACAGTTTCCTAGAGAATGATTTTGCATCCTCATTTGGTGTATAACTTAATTTCTACTTTCTAATAACTTTCATATTCTAAATCCCCTTCTCTACAGCTTCGCCTTATTCTCACAGCAACCCTCTGCTCCAATGTCCCCCAACCTTCACCTCCCCACTCACAACCGGATCCCTTACCAATACACTCCCATTAACCTCCTGCACACTCCTCGGCACATCTAACGCCGGATTACCTTCAAAGAAATCCGCCGGTGTCAGCCTCAATGTGCTAATCTCACACGGCATGACCGGAAAATCCTCAACCCTCGGATTATGCGTCATGCCAAACGTCGTCCATACTACAACATCCTTATTGCTGACGTCATCTCTTCGCGACGCATAATCGCGCACCCCATCCACCTCGTCCAAGCTCTGGTTCGTCCACTTCCCGCCAGCCCAGAACTCGTGGTCGCGGTAGGGCGTCACCCAGAGATGGTGTTCTGCAAAGCGGGCGCGGCGGCGGACGACGCTGTTGTTGCCGGCGAGGATGAGCTGGCAGGGCTGGGGGATAAGTTTGTAGCCGACGGGGTTGCCGGAGATGGGGTTGGTGACGTTTTCGTTTACCATCTTGAAGACGCGGTTGGCGAGGGGATTGGCGTCTGCGTGGCCGGAAGTCTCGAAGGGCGTCTTCACGACACGCCATGCATTGCCGTGTGGGTTTTCTTCTTCGGATTGCGGGACGGGGATGCTTTCTTCTTGGATGACGGTGTTCAGGGGGCCGTCGAGCATCGGGTCGATACGGAGAGAGAAGAGGTGCTGGTGGTTTGGTGCTAGGACGCCGGGGGAAACGACGTTTCCCCATTCGGATGTCTTGCCAGCGTCGATTAGATGGGTGCTAAGAATTCCGGTGGCGCGTGTCTCGAGTTCGACGTTACCATTTTGCATGAAATGCCATGCAAAGATATATTCGTAGTTTCCGACAGTGATGATGCTCTGAAGGACAAGAACTCTCGCACGGGTGATTGCTGCGTTGCCGGTTCGGTGATTCGTGTGCTTCCAGCCAATTCCGGCGTCTTGTTCGTGCATGCAGATGACGTTGGGTGCGGGGATAGGAGTACCAGATTCGTCGTTGAGATGGCCCGAGAAGTAGTATATGCTACCTAGACAGTCGCAACCAAGAGCTAGATTGTTGGCGACGCTTCCCGCCCCACAGTCGCCAATGTCGAAGGCTTGTTTGCGGTGGAAGGGGCTGCGAGGATCTAGAGATGGGCTACGTTAGCATCGTACCCTCGAGGATCTCCGCGATCATTTAGATATGGACGACATTTTTTCGGGGCATAGATGATCGGTAGATATATGTGGGAGCAGTTATGATGAAGGAAGATATCAGGACCTACCTCCGTAGGGAACTGTCATCTCACTGACGCTCAATCTGTAGAATAACGGACGTCCCGCGTATCTCACATCATGGATAGTCATGCCTTCTCGAAAGTTGAAGCCTACTCTGAAGCGCCATTTCTGCCACTCTACGCAATTGCCGTCTGAAACCTTGAAACTTGGGCCTTCTGGCTGCAGGACTCTCAACGGCTTCAGGTCTGACCTTGGTGCCGTTTTGTGCAAGTCGTGGTGATATTCATTCTCGACACAGTGCTCCATTGGCCTTTCAGGAGCCGTATGATAGGCCAGTCCGTCTTCTTTGCCTCCAGTGGCTAGGTCGTCGATGCGGACCACTTTTCCGAGGAAGAGGTCAAATACTGGCGAGAAAGGGAGCGGGAATGCGTATTGATTGCTATCAGGGTGATTGTGCGGAGCGCGGGCATATAGTAGAGATTGCATGAACTTGTGCGTCTCGATGTCCGAGTCTCTGTCGGTCCCGTACATCCATGTGTCGGTTTGAACAATAGCGTCATCTGGGAGATGCAGTCCCTTGATAGCTTTCAGAACTTGCGGATCGTTAAGGATCTTGCCCATTGCTAGCTTGTTTTCGCCTCTGTCAATCGCGCCGTGCTGGCCCTTTGCGATCCCTGAACGCTCAATCTCTTGGTTCGCGTCCAAGCTTATGCTACTCTCGATGACGGTGCGGTCGTTGTCGGGGCTCCAGATTACGGCTAGACATCGCGGAACAAACGGCCTTTCTGATGTTGGTTTTCCAGCTGCTTCGGCATTAAGGTAGGGCAAGAGTAGTGCCTTAGGAGGCTCATGGAGCGAGATGCTCTTGTACCGAATTATTGTAGCACTTCCGCCAGACGCACCCTCCTTTTGCGCCAGCTTTCCGACAATGACCCTAGCGCGGGATATTTCTTGCTCTGTAATAATCTGTAGCGGATGTGGTCGAACATTCAATGCAGCTCGGGGCCCGGCCATGTTGATGGTGGGCGAACTTCGCCCGGAAAGATCTGTGGTCATAACTGTTGAATGACGAGGAATAAGAATGAAGGAGAAAGCTATTGAGAGAACGACAAGTGTTTGTTTCTTGGGTGGAGCAAACTTGTGGAGCGATCGAGATGTTCGCTACCGGAGTTAAAAGTCCGCCGTTTGTATTGTAGACATCTTACATATATTCTGTCCTCTTATCTGGATGTCAGCCCTTGTATACGAGGACATAATTCGTCCCAGGCCAATAGAGAGACGACAGAATTGATCAAAGCTGGTAATTGCGATTGCTATGTCGCGACGCTGCTGTACGTAAGAGATGGCGATAGCCATGTCTCCGATAAGGCGTGCAAGTTCGGAGCTAGAATCCGAAGGACCTCCAACCAATATCGTGTTATTGCTCTACCATATGTCAATAATGACACCGATAGTTGGCCTTTGGGTCTAAAGTCTGCCAAATAGTCTAGACATAGACTTTAATGCGCGCAGTCGTAAATACTGTGCTCGCAGATGTACACACTATTACAGGGAATGGTGCGCAGGCAAATCGACTGCTTTCAAAGGCAAGTGTAAACGGATGGCATACTGAGTTATAATGAGAAAACCGAGGAAAGTGTGTGCCTGGGTTGTCGGACTTTAGAGCCTTGTGGACATGAGAGCTTGTGGACAGCCTCCAGGTTAGGCACACGCTGTCCAAGGAACTGCACTACGACTCGGAACATCCGAGAAATAAGAAGGACGAGGTATAAGTGTAGTCTGAATGGAAGAAAGAAAACCCACCGTCTTACACTCAAGGTTGTGAGCGGTGGAGTAATTTGAAGCTGTCACGTGATATTAGCGATGTCAAGAGCTCCGCCGAGTACAGGAAACGAGTCACAACAAACAATGTCTTGCCGGCCTATCCATGTCATTTGCTGCGGCTTGGACTGTACCTTGCATACACTGGAGAAAGCGGCGGCAGGTTCTAACTGGCCGAGGAGTATGAAAGAACACCAAACATTAAGAGAACGGAGAGGAAGCCGGAAGCTTCTTATTAACACAGTGCCCTGCCAGAAATATCCGTACACTTCCGTACCTTTGTTTGAGGGGCTCTGACGTAAAATTAGAAACCAGGGATAGCGGATACACTTTCAAACTGCGTACATCATTTTAGGACTGGCTGGCGTAGCCTCGCGAGTTTTGTAGTCCGAAATGCTGTACTTTGTCTTATTTGGAATGATGAAAACGCCATAAGGCTCCTCAAGCAGTGGCGAACCTGTGTACGGATCCCTATGACGAGTAGTTGTACTATGAATGGCTAGATAGTAATCACAACAAGATCTTTCACTACCGGTTTGACCAACCGTTTGCGGCAAATTGAGCGGCGCCTGAGGGGCTGTGAGAAGCCCGAGCCATCGTGCCAGATCAAAGCGTGCCTTCATCCCTCAACGAGATGCTCAGCCATTCATGATGCGGCGGATGTCGTCCTAGAGTGGTGTCGGCTTCGGGTTGATGGTGAGGCATCCGGACTCCACCACCACCGCTCCAATCCGGGCAAAAAAAATTGGGCAAGGTCCGCAGTTGGGCGCCCGAACGGCCAGGAATTCTTCTTCGGCGGAACAGCATGTAAGAGACGCAGCATTAGGTAGGCGTGCAAGCGGGCACTGGAGTGTGATTTTCCTGGGGTTTAGAGGATGAAGCAGGCACGTTGGCCTCATTTCTTGGCACTTTCCACGCGCCTTTTCTCTGTATAGCAGAAAACCTTATTCTCACGATCTTCTTCCTCTTCTTCTTCCAGCCCGTCTGCCTCTGCTCGCCAATTGCCGTGCCGTCTCGTTGCCGCCTCATTTTGCCGCCATCTGTGCCCCCTAGTCACCATATAAGCGTTTTGTCTTCCCCCTAGAACGAGAACACTAGAGCCGAACGTGTGGGTAGGAGCCGCTGCAGCCGTAGAGTTCTCTTTCTGGTTCCACATCTGCGAGTTGCGGCTTGCTTTGTCCATCTCGATATCCCATCATCTCCCGGTCGTGGCTCCCCTGATGCCTCCTCCATCGTTACTTCCACCGTGCCAGACACAAACGGGCCCGCTATGCCTCAGTGGAATTCTCAACCATTCACGAGGCGCCGGAAGTCGTCCTAGACTGGTGTCGGCTTCAGGGTTAATGGTGAGGCATCCGGGTGTCACGAGAGGTTGCAGTTTCAGCCCTACGGCGCTACCTGGTTTCCACAGCAACGACTTCGATTAGCACAACAAATGATCGTCGACCTCCATCTATCCACCACCACCTGCCAGCGTCACTCCCACCATCTCCAGCGCACCCATCTTCCTTTCCACATTTCGTTTCACCTTCAGGAGTTTAATATTTTGGCATCGTTGGAGACGCGCTTGGTGTCGCCCACCATCTCTACCTTTCCGCCGGCCTCGTCACTGTCGACCGCATTCCTCGCTTCAACCTCAAACCCGATCCACAGTGCATGAACAATTGAGTCGACACCGCCGCTGGCAGGCACCGCAGTCATGGACACCAGCTATTTGGCGCAGCAAGTTACCACCATCATCGGCCAGCTGCATGGCCTCTTCGACGAGATCGGCGTCCCCAGCCATGAGAGGGACCAGCGCGAAGCAGAGGTACTATACCCGCGCCGGGCTGCAAGACTTTGCTAACAGTCTCTACAGCTCTTCTCTGCTCTATCCGAGACTCTGCACAATCAGCTGCGCGTTGTCACCAAGTAGGTCCCGCCATCCCCCATGCAAACACCAAAGCTGATCATATTGCGCCTAGTGAGAAACATGAGATGACCGAAGAAGCCCGCCGCTTGTCCAAGACCATCAAGCAGATGGAGTCCTCCCTCGACGATCGCAAATCGAAAAGCGCCTACGATTTGGACGACTCGGACTCCAAGATCACATATCCGTTGACGCGCTGTTTACAAAACCTCAAGGAGAAGTATAACACCGTGAGCAAGCTCCATCGCGAGCGCTTCGAGCAAGTCAAGAGTGCGTATGCATAGTCTATCTCCTACGTTTCTTGCTAATATTCCGCAGAGCTCGTTGAGGCCCTCGAGTCCTACGCCTCCCACCTCGAGGAGGCGTTCGTTCAGATCAAACTCCCACCCATCTCGCCGAATACACCTATATCTCCGTCCTTCGATATCTCCGATCCCTATATCACCTCACTGGATCGCGAGTTCTCCCGTGTTTACGACGAATACACGCGACGCGTCGAGACAGTCAGGGTCATGTCTGACGAAATCATCCACCTCTGGGCAGAGCTCGGAACTCCACAGGCCCAGACCGATGCCGCGATCCTCAAGTATGCGCGTGACTGCCCGGAACAGCTCGGCCTCCGCAAAGACGACATGCTCAATCTCCGCGCTCGGAAGGATAAGCTCATCGAAGAGAAGCGGGGTAGGGAGCGCCGACTGAAGGAGCTTCGGGCCACCATCGAGGACCTCTGGGAACGCCTGAGCACTCCGGAGCACGAACGTAGAGGCTTCCTGGCGAAGAATCGTGGATGTGGGATGAGGACCATTAACGAATACGAGGACGAGCTGGCTAGGCTGAACGAGCTGAAGCGACAGAATCTGCATCTTTTCGTGGAAGATGCTAGATACAAGCTCCAGGAACTCTGGGACAGCTTGTACTTCTCTGAGGAGGAGATGCTCGATTTCACCCCTGCCTTCTCTGGTATGTTAAGTCCAAACTTACAAATCTTCCCTTCTGACCTGTTCTAGATGTCTACAGCGATGCTCTTCTTTCCGCACACGAGGCCGAAATTGCGCGATTGGAAGCCCTGCGGGAACAACGTCTACCTACGCTGGAAATGATCGACAGGCACCGCGAGCTTGTCAAGGAACGCGAAGACCTCCAGACCTCCAGCCAGGATGCATCCCGTCTAATGGCGCGAGGACAGAAGGGCGAGAAGCGTGACCCCGGAAAACTTCTTCGGGAGGAGAAGATGCGAAAGAGGATTGCCAAGGAGTTGCCCAAAGTGGAGGCTGAGCTGAGGAAGACTCTTGAGAACTGGGAGAACGAGTACGGCCGGCCATTCCTGGTCCATGGACAGCGATACCTCGAGGAGCTCTACGCAGCTGCATCCAAGCCGGCACCTCCTAGGTCAAAGACACCGTCAGTTGCACCTCAGACGGCACCCAAATCAGCAAAGTCAGCACCACCCAGCCGGGGCAATTCGGTTCGTGGACCTCAACAGTCCGCCAGGGCGAAGACACCGACTGCGAATAGTTTCGCGATGAGTGTATCGCGGAACCCTCTTCCCAACTCGATCACTCAGGTTGGAACGGGTGGCAACAAGAGCCCGTCTAGGATTCCGGCACGCGCACCCTTGAAGAACATGCCGCATGGCAATAACTCGCCGGAACGTCAGCCACGCCAGGAGAGGGATGAGTCGACGATTCGGAAGATGGGACCACCACGTGCTCCGCCACCAAAGATGAAGGACCTCTTCATGCCACCCCCGCCAGTACCCGCAGAGACGCCAGTGAATCCGTATTCATACAACTCAGATCGCAGCGGCAGCATCGTTCGCCATGTACAGCCAGAGGACGTCTACGATGACCGCACTTACATGTCAACCGCGCAAATAGCCCGCACGCAGCAGTACCATGAGCACGGGTATCCCCCGCGGGCGCCCCCCAGCAGACAGATCTCAGCAACATCGTCGGCATCCACCGCCAATACAGCGCCTGGATCGGAAAACTGGGAGACATGCTCTCACGATGACGAGTCCGAGGACGAATACCTCAACTACCAGAAACAACAACAAGCGCGAAAGAGATTTACTCCGGATGGTGGCTATGCTTCGCCCCGTGGGGGGCTAGGCAAGAAACTTCGAGGCAACGGAGTCCCGCAGACGATGATGGAAGGCGAAGGCGGCCAGCTCGTGCGCGTGGAAGGCAGCGAGGCTGGATGGACCGACGAAGATGCTTTTTGAGCGGCATCTCTCACCTCTTCTTTTTTCTTACGATTCCCTCTGACTGATGCATCACGTGCAGGACGATGTCCATGTCGTTCCGCTTCGGGTATGATTCAGGTACGGGTGATGACGACAGCTCCCTCAGCATCGTAGGCTGCAGAGCGAAAAGTTCTTCGGGCCTGCTTTTGCTTTTTTTCCTGTATACTTCATTGGTTGCAACAAGCGGTGTGCTTTCTCATAATTCCCTTTCTTTCTTTTCCTTCAATTCTTTCCTCGGCGGACAGGCGGTCACGAAGTGAGCATCGGAGTCACCTCAGGTCTTTTGGTTGAGGTGGCATGGGTGGGCCTGGTCTCCTCATGTCTCAAACCCACGCTGCACGTTTCTGGTGGTGGCCGCGGTCCCCTTGGTCGATCGGTGGCAGGCCCTGGTCTGCTTCCCCACATTTTGTCAGGCAATCGGGAAGGAGGCGTTCTGATGGGCGTATGGGCGGCACATGTTTCTGGGAATTTGGGTTTTCGGTGTTTGGCCGTTTCGAGCCGTCTCCAGCCTCTGCATGCTCTTCTGGCTCAGCGACGTGTCGCGTTGGCTTAGCGGCGTGGGAGCGGGCGCACAGGGCGGCGAATCAATGTACGATGATGCAGCAAGACAATAAATTCAAAACAAATATGCTTATATGCGGGATCGTGAACGGTGAGCACCACTTCATGCCACTGTCTGGGGTGCCCCGTGCTGTTTGCTAAAACCAGATATGTTACAGTCTGGACGGTCGGAGAGCTTGTGAGGGCACCTCAGACGGCGTCAGAGCGGGGGTAATGACTATGACAAACACGCGATAAAAAAGGAACGGGGGTCCTTGTTGACGACTGGCTCGCTTCTCAAGCTCTGCGAGAATTAGCGGATGGGATCTTCATCCGTCTTCATCGACGAAGAATTGAAAGTGCGGGTTATGATGACAGAGCTGCAAAGATCACTGTCAAAAGCTCTACGCTGAACGGTCGCAAAAGGTTGAAAATCACTAAGCTTCTATTCTTGACTATGTCCGTGCTCTGGCTGTCCTAGCAAAAGTTTGTTTCGCAATTGAAACCACTTGGAATGCCAAAGCGGCTTCAGGACCATCTTGGGAGATCTCGGGATCTAGTTCTATCGTAAATGATTGCTTTCACGATTGAATCCACATGGGTTGCCAATGTGGATTCAAAAACCTGAAGATCGTGTTGCCGAGATATGCTCCTTCAGACACCAGTATTCCTCCCGTTCCCATCTCTCCACGCCAGGCCTGTACTTTGGAAGAAGGGGAGTAAACACGAGCTTTCCGCCAGTGGCGTAGCCCTTCTTCGTCTTCTCCCCCTCCGAGACCAAACGTACACAGGGCCTCCGCGCATAGATGCAGTTTTCGCAAACCGCATCATGGTCGTCCTTCTGCCACTTGGATGCCTTCATCCTTGTGAACATTCTCCGGTAGAGACACACGTCCTTCGGGTCCGACTTGAAGAATATACTGTATCCTTCTGCGTGGAAGGAAGGCTGGAGGATGCTCAACAGAGCAAGCTGCGTGTCATCGGGCAGCTCCTCGAACCTCCGCATCTCTCCCGTCTCCAGATCGCCTTTGACAAGGAGCATAAGCTGGAATCCCTCGGGGACAAGCAAGTCTGGCGAAGAAGCGTTGTACGGAACCAGCGTTGGCCATTCCTTCTTCTTCTGAGACTTACCTCCAGCTTTGGTCGGCGACTGATCCCTCGACGCCGTTGGGCTCGCCTGTGCGAGTTGCTGGTGCAGCTCCTCGCCCAAAGGGACCTGTTCACCACCAACGTCAAACATGACCTCGTCTGTGTCAGCAGTAGTATCAGCCGCCTTTCGGCGCTTCGGCTCCCATGGACCAGGAAAGTCTTGGAGAACCTTCATTACTTTACTTAACCTTTCAGACGTGTCACGACTAGAGATCTCAGCGAGACCTGCATCTATCTCCGCACGATTAGGACGGAGGCTGCGCAATCTTTGGGAGGCAGCCAACTTATCCTGGATCAGCTTTTGATGATCTGCAAATTTAGCCTCGTAACTATCTCTGATTTCAACATCAAACAGTAGAACGTCGTCATCCGGACTGGTATGTCGTGTGCGCTCCATGATGTTGAGTTGGTCAGGATGTGGAAGGTGCAGTTGAAGGCGGCTGAGTAACTCTTCGTAGCGACAAACATCTGCTTAGTCATGAGGACCATGCCCGCTAGTCTCTAATCAGTTAGTCTAGCCTAACCCTAATTCATTTACCTCGCTCTCGCGAACTTGTTTCTCCGTCAGCTCATCTTTCACCGTCTTAAATCATCATCACCAATTCACGAACTAACGGCGATAATCAGCAATGGCGAGCTACCAAGAGGCCAACCTGTTTGCTGAGAGCTTGCGGACTCGCGGATTTCACGGGTTGATAGAGGCTGTTTGGACGGAGCTCCAAAAGAAGCTACCTAACAACAAACGGCACTCGATTGTGACGGGTCTGAGGAAGGATCGGTTTGAGATATCCTGCTACGAGGTTTTGCTGACAACTGACCCAAGGCTGTTGTCCGCAATCGTGGGTGGGAATCTAGAAAAATTGTACCGAGAAGATCGAGCAGTTGGAAGGCTGCTAGATGCTCACAAAAGTCGCGGCAAGTTGCAGCCATCTATATACATGCAGCTCCTTTCCGACAAGAAAGGCAAGAGCCCGTCTCCGAATGAGCTTTTGAGGGTTACGCGAAAGATCAGGCAATACCTGCGCGATCCCGTATATGCTCTTGAGGTCGACGAGCGGCTAAGTTGCGCGCATTCATGGAGCATTGCCGACGAGAGAGAAGGCTTGCGACGCTATCTTTGCGACGAAGGCAACCCAACGGTGCCAGTCGCTGATAGGTCAGGGCTGCTGCGAATGTTTTGCGACGCGCTAGAGACTCGCATGCTCGCTTTTCCATCCGAAGATGGAGATGAGCCACTGGCAATACCTCTCGTCGAGTTCGGATATGCTGCTGATTCTGAAGACCGTTTGAAAAGCCATGCCAAGCATAGGAATTCAAACTTCATCATGAATCTAACAGAATCCATTTGTATGGGACTGTGGGGGGAGGACAAGTATCGGATGCGACAGCAGATTATTTACTATATCTGGAATGCTAACCACGGCTTCGTTGCAGAGAGCTTGTTCACGATGATAGGGAGGGGTTATATCTACGATGGATTTGGCTTCAGTCATCATCCCGCCGGTCAGAATAATCCTAGCTTGCTGAGGATCACGCAGGGGAATTGGATCATGTGGCAAACTGATGTTTACAGGCGCCCTTTATTGAAAGAGAACCTTGCGAGAGTCCAAGAGAAGAGCAGGCCGGATAGAGAAGAGGTCGAGGCACTTGAACGAAACCTGGTGGAGCTTTCCAAGAAAGAAACGGAGCTCGAGTGGCAGCGCATGGTCTCAGAGGGGTCAAAACGTGATGTCCAAGATCCTGCCCAAGAGTGGGAGATCTACAACACGCTTATGGCCTCCTCTTATTGGGACATTGCAGAGCGCCGCCTCCAGGAGGAAATCAAGGTTATGCGGGAAGTCCTGCCTGCGCCTATCGAAGATATCGAAGGCGTCGACGGGTTGGATGGGTGAGGATGGTATCATGATTCCATTGCAGGACTCCAGACAACAGGGCTTCGCTCTGTTGGATCCAACTTGGCAACCCAAGTGGCTTCCATAACGAAAGCGATCTTTCGTAAAGGACTGGCTTGTCGGGCAGAATCAGATGGCCAAGACGTAGTTAATAATATGAGAGGTTTTACTATCTTCTTCTTCAAAAAATTACTTTTGATATTTGAGTGTCCAATAAGATCCTTAAGCTAAGCTGCAAACATGCAGGCCTACGTGCTCTCCCCTCGCGTTCGCCCTAGTTGTCAGGGAGGAGCGGTGAGGGCTACGGCAGGCACGTGTTACCTCTTTTATGAGGCCTCACCTTCCTCCAGATCTCTCTCTCCCTTATATCATTAGTCAATCATCATCTAATACATCACGCACACGGCTTACAGCTCCTTGTTCTGTGCGAGTCACCCAGTAGCTGGATTTTTGCTGGAATCTTCATTTCGATTACAAAAGAAAAAAGAAATATATTTCAAGGCCATCTCATTGCCCGACGTAGCCCCTCCCGCCGCACTCCCCTCAGCACCCTCCCCGTCACCCTTGCCAGGACAAAACGGAAGCTCGACGCCATTGTGGAACGTACGCAGCGACGGGGCCACAAACTTGTGACCACTCGCCGCCAGACTCCGATTCTCCCCGTTCTCCTTCTTCGTCCGCTCCCCATCTGCCGTTATATTGACCACAGCCTTCTTCTTCCAAGTCGCCGAATCGCCGAACGGCACAGCCTCTGGGTTCAGCTGGGCCTTCTTGGAAGACCCCTCCGCTCGGTGACTTTGGTCACTCCGGCGGTGTTTGCTGCCAGTGGGCTCGGTGGGCGGGCATAAACTTGTTTGCACCACCGTGCCGTCCTTTTCGATGTGGTTGTAGAGGCACTGTGGGCCAAATGGACAACCTTGCGATGTTCCAAAGAATCGGCACTTCTTCACCACTTTCATAGGCGCAGGCGGCGACTCCATTTTGCCCGCTTCGGCGGCATCGTTCATAATCGTCGCCCAATCGATGGCATCACTTGGCGTTGCAATACTCGCCATTTTGGACGAGCTGGGGCTGCTGCCAGGCACCACACCAGGCAGGGCTCCCGTCACAAAAAGTGAGACTCTACTTAGCGGGGCGCACGGTGCTTCAGAGTCTCACTTTTTGTGACGGTAGCCCTGCCAGGCGGGCTCGCGTGACAAACGGTGTCGTCCTGCGCGTCCTCCTTCTTCTTCGCCTTCCACCGCCTTTTCGCTTCCTGATTCCTCGTTCAGTATAGCTTGTTAGCTATCTTATAGGTCGCCGACTTCTTCCTAGCCTTCGGAATCGCCCCTGGGCGACTGTCGTCAAGCTAAGGGCCGGCATCGTCCTGCCCCTCCTACTCCATGTATCTGGAGTTTTCCCAATCTGCAACTTCGGCTGTAGATGGTTAGGAGAAGGCACGGGATACTGCACAAAGTTGGCAATCTATGACAACCATGGGCGACAGGAAGGAAGCGTACCAAAGTCAGATGCGAACACAATCGCGGCAGCCTCCTCACCCCTCGCGCGCATCTGCTCCCTCGTCATGGTCATCGTAGACCGAATAAAAGTGTCGAGTTCATCCTTGGTAGCACAGATGATGGGCTTGTGTGGGTTGTAAAGAGCAGGATCAAGACCGACCGCGCTCAAAACAAACCCATGTTGTCACGCGCGCTAGGCCTAATTTGTCCACAGCAAAGTGCCATCCAATTCAGCACGGCGCGCCACAAGCCCTCGAATACCCTCAAAGTACGCCGAAAAGATGCGCAGTAGGTAGTTAAATTAGCCCTAGCTTTTGGTAGGTTTCACGACTGTTTTTTTGTCTTTCGCCGGCAGCTATTGAGACGAGACCGCTTCTTGCTGCTGTCCATGGGCTCACAGACCCCACCATATTCCATGACAGCTTCAAATGGGTCCGACCACTATTCGAGTACAGCAGCAGGAAAATGTAGTATTTGCTCTCGGTCTTATTAGAGAACGCGTAGTTTATCAGTCACTGTCGTCTGAAGTTACCCGTTCAATAGATGCCCGAGATTGGGAAGTGGCACACGAGCTACTCCATTAGTCAATAAGATAGAAAAGTAAACATACAGGTGTTTCGCTCCCGCAAGGAAAGATGATTGAGAGATCGAAAACTGCTCTTCTACGAACAACTCCACCAATTCACCCTCTCTCTCAGCGCCCAAAGATATTGCCAATTGGAATCACTAGGGAGGAACATCAACCGGATCTGTCCGGTCTCTGAACCTCACAGGCGACCAGTCCAAGGTCTAAGTATCAACTGTTAGGTCGTGAGGACGGCTTCCAGTGCCCCTCCATCCCCGTCATTTTGGCATCTCCACCCTGATCGTCGTCGGAGAAGTCCAGCTCCAAGTAGCCTGGATGGTTTGGGTCAAGGATGACTTCTTTGGAAGCCAATCGTCCCATAGCGCTACTGGCGGATCCGGCTTCTCCATGACCTGGACTTTGGGTCGAAGCAGGAGGTACTGTCGGATCAGTACCTTGACCAGCTTTGAGCTCATCATTTTCGTCGCGCAGTCTCTCCACCTCCTCCATCGCCGCAGCGAGATCGAGCTGGTGCTTTTCGAGCTCTGCGGACAAACGAGCCACTTCAGCTTCCTGACTCTAGACGATCGGAATCGCCCCCTGGTACGCAGTGCTAGTGGCGTGCTCCTATCCTTCGTCATAGGCCTCGCGAGTTTGCTCGCGATCCTTAGCGTGAGCTTTACGCTCATTTTCAAGGTGCTGGTCAGTATCGCGGAGGTACCACTTGCACGGCTCCAACTCATACTTTGCCGCGTCCATGTTCGTGGACCAGGTCTCCTTCCCCACCTCCTAGTCCCGTTTCACGTCCAGCACTTCCCCGGCCTCAATCGTGAAGCCTTTCTGCTCGAGCGTTATTCTGCTTGGAGTGTTCTGTACTCTACTGACTACAAGCCTTATGATCTTAACCAGGCGTGGTTCAGGGACCTCACTACCAAGCATGAAGAGTCCGGAATGAGAAGGTTCACTTTTTCAATTCTAAAACAAAGATCAAAACGCCGTACCCAGAAACAGGAAGAAAGCCAATCCCGCCTCACACCTCGCCCTTTCTCACAAATCGGAGGCATTGTGGAAATCGCTTGAATAGTCCTCATAGCTCAGGCTGTTGTTGACCTCATTGGAAGTCATAACAACGCCCTCTGCTGCAGAACTAGCGAGATCCAACTCCTGCCTTCCCGTGAGTTAAAGCAAAGCCTGCGGCCAAAGGCTCAGAAAAAGCAACTGTGAGCTGCTACTTCTCCGAGCTCCGGCACGCGTGCTCAACACTCCCAACCTACACGTTTTGCCTGACAGAAGCTTCAGAATAGACTAGCTCATCGTGATCCTGCGATCTGTTCGAGTAGCTTGGTTGCCTGTTCTGCATCGGACTTGTGTCTTTCTGCCTCGGCCTTGTGTGCGTTCATCATGTCCCGATAGTAACGCAGGTCAGACTCGTATTGGCAATGATCTTGGGCCATGTTCTTCAAAGCCGCACTGAGTTGATCCCGATCACGTACGGCAATCGCACGAGTCCTCAAGACTTCGTTGGAATCCAGCGACTCAGCCCAAGCAGCCTCAGCGATCCTAGACCGAACAAGTTCGTTGTTCAATCTTTTGTTTTCCTCAGTGAGTTTCCTGATGGCATCGTCGGATTGCTTAACACGTTCGGTCAAGTTCTTGACCGTCTCTTCAAGGCCCTTTCCCCGTGCGACCTCTTTTTCAAGCTCATCGCACTTGCGCTGCAGCAGGTCCATCGAAGAGGCCAGTTGTGGCACTGCTTTCATGACGAGTCCGGCTTGCGCATTCCTCTCCTTCTCTTCCGTCAAGTCCTGGGTGGCCCGAGCCAGGGCTTGATCCGCTGACCCCCGCATCGCCGTCTCGTTCGCAAGGCTCTCAGTGAGTGCCATCATCTGCGTATTCGAGGCGTTCGCCATCGCCTCGAGTTGATCCACTCGGGCTTCCGCGCGAGCGACGCGGGCATCTGCTCGGGCCTCCAATTCTCTGAACCTGGTCTCCGAAGCCCGCTCGACGCCTTTGTAGTGTGCCCACAGGGCGTCGCACCCCTCTGCGGAGCCTTTGCTAGAGTCAAATAGAGTAGTATAAAGAGGCTTGGCCTCTTCAGTTAGCTGATGGACCCTTTTAGCCTTCTTCTCTACCTCTGCCTTCAACTCCGCTAGACGAGCTTTATCGTAAACTCTCGTTCCATCTCGATGCACGTTCTCTACGATCTCTTGGAGGTCGAAGCCGGGCCCGAAATTCCGCGCATACGCCCCCAGCGTCTCTCCCTTCTCGCCAGGCCTTGTCAAATAAGAGGTGATTTTATCTGACATGTTGACAGACAGGTGGACGTGTGTAGGGTTGTATCGCTGAATGGATGAGGTGGTGCGGTCTAGGATTGACGCGGCATCAACACGTACCGTTGAGCGCAGCTGTCAGGGATTATCATCGGCCCGAATGACTTTACCCGAAGCGGCTAGCGTAGCCTAGCTCGCAGGGCATAAGAAAGGTGGCACTCTATTCTGGCCTTTAGACATCTGTCCGCCACTAATAATTTATAGGATACAGCCGCGGGCTCGCCCAACATATTTAACGCGGGTGCTGGGAGCTCTAACATTGCTAGCATTTGTCGCGGCAGTCCCGGAAGCCGTAGCCGGATCGACCGCGCGTCAAGCACGTTGGTGCAGGGCGGGCGGCAGCAAGACCCGTAGGCACCCCAGAAGAGCCTCCACGACTACCGCGACCCTGGCCGCCATGTCCAGCAGTAAACCCACCAGACCCACTACGTCCTCCGCAGCCTCCACGACCTCCGCGACCTCGGTCTGCGCTGGGTTGGAAGTTGAAGGGATTGGACATGTCAACGAAAAAAGAACTGAGAGCGTTGGCGTTGGCGTCGACGTTAATTCGATTGTGGCAAGGGTGTGTGTTGGTGTGTGTAGGCAGTTTCCAGAATCATAGCCGGATTGTGGTCAATTCGGTCTCGCTCAGTCTTGCCACGCCAGTGTCAAGGTGATGCTCAGGTGTAGAAAAGTGACGAAACGATACGCACCGCTCTCAACAGATAAGTGGGAAGCATGCTACGCTTGATCACAGTTATGGACGAGTGGTCAAAGTATGTATCCTTCAGCGCAGTGTAGATCAAAAAGACTTTTCCCGACTTTTGTCACTATCTCATCCACTCATAAGATATCTGTCGCAGTGTGCTTTCAATTTCTTCTCGTTACAGTCACTGTATGTATACTGAAGGCCTCATTTATCGTGACCTTCAGCCTCGAAACAAGCGGGCCTCCATCCAAATTGCTGGTCCAAGCGGCGTTGCTAGACCTGAGCATGTTATGTTATGCACAGCAGAAATTAACTGTCTGAGGTGCCCTCACGGTGTTTCCAGCCGCCCAAAATGCAGTAAATCAGCTTTTGAAAGGGGGTACAGGATACCTCAGACAGTGGTAAGTAAAGAGAGTGTTCACTACAAATATTACGTTGTTCTCCTCGTTCATCACGTATATAAGCTCACCCATTTACATTAATATAATAGCATGATTGATCCGACATTCCTTACGGGCCTTTGGCGTCTATGCCACGACTTACGCCGTTGTCTGTTGGATGGTGATATATGAAAGAGATGCACGTCTTGAAGGGAGTTCATCGCAGCAAATTCATTCAGAGAGCAACTTCAGTGACGGTGATTAGTGATAAAGCTCTCAATACTAACTACCTGATATAAAACTCCCTCTTGAACACACGCACACCACGGTCAAAGGTTGCTTTTACCGTGGGAACCACCTTCGGGTGGAGACAGCAGCCATTGGACTAGTCTGTCTTTCGTGCGTTAGAGGATCTCTCACAGGATCTCCTCGTCCGACATCTCCTCCTCGTCCACAACCTGCACTTGAGCCATCTCAGCCTCGAGTTTGCTCAAAGCTTCGTTGGTCTTGTGCACCGGTCGTTGGGCATCTTGGAGTTGCCCGCGCCGCCCAAGAATCTCGGACTTCTCTAGCTGCTCAGCTTGAGATTGGATGCCCTTGCTCGAGGCCTCGGAGATCCGTGTCTGCGATTCCTTCTTCTTCGGCGACTGATCCTGTGCGAGTTGCTGTTGCAGCTCCTCGCCCAAAGGGACCTGTTCACCACCAAGGCCAGACATCATCTTGTCGTCTTCTGGGTCGTAATGCTCAACCGGAGCATCTTTGCGACGCTTTTGCGACAGCTTCTCAGCGATGGTGGCCTTGTCTTGCTCCAGCTGCTCCATGAGCTTCGCGACCTCCTCAGAAGAGCTAGGGCTGTCGAGCTCTTTGAGCTCCGCTATGAGGGTGGAGGCCCTCTCGTTCAGCTTCTGGTTTCTCACCTCAAACTTCTCGAGGGCCTCCTTTCTTGCCTTCGCGCGGCTCTCAGCTGCTTTCAGGTCCTCTTCCATGGCCTTCACGAACGCGAGGTTCTCGAAAGTCGGATCCATTGTGGAACTGTGAAGAGGTGTAAGATTAAGGTCGTGTCGTGGTTGTAGAGGAGAGAGGTTATGAGTGCACGCGGTGGAAAGTGAAGTGAGGTGAAGTTGTGAGCTAGGCTTGGCATAGACTGCCACCATGTTTTCGCTTCACATTTGGTGAACCATATGCCAGAGGGCCCCAAGCAGTAATAGGCAACTTCACGTGTCACAAGTCAAAACAGAGCCACGTACTAGAATGCTTCTCACATGTGCTCGCAACTCCATTCGATCTACCTTCTAACGCCTTGGCTATTATACCCGTAATCAGCGGTTCACAAGCTCATTTGGATGTCGGTAACTCAAATCACAGAGGCCGCCTTTTCAGACCGCAAGGACTGCACAGCGAAGGTTTCAGGGCAATTGGATCATGTTGTGGAATGTCGATTTTCGGCCAAAATGGACGATTTTCGAAAAAAGAGGTCTATTCACAAAATGGACACCGGGGGACGTCTCAGCGGATGCCGCACAGCCTCTTACAGTACCTTGGGATCGATTGGAAGTGGTGTGGTGGTCGGATTTGGCTTGAATTTCATTTTTGGGACAACTATACACCCCTATTTCACTCTACGTACACCCCACGTACACCCCCTGCCGTCTGATCTTCTAGTGGGCTCGCAGGGCTCGAATCACTGCTCCGGCGCTCGATTCCCACGCGGATCGGTGGCGTATGCAGCGAGACATCATGTTCAAAACAAATATGCTTATACGCGGGATCGTGAACGGTGAGCATAAATACGTGCGGGACGGAGTCGCTTCCGCTCAGCAGTCACAGTGCAATCAATTCTGGTGGAGCCACGCTCATATTATTATCTTTCTTACTCAGTCTCAGTCAAGGCAAGCTCGCCCGGGAGGGTCGGGAACGGCGGCTGTGGAAAATGCTTATCGCAGGGTGTTTGGCGCGCCTATCACTTCCCCCGGATTTCTACAGGATAGGCAGCCTGTTTACAGTATGGTGTTGCTGTGGGGTAAGGTCGCGCCTCGCAAGGGGCTGGCGGAAGTCGACCGGCTTGCTGCACGACTTGCTGGCGCGCATGATGCAGCGGCAGGCCCGAAGATGCTGGGCGAGATAAGCTTGAGGCAGCTGAGAGGCCCTATGGCACGGGGGGTGTGACCTGGCCTGCGTCTGCAGCTGAAGACATAAATTGGCCGGAGGATGCAAGATGCAAGATGCGCAGACGGGTGCTGTGCTGGCTGGCCTGTTGAAGCCGCACACGACTGATGCAGAGACTTCATCCTCACCGCCTGCGCTGTTACAAAGGGTGCGGCCGAGTGTACATTCCGATCTCCACCAGCTACGCGAGGCGAGGAACATCAAAACCACCAGATTTTGGTGTTTCAGAAGAGCTACACCACGACAATTACCGCGACCAGATGCAATCTAAATTGCTAGAAGTATCTTTTGGTGCTTCTTGATGATATTGCTCGAAGCAAGTAAAATTATTGAGCGATGGTGGGTGGTGCAAAACAACTTTTGAGATTTGGGTGAGATGCTTACGTAACCGGAATATGCACTCGGCCGCACCCTTTGTAATTTGGAGAGGCAGCGTGGGCGTGGAATGATGCAGACATAGCGTCCCTTGTAAGGAGATCAGCCCTACTTAGGCATGTGGGAGAGGGCCAATTGGAGGCGGCGTTATTCGCGCGTCAGATCTGAAGCCAGTCGTTCGGGATGCCGGCGACAGGGACAGCACGCCCCCGAAGAACCGCAAGGAGCGCTATTTTCTGCCTCGTCCAGCCGGAATGGGCGGCCGCTGCAGCGTGCAAGGCGAAGGCCGGGCAGGCGCTGCAGAGTCACATCAGCCTGAGGGCAGCCTGAGCGCCCGAGGGCACACGCGACCGCTGGCAGGTGGCAGCGAGTAAAGCCGATGGCATCCCGTCTCTTATCGGGCTTTGACTTGTCGTATCCGTCATCACCCCCAAACTCCCCCATCTCCTGCCTGGCGCTCGGTCTCACTGCCCCCATCTCAGTCGTCTCCCTATATACCCACCAGCACGTCTCTTTGTCCTTCGTCAAACAACACCACACGACTCTGACAGCCTCGCCAAGCCGACCTTTCCCCTGGGACGCCCGATGTCAACCTCAGCTACCCCGTTGTGGCCCTGCATCCAATCCCGCCGAGGCAATAACGTAAAGCGACCCGCCAGCGTCCTGCGACCAAACGTCACGAACCTTGTCTGGCAGCGAGGCCTGTCCCCGACCGCGCCAGACCTGCCCTGCGGCACCCGTCACGTTTGTCACGTTCCGTACGAGGAGTGGAGCCTACCCAGCGGTTCACCATGATGGTGCCAAGGTCCTATCGCCTGCTCCAGCGGTCCGCCTCACCCGACCACCCCCAGGACGAGAAGAAGATGGGCGCCACTTCCACAGGACCCGCCTTCGTGCCCTCGCGAGTCTCTTCATCACCAGTGCCGACGAGAGCAAGCTACAAACCAATACCCGCCAGGATGGCTTCGGATCCTGCGCCGCACTCGAAGCCCGTCGTCATCCCCCCGAGGACTCCAACCAGGACGTCGATCTCTACGCAGACTGTGAGGGCGAGAGGACAGAATGGCGGCAGGAGGCAGAAAATCTCCGACGATCACAAACCGAATGCTATCCCCCCGGCAGTCGCAGCCTTGCTCGCAGTCACTGCGATACCTCCCCGGCCGAATCGACGACGCAAGACTACCACGAGTGATAGACGCATATCGATAGACGAGCTGATCCAGGAATGGAGGAGAGAGGACGTGGACAGTGGCAGTCCCAGCGTGAACTCATATCTGGACCTGCTGCTGGAACCGCCGGATGAATGCGAGGAAGACGAGCCGGGCAGCCTGGGAAGCCCGGAGCAAGACCAGGACTTCATGTCGTCGAGATCCGTCTCGAGCGAGTCCATACCGTCTGTGCCATCACTGGAGGGAGACGAGCAGTCGGTAGCATCTTCATGGAACTCCGCGCCCACGCCTAATTATTCGGCCAGGAAGAACGGCGTAGAGCGCAAGGAGAAGTACATCCAGTCTCCGCCAAAGGAAGAGTGTGTGCTCGACCATCCGCTGCTCCACTTCAGCTCCGACGAGTACGAGGAGATTGCAAAAATCAACATCACGAACATTTCCCCAGAGTCTCAACCATCCACGCTGCGCTTCAAGACGTTCAAATCGAACCTCACAGCATCGCTTCAAGCCCTCAAATCCGCAGCCAAATCCTTCTCCAACTTCACAGCCCCCAGCGTCCCCCCAGACGACCTTCTCACCCGCTCCCTCCTCTCCCCCCGGTTCACGAGCGAGATGCGCCCCAAACCACTCCAAGGCCTACCTACCCCGGCCCTCCGCCGATATCTGAATCCCCAACCGACCCCGATCTCCCCCACCGAGCTGTCGATGCAGTTCCACGACGGCCTCGACGCGGACGACGCCGACTCCCTCCCGCCGATGATTCAGATGCAAACCTACGACCGCTCCCGCTCCACGTCCCGCAAACGCCGCGGCAGCACCGGATCGCTCCCCGAAGACCGCCGCGCCCCCCTGCCGACCCCAGCAGTCCGCCAGCGCGAACCCCGCGAAAACGGCGACTTCCTCCGCGTTATCGTGCTCGAGATGAACATGCGGCGCGGCGGAAAACTCGACGCCAAAGCCGCTGGCCGAGCGCGGGTTTGGCTGCCACCCCGCAAGACGAGCGGGAGAGCAGAGGCTGTGGACGCGGATGGCGGTGTGCCGGCGCGGTGGGTGGGCATGCTGGCCGAGGAGCTGTGATCGCCGCCCTCATCCCGCCCGAAAGAGAAGGATTCGGATGCAGATGCCACGTTGCACTGTTGGGACTGCTCGTGCGACATGACCTGCGCGCCGGAATGCAGGTGATGCAAGCCCCGCAGTTTTGAGCTGCAAGGGTCCACCTCCACTCTCGACGCGGACTATGACCTAGGTACGAACCTATGCCTTGGTACTTCCCTAGCGACGATCCTGCGAGCGCTTTCTCCGCCGCAGTAGGCATCGCTTTGGATGCCTTCAACTCCCAGGCTTTGGATAAATCGGAAAAGGCCACCTCACGAGATGACATGACATCTGTCATCTCGAGAAATCAAGAGTGGAGGATTTCGCGCTTGCCAGCTTCTAGAAGGTCGCCCCCACCATTCCTCCGCACACAACTTTAACCGGACCTCCAATCGCCCGTTCCTGCGTCTTGGGCTGAATAAGGCTAGCCTTGCGTTTTGCAACACAACCTTGGCCAGGACAGCGCACACTGCACAGCAGGTGGCATGACCTCCATATGCCAACGAAGCTAGAAGAATCCCGCGTCATCCCGCGGCGGGAGCCGTCTTCCGCCCTGCCCTGCCTTCCCTTCATCCATCGGCGGCCCCAGCGCGAACCGGACGCGCGCGTCGGTGTTTCGAATCCGCTGGATTACCTAAGATTTTCTGTGTGGCTTGGCGTCGCGGTGGGTGGAGCGGCAGGTGCCGGCCGGCGTGCCGAGACGGCAGTGGGCGGTGAGAAAAGAGAGCACGCAAGCGAAACAAGAGAGTGAGGGGATTCTCGGTCCGATTTGGGATCTCGAGAAGCGAGGTCGAGGGGAAGAGAGAATTTTCTTTGTCAATCTAAGAGTGCGGTGCGGGTAGGGCGTTTATTTCTTCCCGATTTTCTGGCACATGTGTGAGTTTGGGAGGACGCGAATATCCACTTTGCGATGTTTCGGTTTCGCCTGATGAGGCAGGTTTTAGCGCTTCGAGGAGGGTTGGGCTGTCCTCCCGACATTGATGTTCTGGTTGGGCTGGGATTTTTTCTCTTTTGTCGTTTTACGGGTTTGGTTCGGGCGCCTTTCATTGGGCGGAGTGTGCATTGAATTGGAAGGGTTTTCGGGAGTCAGGGAGCATATTTCTGCATTAGCATCTGCATGGGATGGGGTAGCATTTAGCGTGGACACACTACTAGGGTTTGAATTACGAGTTGCATATACTACAAGCAGATTTTCCGTGCGTGAACACGGAATGGGAGAGTTGTTGCTGCGACGAGGGCATTGCTTTCGGTGCCTGGTTGCGGGCAAGGGCGCCTGGTATCTTTCGTCTCCATCTAATGTCCTGCGTGCATTTTTGTCTACTTCCAATATCCTTTCAAACGCGTGCCTACTGTTTTATTTCCCTTCTTCCCAACTCGTCCATCTTCTCCATCTCCTCCGCCTATATCTCTCCCGCAACACGCTCCCTACCTTAATCCGTAGCCTCCATTCCGCTGCAAAGTATCAAATCCAGAGAAGAAATCAGTGTCTTGGCGTTTCTGAAACTGCCGAGACACAGATCCAAACGCGCCAAAGAACAGACTCCCTCTCCATGCTTATATCTAATTTGCAAAGGTTTCTTTACCCAACACTTGCCGCTTTAGGTCGGGGCGTGTTTTAGCAGTAAACTTGTGAGGCGGAGGTATTCAGGAAGGCGTAGACCCTTTTGGACTGCACTCAGCATCTCCCTCACCGTCTTGCTTCCCTACCACATCTCTTCTAAGCTCAAGGTTATTTACAAAAGCATGTGGGGGTCACGTGCTATCTAACCCCTGCCCTCCCTAAGTTTCGGTATAAAAAAGGAGCGAGCAGCGACAGACGCGGGTTCTTGGACAGACATCCTTCTGGAGGTTGAAGGAAGCAATACGAGACAGAGGAGCAGGCAATGCCTGCTGTCTGGGTTTGGTTGCGAAAATGATGTTCCGCGACAACGCATGGAGGCTCGCGGTGGTGGTTGGAAAACGAAAATGGTGTGTTTGTGATGGGACGCGCGTGTAAGTTGCTGGTGGAGCTCGCCAGTTGCCTGTTTCGATTTCAATTTCTACGTTATTGATTTGCTGCGCTTCGTTAGCGGTGGATGGGGATGCGTATCATTATCACTCTTTTCAAAGTATAGTGGTTAGCCACGCTTCCCACCTCCGAGCCATTGGATAAAAAGAGTCGCCTAGTTGATCCTCCCAGCACCATCATTAATATCACCTGCCAATCTTTCTCAGGCACCGTCCCAGGCGTTCTTCCAATGGCTCCTCCGCTTCAGTTCCTGGCGAAGGAAAGCGATGGAGGTTGGGGCACTTTATACCCAAAGAAAGAAGGAGAGAGAGTTGGCACGTGCAAGGTCACATGAACGTGCCCTGAAGATAAGAAACGCATACAGTGGATATTCCGAGGAGGAAAAAGAGATATACGAATATTCGGACATACGAAGAATGCCTTACGTTCTTCCCCGCTCAAGAAGCTCAACTCATCCCAGATCCAGCTCCTCCATTAGCTTCATAAAGAAGCCCGGCCTAGCCGCATCGGAGAAGATATGCATAGCAGCCCCAATATCGCGCCTCTGGGTGTCCTCCAGAGCCACCGAAAGCAAATACCCCTCCCCATCCCCACCCATCCCCATCTTGTCCTCCGCCCGCTTCACAGCGTCAATGTACCGCTTCCTCTTCTCATATTTCTCGATGATCTCTGGGTCCGTAGGATTCCCCTTATCATCGTACCACCCCGGGTAGTCCAGCTGTCTCGGTACGCCATATATGAACAACGGAAATTGCGCAAACACTTCCCAGGGAGCCGCAAATGCCGCGTCCCAATCTATTATACCAACCAATTTGAAATTGTCGTCGACGAGGATGTTCCATGTGCCCAAGTCTGGGTGGTGAATCGGAAAAGGGCCGCTATCACGGGCAGAGATCTTAGGCGCGAGTTCTTGAATGGCGGCGGGGAAGTTCTTCGCCGATTCCACGAGCGCGTCGCCGTATTCTGGGGGCGCGCAGGCGCGGATCTTCGTTTCGGAGAGGGCGTAGGTGCGGTGGGCGGCGGCCCAGGCGTGGAAGAAGGATGTTGCGGTTGAGTAGGGACCGCCGAACCAGGTGGGGGCTTGGGTGTATGTGCCGTCTGGGTCTTTGCTGGCGATGGCTCCTATCTCAGGCATTTGGAGCTGGGAGAGTTCGACCTAGTAACGCAAGTCAGGGTTCGTGTTGACTTCATCCCATGGCGATGAGGACGTACGTGAATCTCCGCAATCCTCTCCATGAAATCTGCGAAATGCTCTTCGGGCACACCTGGAGTTCCGGTCAGGTCGGGAACGGTATTCCCCTCCATCGCCTCCATGAGCATGAAAGGCGCGTGCACGCCATACTCATCTTCCATCTCGTAGGCGTATATCTCAGGAACAGGAATGGAGGTACGCTCGCGCAGGAGCGCGTTGATTGCGACCTCACATAGTGTGTTTCCCCCCGCCAGGGACCACTGGATGCCATAGGGCTCGTCGCAAAGCTCGCTGGAAGGCATGCGGAGCTTGGCTATCCACTGCTTCTGGTCTTCGAATTGGATGAGTCGGACGAGTTGGGAGCCGCCCATGGCGATGTTATCGGGAAAGAGGCTGCAGGGGACGCCATCGCGCTTCTGCGTGGCGTAGTTGAGCAAGGCGTCCCAGTCCACAGTCTCGAGAGAGCGAAGGGCGAGGGCTTCGGAGAAATTTTCCGGGTCTAGTGATTCTATTGCGGTCCATTTGTAGCCTGAGAAGGCGGACGAGTCTTCCGGAGACTGAGGCGAGCCTGTATGAAGTATTAGCTTTAATACCCACTCCTAAAGAGGTAGATGTAGGCGTACCTGGCGCGACGTCCGCCATGATTAGATGTTGTATGATGTCAAAGGTGTGTCGATGTAGATAGATGATGATGTGAGGTCCCTACTTTACGTTGTGCACTCGTATCAATTCACCATAGCTGGGCAACTTTGAAATTTCCGCCTAGGGATGTTAGGTTTTAAGACAAACGAGATCACTCATAGAGATCAAGGCCAATCCTGAGGACAGTGTCATTAAGTTCTATCCAAGCATTTCTAAGGCAGACTACCATGGAAAGTGTCAAATTCTAAGGGTATCTAAATCGGTTGATAGACGCCTTGAACTCCAATGGTGATATACAATGCGGTCATTTAGAACCGGGCTCAATCGGTACCGGAGGAGGGAGTGTTCTCTTTGCTGTAGCTAGCCGTGGGTTCAGGAGTCTTGGACTTGGTAGTCTCCTGGACTTTGATGTCCCTCGCAAATGTAGGCTGTTCATTGACGATGGCTCCGAGGGGCTTCCTCTTCTTCTTCGTCGGGCTCGGATTCGTGACGCTGGACGATGCGGTGGTAACATCCTGACTAACGCCGCTGACCTTAGGTTCTTCCAGGAGACTCTGAGCAAACTCTTCAGTGACGAGGTGATAGCAAGCTAATTTGCCATCATCGAAAAGCCACATTGCTTTTGCCACCGCATGTCTCTTGGTGTCTTGGAGCGCTGCGGAAAGAAGATGCAAGTGATTATCCAAGGTAAGTCCTCGCTTTGCTTCCGCTCGAATGACGGCTGCGAGGTATTGTTTCTGGTGTGCAGCGTCCATTCTGCCCCGCGCAGTTGCAGGATTGCCAGACTCATCCCAGAATTGTGGTGAATCCATCGCCCGAGGAACGCTTTCAATGAATCGTGGATAGTCTCCGAAAACTTCCCATGGTGCAGCGTAGGCCATTTCCCAGTCAATGACGCCCAGCACAGCAAAGTTGTCGTCCATGATGATGTTGTTGTTGCCGCAATCATTGTGCCAGATCGGGAACGGACCTTTGTCGCAGACGGATATCTTACTGGCTAGCTCTTGGATGGCCGCTCGGAATGCTTCGATTGATGCGGGGATCTCTGCAGACCTCCCACCTTTAGCTAGTAGACGGGGCATGTGTGCTAGGTTGCAAAACGGCATGTTCTTAGCCCAGGCTTGGAAGAACTCGGTTGCCGTATCGAAAGGGCCGCCAATGGGATAGATTGGTCCTTGGATGTACGTTCCATCCTCGTTCCTACCAATCACGGTGCCTATCTTGGGTAACAAGACAGTTGATAGGCCGACCTATAGCGAGAGTGATGTTAGATTCTTTCGTTGTCTTGAAAGAATAGAGACACTTACATGAACTTCGGCAACGCTGTCGAAGAGGGTGTCTTTTCGCTCATCTGGGAATGCCTCAAACGTCTTGTCATCAAAGATATCTGTTCCTACGTTGCCTTCCACGCACTCCATGAGAATGAATGGAGCCTGAACGCCCACCGTATCAGCGGTTTCATGAGCGTAGATCGCAGGCACGGGAATGTTGGAAGATTCCCGAATGAGGTTGAGAATGACCACCTCGTTGTCGAAGGTTTCCTTCGCATCATCCCAGACCATCTTGATGCTGCCATCGTACATGCTGTATGGCATATGTACGCGAGCAACCCAGCGCTTGCCATCGTCGAACTCGATGACACGGATCATGTGGTTGGCGCCCATACCAATGTCCGTCAACAATTTGCATTCGGTACCATCGCGAAGTTTCGATGCATACTCAAGCAAAGCATCCCAATTCGTGTCTCCAAGCGCCGCTTCAGCACGAGTGCGCAAAGCCATGCCCTCGGGGATGGTAGAGAAGACGTTCCAGCGGAAGCCTACCGTTGAATCATTTGAATCTAGCAAACTGTTATTTGACTCTGTCACGTACTTGATAAAGCTAAGAAACTTACCAGCCATGTTCGGGAAGCGAGGTCGTGTTGTCCGCGGAGGGTGCGGTGTTGTGGAGGAGAAGTGGAGGTGGAAGGCGCGCCGTGTTTTGACCACGAGAAACACGCGCCAGCAATGATGTCGGCACCGACTCGGATTATTTATTTGACCGCTGAGGTGATACCTTTTGACTGGCCGAAAAGAAGCTAGCTGGGGCACTTCATACAGTGGTGTCAAGTGAGCAAGGCTGGAGCCCGAACAGTGAGATCTACATAATGAAAAGTAAACCTCAAGCATTCACATAAATCTGATGCCATACAGGACTGGTTCATGAACTTATGTCATTATGTCTAGTTCAGATAAAGACTTCTGATGTGCATCCCTGCCATCTCGCCATGTTCATAGACGAGCCTTCCTAGCTATTTCACTGTGTGATTGAGAGCAAGAAGAAAGGAAACCTAGCCAATGATGCAGTTCCCGTCCCCGTCAATTCGGAAAACCGCATTTGGGGCAGTAGTGGCCGCCCTGAACTTTCTCCTCGCAATTTTCGCCTGCGCACTTCGTGGTGGGGAGCGAGCGGATCCTCTTGTCATGGTCATGTCGCAATGGGGAATCGTCATCGTTCTTTTTGGGGGGGCCACCACCCTGACCTCCCGGACCTCCCTTTCCTGCTCCGCCTGGCGCCAAACCACCTGTAGTCTTGCCCGCTGGGGTTCCCGCCTGGGCCTTGTCCGCTGGGACCTTGCTCGCAGCACCCGTTGACTGCTGTGAAGCCATGACTGACTAAAAAAGGTGAGATGATGAAAACGTCCTGTTTGAGGTGGTCGTACCTAGTTCTAGAGTGAACGAGAGAAGAGTGTTGTGTTGGTGGGTTGAGGGAGTTGAGGAGACCTATCCATCGTTAGCTCCCAATACGTAGAAGTCCAAGTAAATCCAAAGCTTACCCGAAGAGATTGTCCGAGACTCTATTGAGTGCCAACTTTGGTGCTGTTAGTGCTGCTCTACTTTATAGGTGTTTGTTGTCGGTGTACAGCTGTAGAGAGTGCGAGGTGGAGGTTTTATAGCTCGCTGTCAACAGGCTGCGCGTGAGCAGAAGGCGGTCAATAAGTTGAATACGGCGTGGACAATGGCTTTCCGAGCGCGTACCTGCAGCAGAATGACGGCGAACGAGCAGGCGAACGGGCATTCACTAACTTGACCGAGCATAGGCTGGGGCCTCCCCGAGAGTATGCGTGTGCCGCTGCTGCATAGAGTATGAAGGCATAGGATTGGCCACTCTTTGCGACTGTTTGGGGCGCCCTGACAGGAATTGAAAAATCTAGACGCCATGTAAAGGTTGACACAATGCAAATTGGACTACCTTTCGGCTGGCTGAAGATGTGTTACTTGGGGCACTCCTACAGTAGTATTTAAAGAAGCCCCTTCGGCCGCCTTCTTCAACAGCTATCTGGGAGCGCGAGGGTAATGGTCGGACTCATCTAAGCTCTCTACGTCCATGCCCACCATCCTCAACTAACTCTTGGGCGGCGGGACAACCGGCTCTTCCTAGAACCGCCAGCCTTTAAGCGGATCTTGCAGTGCGTTAGTTTCAGGGTATTCGAGCTCAAAGGTCTCGAAGTGAACGCTGGGGATGTCGTTGATCTGGCCGTCTGTGTCGTCCTATAAGTCAAGTGGTTAACATGATATTCGAAGAACTCAAGGTTGTACTTACGATCTCCCATATCGCGTAGTCGAAGATGCAATCCTTCATAAGCCGGTCCCTCTCGTCAAGCAGCCCCTGTACGTATCCTTCTGCCATCAAATGTGCCACCTTTTCGTGCTTGTTCTCCAGCAGCAACAGCACGCCGATGACCTCCCACATGCGATCTACGTTGATCGCAAACCGCTTCGCCTGCTTCGGAACGTACGGCATTGCTCTGTTGAGCCATCGTGTCGTCATCACCGATCCTTCCTCCTGGCAGCCGTGGAGCCTTGCTTCAGTCGTGGGTAGATGACCGAACGTTAGAATGGCCGCATCCAAATTGCTGATTTTCAGCTTAGAACGCACCAAGTGGCGAATATAAATGCACACCATTTGCAGACCGAGCATGTTCAACTTGAATCCCTTACCGCGAAGGCGATGCCACTGCGACTCCCAGTTCAATGCCTGGTGGTGCTTCTGGCGTACGGCGGCGCTATCCTTCGTCGAGATACTATACCAGGTGCCCATGTATCTGCCAATAACCATTGGCTCGTACAGATCTTGGTTTCGTCCAATAGCGTAACGTGCTACAAGGGCAGTACGCTTGTTGACGTCAAGCTGGTCGATCTCTGGGATACCCCTTGGGATTCCGCGAGGGCCGGGGGTGCGAACAGGCTGTACGATGACAAGTGATCTGCCCAGTTTCCGGCTGGCTACAGCCATATCCAGCTCCTTTGGCACCATCGGCATCCAGGCAGTATCCGCCGGGTTCTCAATGTAGTCGTGCAATATGTCAGTCGCAGAGATGCCGGAGTTGAGGAGCTGTTGTACTTGGGCAATGAGAGCTTGTCGTCGGTAGTGTCACAAGATGTGACGTAACCATTGTAGAGTGCTCCAAGGTTAGAACGCGCTCTAATCCAGACAGAGGTTTTGTAATTAAATTCTACTGGGCGCGAGAAGATGTCTCCAAAGAGACTGGGTGGGAGTTGCTCCCGCAGGAACATCCCTCCTGGGTACTTGATGCCGGCTTCTGGGCTCCTTGGATGCATCGCAATAGATTTCCGATACTGCTCCCTGCGGTTGGCGGGCGCATGGTTATGCCAGGGTGCAATCACCGAGCAGACCATCTCCTCGTCTCCGGTCAGGTACTCGCTATCTAGCATAACGAGCCAGTTGCGTGGCATTGGCCCATACTTGATGACGACGTCTCGGACCCGGTCCTTCTCTTTGCTTTTCGAGTACACCGTCCTCTCGAGCTCCCAGTTCCATTCGACGGTCTCTTTCGACGTTTGGAGCCAACTCATGTCGGCCGCCATGTCGAGTTGGTGAGGTTGGTTTATCGTTCTAAGTACAAAGGCTAGGGGTGCAGCTGCGAGAAAGAAGAGTCCTCGTCACTGTGCGTGGGTGGGAAGACTTGTCGCCGTGTGAAAGAGAGGGTTGTTGCTGTGAGATGGGAAAACGATTGAGACTTTGTCGACGTATGAAAGAGAGGGTCGGTAGTGAGATGGGTCTATTGTTATGAGTACGAACGCTGGAGGTGCAGATGGAAAATTGAGGAGACTTTGTCGACGTGTGAAAGAGAGGGTCGTTGTTGTGAGATGAGTCTATCTTTCTGAGTACGAAGGCTGAAGCTATAACCTAAAAGTAGCCTTACCGTGTGACAGAAAGCGAGAAGATTCTAGATGGGTTGAGTGAGTTGAGGAGCTCTACACATCGTCAGCAAATGGGACAAAAATTTCCAATGAGGCCCTTAATTAAAGCGTCAGAGGCAATCTTAGAGTTCGTTGTACTCAGTAGCGCTGCAATCCCACTAGGACCGCCACCTTTGACGTGAGGAGCTATCAGGATTGCAGCTTTTGAACATATACTAGAGGGCCCCAAGCGGCGTCAGACAAGGGCACACAGACACAGAAGGAATGTGTACTCACAAATCTAAGGCTTTCAATTCAGAAGCGATTCGTAGACTGCCGCTCTTTGATGGAGGGAGCCTGATACCGCCGCGTCGTATATCTTTGCACGATTTTCTGCCACACTCTGAGGTAGCTCGACGGACTTACTGCTGTCGCAAAGCAAGAGCAGACCTATACCTCACATGCTTGAGACCCAGCACCTCAGAAGGCAACCGTCAGGTGTACACAGATATATGACGAAGAAATGTAAAAGAGAATGATGCTACAAGATCTGCAACTTCACTCATCACTACATGCTGAGAGCTTGGTATGAGGTTTTAGACCGTTTGTATAAATTAATACCAATCCATCCTCCTGTCAATCCGCAATAACCGGTAAGTTGAAAGCGCTCATTTCCTCAATCTTTCTTTGGGAAGTCAGGGAACTCGAGGAGCTGATCGATAACATCCGTGACCATCTCCTCAATCGGTCTGAAGCTCTTCAAACCAAGAATGCTTGTTGCGCGACTAGTATCGTAGGAGCCCGCTATGGTCTTTCCTTCTTCGAGCTTAGAGCCAATTTGAGGATACTTCCGCCGAGTGAATTCGGCTATGTCTAGCCAATCGAAGGATGGTGCAGCGACTATGAACTTCGCAGTGCCTCCAGTCCAGCTGCTTGGGTCCATGTACGGGTCCTTATCGGCTACCAACTCGAGTGCCCTGAGGTGCGCTTCGGCAACGTCGAGAACATGGACGGCACGACTTCCTACGATAGGCTGGGGACCCTGGAGAGAATGCCAGAGGAAGGCGTTGGTGCCGGAAAGCTGGGAGAAAGACGTCTGAATGATGTTGCGGCCGTAAATGAAGGTTGGATGGATGGTCACGGTGGAGTACTTTGGCTGTCTGGCTTTCACGAAGGCGGTGGTGGCCTGATCAGCGAGAATCTTGGAACCGGCATAAGCTTCTCCAAAGCTAGCAAAGGGGTGGTCGGGGGAAAGCTGAATATTCGCGCCACTCTGTTCTGGAATATGGTCAGTCTTTTTCGTAAGTGTGTGTGATATGAGTAAGATTGAAGACAAACCAGATTCGATGGTGCCATCAGAAATCCCTTCCAGTGGTCGCAGTGCAGCAACGGAGGATGTGATCACGACTCTCTTGATTGAAGGGTACTTGGTGGCTGCATCCAGGATAGTTGTAACTCCTTCAACGGCTGGCTCGATGTATACAGCCTTGTAGTCAGTGTCGGCGCCCTATGCGGGTTAGCTGATTCATATTGGAAACTACTGGTGGTACATGCGTGACTAGGAGACGCCAGAGGTGAAGCGACGTGGAAGATGTAGTCGACATCATGCAGGACAGCATCATATGCCCCTTCCTGCGTCATGTTGGGGATTGTGGCGAATTCAACGCGGTCTCCATAGTTAGGGCGGAAGAAGGCTTCTAGGCTCTCAACCTGAGCCTGTCGACGAACCGTACCACGAACACGGTAGCCTGCCTTGAGCGTCTCATTGACCAATTGGGCGCCTAGGAAGCCGGATGCACCAGTGATCTAAGCTATCGTTAGCAGCTTCAAGCTTGAAAACGGCTTGCTGTTCGTACCAAGACTAGCTCTCCAGTCATCGTGAAGGCTTGACTAGCTCTTTTGAGTAGGGGTGTGAGTTAGGATGCTGCGTTAGACGACGATAGAATCTTAGCAGAGGGTCACTCCGTCCTTGATGCGGCGAAGAGCTGATTAGGATCTGATGGGTTTATGATCTTGAATAGACAGAGGAAAGAGTAATATATGTATTCCAGCGCACTTAATACAATGAATAGACACGGTACCCCTTGCGTTGACGCCATCTTGGAAAGTATCAGTAATACAATAAGGCCGAGGTTTTGTACAACCAAGAAAGAGCGCTGATGCTGGCATAACTACGCTTTGTCATCGTTCGACATGGCCCGATAGTAATCTATAAGCTCCTGCATTAACAAGATTTACCTAGAGGGTTCAACTATCTTTCCACTGGTGGTGTTGGTATGTCGTCTCATCCTCGGATTGATTCGGGCCGGCGCGATAGCGAAGAAGCTAGGCAAGTGTGTCAGCGATTTCAGCCACGGTCTAGAATAGCCCACTTCAGCCCTGCATCCCTCCAAGACGGCCAAGAAGAACAAGCATCACGCAAGGCGCACCTCGAGCGATCCATCATCATCCCCATTGCCATCCGCCCAGCCCCCGAATCCATCTCGTCGATGCTACGACTGCCTTTGCCGGTACGACATGCCTAGCCGCCCTTCACTGCAGGACCAGTGATGGACCCGAGAGGCATGGCGGGCGACGAGCCATACCTCCGGAGGCAGTTATGGAACGCTGTCGCCGCGACGTCCACCAGACCCTACGAAGTGTGTATAGTAATCCCACGAGCGCGCGACAAGGCACTAACAATTGGCAGCACTGTCAGCCCTACACCCTTCCATCCTTGGGCGTTATCGAGATCAGCCCCGACTTCACCGTCACCCTCACTGCCAATGCCGTCTTCACGCCAGAATGCACGTCCGGCGCGCCCTCCGAGGCCACTGCTCTACTCGGGCCAGGCAGTGCCGCTGACATGCGGGATCCCTTCCACGCCTCCATCACTCCTCAGGCATACGCGACTGGCGCGGCCACCGTAATCGCGTGGATGTTGGTTATAATGCTGCTCATCACCCCTCGGACGTTCTTCGCTGGCGCGGGAGGTCGCTCAGGGCTCATGGGAAGACGCGGAATGATAAGCGGAGCCAGTGGTGGCGGATCAGTCATTGGTGTTGGGACGCGTCCGTGGCTGCAGAAGGTTGCGGCATTGACGGTTGCCATATCGTTGACCCTGGCTACCGCCGACACTTTCAGGATCGCGGAAAGACAGTATGAAGCCGGATATATGGATGCCATGGCTCTCCGCGATGAGGTAGTCGGGGGGATGGAGATCAAGGTCTCCAGAGTGATATCCGACATCTTTCTGTGGCTCGCCCAGGTTCAAACTCTCATTCGACTCTTCCCCCGTCACAAGGAGAAGGTCATCATCAAATGGACCGGATTCGCTCTTATCATGCTGGATATCGCCTTCAGTTGTTTGAACAGCTTTGTGGGGAATTCCGCAGGACGACCTCGTCGTTTTGTGGACGCCATACCAGCACTCAGCTACTTATTTCAACTCGCTCTCAGCATGCTCTACGCCGCCTGGGTCATATATTACTCCATCACCAAAAGACGATACGCATTTTACCATTCCATGATGTGGAATATCACTCTGGTCGCACTTTTATCATTTGTAGCAATTCTTACTCCCGTCGTTTTCTTCATTACCGACATATCTAATTACACCGTCGCCGGATGGGGCGACTACTTCCGATGGGTTGGCGCTGCTGCTGCTAGCGTCATCGTATGGGAGTGGGTAGAGCGCATCGAAGCTCTAGAAAGAGAAGAAAAGAAAGATGGGATCTTGGGCCGAGAAATATTCGACGGCGATGAGATGTTAGAAACCACGCCGTCTGATGATGTCCACTGGCCTCGAAACGGCCGGAACGATGAAAATGATGGATCTGGAGGCGAAAAGGGGTTCCGAGGTAGTGTCTTCGCCTCAGCTTTCAGCGGCCACGGGTTGAGCGAAATGGCACATCGCTTGGGACCAACAAGACAGTCGAAGAAAGACAACGTAATCGTTGTTCCCCTTGGTCGCAAACACGCGCCGCCAACTTCCAATCAGAAGCAGCCAACACAATCACAGACCGAAATAGGCTCACCAACATGCGCTCCCGTGGCCACACCTCCACCTGCTATCGTATCGCCAGTAAGCAGGACAGACACAACCAGTGCCGCTAGTACAGTATACACAGTACGGTATCATCCAGTCAGCGAATCACCTCCCAATATGGGGAGGGTCGTTTCGGCAAATCCACATCAAGAACCGAACATCAGCTCCGCAGTATCTCCACAAAGGTCATCTGAACCATTGGCACACGGAAATCAAACAGAGGCCGATGAAGAGGAGGCCACAAATGGAAGGACCCAGTCACGTTGGCAAGCTGTTCCAAACCCGTTCAAGCGCCGGCGAGCTTCCCCGCCCCCGGAAGTGCAGCGAGGAAGAGTCATTGATCCTCTCAGCGTGGACGATGTTTCTGCGAGCATTCCGCCGCAAAAAGAATCTCGAAGGGGTTTGAAGTCGAGGCTGGGGGCATTCGCAGCAGAGCAAGGCGACAAGATTCGCGAAAGAGGAAGCACTCGGCAGGTTGAGCCGAACCTGCCTGTCACTATCATTCCAGCTCAACCCCGTGGTCGTACTTGGTCTCCCGACGTTTTAACTCAGACGGGCCCAAGTTCGACAGAATCCTCGCCCATTCCCGTCGTACCGACTCAGAACGTCACTGAGTCCATAGAGACACCGCAACCAGCCGCTACCCAAACAACGTCGGAAAATCTCTCCTCGCCGAGAATTAGATTTACGCCGGAGACATGGCAGAAGCCATCGACGAGACAATTAAACCTCGACAGGACTCTGCCGTCTAGTTTCGTGACACATCCACCGCCGACTCAAGACACTTTTCAACGGAATACACCCAACGACGATACCCAATTTTCTTGACTTTTCCAATATCACGACGGCGCTTTATGGACCCGGATCGGGATCAGGCTTGAGAGGAGTTTCAATCGGCGTAACTGGTGGACGGACAAGGACGAAAAGTTTCTGACATTATCAGCAGTTGGATGTTAGCATTGCATGATACTTACTCTGGCGCGTTTCGGTACTATATGGATACCCTGTGGACGATACGGTGTATCTAAGGGAGATTTCTTGATACTTACATAGTTCTGATTTAATTGAATAGCCTCCATGGTATTGAGTTCGTACTTTAACTATTACCGGGCAAATGCTGCAATTACTAGCCCATGACGTGAGCGAGGCGAGGTCACTGGAGATGAATGCCAAGTTGTGTTTATCGAAGCTTGGACCGCGGCCTGGTGGTTACTTGCGAGCTGCTCCCGCCGCATATCGTCCATCAAGCTCGACGGCGACGTCTGCCATGCTTCAACTACAATACCTCGTCTTCCTGCACCTCTATCGTCTCTAACTGCATCGCGATTGATGACCGTAGCCTCTTTCTTGAATTCCAGCGCACCCTAGACCTCGCCCGTGATGTCTCTCTTCGGCGATGACGATCTGCCTGCGCGGCCTAAACAGTCCACTCTCTTCGACGACGAGCCGAAACCAGCAGCCAAATCAGGCTCGAGTCTGTTCACCGATGACTTTAACGATGCCGGCGACTCTCCCTGGGGCCTTCCGACGCCCAAGAAGGCAGCGCGCGGGAACCTGGTGAAGACGCTGCTGGGAAGTGGGGACGTGCCTGAGAGCTATGTCGACGCATACGATGCGCTGATAGCATCTGGCGACCGCACGGGGAGCGGAGTCAGCCTCGCGGGAGTGAAGAAGCTGCTGGGAGACAGCGGACTCCCCGCCGACGTCCAGACCAAGATCTTAGGCATCGTGGCCCAACCGGGACAGGACTCGACTGCTGGATTCGGCAGGGGCGAGTTCAATGTCTTGCTCGCCCTCATTGGGCTGGCGCAGGAAGGCGAGGACGTGACGCTGGACAGCGTGGACGATCATAGACGACGTAGGTCCCAGCTCTCAAACGCTTCACCCCAGCCGCAACACCCGTCCTGACATCGCAAAGACCTCCCAGAACCCTCAATCAAGCTCCCCGCGCCTCCGGAAGCTGCGAAACCAACGACTCCTCTACCTCCCCCAACTCCTGCCACGCCTCAAAGCCAGCCGGCCGTAACTCCGAGTCAGTCGCGTGTCATGCGCAAGGAATCATTCGGATTCCCGGAAGCGGACCCATGGTCAAGTCCAGCCCTTCATCGAGGTCATGAACATACTGTGGACGCTTCTGCGCCTCCAGTCAACGGGACGACCTTGTCAAGCAGCGGGATGCCAGGACGAACAACAAGCGCGTTCACAACGGCGTCTGACAATCCCAGCTCGCCCCCTCCAAGCAATCACATAGGCGAGCGACCGACTACAGGTGGAACAGCTGGCTGGGGAGCATACAATGGGTCTTCGGCCGATGGATTCTCAGGCGCAGGGCTGGGAGGCGATGGATTCGGAAACGAGGGAGGAGACGATGCGAGTCGCAACCCAGGTGGCTTGGGAAGATCCCCAGGAGGAGGCCGAGTTGCGGGTAATGGCGTAGAAGAGATTATCACCGTGACGTCAATTACCGAAAAAGAGGGGATGTTTCTATTCCAGCATCGGAACTACGAAGTCACCAGCGCCCGTCGCAACAGCAAGATCATCCGAAGATACAGCGACTTTGTATGGTTGTTGGATTGTCTACACAAGAGGTATCCTTTCCGCCAGCTCCCACTCCTTCCACCAAAACGTGTCGCCAGTAGGTCTCCCATTGTCCGTTTGCACACCACGAATTGATGGGTTCTTAGTCAACGGCAACTACTTAGCTGCGGATGCTTCGTTTGTCGAGAAGCGACGTCGTGGGCTCGCTCGATTCGCAAACGCTCTTGTTCGCCATCCAGTGCTCTCGCAGGAGCAGCTAGTCGTCATGTTCCTCACAGTTCCAACGGTAGAAGTCCGCTTTCTGATCTGTAATTGCAGACCTCGTGCTAACGGCTGATGTAGGAATTGGCTGTATGGCGAAAACAAGCTACGATATCCGTCCAGGAAGAGTTTACTGGGAAATCACTGCCACCAGGCCTGGAAGACTCTCTTCCTCAAAACTTACAGGATCTGTTCGACCAGGTACGATCGGGCGTCCGGAGATCGGCAGAGCAATACATCAACCTATGCAACCTCATGGAACGGCTGTGCAAGCGCAACGAAGGGCTGGCGGCTGAATACCTCCGCTTCTCCCTTGCTCTACAATCCCTGACCGAAGCATCATCAGACACGTATGCTGTTGATGTCAACGACGTTCCCATGCTCAATGAAGGCTTGAGCTCCACCGCCAAACACCTATCAGCAAGCCAGAGCTTACTAGAAGACGAGGGTCGGGCTTGGGACGAAGGTGTTCTAGAAGATCTCAAGAGGCAACGGGACTGCCTCGTCAGCATGCGAGATCTATTTGATCGACGAGATCGTTATGCCAAGGACAATATCCCACAGCTGGAGAAGAGGATACAAAATAACGAAAACAAGCTGCAGACCATCAGGAACAAGCCGGAGCACCTGCAGAAGCCCAACGAGGCAGAGAAGGTTGAAGAAGCCATTGTTCGAGTAAGTATGCCGAAATCAACAATGTCTATAACACAGCTAACAAGTACTAGGACAAACAGTCTATCGTCGCCCAACATGCCCGCGGCGTCTTCATCAAGGAGTGTGTGCGGGACGAGCTGCTCTTCTTCCAGCATTCGCAGTATCATATCAGCAGGCTGCACCAGGATTGGAGCCAGGAACGCGTCAAGTACGCAGAGCTACAGGCGGATAATTGGAGGGGGCTGAGTGAGGAGGTTGAAGGAATGCCGCTTGGAGATTAGATGGCGGCAGCTGTAATCTTTTAGCGTCTGTAATTTCTAGCTTTGGGGTATATAGGAAGTCTGCTGTTAGGTTTCATCTCTAGCTCTCTCGGCGGCTCAGATCACTGTACGGTTCGAGGTGCGCGTAGCGTTTTGGGGCTTGCGTGCATATTTGTAGTCGTTATCTCGGCGGAGGTTCTCTGTCTCATAGGAAGCCAAATTGAGGTTCTAATTCATAAAGTTGCTGCTCTGTGCCACATTCGTGGAATTGGGAAGTTGCGGTTGACCTTCACTAGAGGCATCTCCGACCTTCACGTAGCAGCGCCCGAGTTTCAGGTCAACGATGAACCTCTTGCGCCGCACCCTTTCACTCCTTACACCAGCTTCTAGCACCACATCTCCAGCCTCCACCACGATGCCGCCCAAACGCAAAGCCAAAGCTGTCGAGACACAGCCCGACGCCCAGCCAGTCGAAGACGCGAAGCCGAAGAGAGTTCGCAAGACCAAATCAGAGACACAGGTGGCGTCGGAGGTCAAAACACCACCAAAGCCGGTGACTAAAGCGAAGCCAAAAGCTGCGGCCAAAATGAAAGCTAAAGTGGCAGTCAAGGCGCCGGTCGAACAGGATGGTAAGTCGCTTTTATATTGTCACCACTCTCAGCCTTGCACTGAAACTACCCCCACGCCGCCACGGTGACGCATGTGTGCCTGAGGCCGAAACTAGCCCCTCCACTGTCTTGGGCGGCGGTGCCTTGCGTGCGCGAGTCACCTCCAGACACGCCTTTCTCAACCACAACCCTATACTTTGCATCCACAACTCTATTCTGGCACTCGCAATTTGACCTTCTTACCTGCATATATTCTGCACTACGCCTCCACCAACTCTACCTGCATTTACCATACGAAGACAGCGCTAACGCGGCATAGCGATGCCTCCAGCATATACTACCGCGCAGAAGAGTGCCATCACTCAGTTCATGAGCTTTACCTCGTCAGACCGCAATACCGCTGTGAAGGTGAGTTGCCAGCCTCGAACCCCCGCTTTCCTACATGCTTTTGCAGCCCAGTGCGGCATTCCCCATACTGCGACCCTGCTGTCCTCGACATTTGAAAGAGTATTGGCTGACCTGATTCTTGCATTTAGCACCTCAAAACGCACAACTGGAACTCGGAACAAGCCGTCAATGGGTAAGTGGTTTTTCTGCATTGCTTGTTCTCACCACATTCGTCCATCGAGCCCTTTCACGATCTACCATCCGGAATACCGACCGAGGATCTGGCCGTATACTAGGAGGCTTCGAATACCACTGGGAAGGATCTGGAGCTTCTGGACACGCGAGAGTGAAGGCGAATGCTGTCGAAATACAATGCTGGATGGCTAGATTCCGTCAAGAAGTCTAGCGCCAGGATGGTCTACCATGCGATTCCACCCAAATTAGGGACGAGCGGGTCATGATACACACTTTTGGAATTTTCCGGACTTTGAGAGCGATGGACACGATTCCCGAAGCATTGTTCAGCTGGTCAACGGATTTCGAGTAGTAGGTTGCTCTACAATTGCCTGTAGAGTGTTTGAGGAAGCGACCTCCTGTAGGACCTTGTTCTGCAACTACCTCGCGCACGCATGAGCTAGGAGCTCTAGGCCGCGTGATGCCTCGCATCTGCGTCATCCCTCGATCGATCGATCTCTCTCAGCTCTTCCGCCTCGCAGTCCACCACGCTTTCTCCCAACCAAGTCACTTCCGCTCTCACCTTAAGAGACTTCCTAAACTCGACTACGATATACACCATGTTCTCGAGTGGATCTGCGTCCTCTGATCGGGCCAAACAGAGCGCTGTCGTCTGGAAATACAACTACGCAATCGCCCAGGAGGCCCTACTTCGCGGTCAGGGCATCCAGGGCAATAACCACCTCAGCCAGCCATTCAACGATCAGTAGGTTTCACTCCGTCCTAAGGATGAAATGCATACCCAAAGCCACATCTTCGAATAAATGGTGCCAAATCTGTATCCTAGAACGGTCTTCTTTTCGCGCCGCCGGGGGTGCTTCAACACCTCAGGCCCCTCAGCAATCCATCAATCACCCATCGCCAATTCAGCCTGGTCAGAAAACCGAGCGCTATTCACCATGTAAACCAGATTATGTCTTATTTACGTTCTTCATTAGAGTGAATCCTGGAGCCTCGAATTTCACTCACAGCTGCAGCCCAATCCGGAATCACTGGTGCCTGGAGAGTATCGACGCCTACATAAACGCCTCGGACGGAATTCCGGATTCATGATTACTCCCCAAAACCACCACACACATTTGACACACCTGTCTCTTTGCTAACCAAAATGTCTCGTGCCAGATACTTCTCAGGTGGCGGAGCAGCATCTGCTCCCTCCGGCTCGTCAAAGTCAGGATTGAACAAGGTGTTCGACAAGTATCGAGGTATGATCAAGCCTCTTTCTCGAATACCACCACATCGCTGACAGTTTTCAGATGACAAAACCACCCCTGACACAATTGGCGTCACCGGTATGATGTCGTATCTCAACGACATCAAGGTCGAACTCGAAGACATCGGGATGCTCGCCGTGTCGGAAATCCTACAATGCCCCACAATGGGCGAGATGACTCGAGAAGGCTTCACCGAGGGCTGGGGGGCACAGAGGTACGACGCTCAGCTCCCTGAAAACCTCAAATCATTCACTAACACACCTTCTAGCTGCGACACAGTCGACAAGCAAAAATCATACATGAAAAACCTGCTCAAAACCCTCCCCGCCAACAAAGACACCTTCACCCGCATCTACAAATACACCTACAACATCGGCCGCACCGGCAACCAGAAATCTGTCCAACTCGACACAGCAGTCGAGTACTGGAAGGTGCTATTCGGCTCCGCGGCCTCCCCCGTGCGATGGAATTCGCAGAGCAACCCGTGGCTCGATTGGTGGGTCGAATTCCTCACGACGAAGTGGAAGAAGAGCGTCAACAAAGATGTGTGGAACGAGACGCTGAAGTTTGCGAGCATGACGCTGGAAGACGAGAGCTTGGGGTTCTGGACAGAGGAGAGCAGCTGGCCCAGCGTCGTCGATGAATTTGTGGAGTGGGTGAAGGAGAAGAGGGGCGGAGGTGAGACGGAGGGGGAGGCGATGGAGGTGGAGTAGATGGTAGTTGATGAGGATTGAGGACAAGGATGCTTTGCATGGTTTCTTCGGCATGGTTATCCAGCCAAAGACGGAGTATGGATGGCGTGCTCAGCTGGCTGGCTGATCGATTGGGTGCGGGATGGCGGCATTTTATGAGGGTAGGAGATATCTTAACCACGACATTTTCTAGTTTGGACACAACGCTTTTTCAACGTGCTGTGGTGCTTTGTGGGGGACCCAGCTATCAACACCTTGACGGACGCAAGTTTTCCCAGTAGAGTATCTCCCAGTGCCGCAACTCCGGTGCTGGTGTCGTGATGATGATGCTAGGCAGCAGGTCATATGGACAGGTGCTAGCGCGTAGGGAAGGGATCTCGAGCATTGGATATTTGGAAGAGGTATGTTGCATGGTGAGTGGGCTATTCCTTTTACTGGGTACGCTCGACACTCTTATAAAAAGTATGAATAAAGATATTGTAGTAAGACATGCCGCGTTAAGACAGTCTCTAAACCATCCCAGCCCCTCTTTCTCTCTATTCACAACGCAATTCGTGGCCACCCCAATCCGACTCAAAGTCATCCACAAAAAAGAAAAAGAAAGTAACATACCCCCTCTCCCCTCTCCACCTCCATCTCTCACCCGGAACAAACCTCCACCCTCAACCCCCCCACCCGCCCCCGCACTCCCCACCGGCTGCACCACAGCAAGTGGTACGTTCCCGACGGGCTTTTTCTGAGGGTGTGGGCAGCGGATCATGTCATGGAATTTGCAAAACCTAGATCTATTGGCTCTGCAAACCATGATGCTGCTTGAGCAGGAAATCTCTCATGTACCATAACACCTTTATGCAATTTTATAACAGCACCGAGCTTAGCATGCATCCCTGGGTGGCGAGAAACCTACCTTACACTACCTAATAGTGCATCATTGCCGCCTGGCTACTGATTTAGGCCTCGCCATGACCAAGTGACTATTTCTGCAGGCTACGCTTACCGGAAACACTATATTCAAACGAGCTCAACTCCCTTAGTAGTTATAACAGAGCAGCATTAGCTGAAGCATCGGGATTTTTGGCGGTTAGGGACAGTAACGCACGTACTGCAGGGCTTGCATAGATTACATTGTCCAGAAAAGGACTTTCTCTATTTCAATCTCATCTAGCACACCAGTGGCGTTAAATCTGCGCTAGTTCACCGGATGCATCCAAACGCTGTGGTCCCCCCTTTCTGCTTGGCACTTGATATCTACAGCACACTCTTGATTAGGGGCCGATAAACTCTTTGACCGGATGGAGGGGTTTGACCGGACGTGTGCGGTGCGTCACAAGAGCGGGCTGACACCCCTGTGTCTCCTGGTCTTGTTATTGTATCGCTCAAATTTGCACGAGGCCGCTCTTCTTGCCCCTGTGGTTGCGTACACCACCTGTTCAATAATTTGACTGTCTCACATTTGTCGGCCAATATACACCATGTAGACGTCTTGGGCATAGACGGAAAGGATGAAACATGCCTATAATCTTGAGGCTTGCATGAACGCCGTGCTCTGTGGCCTGACCACTTTCGCTTGCTCTATCCGCCCCACGTCTCCAGGGATTGGTGAGAGAGAACGTCCTGCAGAGCTCGTAACTTCTCAAAACATTAAAGCAACCATTGCCGTGGATGCTGGCGATCGAGGTGCGATAGGCGTCACTAGGCACCTCGGCTCAATATACACGAGCCAATCAGGTAGAGTTGGAAGGGTTCCTCTCGTTTGTCCGCTAACCGCATGCTCAGGATTGTACATGCAGCCACAAATTCAGGTTGACTTAGTCACCGCTCAGCCTCAATTCCTGTGCATTCAGGTTCAAAAGCAGAATTGGTCTTTGGTGGGATCAGTTGTCCCCTAAGATATATACGCGTATATTATCAATCATCTTATCTCCTTCTATTTGCCAGTTGAGTCAGCGCCGTATCCCTTCTCCGTGAGCACCTCCACACGAAGCTTGAAAGGAAGCCTGGTGAAGAGCTTTACCTAAGTGCACGAATAGCGCCCTACCATTATCCATAGATGGTATGAACTCAACGCAAAAAGATGCTCATCCTCTATGTATTTACTAAGCTTATTCTTTGTATGTTATTCTTGCTATAAAGATATAGATGGAATACTAAAGCACATACACAAATCAACAGACATATCCGCTAGCATTCCGTCTTGCCTGCTGCGCGATTAGATTCCATGTGGTGAGATCTCATTTGTCAGTTACGTTGGGTCGTACATGCGAGGCTGATCTTGGGCTTGGCGGCAGAGGGAGTGCTGCTCGTATAAGAGAAGGCTGGGCCTCGTACGCGCGGTCAATTATCTTGACTCAAGGCTGAACAGTTTAGCATCTCGCCTTCCTGGCTGATCAATGTCCAACTTCCGAAACTTGCTTCGTGTAGTTCGGTAAAACACTGACTTCACTTCTCCGGTATATATTTCTGGCAGATTCATTAGCACAACGGTCAGAAGATAGCTGACGCGACCGAGTAGCTCCATTTCATCAGCCATTTCACATAGTAGACACCTTCATCTGCTCACCAGCCAAATGGTGTCCAGTTCAGTGGGATTCCAAGTATCCCTGGAGCTAGCGGCTATCTTTCCTATTCGTCAGATGGTCTCAAGTGCCACAACGTATACCTGGTCCAAGATAATGAGCATAGCTCGTACGCTGAAGCAATCCGGATCTGATCTTTTGGTGGAAGAGGAATTATGCGCAGTATTTGGAAGGGTATGGGTTGATTCGAAGCTTTCTAGCAAGTTCCGAACAATGGTGGTCGAGCACACCTCAACGAACTCTCTGTCGCATCCCACGCTGGAATTGAAAGTCGGCTCCGGCCCAACCTTAGACAGAGCATTTACAGCCACTGAAAGCGACCTCGCCACTGTCGTTCAGCTATCACTACTCGGGGCGACTCAAGAAAGGTCTTCATTGGCTGGCTCTTTGCACTACGCTTTGAATAAACGAGTTGAGCTTGGTTTCCCGGAGGCAAACCCAAGCCCAGGATTTAGCGGTCTGGTCGGGACACTGGAAGCAATCAGTTCCCAAGCAAGTCCTTTCCTTTGGAGTCAAACCTTGCTTGCGGTTGAAGAGCGTTTACGTCCATTGTTAAACAAAATATCTTTGAATGCGGACACAGCTCTACCCACGAATCTCCTCGTCGCATGCCTGGACTCACTGCCAATAATACAGAGATGGCCAGAGGAATACACGCTAAGAGTTAGCGAATATGGCGGCTGCGTGACTCTGATCGCATGGGCTCATTACGTACTAGGACTCCGAGTCCTCGTTCAAGGGCATGAAACGTCGCAAAATATATTGTTTTCCTCGGGGACTTCGACTGCGCCCAACATCGTTATTGACGGCACAAGGAAAACACATATGGGCCCGGCCGTTTGTCTTTTAGACAGAGAGAACAAAGTCTATATTGGCATCGACCCAGAACAAGCAGATTTCGTTCCAGTCGAGGCCCAGGAGCGTCACCCACTTCGTGATTACTGTACAACGAATCTTTGCAGAGCATTCGATGAGCCATATTCTTGGGCAGAGAGCCAGGATTTCAAAGATGCCATGGAATTCTCCATAGCTGCAGCGTTCACATTGGCAAGGAGGGCTACACGAAGTGGACTACAAGATACTCCGTGTTTAATTAAGAAGTGGCAAATCTGGAATGCAGCGTACGTGCTATTTGGGGAAAGAGAATTCAATGAAGATCTGATCAGGAAGTATGCCGACACGATCTGTATGACTGAACCACTCAAAAAGACTCCAAGGGAGCGCCTACCCTCTTCACTGCAATCTTACATCCACGAGAGAGGACCAATTCCCATCTGGCGGGCAGCGGTAGATATCTTCTTTATGTCCACCATTTCAAAGATCAAATCATGTGAGAATCTCCCTCTCATTTGCGAAACCGACTTCATGGGGAACAGCCAGATATACGACCGAATAGTAGGGTGCAAGGATAGTATTGCACTATCTTCTATCGACTCCTTCTCGTACATATCCTGGCGTCTGCTCGGCCCCGACCCCGCAGACCCCAGCATGGCGCTGGAGCAGAACACGACAGACATTTTCATGGTCAGCGAATTCGGTTGGACTCTATTTCTCCCGTCATTCGGTAGCAATGACGGCGACCCTGCGCAGATCAACCCTGAGAATCTTTACTTGCTCGAGGGAGTGCCGACCAATAAGAAAACTGGGGAGAGGAAATTCCGTGTCCGAGATGCACTGCTTTCTTCCATCGAATTTATCGGCAGTGGTATAGGTGGCGGACGAGTCCAGTCAGCATGGGTCATTGAGAACAGTGTTTTGCATTACGAACCCCGCTGCGTCTCTCCGGTTCTGGAGCGCCATGAATTCTACGGACCCAGTAACGCCGCATTCAATGTCATGATTCGATTCATGGGAGAGCACTTAGAGCCGGCTATGCCCAACGACAACAAACGAACATTTGACGTTCAAAAGTCGTATCGGGGGCTACACGACAATCTATGGCACACTTATCGTGCACCTACGTGTGAGCATGGTAGTCTTTCCCACGGTGAGAGACCGATTGCCGCAAGACTTAGTGTGGACGTTGCTACCGCGGCTGGAAATTGGTCCTGGCATTTTCTTGAGCAAAGTAAGAGAAACAACAGTAACATCCCTGAAAGAATTGTGGTCGTGCTGGTGAAGAACAACCCAAGATCGAGATGGCTGGCTGTGAGCGTTGCTGTCGAGGCAAAAACGTCACGGAATACGATGTTGCGTGGGCCTGGCTGCTGCGAGGATTGTGCGGTTCAAGCAGCAGCGAAGCTTCCAGGAAAATGGTTTGTTATTATCTAGGAATCTCACATATGCTTTGGAGCATTTATAAGATTCCTGCAGCCTTTACCAAGCTACGATTAGACGTGTTTATTGTGGACCGCCGCCTTGTGGAGTTGGCTGCTTTCTCACTGAACAACCGCGTAAGTTCATGATATCGAGAACACTCAAATACTGGGCTAACTGCTGCAGTGCGTATCCTTTTTGCTATGATTCCGCTCGAACACAGTTTGCCAACCGAATCACCATGCTATGGCAAGACAGTCTCTTAATCACATTGTTGCTCCTTTGTACCCTCCCCCTCCTCTCCAGCCCGAGAAAGCCCCTCTCAATTAAGAATGCCCATAACAACTAAGGAAGAGAAGAATACACTGCCAAATCTCGTAGTCAACATCACCCTGAACAAATCTCCACCCTCAAATCCCCACCAGCCACCGCACTCCCCACCGGCTGCACCGCGCCCGGCACCGGCACATAATACGCCTCCGCCGCGCAATAACTCCCCGGCGCGCACCTCATCACATCGCCTCCATCCCCATGGATCTTCAACCCCGCCTCATGTCCCGGACACTGGCTCGCATCGCCCCCCTTCACGCAGTCTATCAACGAGATGTCGTACCACACCCGCCCGCCGGTGATCGAGTACTCGAATTGCGTGACGGCGGCGGGGGCGGCGGGGTGCGCGAGTTTTAGAGATACGCCGCAGCCGGCGCAGGAGGTGCGGAGGGGCTCGGTGTGGGTGCGGCCAGAGGGGATGGTGAGGGGGGTAAGGGAGAGGGTTTGGGAGATTGAGGAGAGGAGGAGGGGGTAGGGGCAGGCGTTGTGGAGGGTGAGGGTGTTGGGGGAAAGGGGGGTGAGGGAGGCGGATTTGGGGAGGGAGAGGGTGGGGGGAAGGTGGGAGAGGAGGGAGAGGAGGGTGGGGAGGGTGAGGTGGGCAGAGAGCATGATTGGGTTTGGCTGGTGTGTGGAAGAAGATGGGTTTGGGGTTGTGATGGAGGGGAGTTGGGGAGGTTGGAAGGTGTGAGGGATGGGAGGGGAGTTGGTGGGATATGGGATTTGGGATAGAAGCTGATGGCGAATGGAACGGTGGCCGTGGACGAGACTTTATAGGAGCGCTGGGAATGTTAGTCTTGGGATGTGGCTTCGATGGCTGTAGAGCGGTGATTGTGATGCTTGAGAATGGCATTGAGTAGGCGGAGTGGGGTTCTTTGTTCTTGAGTTTAATCTTAAAGGAATAATCATTCGGCTTAGACGGCTTCTTTGTATTGGTTCTTTGGTCAAGAGGTTCGGCGTCTTTGTTGTCGTTGGGCGTTGTTGAACTTAGCGTCGTGTGAACATCGCTGACTTCTATAGATTGTCCTAGAATCGAGTAACGCTCGCTTTTGATTTGATGTAAGGCAGTTAGATTTGAGTCGTGAGATCCATTCTCACAATATCTTAGTTCAAGGCGTTCTTACTTGTAGCAGGATGATCCAAGGGGACTAGATTCTGCGTATAGTAACGATTAGAGAGTACACTTAGGCTTGCTCAACGGCCTTAGCAGTGATATGTTAGAAGTTAATGACATTAAGAGGATAGGGATGCATGACTTACCTACGACAATGAATTCAAAAACTGTAAAAGCGTATCTGCGGAAAGATGGATGGACAAATGACATGAGTAGAGGGAATATTCGATGGAGGCGATTTTAAAGCTTGCGGAGCTTCCAGAGCACCGCGACGGATTCAGTCTCCGCGCCACTGTACTGGACGTCCAAACGACAGCCTGTCGCCCGACTTTCTCGGTCTACTACCTCAGACAGACGAATTGACTCGGCTCCAACCTGTCCACCCAACACCACTGCTGGGGTTAGCCTGACTGCTGAGCAGGCAATTAGTCAAAAGGCAGTCCAACCTGAGCTGCTTGAAGCTTGACATCGTTCTTGAGTGTTCGAACCCCTGTCGGGGTACCCCAAGCGGTGGCGTACCTGTATGCCCAGACTTGTGGCCTGCCACTACAGGTGTAGTTGCCTCTTCACCACTCTCACGCGGGAGTAGGTACGCCCTTCGCATCCTTCTTCCACAGGACGCCTCTGCCTTCTCTTCCATGTATCGAAGCACTGTAGGAATGCTCTTGCATTGCGCACCATGCAATCGTGAGGAAAGACCTCTGTAAACAACCCTTCCAACCCTTCTCAACCATGGCCTTCCTATCTTCATACACCACATTTCAATCCGTCACATTTCAATCCATCAGTCAGTCCAACCGATTATCATCTCATCCGTCGTTCAACATCATATCATCACATGTACCTTCCGCTCGTTCATTGAAACATCCTATTCCTACGCTCGCTAGCCTACATTTACCCGCCCTTTGTGTTGCAGTCTACGTAGCCACCACAATCTACGCAACCAACAAGGACCATGCAGCCAACACGGGCAAAGCAGGCAAAGCAGTCGGCACAGGCCGTGCAGGAAGTAGGCCGCGCAGACTCTATCAATACCTCTATCGGCGGCAACAAGGGGAAGGCAAATTGTAAGAAGTCTTAATGTCCGGAATCATTTCGTAAGGAAGCTAACCCTCACGATGAAGGCATTTCGAGCCTTCTCCACTCCATCTTTTGCTGTGGGATCTGTAAGTTTGGGGGCTCTTCCGATGAGTCGGACGATGGGCGCCCTGGGAAAGTCCGAGCTGTCCCGAAGATAGTCGTCTCATGCCCTACACCCCAACCCGAACCATCACTATCAGCATCTGAGCAGCCGGCGACATCCGGCGCAATTGAACTCGCCGAGAGAGACGTTCCGATAACGCTGACTCCCACGTCCGAGGCAGGTGGCCTTACTTGGAAGCCATTGCCAGAGACCCCGGAGGAGAATCCCGCCGAGGACAATGCGAGAGCCTCCCCAGAGCAGACTTCGGCCGCTGAAAATGGGATGGCATCTCCTCCGCCAGAAATCGAGAACGACCCAGAGGACCTGAGGTACGTACGAAGGGCCACCATGGATGACAGCGTGCCCCTGAATGACAGCGAACATGGGTTCAACCCAGAATCGGAGAATGTCGCTACGCCCCCAACGCTCTCGGATGAGGAGGGTCTGACAGATGAGGCGTACATGCGGAGGGCTACCATGGATGATATCGTGTCACCCTCAGCGCTCCTGGAAGGGAGAAGTTCGTCATTCCCCCTCCCACCTCCAGGTGGCGAGAGGGAAGAGAACCTGCAAGGCGTCACCATAGACGAAGCCATCATAGACGACGCGATAGCATCCTCATCCCTCCTGAAGAAGAAAACGGACAACACGACAACGCCGTTAGAGGTGCCTCAGGCCTTCCAAGTCCAACAACATCAATTCAATTTGGAGTACCCTTGGACTCGACAGGCCACCTCAGACGCCTGCAGCTCCCTCAACGATTCCGACGATAGTGATGTGGAATCGCTAGGGGAAGTCAACCTTAGACCAGCATTCTTGTCGCGGTCGCTCGAGGCTTTGACTGTAACATACGGTCCAACGCGTAAGCCGAGAGGTCGCAGTGTGTCATGGAGTGGTACACCCTCTCTCCGTGGCGGCGGCGGTCATATTCGCCCATCCGAGAACGAGAGCGATGACGAGCAGCGCCTAGCAGATCTCCAGGAGGAAGCAGACGAAATATCAGGCCTGTCCGCACACAACTCCCCTCAAGCCGATGAAACAGTGGATTGGCAAAACGCGAATATCCTTGTCGTTGGTGGAGCAAGTACGTGACCCTAGCTTTGTTTTTACCCCAAATCTTGCTAACAACTACAGCTCCTTGCGGTCTCGTCTTCATCCGCGAAGTGATCAACGACACTCGCCATCACCCGAACCCCCCAAGACTGGACCTGTACGTAAGAAACAAAAAGGACGTTCCAGCGGAGTTTGAGAGAGATCACTCCAATTGCCACGTCTGGGAAGGCCTTTTGCACAACTACTGGTCCCTGCGCAAGGCCAGAGACGCGCTGACATCGTGGTCTCATTTGTCCGCGCAAACGCCTGGGATTATCTTTGGACCTTCGTGGCACCACCGCTGTCAACCGCGGCCGTATACCGTCTAATTCTCAGGGCCATGCGAAAGACGAACTGCAAGCGCATAATCGCATTCACATCCCGGTCGTACGGGACGGAGCGCCGTCTGGCCTTGTGGCCACAGACAAAGACCGAGTTATGGTTTTCCCCGCCGCAGCGTTGGCGCTACCAACACATTCCGTGCATACACAGGTCAGGCAATGCAGCGATCGCGCGGCTGCTTGAAGGAAATAAGCACAATCTAGAGTGGACGGCCCTGATAACGCCCCGGGTAACAGACGGTCCGGCGCTGCCTGTGTGGGTTGGTTTTATGCCAAAGCAGAGAGAAGGCCTTGTCTTTACAATGCACAAGGAAAGCTTGGCGCAGTGGATTCTGCATGAGATCGAGGACAGAGTGCGAGTAAACGCCTGGGTGGCGTTGATCCATCGACAAGATCGGCCCTCGCCCTCGCCCTCGGAGGTGGCATTGGAGAGGGACCGTCCGTCCGAGCAAGGAGAGCCGTCTGAGGCAGCTGGTCCGTTGGAGCGGTCGCGCTCGTCTGAGGATGCTGCAGTGAGCTCGGGTGCTATTTTACTAGGACTCGATCCTACGGAGTACTCCGAACCGGTCGAGTACAATCCAGAACAGGCTCATGCCCCACCGACTCAAACATCCTCGACTAGCACAGCACTGCCTCCGGCACCACAACATCACCTAGGGGGGCGTTTCCCGCTGCCGAGTGTAGGCCGATTACAGTACGTTTCTCTGCCGCCATTTCATACACAGGGATCTGGGCGGCTTGGGAGCTCACTATACCCAAGTCGTTTGTTCCGCGCAGCTATAAGAGCGTTCAGGAGGTCTGGAAACTCGGGTGAAGCCTCGGACGAATCGGTAGTCGATCTGCTCTCCAGTTTCGAATAGGCAAATTGGAAAACCGCTCGTTGCTGTCATGAGTATTCGGGATCCTGACTGTTCTGAGCATCGTAGTATTCCGTTCTCAAATTCGGCTTCTTACTCTTACTCGCTGCGTATATGTAGCTTGAGTCTGTTTTTCAATAAAGCAACCTTTCTTTTTAAGAATTGAATATGATGGCATGAGTGATCATGATGAATCAAGGAAAGCGATGGGGACGCTGAAGTATCCCTTGGCCCGTCGAATTTGGCTACCATATCGATAAGAATACAAACGATCGGAAGCTTCAAGTGATGAGAGCTGCAGCAAAATGCTTGAGCAACACATGCCCTCTAGGCTCTTCGTACACTAGCCTAGCAGCGCCTGGGGTCTTGTAGCACATCATAAGAGATCAGAAAGGACAGTTTTGACAAGACTAAGAGCCTTGCGGGCCACCTCAAACGGTGCCAGACTGTCCCTTAACACAGTGTTCAACGGAAAGTCCGAGCGTTGCGCCACGACGGGCCAAGGGATACGAAGCCAATGTACCCGACTACTTAAGTATAAGGCACTCGTTACCCGTAACCAGTACCTGCGCGGACAACTGATTGTTTAGAGTAGCTTCAAAATATATGACTAATGCAAGGCGGTCGGATTATGGGTCCTGCAGAGTACTCATCGAAGTTTCATTTGAGTTAGTAAACACATAAATAGGAGTGGGATGGCGCTGTTGGAGATGGTGTTGAAAGACTTGAGGTCGAGACCCTTGAAACGCCGAGCCTAGATAAGCGGCAAATGCCGGAGTTTCTTGCGTCACTGAAATCCCTCGTTTTCCTCAAAAATCCTCAACATGGCCCTATATCCCCAATCAACCCTCTCAATCTGTTCTAGATGTCTTCAGAGGCTCGATGTTACGTCGAGATCTACCGGCGTCTTCATTCTTCCCCGAGCCACCTTCGCAACCGCCGCCCGTCCTACCAGCCTATCTCCGCCTCGATCTTCACGCCATAAAACAAGTTCCTATAGGCCTTACTTCTCTAGTCGCAGCTATGCCAGCGCGAACGCAACCACTGAAGGCGGCCCCCCGGCCGTCGGTATTACAAGACTCTCCCATCGCCGCTTGATTCGCTTGTCGGGCAAAGATGCGCCCAAATTTCTTCAAGGTCTCATCTCGAACAACCTTGGCCCCACTACAACAACACCCTTCTACTCGGCCTTTATGGATGCGAGAGGGCGGATGCTATGGGACGCTTTCATCTACCCAGATCCGAGTCCCGACTCCGCCGAATGGACCTGTTTTATCGAGGTGGATTCCACAGAGGCGGATAGCCTGCTGAGGCACTTGAAGAGGCATAAATTACGGTCAAAGATCCACTTGCAGTTGGTCGAGGAAGGATCGGGTGGTGTGTGGGCATCATGGCAAGATGGTGATGCGAACATCATGCCCGGCGGTTTACCAGATCCACGAGCTCCGGGATTCGGGCAGCGCATACTGCTCTCTGGCGAAAGTAGCAAGGGCGGGCCATTCCGCGAAGTTCTGGACAAGCACATGGTGGATTTGAAGTGGTATCATCTGCGGAGATACACGTATGGGTTGCCGGAGGGGCCGAAGGAGATTCCGCCTACGTCTGCCCTTCCCATGGAGTCCAACATCGACCTCATGAACGGGATCGATTTTCGGAAGGGATGTTACGTCGGGCAAGAGTTGACTATTCGGACGAAGCATACTGGGGTTGTAAGGAAGCGCATACTTCCTATCCAGCTATATCATGGCAGCGAAGCATTGCCTAGTGCGGAGGTACCAGCCTTCGACCCTCAATGGAACTCTAACGATCCTTCGAGTGATGCTTCCCAGAGTAAGGACATAAAGCAGCTAAGCGACGATGGCACGATGAAGAAGGGACGCGCTGCAGGGAAATTGATAGGTAATATCGGGAATGTCGGTCTTGCATTGTGCAGGCTGGAAATGATGACGGATATCCGAGTTAGTGCTGAGGGCGGCAGCTGGAAACCAGGAATGGAGTTTGGCGTCCAGTATCCTGTAGCGCCTGATGCAGACGTTAGAGTGAAGCCTATGATTCCAGCATGGCTGAGAGCGCGAGAGCAGCAGATGTGGGCGAAGCAAAAGGCAAACTAACTAGGCTCTTTACATAGACGTGCATACACAGCGTACCAATCTATACCAAAGACTTTCGAGACAGCGTCAACCTCAAAACCTATGAAACACCGCTTTGATATCCGTGCGATAGGCAGCCTTCCAAGCTTCGGTTTTCTGGTCCGTCTTTGGCATGGCTGTGCTGTGGCTGTGTACTAAACCCGCCACGTGACCTTACCTCAGGAACGTCATCCCATCTCAGCCCATTCATCTTCAAACATTCCCTCCGTCAACCTTCGTGTCGCATTCATATCCTTAGAACCTAATAGAACACTCTACCTCTGCCCCAACTAAGTAGACACGATGGCTGTTTCCACCGGCTCACCCGCCTCACCCGCGCACGACACCCCACCCCTCTGGTCCCGCTTCAAAGCCCGCCTACGCGCCTCATCAAAGTCCAAATCAACTAGCAACCTTCAACTCGACACCAGGCCACCTCTTCTCCCGAGTCCTTTGCCATTAGTCCGAGCCGAACACGCCCCCAACCTCCCCTTCCAAGGCTGGACTACTATCACCTTTCCCCCGCCCTCCCCAGCCCTACCCTCCCCGCATCCCCTCCAACGCGCTTCTGAAAACCTCTTCGAAGCCTCACGCGCTTTCTTTGCTCTCCCGTTCTCCGAGAAGGAGGTCTGGAAGACGAAGCTCGGCTCCGAGGAAGGCTGGTCGCGGATCGAGGGGGAGAAGGAGTTCATCACGTTACGGACTGTGGAGGGGACGCCGGAGGTGCTGAAAGCTGCGGCACGGGCGTATTGGAATGCGGCGGGGGGCTTGCTGGATCAGAGCTTGGGGAGGATTGGGGAGAGTTTGGGGGTGCAGGGGGCTGCGGAGGAGGAGGGCGGGTTGAGGCGGTATGTGGGGCCGTGTAAGAGGTTTCAGGAGAAGGATGGGGAGAAAACGGCAACGATGTTGAGGCTGTTTAGGTACGAGGGGGGTGAGATGAAGGTGGTTGCTGAGCGTAAGTTTAGATGTTTCTTTTCTTTCTTCTCCGCAGTACGGCATTGACCGATACTTCCGTATCTCTACTCGAGTCAGGCATGTCAGGCGGGAGAACAGCAACAAGCACGCGTAGAGTTGAGCGTTTGCGCTTCTCGGGGCTACTGGAAGCATTCCCATTAGCAATATTTGCATGGCGCAGCATAGCCTATGGAGCACGCGTCTAACAATAAACAGCACACAGCGACCTAGGTCTTCTTAGCCTCGTCATTGGTGACACGCCGGGCTTAGAAGTCTGGGACATACCCACGCAATGCTTCTTTCCGATCGAAAAGACTTATGAGAATCCCGCCGGGTCCCTTCTCGTTGGACGGCAGCTCGAACGGCTCTCTAACTATCGATATCGTGCCGGTGGACACCAAGTCAAGGCATACGGTCGTACCGAAGCTCGACCTTCCACTTCACCGTCACGTCAACCTCAGCCGAACTATCGGTACTCTATCGTGTTTGTTCTCCGTGCTCACGAACCAGTCATTGTGGATACCGACACACTAACGACCCAAATTACCGGCAAGTTTGAGAAGCCAATCAGAGGAGTTACGGCAGGCAGGTTCTATGAGCAGATTCGGAACGCGCATTTCAATATCAACATCAACGTTGAAGAGCGCGAGGAGCAGAGGAAGAAGGTGGCAGCTAAGAAGGCCGCAGAGGGTGTGAATGGGAGTGGTTGAAGGGTCTTTTAGTCCATGGAGTTGTGTGTTTTGCAGCGTTGGCGCTTATGGGGTGTTGTATATCCCTGGATTTGTTCATTAATTCGGTGCGACCGCGTCACACGGTCACGTCTAATTGGCTAGAAACAAATAAAGGCTAGTCTATTAGGCTAATATTCAAGCATAATTACACGTCGTTCTAGTAAAGCTTACTTACGGTAGACTCAGATGTTACTCCGGAGGCACGACTTCGTTGCTCGCCCAAAGATATTAGAAAGGGTAAGGATATTATCTTTAAGGATGATCTCACCGGCGGAGGATGTTCGACGTCGGCGCGCTCATTTTCATCCAGACCTTTCAGCAGCACTCTCGTTTGTCACAATATCCGCCCTGTCGTAATATTCAGCCTACGATAGGGCGCCGGTTCTAATATGGGCCTTCTGGGTGTGGTTCCGTGGGTCTAAGTTTAGCATCTATGGTTGTAAATAACCTTGTTCCCAGGTACATAAGACACGACCTCCACCACCTCGAACAGCCTTTGTCACTGAAACTCAGGAACGGCAAATGTGTCTCTGGTACGTGGATCCATATTGGCGATCCCCACGCCGAACGCATGTCCACTCGTCGCGCTATCAGATATTTTAAGAAGTGCGTCAACGGAGTACTTACGAGCACTATCGATCCGGACTGGTGCTTGCCATGAATACTCACAGTCTCCTCCCTCTTCGACACCATCGGGCGAGATTTTGCTGTTTCTTGGATGCTTGACGACCATGTAGGGTGGATATTCGTTCATATTACCGCAGATGCTATTGGACGTGCTCATTCAACTCTAGTGCCGTATCTAGGTACTATCTAGTACAACTATCGATTCTATTATCGTGAGACCGAGCCTCCTATCTCCACATACGGCTTTTTCTTGATCAAAAGCGGAGTAGTGCGGACCTACGTGCGACCTGGTTATATAGGGCGAGACTCCCAACCAGTTCTCTTATCCTTCATTCTTTCATTCATCCCGTGGGACATCCTCACATCTCAACCCAAACTCTTACAATTGTTTTTCTCTTCTTCAAAGCCGTTTAAGATGCTCACCAGCGCTCTCATCCTCGGCTTCGCAGCCACCCTAGCCACGGCCGGCGGCGACAACCAGACGTGCGACACGTACGCCTACAGCACCGACTGCCAACAAGAGTCTGCCTCATACTGGCAGCAGGACGGCTACCTCTTCCAGGGCGTCTCTGCCTACGTCTGGAAGTCGTACGACTCGTACGTGCCATTCGAGGTAGAGGAGCAGGAGAAAGAGGCCGAGAAGCAGGAGCAGATCTCCAAGTGCAAGGCGGCCCATCAGTCTCCTACCCCCACTCCCACTCCCTCGCCAGCCTGGGGAGGCGAGGAGAAGGGTGGCGAGGAGAAGGGCGGCGAGCAGTCCGAAGAGGAGGAATGCCAGGCCGAGCACGAGCAGAGCCAGTACCCCGACTTCGTCCCCGTCTACCGCTGGTGCAACGGAGAGTCGGGCGACTACTACCTCACCACCGACCCCAACGACCTGGGCTCGCCCTACGGCTACCAGTACAATGGCCAGAAGTTCTTCATCATCCCCGATGATTCTGATCTCACCAACCTCGAGGGCCAGAACGACGTGGTGCCATTCTTTGCGTGGTACAACGCTGACTGCGGTACCCACTTCTACACTACCGACCCCGAGGGCGAGGGCGCGTACAACAGGGGCTACAAGTATGAGCGCATCTTGGGCTGGGTCCGTATCCAGGAGGGCGAGGGCGCCGAGCCGCTTTACCGCTGGTCGAAGGAGGAGAACTAAACGTTGGCGGGAGATACGAGAGTGCTTTGAGGGGATATAGTGAGTCGACTTTCCAACCGTAAACGACTGCAGAACAGTCAGCTAAATCGACACAGTTCCGGAAATCCACGTCTCGCACATCGTTACCGAAGCCACTGGAGAGCTCATCTAAGCTACTACAACGTCGAGAAGCGGATGGCACGATAGGCGCCGGTAGAGCGAAAGATGAGGAGGGGCCACAATGTACCTAATGCTTGATTTTGGGAGATGAGAGTGCGTCGGTGTCTTAGAGATAAATTATCATTTCTCTAGCAGATTGTGCACGTGACTGGAGCTATGCATTACTAATTAGCATTCGTTCCTGAGGGTTGCACTCCAGGGCTAACTATATTGAATACACCACCCTTTTATACGCCACCCCGGGCATAATTGATGCCTGTGTTTATTCCCCCCGCAATCATGGCCCTCTCGCGATAACTGCCCTATTCTATCTCGCAAAAATGCACAGGCCACGCTGAGCCGCGTCACGTTCTCCGGAGCCCTCACGACCTCCGACTCTCCTTCGCACCGTGACGTCACGCTTGGGGGCCTCGCGGTGCTTTTGGTGTCTGTGCGATACAGAGACGTCTTGTCCGATGTCCACATCGATGTTGAGACTATGAAGCATACCAACAAGGGAAAAATGCCACGACGACTGAAATGAGGCCACTCGGGAATAGCTATCTCGGCATCTCTAGGCATCTCTGGGCAGCAATCAAGCGTTGCGCCTCGCGAAAGCTTGGTGCTCTTGTCCCGCGCCTTGGCGCTCTCGGCGTTGCTCGTTTCAAGATGCTGATCATCAACACCAGATCCTTCGCATCCTTCACGCTCCACGGACCCCATCTCGGATTCTATCCTCCGATGACCATGCCATTTCCATCGTAGCGCAGACTGCGCATTCAGTTCATCACAGTGGACGCGACAGTGATGAGGACGACGTTCAACTTTCTCCGTTTTACGAAGGACGAGAGAGGGAGGTGTTGAAGTAATACGAAGGATCTCCTGCCAACGTCATCAGCACTGCGTCAGTGCGCACATCTTCACAAAACAAACAAGCATCTCAAGTGGAGAATTGCCCAGCCGAGGCAAGGCTGGCCGGCATGTCTTTGCTCACTCATCGCCTACAGAAATATCCTGGCCATGATTGACAGCTGAGTGGCTGGAGACGTGCTGACGGCGCAGTAGTGTCGTGTGCACTGCCGCCGAGCCTCTGCATCAAAGTTTCAACGAGAGGACGGAATTGCAGACGAGGTGCCAGCATCAACCCCACCACTCTGCAGAAGGTTTCGGATGTCTCACTTCTCGAATTCTTCTCCGCCTCGTGTATTCTACCATTGCGTCGGGTGTATAGTGGCGCGCCATAGGTCTGTATTTACATTACTGCCATGCGGTGGGTGCTTCTTGTGCGCCTTCAGAGGTTTGTATGAGACGAAATCCATCAAGTTAACGGCCGTCAACTTTGGGGAGCCATCTTATGGGGAACGTGGTGCCAGATCCCTCCTTGTAAATTGATTGCTACTTTTAGAACCTGGCCATCAGAATGATCAAGCATGCATAGGATACCGTGCCTCCACGCACAATGATGTCGTTTCCGTGCGATGAGTTCCCACCTCCAAATCAGAGTCACTGACATTCGAATTCACTGCGTTTAGCATTTCAATTCCCGCAAGCATCAAGCACCTCCAACATTGCCTCCTGCCCATGTACCATTATTACGACGGGCAAACGAGGCAACCCGCGATCGACACTCCGACTATGTCCAACTCAATACGGACATCCCTCGTCCCAATCTAGAGAGCGATAATCCGCCATGATATCAGTCGCTGACGCAACCTTGTCCATCCACATCGGGCTTCGCTTCAACCTACACCTACGCCCCTTTGCACTGTCCACCATGGCTAGGGGCACCCATTCCCAACCTCGTCGGCCTTTTGTATACTAGCATTGTGATGATATCAGAATCCGACGACTGCGCGTTCTCTGCGTTTCAGAGATTGGGGAAGTCCGATAGATCTGGGGAAAGGGCAGATAAATATGAATTGAGCTTCCACAGGAATGGATTCAATACTTCATCCGTCAGTAGGTTTGAGATCCTGACTACCTGCTCACGATATCTTGCCACTACTACATTATTCGAATTTCCAGCCTTCAAGTAGCAACATGACTTTCTCACAAATTACCCCAATTCACGGGCTGGCCCTGTTACCTCTAGCTATCGCTGGGCTGGTAATTTACAGACTCTACTTTCACCCTCTTGCCAAAATCCCAGGTCCGAAGCTGCTCGCAGCCTCGAAGATTTACTATGCTTTTCACCACCGGATGGGGGATCCGCATCTTGCTATCAAGGAACTTCATAAGAAGTACGGTGATGTCGTTCGTATTGCGCCTGATGAGTTGAGCTTCGCTTCTGAGGAGGCTGTGAGGACTATCTACAGTAAGATGCATCCTCGACTGCAGTTAAAAAGTTCCGTCTAACTCTCGTCATTAAGATGTCAACAGTGCCTACGTCAAGGCTCCGTGGTATCGTAAGTAACACTTAGCATTACTTTCTTCTTCAACTCGCTAAATGCCATCCTAGGCGCTTGTGCTGCCCCTGCCTCCGTCGGCGACGATGTCGTAAACATGGACCTCCTCACCGAAATGGACAAGAACCGCTATCGAATGCAACGCCGCCTCATCGGCCCAACATACTCCGTCGCTGGTATCGAGAAGCATGAGCACAGAATGGACGAAACCGTCGACCGCTTCATCCAAAAGAGCAAGACTCTCGGCGACCAATATGTCGACCTGGAGAAGTGGATCCACAACTACGTTCTCGACCAGCTCGCCGAAACCACTCTCTCCCACAACTTTGGCTACATCGAAAAGGGCCACGACGGCGGTAACATGATTGAGTCCGAGAACATGATGCGCTACTTCAGCACCATCGGCCTCTTCCCTAGCTACGTCGACTTCATCCGCAAGATCCCAATGCCCTGGATTAAGACCATGACTTGCCGTATTCTGGGTATGAACTTACCAAAGGGCATGCCCATCATTCCCGTACGTTGCCCTCTGCCCCATACTTATTTCCCCCTCCAACTCTAACACTATACCTACCAGGCCGCCGTCCCCTTCATCCTCGCCCGCCTACGCCCCCTCACCACCCCTTCCCTCCGCAGCACCAGCAAAGGCGTCAACAAAAACGCAAACCCCTACCCCTTCCCCCTCCCCAACGTCGGCTCCATGACCTCCCCGGACTCCAACACCACTAAAGGCACCCCCGAAAAAGTCGACATCCTCTCCGACCTCGTCGCCGTCCACCTCGCCCAGCCGGACAAATACCCCCAGAAGCACATCGTCAACATGTCCCTCACCAACTTCGGCGCCGGGCACGACACCATCAACGTCAGCTTGACAGGAATTGTGCTTTGCATCGCTACCCATCCGCCTGTCCTAGCCCGCGTGCGGGAGGAGTTGCGCAACGCACGGAAGGCAAGCGGCGTCGAAGAAAGCGGCCCGATCAAGTTCACCGACGCAGCTAAGCTCCCCTATCTCCAAGCGTGCGTGAAGGAAGCCATGCGCGTCCAGCCTGCCGTGGGCATCTCGCTCATGCGCGTCGTGCCACCTGCACCGAGGGCGTCGCCGCCAGACACCGCTACGATCAACGGCCATGTCATCCCGAGCGGGACCGTTGTCGGGATCAACCCGTATATTTTGCACTCCAACCCTGCGATATTTGGGGATAATCCGAGCGACTTCATCCCCGAGCGCTGGACGGGGGCGAGCGAAGAGGAGCAGGTGAGGATGGAGCGAAATCTGATGAATTTTGGGGGTGCATCGAGGAGATGTCCCGGGCAGAACTTGGCGATGTTTGTGATGGTCAAGATGTTGGTGCGTTTGTTTGATGAGTTTGATCTGGATATTGATACGGGGAAGTTGAAGAGTGTGAGTTTCTTTTCGACGCAGTTGGTGGGTGCGACAGCGAGGTTTGTGCCGCGAGGGGTGGAGATGTGAGTGGTGGGGAAGGGTAAAAGATGGTTTTATGTTAGCGTTTCGTACTATTAGATTTTATGTTTTTGGGTTTCGATTGGTTTGGCCTCGTCTCGTTGCTGTGAGTGGTAGTTTGAGGGTGTGGAGTTCTTGAAAATGGATTGAAGTGAGGGAGTCCCAGGAGGAAAGTTGGAAGCAGACGTCCTGGGCGTGAAAATGTCAGGATACTTGTAAATCATTCTGTTTGGAGCGCTCGTGTGTACACACTTGTTTACCCCTGCTTGGGAATGCTTCGACAGGGTTCTGCATAGCTCAAAGCGAACAGCTTTTGCATCTTTTGAGGTTCTTGAATTGCATTAAAGGACCTCAGACAGTGACATACACATTCACACTCACGGCAAGCTTCCCTCGGAATTAAAGTGCAGTTTATCAAGACTCGGATCAAGGTCAGTCGCCCATTATCCTATTGTCTCGATGCCTACGGACTTTCGCTAACTTCACCTTGTCCTTTTCAACCGGGACACCGTGGAAGCAACAGGTGGAGTGTCTACCGTCTACTCCATTCCCCTACTCCATTCCCTCAACCTTTTGCTTCTTTGGAGCCGCCTCCACATTGCTACCATCAGGACCATCTAGGAACTCTGCCTTTGTCTTCGTTGAAGCCTTGACATTAGTAGAATCGGGACCCGCAGGGACTTCATGGACTGGATCCAACGGCTCTTCGCCCACAAGAGCCTCCACAGCCTCGGTCTCGTGAGCATCTTTCTAGTCCGTCGCTGTATCAGTGTTGTTTCCGACACCCTCAACCTAATCTGTTCTGTTGTTTGTTTTTGAGTCTTCTCTGCAGTAATTTCAGCTCCAGTCTCGATGTCTTTGCCATTGTTCTCTCCACTCCCTGTGGGCTTCTCGTTGGCGGCTGGATCAGCCTCGGTATCTGTACCAACTTCCTTATGATCCACCACGGGTTCATGGTGGACCGGTAAACGATTGGCTAGGAAGAGCTTTTCACGCTGCTGTTGCTCTCGGAACACCGGTTGACGCTTGCAATCGCGGACGTGCCTAGCGCGTCCCAGGTCTATGATTCTGAAGCTCGGCATATCCATGGATCGGGCCGACGGTGGAGAGGATAGCGGGCCGGGCTGTATGGTGATGTTACGGGGCCATACTGAGCCATGCATGAAGCCGGTACCGTGGAGTCGCTTGTAAAGGCCCTTAATCTCATCCCTGAGTATGGTTAGAAATCTCACCCTCCGTATTGCTCTGTGGAAAACTTACATCCATGCTACTGGTATGCTCTCTTCGTCGTTGAGCTCCATATATGTCTCAAGGCTCTGTCCACAATCTTCCATAAGTAGGATTTTGCATCGCCGTCCCAGTTCCGAGCTCTTGGGACCCCATTTATAGTAGCCAAAAAACTTAGGGAGAACTGGCGGCGTAACTAGGACAGGGGGAACGCAGTGTCCCCTATGCGATAGTGTAGTGACCCCCTCTATTAAATTGCTATGATATAGGCAAAGATATGCCTCCTGCTGCAATGAACACATTCCCATAGATTTCTGAAACGTGTTTGCCTCCTTCTTCAGCATATGGGCGTTGTTTTCGTTGTCGTCGGATACGAGGTAGTTCAGCTTTGCAATCACCGGTACCTCACCGCTCTTTGATCGGCCGTTCACACCCACTACATCGGAGAGCTTAAGAGAAGCGCGGTAAACAGCAGCGTGGTGGCCCACCCCGACAAGGTTGCGGAACGATAGCGTCAATGTTGCTTCATGACGATGTTGCCATGGAGGCCAAGGGCCAAGCAACGCCGGAATTCGTCGCTCGAAGAACGGCTTCAACTCGACTTTGCTTGTATCAGGATTGTCTGGTGCGACTGTTGTCTCGTTTCCTTGGTCTTTGATAACGCCAGTACAATGCGAGTATAGTGCATCAGTAGGTGAAATCTCTACTGTCGTATCTGAAAGCCACTTGACCACTTCTATGGACGTACAGTTATCAGGGTCGTGGACGAGTAGGAGGGTGGGAAAGGAGCCCTCGCTCAGGCATTCTTCGAGTTTCGGCGGCAAAGTCTTGTCGTACGGGTGCGTCTCTGGTTCGGAGGATGGTTCTGACATTGCATCTTCCTTTCCAGCGGCTACCTGCCCTGTGAGGAGCGGGAAGGGCTTTGGCATAATCGCTGTGCAGGAGGTGGGGTACGTTTGCTGGTTGAAGAGAAATGTCCCGTCGAAAAAGCTTAATGGAGTAATTCACAGTTTTGAAACAGGAAGAAAAAAACAGCACTCGGATATTACTAAGCGTTCACCGACCTCAACGCATGCTGGAGACGGAATTCAGGTACTTTTACGGTCCCTTGCCATATCTATCCGTACACTTCCTACCATTATTTGAGGGGCTCCGACATACTACTAGCAACTGGGGATAGCGGATACACGTTTAATCCGTGTCCGCCATGTTGACGAGTTCACTAGTAGTCCGACATGCCGTACTTTACTATTTAAAATACTATGCGAGGGATTGGGTTAAATGAGTACAGGAGCCTCTGTGACGAGTCGTAGTAGATTGAAGCGTCGGAGAGACTCGCTTCAAGACCAAGAGCACAGAGAAGGGTTTTAGTGAGACAATTTACCGTACGCTTAGCCCATGCTGCTGTGTGAGCTAGAAGAGTGCCTTTAGCCCTAAGAAGTACATACCTTATTAACTACACTCACATCGTCTCCTTTTTAACTCCGTTATACACCATGGCTTTAATATTCCTGGAGCAAGACTAATCTCATATTTCTTTATACAAAAGATGGCTCCGCTATGGCCGGAACGATAGTAGCCGTCAAGCACTTATATTTTATCCGCGAAAACAAGCCAAACACCACCACACTTTTCCGCCAAAACACTCAACCTTGCAACGACTCCAGTGATGTTGTTGGACTGGACTAGACTGGATGAGGCCCTAAATCCACGCGATCCACCAGAAACCTCTATAGAGCTCCAGGAGCTCTAGGATTATCTACGTAAGGCTAAAGTAGTATATAATTACCTAAAGCAGTTAGCTAATTACCTAAAGTAATTAGTATAGGAAATCTTATAGTTATAGTTAGTTTATATTTATTCTATTTTATATAGTCTATATATAGCCTTTCTATTTTATATAGTTTATATTTAGCCTTTCTATTTAGTATATTCTTTCTATTTCTATCTTATTCTTAGTGCCTATTATACCTACTACTTCTTCTAGTATAGCTTCTTTAATTTCTATTATATATTTATTCTCTTTCTTATCTATTCTTTCTACCTCTTTATATTATAATACTTCTAACTATACTATTACTATATTAGTAAGCGTTTATAGTAAAGTATATAATATACTAAGTAACTCTATATATTCTATATTATTAAAGGCGTTCTTTACTAGTAGCCTATATAATAACCTTAGGTACTTATTTATCTTAACTATATCTATTCTAAAATATTAGCAATACTTATCTAGTATAATAGATGCTCCGCTAAATAGCCTTTTATAGTTATCTAATATTAGCGGCACTATAAGAATATTAAGTATAAATTAGGTAATATCTAGCTAGAATTTATATCTATTATTCTACTATATAATTATCTTATTAACGCTAAGCGGCTGCCCGTTATTAGTACCCTTCCGGCCTTGCACCTGCGCAAGTAATAGAGGTAAAGTATTAATATATTCTTTATAGAAATTAGGTATAGCTATAGTAGTATTACTATTACTATTATTACTATTATTATATATAAGCTTAAGCTGCTTATAATCTTATATAGATATATATACCCGGGGCTATTAAGAAGAAAAAGCTAGCCTAGAATTAGATAGTTTAGGCTAAAGATATATTATTTTACTATAATAGCTGCTCTACTAGTATTATTTAATAAAATCCTTTATAATCTTAATATAGTTCTTCTTAATAGAGTAGTTACTCTAATTATTAAACTATCTTATCTTAAGTAATAGATTAAAGATAATAGCAGCGTAGTATATAGATAATTTCTAATTAGTTAAGAGATAGTATATATTAGCTTTATTCTATACTACTAAAGTATAATTAGAGAGATACTAATACGTATTAATTTTAATATATTATTGCGCCTTTTATAATAGATCTATAAAGTTATTCTTTAACTTATTAAGGTAATTAACTAGCTAGTTAAGCGTAATAAAATAATTAGTAAGTAATAGCTTCTAGCTCTCTACTATTAGCGTAGCTTTATAGAATAGCTTAAGGTTTATATAGAGGTACTTAAGTTATTACTATTAGGTTTCTATAAGAATATTATTATTTTTAAGCTTTTTAGCTATATCTAGAGAAATATACGTCTTATAAAACTCTTAAACGCGCTTATAGTAGTTAAGAAAGTAGCTAATAGCTATAAATAATAAATTCTATTACGTTTAGTTATTCTAGATAAGCTAGTAACGCGTTAGTATATATAGTATAGTAGTACGCGCATAGTAGTATAACTAGTTAGTAGAGCTTTAGTAGAACTATATAGCCTTACTATTACTATTTAGTCTTACTATTACTATTTAGCCTTACTATTACTATTTAGCCTTACTATTACTATTTAGCCTTACTATTACTATATATACTTTCTATTTTACTATATACTTTCTATTTTACTATATACTTTCTATTTTACTATATACTTTCTATTTTACTATATACTTTCTATTTTACTATATACTTCCCGTTTTTATCCTTTCTATATTAGAAAGGATGGACTAAGGCCTACGCAGTAAAATAGAAAGTATATATAGTAAAATAGTAAGGCTAAATAGTAATAGTAAGGCTAAATAGTAATAGTAAGGCTAATTAATAAATAGAAAGAATAAACGCGGAAAGTATATAGTAAAATAGAAAGTATATAGTAAAATAGTAAGGCTAATTAATAAAATAGAAAGAATAAATATATACCTTAGGGCCGTTCTATTCTATAAAAAGACTACCTTTTTATATATAGCGGAAGAAGCCCCGGCGCTAAGAGCTATTATAGATATATTAGATAATATTCTATATTAATCTAATTACTCTATACTACTTCTAAAGCCTTTAAACTTCTCTATAGTTTTAATTTATATATGCCCTCTTAATCTATTAATAGATCTTATCTATATTCTTTCTAATAATAAAGTCCTATATATAGAGGTTAATAATATAGCTAAAGTATTATAATTAACGGGCTTTTTATTACTTAGCTATTATCTATAGATAGAGTGCCTGTAGAATAGCATCTATAGCGCTATTATTATTTATTATATTATTATATATAAAGAAGCTAATATTTATTTATATACTATAGTTCTATATAACTACTAATAAGCTATATATAATATTTTCTCTATTATAATTACTAAGGATCTCTTAAAGAGCTGCAATAGCTATATATTATTATCTAGTATTACTAATAAAATAGAAGCATACGCTATTAATAGCATATCTATTTAGTAATATCTAGAGATTAAAGAAGATAGATATAGCGCTATATATATCTTAAAGCTCTTATCTATATAAAGTTAGATAGTAATCTATATATATAATATTAAATAATAATATATTTAGGCGTAGATAAGAGTATAATATATTAAGAAGCTCTTACTTTAGTATAGCTTTCCTTTCTTTCTACATGTTAATTACCTAACTCTATATTATACTACGTGCCTTTAGAAGGTATCTATTAATACTAGGTACTAGAAAGCTTAATACCTAATAGAAGTATATATTTTTAAATTAGAAGAAGGTAATATAATAATAGATAATCTATTAGATTAGTAGCTATTTAAATTACTTAAAGTTAAATATAATACTAAATACCTTAGTAGTATTATACTTTAGTAGAGGTCCTTACTATAATATCTATAGTATACCTATCTTCTTATCTAGATTATATATTTTTATAAGGTAATCTATAGCTATTAATCTACCTTTAGAAATAATATAAAGATTCTACTTTTACTTTAATTTCTTATAGAGGTAGTAATAGTAGATATTAGATCTACTAGATCTACTATCTTCCTCTATAAGGTAGATATTCTTACCCTAATTCTATATACTTAACGTGCGTTATTTTATATACTAAGGGTCTCTTATTCTATTCTTATACCGGGTATACGCCTTTCTATTAATATAAAAACTATTAATATTAATATTAATATCGCGAGCGGGGTTAATTAATTTAGAGGCGAGGATAATATTATTAGTAATAGGGATAGCAGGGCGGTAAGTACTAAGTATAAGAATAATACTATATTAAGAGTAATCCTCTACTATAGCGGCGGTAATAGGGTTAATAGAGAATATTAAAACCTATAGTAGGTAATCTCTTAGCTATTAGCTAATAGCTAAGTAAAATAGAAAGTATATAGAAGATAGTAAGTATATAGTTTATAGTAAGTATATAGAGAATAGTAAGTATAAAATAGTAAAGCTAAGAGTAAGTATATAGTTATAGGCTAGTTAGTTAGCTTATATAGATAAACTAATTAAAGCTAAGAATTATAGACGCCTAAGCCTTATAAATATTAAAATACTATTCTTAATACTAGTATATATATATTACTACTAACTATTAGAGCTTCTAGAGCATCTACAACCTTTAATCCACGCGGGCCAAATAGAAACTCCATCCAGTCCAATGCTTTTTTCAGGTGCCTCCATCCGGATCCAGTCCAAATTGCTCCAGTCCAACAACATCACTGAACGACTCGTCCAAGCTGCTTGCGCTTGGCATTATGCTATTCGAAATCATCTTCGGGCGCCCCATCGAAGCCCTCCGGAAATTAGAGGATCCCAGTGCAAACAATCAACCGAACAAGATGTCAGATTTCCAGGCGGTGCTACGGGAGAGAGAAGAAGCCGGGGAGGGTTCATAATTCGCCTTTCATTCTGCGTTAGGATACTGTCTGAACTGTTTTGTCAACCCTAACGCAAGCTTGAAGAACGAGGAGTTCTCGAAAACAACCGAAGCGCAGATTCTGGCTCCACTGGAGGAAGAGATGAGCTTTCGTCTTCATGGGCTACCCCGGTGATGCGTGGAGCTGGGACGAGACACGCCGATTCACGGTCTGGAAGAGGGTAAGTCTCGCAAAGTTGATGGTTCGTGATTGGACACTGATAAGTATCGTGGATGCTATGTCGGAAGAGTCTTCGCGCGCAATGGATACCAGACGCCTCCTGATCACGTGCTTGGCCATTATTCGAGAAATGCCGTGCGGGGCCCAACGCCTCCTATTCTTCGCCATCCCACCATCACCACACTGCTCCGGCGCACCCTTCAATATAGGCGATGATGGTCTTTTGATATACTGTCGTCCAAGAAGGGGGAAAGCTGCCCTAGAAATCTTACGTTCAACTTTATTCTGGGATCCGCTATGCCCAAAAGGCACTTCCGCCCCAATCTCAAACATCCAGGTCTCGGGGGCCTCTTGAGCCCGCTTGTCGACTCATATTGTGTACTTAGGCCTCCAGCATCTTGATGCCTATGCTGTCGCTCTAGATGGACTGCTGTGCGAGGTGGTCGCGCTGATGGCAGCGTTTGCAGTTCTTCTCATCATGGCGGAGTCATTCGCTGTCGTTGGAAGAAGGCATAGCGGCTACTGTAAGGGTAGCCTCATTGCGCCCCAACCCCTGTGGGCCCCTGAAGCCCTACAAAGATAGCGTGTACACAACGGCCCTGCGTTCATTGGTAATTTTTGTATACTGTAACCTCTGGGGGTATGGCACCAACAGCATCCCCGGTGCTAAGCCTTCAACCATGCTCAAAGTGGTTCGGTTCTTGAGATAGAGGTAAAACCATCGCTTTCTACACACCGGCGTATTATCGTATTACCAAGGGGCCCAACATGGAATATGGCTCGAATTAGTGCCGTAATTGGAACACGAACCCCATGCCACATGGCAGCAGTCGAAAATCATTGCAGAACCCAGAAAACCACGGACTCCCGCTCCATTGTTCCCTGCCTCGCTGCTCTCTCGAAATCCTTCGCGGGCCATCTCTACTGGACATCTGGCGAGTTTTGAGTCTTGAAGATGAACGACGTTAGTTTGACTACCGCCTGGCCGCTATTCCCCACGTCGATCACGACCGCTAACGGCGTCCTAGAAATACCAAGATACCAAAGGACAGGACGGTCTGGAGGTCTATTATCCTCAGGCTGGCCTCGAGGTTGTATCGGGGCAGGACCAGAAATGGGCGAGCCATTATGAAGAGCAAGTTCATCTCGCGCCGCACCCGCCACAGACACCACAGAATCCGCCGCAATATCCGCCGCAATATCCGCCGCAGTACTCCCAGAACGGCAAAGAAGCAATAGCACCGGCAGCAAAGTCATCATTACGGTCGAAGCGGAAAGTTCTGACTATAATTGCTCTCGTGGTTCTCATCATCATCGTCGCGGTCATTGGAGGCGCTCTCGGCGCGACTCTTCATCACGTAAAGAAGAAGAACAACCAAGCAGCAAGCGCCCCATCCGCCACGGCATCTCCTACGGCTACATCGTCGTCCTCGCCAACTGCGACTTCATCGCCCACGACAAGACCCCGTGGTATTCGAGAAAACTCACCGCTTGCAGTCACAGGATGGGTCACCGGCAATTATTATTCTATCCGCACCATCTTCCAAAGCGACGATAATATGATTCAGTATTCGGCGTTTGAATCCACTAACAACGCCTGGAAACAGACTTCGAACATTACGAAAGCAAAGGCTGGGACGCCATTTGCGTTTACCTCGTTTGACAAGAAATGGTATGGGAATGATGAGTCGGTATGTATAAATATAAATCGAGCTATTACGAGTTGTCAAATCCTAATATTTTCAACATTAGGTTATGCAACAGGAGCTTTTCTATCTGGACGCGAAGAGTGAGTCATTCTCTCCTTCACCATGAAAACCGATCACTAAAAGAATAGCAAGATCAAATCAGCGAATGGAACTGGGATTCCACAGACATATCAGGAAACAGGGGTAGTTTAACCGCTTATACAGTCGCTACAGGCTCTGACTCGCATCTGGCATCGTATTGGCCTTTCATCATCTACCAAGACGCTGGATTGAACCTTCACGAGATCGTCTACGACTGCACGTACCCTGGATGCTGGAGCAACCGTTCCTTGAACGTATCTGCTGCAGATGGCAGCAACATTGCCTTCTTCCCCGACGAGCAAAACCTGCAGGAGATGAACTTGATCTACGAGCGAGACGATCACAAGATGATGAGTTTAGCCCGCAACACAACATCAGGATCGTTCAACGCCGGTATATCTCCTTCGCATTATTGAATGAGCACTTTGAAGCTGACGCAACGCAGCCTCCGCTTTCAGTGTCTCCCTTCCTACAACTGCCTCCATCGCTGCTCTCTCTGTGGTCCGCCCCTCGTCGTCCAACACCGCGTTGAACACATACATCCTTTACCAGGATGGTGACGGCACCATTCAAGTTATATGGAAAGATGACAATTCAAGTTGGATGGGTCCCTCTACATTTCCAGCATTTGAGAATGCCGACAACGGCACCAATATTGCATGCATGACCCAAGCATCATTTTTCACATATGCCCCGCTGGAGGCGGACAGTCCACTAAGTAGATGCTACTTTCAGGCCGGTGGTGCGTTGAGAGAAGTCAGATTAGACGGGTCCGATTGGGCAGTTGTCGGGGATGTAGATGTAGTACCTTGATGTTGCGATCTTAGGATCACTGCACTCGGGCTTCTTTCTTGGAATCTGCTTGAGAGCCCTACGGATACCTCCCGCAGATTGGGCACTACCCGCTTGATGTGCGAGCGACTGGCCGAACTCACTCGTCCATTTTTCTTTGTACATATTCGTGACGGTTCTATGAGACAAGATAGAGTATCGGAGTATGCATGGTCGCATTCAGCCAATATCTTGCCATTTCTCTTTCAAAGCTGTACTTTTATCTTTTTGTTAATCAATACCTTTCTACCGGCGCCATGACTGTCGCTCGCGCTCATTGAGAACCAGCTGATTTCTACTGCATCGTCTTTTGCGTTATGTTCGTGTTCCGGGAAGATCATAAGCGCATCCCACATGGTAACAAACGGATGTCAAACGAGACCCCGAGACAGTCCAATAAGAAGTAAATCGGTTTCTTTCTTCGTTGGACGTTGGGCCTACAAATCGGACTAAACCCTCCCTATCTCGCTCCCAAGTTTTTTCTGCTTCTACGACATAGTCGATACTTACGAACCGGCGGAATGAAGTCCGCATTACCCCCCAAATTCGAAGACTTCCTACGCAATCGGCAACTACCAACCACCCTCATAGTCTCTGATCCGCACACATGCACCTCCGTACGGCACATGTTCTACACCGGTAATTCCCAGCTGTACGACGAAGTACTGCCAAGCCAGCACGTAGCCTGTCTTGCGAACAAGGCACGAATCACGCACCACATTGCCAAATCGCGATCAGAAGAGCCCGCGAACCTGCTACGATATGTGCGGGTGTACCCGCCCCTTGCAAAAGAGGATGCGGTACCGGAGTCTGGCGTCGCATGGCTCACTATCAACTTTCTCAACCTTGCCGGTATGGGGTCGCATGCTGCGGTGTACCGCGCGCCGCTCGTCCTTCCGGAGCGGCTCGCCGGGCCAGGTGCTGCGGTCACGGTGATGGCGAAGCTGGGGCATGTGAACTACCCGGAGGCCGAAAGCGATGAGGTGGATGGCACGGAGGATGACTCCGACTGGGAGGATGCTTGTGAGATGTTGAGGGAGGAAGCAAAGACGTATACGAAGCTGACGAAAGGGATGTATCGGACGTTGATGGGGGGTTTGAAGAAAGTGAAGGGTAGAGGGAAGAAGCAAAGAAAGAAAGAGAAGGATGGAGATGGTGAAGAGCGGATGGTGCGCATAGAGCCTATTGTGCCAACGTTCTACGGATATTATGAGTGGGAAGGGAATGTGACCGCTGAGGAGCTGGAAAAAGCTAGCTTGAAGGAGCTGCCTGCTTTATGCGAGAAGCAGAAATGTGGAAGTCTTCTCATGGAGGATTGCGGTCGGCGACTGGGAGATCCATTTAGTCACGTCTGGGAAGGAGTACAACCGGACTGGATGTAAGTCCTTTTCCCCTTTGTTTCTCGCGTGCTCTTCTTTCCGGATTATCATGCTTACTTGATTAGTGACGGGATCCGGAAGCTCTATGACCGGCTACATACCCTGGGATTCGCTCATAATTCATCATATCCGCGCAATATCGTTGTTCAACCTGGCCCGTTATCACAACCACTCTGTCATCGTTCTATGGAACATCCCAGCTTCCGAATCATAGATCTGGGGCGCGTTGGGCACTGGAAAGACGGTGTGGGGGCGGATCCGGAGGAATGGGTTGACGCTTGGGAACGTGGAAAGCGCCGGAGAAGGGAGGATATCACTCACCTCATCGATTATCTTGCTATAGAGACCGAGGAAACGGAGAAGCTAGGAGTAGTGGAGATGGAGGAGTGGGAAAGTGAACATGGACGCTGAAACGGATATTTGTCGTCTTTGCCAGCCTCCCTACTTCGTATTCCTTCCTCCCGCGAGTGAATTACTAGACTGGTCATTACTTGAAAGGTGTGCATATGGCGCCAAATGTGAAATAAAGACTTGAAAACTGATATAGTCGTCCCACCGTGCTTTTTACACATTGATGCATTCCTCGATAGCTAATGATTTTGCTGTAAACCATCGTCTCATTTACTGAATTACTAGTTGTTTTAGTTGCTTGACTTATACTTTCAGCCCTGACGCCGATGTAATCACTAGAGAGCAGCCGTGCTGCTGGGAACTTTCGGAAACGCGCGAATGGTGGTTCTAAAGTTGATAGATGTGGGCGATTGCCTCCTTAAGGTTTTCACTGCCGGAACTGAGACTGATTCTGATTGGCCAGTGGAAATCTGGCCCCACACGCGGAATTTAAATGTTTCGGTCACGTGCAGCCGTCTCACTCTAGTGATAATAACCAGCGTCATTCATCCAGTCGGATTGCAGCTTGGTCCACCTGATTCCGAAGCTCTTCAGTGGTGGCTCCACTTAACCTACTTACTCTCCAAGACTGACAACTTTGGAAGCGCTTCCATTGGGTGACTGTCCCTGCATTACTGTCCACCACCCCCGCAAACGCACCTCCGCGACTAGTCCGCTCTGGATGTCGACAGCTGTAAATTGTTTGACTGCGAGCGAACCTTGTTATACTCACACTTTCGTCCTCAACTATCAATCTTTGTACATATTCTCTTTAGCAACGCGGCGTCACGATGCATTGGGCGCAGTACGCGAACATTCTTGCGTTGAGCATTGGCGCGGTAGGAAGCCATATTCGCCGCACCAAGTCCATTGACGGCTAATACTTGATATTCATACTGAATCTAGGCCATGCTCTATACCGTCACCTATTGCATCTACAACGTCTTCTTCCACCCCTTGCGATCCTACCCTGGCCCGAAACTATGGGCTTCATGCTTCGTCCCATCCGCTATCCATGCTCTCAAAGGGAGACTTCCATATGCTATCAAAGAGCTTCACGACAAGTACGGCGAAGTGGTTCGGGTTTCGCCAAATTACCTTTCGTATGATAGCGACCAGGCTTGGGAGGATATTTACGGGCATATCAAGGCAAAACACACCAAGACCTTCGAGAAAGACTACTCATTCTATGGCCCCACTCCATCTGGAGCTCCAAACATGTAATGCCGCTCTCGATCTACTCATCCAGGACGCTCGTTGATCACTGATATTGAAACAGCATCATGGCCAACGAAATGGACCATCGCCGCCTCCGCAAGCTCCAATCTCATGCCTTTTCCGAAAAAGCTCTCGCAGAACAAGAGCCCTTCCTCCTCCAGTACGTTACCAGCTTCATCAGCGGTCTCCAGAAGCAAGTATCCGGCTCCGCGAAAGGCGTCGTCCCCATCTCCATGTGGTTCAACTTTACGACCTTTGATCTTATCGGCGATCTTGCTTTCGCGCATCCATTCGGTTGCATTGAGTCCGGGAAGCTGCATCCTTGGATAGCGGTCACGTTCGATTATATCAAAATGATGGAGTTCATGCGTTTGACGCGCATCTTCCCAGTCATTGAGAAGCTGCTGGAGATGCTGATTCCGCAGAGCTTAAAAGATGTGAGGACTAATCATGCGAAGTGGAGTGCAGATAAGGCGCAGGAGCGGGTAAGGATGCAAACGGATCGGAAGGATTTCATGTCCTATATCTTGAGAGAGAAGGGGGAGAAGGGGATGTCGGCCGATGAGCTGAATGAGAGTACGCTGATTTTGGTGCTGGCGGGTAGTGAGACGGTAGGTTGCTTCTGTTTCCACTTTCAAGAAAGTACTGTACTCACACCGTCCATGATTAGACGGCTACAGTGCTTACAGGAATGACGTATTTCATGCTGCAACGCCCGGAAGTCTACGAAATCCTAAAGAACGAGATCCGCACCACCTTCAAATCAAGCGAAGACATGTCCATCGTCTCCGTCGGCCAGCTGAAGTATCTGAACGCTTGCATCGAAGAAGGTCTGCGCATGTTTCCACCAGCACCAACTGCGCTCCCGCGGATTGCGCCGAAAGCAGGAGAGGTCGTATGCGGCCGCTTTGTTCCTGAGGGTGTAAGCTATCCACAATGACCTGACTTTTGTATTACATGGCTGACTCGTCTACTCATGAAGACGGAGGTAGGCGTCACAGCCTGGGCAGCGCATCACTCCAAGCGCATGTGGCGGGATCCGGATTCTTTCATGCCCGAGCGGTGGTTGGGCGATCCGAAGTATGACGGGGATCATAAGAAAGCGGCACAGGCGTTCTCTTATGGACCTAGAAACTGTCTAGGGAAGAAGTAAGCCCTCGTTCTTTCTGGGTAGAGGGAGGACATCGTGATGCTGACATATTGAACAGTTTAGCGTGGGCAGAGATGCGCCTCATTATGGCCAAATTGCTTTGGAACTTTGATCTCGAACTTTTGCCGGAAGATCAGGACTGGATGGACCGGAACAAGATTTTCATTTTGTGGGAGAAGGCGGAATTACATGTGAAGTTGACACAAAGAGCTTAGGGCTCCCTTTATACTGCCGTCTTCTCTAGTCTCTACTACATGCTACTGCAACACGAAGTGAGAGCAAATAACGAGATTGAACGTTTGACGAAACGGTCTAGCTGATGCACCACAGCTGCTCTTCCGGCACTTCTAATATACCCTGAACGCTCTCTATTACATGTTCTCTAGGTTCTGCTTAATTTTCATCTCCGCAAGGTCGATTAACTGAATCACGGCAGCACTTTAATTTTCCCGTATGCAGGTACTTGGCCGTAATGACTAGCTCGCCATCCTCGGCTTCTTCTCCTTCCTGACGTGCTTTTCCCTTCTTTTCTTCTTCTTCGTCTGAACGCGGTCCAAATGCCTCCACAATCACAAGCGCTACTGGTATAATACCATCATAGTTCGGCTTGGCTTCCTGTTCCCCTGTTAGCCTTGACACAGGATACCTGAATATGAGTGCCAATTGACGACGTCCGGACTCGGTTTGAAGGTCGTGTTCCAAAGCGGCCATCTTCATCCTATTGATCGACCACCTTTCCTCTGAGCCGTAGTTCCAATAATCCGATGGCCCATCCTTCTCAACATGAAACGTGAAGCCACTGCTGCGCGAGGTTTCAGCTGGTTTGAAATACTACCCAAAATCAGACCCCCCCTTTTTCTCCCAGTCCGTAGGAAAGACGAAGCCGCCCGACCTGAGTCTGACACCTTCTTCGGTCACTCTACCTATGGAAGGACTATTGGTTACAGCGTCGCTATCAGTCTCGCCCCCCCTCATAGCGCTTGTTGGGGCCCAACGAAACCCTCGTTCTGTCATACGAGCCACGTTGGCGAAGAGAACATAGGACGGCAGGTCTCCCATTTGTTGCAAGAGAAGGCGGAACCGAGTAATGGCAAGATCTTTGCCTGAGACTCCCTCGGATCTAGAAATGATGCCCCCAATATCTGTGTCTAGAAGGGCTCCGATGCAAACCGCTTCGTCTTCCATTTTAGAAGTTAACCTCCAAGAGACTGCTGACCAGAGGCTCATGAAAGTCTGTGCGCGCCCCAGAGGAGTTAGGAGTCGACTCTTCTCTTCGCTCATGTGGCCGACAGCAAGTTATTTATACCCGTAGGCCTCAAATTCCGCAATGATCCGTTTCACATCGGAATCATTGATCTCACCGTAGCCGAGAACGTTCTCTCCCATACTCTGGACTTGTTGCCAAGTGCTCGCTTCTAGTATTTTCTTCAGCGTGTCCCCATCTGAACGCGCAATACTGACGAGTCTTGCTATACGTTCTTGGGCCGTTTCCAGTTCACGTTTGCTGTCGCCCTTGATCCATCTGCGACTTTTCAAACGGCCGACTCTCGAGAAGTCCAACAGGCTTCGTTCGACACTCCCCTAGAGGATTGGCAAATTCGGCTTTAATTGCATGTAAAGAGCTGCCGAACTCCCTAATTTAGCTAGAGAACGTGCAGCGAGTAGGTTTGCGACGTCTAATGGCTGCCCCACTCTAATCTAAATAAAAAGGCGGCGAGCAAGAACACCCTCTTAAAGAGTCTAAAGTCTCCTAGCCTATAGGCTTAAAATAAGATATACTAAAAGTTCTAGGTATAAGGTTTTAGTATAAAGCTTTTCTAGGCTTCTATTAAGTATAAGAGTAGCGTTTACTTCTTAATAGACTTATTACATTAATAATATACTTTTTTTACGCGTATTTTTAGGTCTAAGGAAAATATAGATTATATTAATTAAAAATATAACTAAGTAACTAAGGCTTATCTATTACTATACCTAGAATATATACTTTATAATTTCCCCTAGTTAGTACTAGGTTATCTAGTTCTTATTTAGGTTTTCTTAGCTATTTAACTAGATATATAATATAGTAATATATAGATAGTATACCTTATTTACTAGAATAATATCTATCTTTAATTATACTTCTACTATTAGAGAACTTTTAATAAGAATTATAGAAGTCTATCTATAGTTAAGTAAATACTTTACTTTATCTATATTTAGCTTCTAGTAATAGTTAGACTTAGATATTACCTTCTCTATATAACTATCTAATTAACTTATAATTAAAAAAATATACTTAGAATATAGGCTATTTATTCTATAAATAGAACTAATAGAATTAGTTTATTTATTAAGAGTATATATAAAATAAGCTTCTTTATAGTACTAAAAATAGTTTATATTAGATAAAAGTAGATCTAGTATATATAAGTAGTACTATAGAGTAAGAGAGTAGTTCTTCTAAATCTATACTATCTTAAAAAGATACTAACTAGAAGAATAGAGTTATATTATTATAAAGTATAAACTTATATTCTAGTATAAAATTAATACTATTATATAAAATTAGCCTATAGCTAGTATTCTTTATTAAGACTACTAAGAATAATTTTTTAAGAAGTATTATCTATAATATAGTTTTAATAGTAGATATCTTAAAGACTATCTCTTAAAGGCTCTTATCTAGAGTAGTAACCTTATTAGATACGCTTTCTATATTATTTATAGTAGTAATTACGCCTATTAAGTATAGTATATAGATTTTAGTAGTAGATACTTTAAAGATAATCTTCTAGAGACTTTAGTTAAAGAGAGTAACTATTTTAGATACTCTATTAATATTATTAGTAGTAGTAAGCGCGCACTTTAATAGTAGTATATAGGTTTTAAGAGTAGATATCTTAGAGATAATCTTCTAGATACTATTAATTAACTTAGCTATATTACTAGCTACTATATCTACCTTATTAGAGGTAGCTAGAAGTTACTAGTATATATTTCTAAAAGTTTTAAATAATTAACTAAACTACTCTATACTCTATAGTAAGGTTCTATACTTATATAGCTATCTTCTTAATCTACTTATTAGTAGTAATAATTACTATTTCTTATACTATATATTTATATATAAGACTAACTATAGACTATAGTTTAGTTTAGTTACTTTAAAGAATTATAGTTATATTAGTAAGGGTAGTAAAATTATAAGTAATAGTTATAATTCTCTAGATATTAGGTAAATACCCCCTAATAAGGCGTATATTTTAGTATAATTAGTTAACTTTAGTATAGGTAGCTAGTTTTTTATTTCCTACTAGAAGTTATATTTAAAATATCTAATAGTATCTAGTTTATTTCTATTTACCTTTTACCTACCTCTATAATATAATTAGAAACCTTATTAATAGTAATAGATTATTAATAGTAATAGATCTACTAGCGTCCTTAATTACTTTTATTATAGAGGCTAGAGGGTTAGAGTTATATAGAGAGAAGTAAGTTTAATATAAAGAAAATTAACTTTTAAGTATTATATATAGTATAACCTTATACTACTATATTTAACTACTATAATATAAAATAGAGTATATATATAAAGAATAATACTTAAAATATAATATAATAGCATTCTATTAACTTTAATTTAATTTATAAGCTATAGTAGTAGCTTAAGGTAGATATAGAGAGGCTATAGAGTATATAAGTATAGAATAGAAATTACTTAAAGGGTTTAGTATAAGAATAGCCTTATACTTAAGAATTAG